>QEYC01000103.1:0-600000 GCA_009935795.1 Pholiota adiposa
GAATCTACGTTACAAGTTTATAATCTATGGCGCTGTTTTGCGTGCTACCGGACGGAAATATGAGGGAAAATTCGAGAAGAAAATTCGAGACTAAGGCAAGAACAAAGAAAAGAGTCTGGAGAGGTATAGAACTAATATGCCCTTGGAGATATACACAAAATCGGGAAGGATGAGGAGCGATCTCAAATACGGTCGGTCAACTAGTACTAAAATTAGCAGTAGGCGCGCGGCGCCTAAGTCCAAGAAAGCCGAATGGCTGTGAGCGGCGCGTTCTCGAGTTTTCTGGCTGATGTGGACCGCCGGCGAATTAGTAAGACAGATTCTGTCTTGCTGATAACGGATACTTGGTCGTCAGGGGCCGGTGATACGAAGCGGGTGATTTCGGAGGTCCAGCGGGCGCGCGTTAGAATCCAGCGGAGGTCACGTGACGAAGCCGCTGAGTGCGTAAATCGAAAAAACAGAGGGTATGGAGATGCAAAGCGCATCATCTCCTCCCTACTGAGCTCCTGACTGTCCTCAGTCAGCGCGTCGACATCGAAAATGACGGAGCGAGCTTGTTGGACACGTAGGGAATGGGCGAAGGGCTAGCGGCGAGCTTGTTGACATGCATAAGTGAGTGCATTCCCAAATAAAGACGATGCACGTGCTAGTGGGGTCCTACGTACGCAAATCTGCACGAGAACACCGCGAGGCGTCAAAATATCCCACAGCGGGAACGCGAGAACTTCCCCAACACATCTCTTGCTTTCACCATCATCACTCTCCCATGTTCAACTTCATCCAAGAAATTGACACCCTCATTATACGTGTAGGGCTCTTCAATATCTGGGATCCGATTGACGAACAGGCAGCGGTTACGGCCTTTGTAAGTCGTTGACTTGTATTCCCGTGAACTCGCTAACACTTCCTCTGATATAGGATAATGTTAACCGCCGTCTGGACAACGTTTCCTCCCCAGGAGTGCGGATATGTTCGCGCTCCATTTTCTTAGATATACGCAACCGTTTGATGTCACGGGCCGACCCCAGGCTAGCGGCTTTCAATGCCGAGCTACTGGAGCGCTTTCACGCGCTGGAGGGCCGCCTTCGCTTCTTGGAGGATGTTAGTGGGCCGAATACGGCGGTTGTCATTGAGCAGCGGGACTCCGAGATGGCAGACGCGAGTGCGGACAATGGCGGGACAATAGTGGTGACTCCAGCGGCGGCCGCTAGGAGTCAGTCGTCGTTCAGCGGACAGCGGGTAGCTCGAGAGCGTTCTTTGGCCAAGACCAGACGGGAAAACGTGGACGGGGACTGGTAAGGACGCGCAACAAACCGACGGGGGCGTCTCGAGGGCGAGCGCGTGCGACTCCTTTTCGAGTCACTCGTGAACGGGTGCCGCTGAGGACTGACTTCGATCCGAACCTCCACGTTGGCTTCAGCACGCGAGTAAGTGACCTGTCTCTACTTTCCCTTTATTCTGACATCGCTCCCAATAGTGCAAGTACTGTGCGATCGCGACGTTCCATGGAACTGTTTCTTCCTCAAGGCGGATATTCATGCCAAAAGTCGAAGATTGTACGCACTGTCGCCGGGCAAGAAGAATGCGTCCCATACTGGCTCGATACTACGAAGCGCGACCAAGAGCCACTGGTTCTAACTGAAGACGAGGACGAGAAGGAACAGGAGAATGAAGACGAGAGCGAAAATGAGAACGAGGACGACCAGCTCATCAACGACGATTCTGGCGGCGAGGGCGGAGATAACCAAGATGACGATGGCGGAATTGACAATGAGGGGGTTGGAAACAACGAGGTCGAGGTCGAAGTGGAAGCTCCGCCAGCGGGGATCGTGTCTGACGAGGTGGAGGCGCCGCTGGATCACATCGAGGGAGGGGAGGACAGGCCTGAGGAGGGCAGTGGGGAGATTGTGCCCACCGGACGTACGGCCTGGAGTGTTTCGCCTCTAGTCGCGCGCTCGCTTCCTATTGGACGGACGCAAATACCACCGATCGACTCAGGGCCTCATCACGGGAGTACTGCATCTCCAGCATCCGGCTTCCATGGGCAAGGACTCTCCCCATCGAAGATCAGCACAGGTCAACGGGTGTCTACATTTCTCGGCGACTTGGTTGACAGGGAGCGGGAACGTCTCCGGCTCCAGCGGGACTTCGAGTATCAGCGGGATCGACTTATTGTCCTATCGGATGCGACGAACAAAATTTCCTGGCGTTTGGACACAGGCTCTTGGAACAGCTTCAAGGCACGCCTACGGACATCGATGAAGAAGCAGGGGCCGACTTTCTGGGCGAGGCGAGGCGGATAAGAGCCGTTCACGCAGAGATGAGGGAACGTTATGGCCCACGTGCGGTTCGCTTGGCTCCTGAGTTCGACATGCTCTTGACTAGGCTCATAGAGCGCTTCGAAGAGATGGGAATACGAGAGAGGGAGTAGGGCTTCTATCAACAATTTTCTTGGCGCTGGGGCACATTTTGGACTTCGTAGTATTTTTTCTTCTTTCATATGTGTATAATCTGTGATGGACTGTTCTGAGTGAATAAGTGAGATGAATTTATAAGGACTCGAGAATTGAATTTAGAAATGTAAAATAAGCGCCGAGGCATGAAAATAAACGAAGTCGAGATGAAATTAAAATAGAGATGGGGCTAACGGCTCAGTAGATCATCATGGCCGTTAACCGAAAGGTTGCGCAACATCCAAGGAGTATGCGGCTTAACAAAAACAAAATAAAGAAAAGGAAGAACTTAGCGAGAATGTGATAACGGAGTGGGGTTGGTATTGCGTGAAGCACGTAGTCTAGAGATCTGAGAGAAATAAGTGAAAGAAATATAAATAATGGCGAAACGTAGCGTAGAAAATTGAAAATGGGCGTATCGGGGCGGTATACTCCTCCCTACTGAAATCTTGACTGTCCTCAGTCATCGAAGTCGATGTGGTCATTATCAGCCTCGTCATTGTCGCTGTCGGGCTCGTCTTCTGGGTCTACTGCGCTGGAGGCTTCGAGGTCGATGAGGCGCTGGCGGGAGACGTCGAGGAGTTCGTCGAGAGGCGGTAGCGGCAGGTTCTTGCGGGGGAAGTACGGAATGACGCGGAAAGCAGCAATTGGGCGGTCAAATAGGGCGCCGTCGAGTTCTGCCATAATATATGCGCCGCCCGATTGCGTGAGATAACAATAAATGGTCCTTGATAGCGGGGGCGCATCTTCCGATTGAGTGACTTTTCATAGCGGTATTGCGTACCAAGACGAGATCTCCGAGCTTGAAATTGTAATCCTTGATCGTGTTGATGTGTTCTTCCTCGAACTTGATGGCGGCTTTGACTCTAGCCTCGTAGACGGTGCTGTGTAGTTTTGCGAGGTCCTCGCGTCGTTTTTGGAGAGCTATAGCGCGGCTTCCTAGGAGATCTGCTCGAGAAAGAACTGAGGTTGGAGGGGGAAGAAGGTAGTTTGCTTCAGCAATATCGAATGGAAGGAGCGGATGGGTGCCGGTGAGCGCAAAATATGGAGAACAGCCCATACGTCGACGGATTGTGACTCTATCGGCCCAGAAGACGTACGGCGTTACTTGAGACCACTTAGATTGATCTCCATCGGCGGCTTTGAAGAGCGCCTGGCGGATATCGAAGTGAGAGCGCTCTACTATCCCGTTAGCTCGCGAGTTGTAACCCGAAATGCGGATGTGATGAATCTTGTAGCGCTTAGCTAAATAGGTGGTGGCGGCGATGAATGGCTTGCCATTATCAGTGACGATTTCGACGAGGAGGCCGTATCGGCAAAGAAGTGAATTAAATAAAAATTCTCCTAGCGTCTTGGCGGTTTCTCTGCGCAACATAGCAAATTCGGGGAAGTGGCAAAGGGAGCAACGCGCTTGGACAATATATTTGAATCCTCCTGATGGTGGAAGGAACATAGTATCGATGAAGACTTTGGAGAATAATGGGGCAGGGGTGGCGATGATCGGCGGGATGAGGACATTCTGTGTGCGGCGTAGTTGACATAAATGGCAAGTGCGTACGAACCAAGCTATATCGAAGCCCATGAAGGGCCACCAGTAACGCTCGATGATCAGGGCGTGCGTGGCGAAGAATCCGTGATGCCCTACATCATCATGACCAGCGGCGAGGATATACATGCGGCGTGGCGGGTCAATTACAAGCTTGTGGCGGCCTTGAGAATCCTTGCGCCAGAGGCGATCTTTGTCCAGGAAAAACTCGCCGCTGTAGCGAACAAAGGTGTTGTAGTCAGTGTCCGTCATGTTATCAGGGCATTCGAAGTTTGTCAGCCATTCTTTGACACGCAGGAGGCGCTCATCTGCGCGTACGGCCTTCTCCGAGCGGGGAATAGACGAATAAGGCGCGGGAATATTGATTTCATCGTCTATCGGCGGCGTAGTTGTATGTTCTGTGCTATCGGCATCATTAACGAAGATCTGGGTGATGTAAAATAAGGAAGGAGGTGTATGAATGAGAGGGAAGTGAGTGGGGGAGAAGGAGACACTGTCGGATTAAGTATATGAAGGAAACTATGCATGCGGTCGATCCAGTCTTCACGTTCTTCTGTGTCGTCATCTGTTCTTCATCGTCTGGCTGGCGGGTGCGTCTCGAGAGTCCATCGGGTCCGTGGAATGCGCCTGGTACATGGACGAGATCGAACTGGAAGGTCTTGATGGCGAGAATCCAACGGTTCATGCTAGCGGAAGGGTTAATGTCTGGGTGCTCGAGCATGCCTTTGATCGACGAAGCGTCGACTTCGACTATGAGATTGCGTACGCCAATCAGATGGATTTTGAGAGCAAGGAGAGCCCGATAGAGGCCGTAGAGCTCAAGCTTAGGCTGGGAGAAGCGTGATTCGCGATCGTTGAGGGTTATGGAGCCGAAGCGGGCGATATAGCGAAGTTTAGGGTTATTGAGATCACATTGAGATAAAATATATCCGACGGCTATATACGAGGTGTCGACAGACAAGATGACGGGGTTTCCTGAAGTATAATCAATAGGTCGAAGAGCAGGTGAGTCGAGAAGGGCTTGTTTGAGGTCTTCCTGTGCGGCTATCTGGTCTGGGCCCCATTCGAAGGGCGCGTCCTTGCGCGTGAGCTTTACGAGGTGATGCGCGCGGTGAGCAAAATTCTTGATGAACATTCGGCAAACACCTATCGTTCCTAGGAAGGCGCGTACATCTGAGAGGTTAGTACAGGGTCCCCAGTTGACAATAACATCGAGGCGCTTCCTATCGGGAAGGCGGCCTTCAGGTGTGCATCGATGTCCTAAAACCGTAATTTCTGGGGCGCATAGCGTGGACTTGAAGCCTGAGAACGTTCCTCCACAGTACTTCATGCGCTGTACAACACGATTGAGGTTTTGGAAATGTTCCCAGATGAAGCGGCGGATTCCTGGGTTTTCGGGAATGCGCTCCTCTGTGCCATCGGGTAGTGGATAAGTCGAAGCGGGGCCTTTAACGGGTACGTCATCGATATAAGGGATTGTAACGTGAGGGATTTCTGGGCGTAGAATAAAAGTAACGTCATCGTGGAAGATAGGTACACTGTTTGTCCAACCCATAGGTAATGTGGTGAGTCGAAGTGCGCCGAAGGGGGTCTGGAAAGTGGTGAGATCGCGAGAGGACTCAGCTATGGCTCGTTCGTCATATCCAACATACAAGTCCATCATCGCTCCACAGGAACGTCCTGCGAACTGCTCAGCGAGTTGGTCGGTGAACGGAGGCACGCCAGAGTGCGCTATTGTGACTGCGTTAAGCGGTTCGAGAGACTGGACGACGCGGAGGGAACCATCCTTCTTGACGACGCAAAACCAGCGGGACCGATAGGATGAATTTGAAGGTTCCATGACGCCGGCGTCTATTTTCCGCTGGAGAACTTTGCAAACCTCCTCAAGCATGCCCGGTGGTATGGGAATGTTGCGCTGAACCCAGGGTCTGTGCGGTACGACGGGAATCGAAACTGGGGGAAAGAAATCTTCACGAAAATGTCCACGTTCAGCATCGTTCCAGGCGAAGCCGCTATTGTGAACGCTGACAAAATGATGTAAGAGATCGCGCTCGGCGGGGAGTAGGAAATCGCCGCTGTGGACTTTATCAAAAGCCTCCATACGCTCCTGGGTATAGCGGCCCGTTGGCGTGAATTTGGGTGGATTGGTGGGTAGCGTAGGTAGCGTCTCTAGCGGGTCGCCTTTGATCTCGCGCACAATGCGAAATTTCTCGTCCACGCCCGACACAACTGGGCGGACCTTCTGCGCGACAGGTTTATACTTCTTCTTAGCCTTGGAAGCCTTAGTCTTGGCTAGAAGTGTGTCGGCAAAACGTACGTGGCGCGGAAGGCGTAGCGAGGTCTTGGATTGTGGCGGGAGGGGCTGTGCTCGAGGTGGAAGACGAATAGAAGTGGGAAGCGAGGTGGATGAGTCCGATGGAGTAGTTTGGGGTTGATTGGATCTCGTAGAGGGTGAATCTAGGTGCGATGATGATGAAGGGGGTTGTGAATTTGTTTGGGAGGCCACCGGAGACGTATTCAGGTCAGCGGCGGCGCTAGAGCTATTGCGTACAGTCGAAGCGGGGAATTTATCCTTGAAAGTCGATTCGGAAGGCTGAAAAAAAGGAGCTGGGGTTGAAGCAGATTCAGAAGCAGACGTAGATGAGGGAGAAGTTGAGTCAGAAGCTGAGGCGGGAACAAAAACATAGGAAGACGGTTTGGCGGGCTGAGAAGAGTCGGCGACCTTATTAAAAAGAGCTATAAAATTCGGATCGTTGCGTAAATATTCGGGAGTACCAATCTGAGAAGGATCGCAAGCGGTTAAATAGGATATAGCATAGGACGTGTCAGAATTGTCATTGAGGAGTTGATAACCATCGAAGTAAGGGAGACCTTCTTCGTTCAGCGCAATTGTGAACGCGATCTCGCCCTCGTGCTGATTCAACTCCTCTATTTCTGAAAATTTACCCAAGAGTCAACAGGCGGGTGGTTGCCAGGTCGAGGATGGGGCATGTTGCGAGCGTAAGTGGCAATGGTGGAAGTCTTCCCGGAGTTGGGATCACGAACGGTGAGTGTCTGGTCCTCGTTGCGGTAATTCTGGATTGTAGAGGCAGTGATAACATCGAAAGGTCGACCTAGGAGTACATCGTAGGGTGCGTTACGGATTAGATGAACCTGGAGGTAAACAGTGACTTCGCCGATAGTGAATGGAACATTGCGTGCTAGACCTAAAGACACGTCAACTGTCCCGTTAGCGGACTGCATCTGTAGAATGACCGTCGAGTCGTAAGCAATGCCTAGTTCATTGGCACGCTCCTCGGACATGGCCACGATCGTGCTACCAGGGTCAAGAATGCTTTCTATGCGAACCATGTTGTCAATGAGCGGGAAGATGGCGCGTAGACCTGAAGACTCGAGGGCACTGTTAAAAATTTCGGATCTGGTTCTTCGCCTGAACGGAGGCCCCGATAGTAGAGATCATAGGGATCGTTGATGACACTAGCACCCTTAGGAGGAGGACTACCATTAATTGATGAATTCGAGTTGACAAAGGCGCTGTAGTCGAGACTGGCATAATAGTCGTCTTCCGGATTGTAGGTTTCGACGAGATCGAAGTTAAAGACCTGAACAGTGGGAATCGAGGGGTCTAGCGAGGGCGTGGCATCATAGAAGTTCGTAGCGGCGGGCGCTTCCGATTAGGCTGGCGGCGAACAGTGGTGGCTTCACGATACTGAGAACGAACTTCTGGGGCAAGGGATAAGAGTTCGCGTTGGGTAAGTGTAACAGGGGTGTTAAGAGACCTCTTGTAGACCTCAGAAGCGATGCTGGTGTCATGGATAGGTGGTAGCGTCCTGTAGGCGCCCTCTCTTCGTATAGCGGCGGCGTTTCGATCTGGGGCGGCCCCTACATTACGTGAGCGTGGTGGGGCATATGCAGCATCTGGCGCAGCACGAAAGGGATGCTCTGGCTCGTTCTCTTGGCTAGCGGGGGTGGAACGGGCGTGCTACGGCGTGGTACAGATTTCTCGACGTCGTTGGATGAAATTGGTGGCGCAGCGGCGCGTGAACTGTCTGGCGGGGCCGCTGGTGCTGTAGACTGTCGAGATGGCTCTGACTGCTGGTGATCAGGCGACGTATCGATTAATTCATCTTCCTGGTCCGCGTCTTCTTGCTGGCGTTGGCGTCTCGTCTTGATGATAGGCTGGAAAGGTTTCTTGGCGGCACTACGAAGCGCATACATCTCTGACTGTAGCTGGACTATGCGTTCTTCGAGACTGAGCCACTGGGGCGGTGCAGTTGGCGTATTCGTAACAAACGCGAGAGTTGCTTCAGTAGGTGGCGCAGCGGGGGTGTTTGTGTGCACGGGACTCGTCGTCGGCGCGGAAACAGTATTGAACATCATTGTAGAACTGGTCAAGATACCGCTAGCTAGCTGCCCAGGGTTACGGCGGTGCCATTCGTCGATTCTATCCTTGAGACAGGTACCAGGGATGTTACGGGGTACATAGGCGCCTGTAGGAAGGACAACCTTGCCCTCGATGTTACGCTTCGCCTTTCCCGCTAGAATATATTCTTCGACCAGCAGGCAGTCTCGAATAAAATGGTCCTTTAAACAGAAGTTGCATGATGACGAGGTATTTGGGGACGAGGACTGATAGCTATTGTTAGAGCGTCTACTGCCTTGCGCGAGGGCCTCGCTCACAGCTCCCGTAAGAGTCTCCGCTAGCTTAGCGAAGATAGAGGTGAGATCCTCTCTCTTGATTTCTGGGACGGCGGGGGCCGGAGTGCTGGCGGGTGTCTGCGCTGGGATAGGAAGTACTGGCGGGTATGTGGGAACAGCGGGATAGAGCGTGGGTGCAGCAGCGGGCGGGGGGTAGGCGGCGCTTCCTAGAGCGTAGAGACCAACATTAGCAGTCAGAATCCACAATGCAGCTTCGTAGACATCCTAAACGGGGTAGATAGCTTGCGCGGATAGGGTAGGGTTTTTGATTTGAAGGCGATTAAGGATGTGAGCCCACATCGGCGGCTGAAAACCTCGCATATAGGCGCGACGGATATCCGACTCCCCAATAAGGTCATTCTTGCGCAAGGAGGCTGCAACACCCTCGAATGAGCATGTATACTCAGCGAGGTCGGCCAATGTGGCGATCCCAAGGCACTGGCGCATACCGACCAAAAGATCTAGGTCGCTGATTGTGTAGAGATTGGCAGGGTCAGCATCAGGGTAGCGCAACATAATGGCCTTCTTGAAGTCATTGAATGACTTTGTAGCATCCCCATATTCGGGAATCGCAGTCCAGACATTGTGGAGATCCATTGTCAAATAACGAACAGTGTGGAGTTTCTTGTCGGCGTCTAGGAGCGAGGGGCGAGCCTTGAAGAGCTGCTCAAGGTCTTCAAAGAAACGCGGAAGCTCTCGCCTCTTAGCCTGAGTGGAATCGTCAAAGGTTGGGGCCGCTCGCTCGCCGCGCGCGGGCATAGGCTCTTCCTGTACATTAGCCATGGGTGCTAGAGGTAATGTCGGGGCTAGCGGGAAGATAAGAGTTAAATCGGGGTTGGTAGACGGGGTCGATGGGGTGTGAAGCAGTGAAGTTGCAATGGAGGTGGGAACTGATGAGAGGTCTGTGGATCCTTCTGGTGGGGTGGAAGATCCCGCTGGGTTAAAAAGTGACGAAAAATCAGGGATGTCGTCTGGTATTCCTTCGTTTGGAAGAGAAAAGGAGTTGTTGTGTCGGGCTAGATGGTCGGGAACAGGTTCGAAGAAAGAGTCGTCTGAAAGGTCTTCTGGATTCTGTGAGCGGCGGGACAGTTCAGCACAAAGGTTACGTAGTTCAGTAGGTCGAAGCGACGGGTAAGGACGGGGATCCGCGGGTGCAATGGTTATGAGTCTCCTTGGCGGAGAGTTGGTAGGGCTAGCGGCGGCTGATGGGGCGATCGAGTTGTTCAGTGAGACTGTTGAACTCGAGAGTTCGGTAAGGGATGAGTCTTCGTCGAGCTCAATTTCTAGTTCTCGACGGGTAAATATGGTGGAGAAACTAGATGGTGAGCAAGGTAGATTGAGGTGTAGTTGAACAGCGAATGGTGTCGATGGCGATGGTCAAAGAAAGTTGAATGACTGTCGGGAAGTGCTGGGGGCGTCCCGATAGCGGCAATACGGACGTAATACGCTGGCGGGAGACGGTGACGACGGAAGGAAGGCACACAATAGTAGGAACCCCTCGCGGTGGGCTCCAGAAATGATGCGCCTAGTGTCGTAGATAGAGTGAATGCGTGAATAAATCACACAAACCAAAATCCACAACAAGTGAGAGGGCAAGAAGGGTACGAGCGCGAGTTCCAAGAGGCGTTCCCTCCAGGGTCTGTCACCTCGAGGCGAGAACGGCGGTGGAACGACGAGGACACACACTAGCGGCGTAGATCCACTGGCGAAGTCAACAAAACGAAGCCGCCGGCAGTAACGGCAGCGGGAATGCAACGAGACGAAGACGAAGACGACGACGACGAATTACTGAGACTAAACTGAGCGCTGGACGAAGGGGGGATCGGTTTCTCTGTTCTTTTGAGAATCTACATTACAAGTTTATAATCTATGGCGCTGTTTTGCGTGCTACCGGACGGAAATATGAGGGAAAATTTGAGAAGAAAATTCGAGACTAAGGCAAGAACAAAAGAAAAGAGTCTGGAGAGGTATAGAACTAGTATGCCCTTGGAGATATACACAAAATCGGGAAGGATGAGGAGTGATATCAAATACGGTCGGTCAACTAGTACTAAAATTAGCAGTAGGCGCGCGGCGCCTAAGTCCAAGAAAGCCGAATGGCTGTGAGCGGCGCGTTCTCGAGTTTTCTGGCTGATGTGGACCGCCGGCGAATTAGTAAGACAGATTCTGTCTTGCTGATAACGGATACTTGGTCGTCAGGGGGCCGGTGATACGAAGCGGGTGATTTCGGAGGTCCAGCGGGCGCGCGTTAGAATCCAGCGGAGGTCACGTGACGATGCCGCTGAGCGCGTAAATCGAAAAAACAGAGGGTATGGAGATGCAAAGCGCATCAGCGCTGAGGCTGTTGAGAAGTGTCAGCCCCAAGGACCACCCAAAAGACGCAAAGGTGAGTTGTTGCCACAGGACATCATGCGAAGAAGTGGTTTCTCAGAGATAGTGCATACTAGAACCCACAGATGAACCAAAGCGCAAGCAGGCTGTGACCAGCAGAACGAAGGAAAGCAAAGTTGAATCTGAGAAACAGTCGCACACTCAAAAAAGACCGGGTAAGTCGATCTGATTGACACTTATTGACCCTGGATCAGCTGACGCTGTTTAATCAAGTCACTGGCTCCGATTCAGAAGAGGATTCTGAAATTGAAGCCGCCGCCGCCGTCCCAGTTCCCCGACACAAACGTCTCAAGACAACACGAGAACCCATTGCCAACCCAGATCTATATAAGTCGGGTTTGGACGATAACAACACAAATGTAAAGCAACCGCGAATGTCCAAAGGAACGCACCGCCGCAGCCGCCGTGATTCAACCAGTGGCAAGTCCGAACCGAACGAATTCGAGCCGCGCGAAGATGTTGAGGAGGAGGACGACGACACGACGACAATTGGAAGGAATGGATGATGAGGAGATCAGGGCAGTCATGGGCTCTGAGGTAAGTTTTCTGTCTCCTAATACATTTGTCTATCCATACTCACTTAAGTCTATCAGGTTCCTCAAGTTCTCGAGTCGCCTGATCAACGTGTAAGGCCGCGCAATCGCTCGCCACTGTCCCCTGTCTCGGCACCCCCGACCTCGGATTCTGGTGGCATGACCTCGAGTCGTGCGCGGTACCCCTCTCCCACTCCTGGTCAGCGCGCAACGTCGCAGATTCCGCAAGGGTCCAGTCGAGCCGCACAGTCAAAAGTATGTTCAAATTGTTCATCATATTCGTTTCCTCAGACTCCTAGTATTGACGCGTTTCTTATTCATTTCCTCAGAAACCTTCGAAGCGACAGCAGACATTCGAGGACGAGGTGCAGTACATACCTAACTAATGTGATGTCTACTCACTCATTGAAAACAGCGTCCTGATGTTGTGCAAGGTGACTCCGATCAAGAGGATCGCTATTTGTCTTCGAAAGCACGCAGGAAGAAAATGAAGGCCGCCCCTTCACTGAGTTCCCAGTCCTACTGTCAGAATGCTAACACAGGGCGCTCGAAATCAGTTGCCAGGGATGAGGACGAGTGGCCGGCTCATGCTCAGATACGCGGACCTAATCTCGGTGACCAGCATGTCCTTCTTCAACAGGTCATTCGCGACGCGATCCAAATTGTTCATACGATGCTCGTCACCACGCATGCATGGCCCGAACTCAACCAACTCGCCGACTACCGCCGCGAAATTCTCGACAAGGCCGCTAGAGCCCTTCAACATTCCGATGGAAGATGCGCTGATATTCGAGAGCGCGTGAAGAAAGATGGTCAGTTCTCAATGGTGATTGGAAAATTGGTAAGTCTCTGCTGCTTATCAGAATACATATCTCATGATGAATCTTCCACAGGTCATGGATCGTTTGGCCGGCACCCGGGGTCCAGCGCGTTTGAAAGGACTCGATCACATCGCCATCTTTCAGCTTGGGGTTGGTGGCATCTGTGTCGAACGTGTTGCAGCGCTTATGAAAGGTGACCTTTACATTTACCCTGGGAAGTGGAGTGTCGACGACAAGGGCAAGGTACGCAAACAGTGATTCTTAACTGTATTCAACTCACTCGCGTATATCATTGTAGCAAGCCTGGGCTATCAAACCGAAAGAGATCTACCTCAATCCTGCCCTGATTGACACCATACGCTCCGCCTTTTTCGCCACATCGTCTGCCTTCGGATATAAATTCAAGGAACACTACAAGTCTTCCCACTCTACCCGTTTGGAGCCGGAGTTAATGGCTTCGATTGTCGCGCTGGCTGCAACTGGGGTACACATTTATTTTACCTACTATTTGCCCATGCTAATACATAAAACCCTAGTTGTATGCGGGGCTTCATGCGTGGCAAACCGGCGCCAAAGTTATTACCGAAAAATTTGAAGGTGACACATTTAAAGGAAAGTTCGACACGCATCTTGAATACCTCGCAAGCATCAAGAAGCAAAATGCCACCGCTTACCATGTGTTGATGTCGCGATTGTACTCCGAAGTAATGTGCGTATCAGTTTGACATCAAGAACATGATCTGACATGTATTGTCGACAGCGGCAAGGCATCTACTTCGACTGAGCCTAGTCACCAGGCAAGCGCACTTGCAGTGGCAGATTTGTCCGAATTTGTCTAAATTAGCAACGCTGCAAGTAGTAGAAAGTACTATATATTAATAAATCCTACCTTTTGCTGAATTATTCAATCTGAACAATACCTATTTTATGACTTTGTGAAAGTTAAATGGTCCTAATGAGACACTATTCTTGCACTAACCGGACTCTTGTTCGCAATGAAGAAGGTAAAATTAGGCTCAACCGTCTAATTGGTAACTTTTCCGACCAAAATCTGCCTTATCTGACCTTTTTGTACCTGTTTAGATAAGCAGGTTTTTTCAGATGCGGGGTCGGCCACCAACTTCCTGAACCCGAGCTGCTCCATAGCCGTGCACAATGCCTCGTACCAGCTCCTCGCACCCTGCTTCAACCCATACAGCGCCTTGCACAGACGGAAGACATACTTCCTCCTATCTGCTGTGCCACATCCGAGGGGAATTTCAAGGTAGATTACCTCATCGTCTTTCAAGACTGAATTGAGGAAGGCGCTGTCAAAGTCAAATGCCTCCGTTGGCCAGCCATTTCGATTGGCGATCGCGAGTAGGAAGCGGAAGGACGATAATCGAGCAACAGGTGCGTACGTTTCATAGTAATCGACGCCGTGGGTTTGACTGAATCCTCGTGCGACCAGCCTAGCCTTGTATTTGTCGATCTCGCCGCCCTCGTTCTTCTTTATCCTCAGGACCCAGCGATTGGACACGACGTTGACGTCAACAGGCCGCGGTACGATAACCCAGGTGCTGTTGTCCTCCAAGGACTTCAGCTCAGCCTGGATGGCTGCTTGCCACTTCGGCCAGTCAGTCCGTCGTTTTGCCTCGTCGTATGTGGGATTCAATCCCTCCGCCGCATCCATCGCCACCACCATCGCGAAATCCATCGCTTCGACGATGTCCCATTGATCCGCCAACCCAGCCTCATCCTCATCCTCCTCGTCGACAAGCTGCAGTCCTCGAGGCAGGGCGTGCGCACCCGGCTTGCCGCTGGCACTGCCTAGACCTTCTCGGATCTGTCTGACGTACGCCGACTCTCTTCGAAGGCGTCGTCCTCGTCCCATTGCCTCTTCCTCCACTGGCACCTCCTCTGGCACATTCTCTGGCTCGGACTGGGCCTCCTTGTCATCTGTGGCAGGTTCTGGAGAGATGGAGCGCTCGACCTCGGGCTCCTCGTCGAGCTCATCAAGCTTGTCGGCCTCATTCTCCCCCTCGAGCGGTACATCATTTATTACTATTTCCGCCTCATCTGGGATAAACCTGACACTGCATTCCACAGTGACCGAGCGCTTCTCTGCCCAGTATATGCGATGGGCAAGAGTCTCATCGTCGAAACCCACCCACTGGCCCTTCTTCGCGCGAGCATCGAGTTTGCCGCCGCTTGTGTCGTGCACCCACACCCAGCTTCCCCACGGGTGTATACCCTCGAGGTGTGGCTTCTTCCCAGTCAGCGCCTCGTAGGGTGTCATCCCCTTAAGGCTCCGGGTCCACGTCCGGTTCTTGAGCCAGACGGCGTGCTGCAGGGCCTCGCCCCACAGGAATTTCGGCAATCCGCTCGCGTGCAACATTGCGCGAACCTTTTCGATGAGCGTCCGATTCAGGCGCTCAGCTGTGCCATTATATTTGGGGGTGTCGTGCACGGTAAGTCGGCGTACAGTGCCGTGTCTCTTTAGGTGCTTCGTGAACTCATCACTCATAAATTCTCCGCCTCTATCAGTGTGGAAAATTTTGATGTCGCAGTCATGTTGGGTCTTTAATCGGGCCTCGTAGTTGCTGTATGAGGTAAGCGCCTCATCCTTCTTTCGCAAAAGGTCAACAGCGCTAAAACGAGATTTGCCGTCCGTAAAGCTTGCAAAATATCGCCTCCGGTTGATCGTTTCCACAGATGCCGGCCCCCACAGATCGGAATGCACCTCCTCGCCAATCTCCTTTGCTGGCTCTCCCTCGTGGACCTTCTGTATTGCCCGCCGGTGCCCTTTTCCCCATTCGCACGAGCTGCAAAATGTGGGCTTACTGTCCTCATCGAGCTCGATGCCGGTTATCAACCCGTCACGTATCAAGCGCCGAACCATCTCATGGGACACATGTCCTAAACGACGATGTAATTCATCGATGGACAACAACTCCTTCACCCGCCCTGCATACCCTTCGACTTCTGCCCTTGCTGTGTACACGCGGTACAGCCCGTGGTTCACCTCAATACGCCCGACCATATTCTTGGACGCATCAAAAATTCGGCAACTGATTCCTGAGAAAACGAGAGCCGATCCAGCAGCAGTAATTCGGCTGACGGAAACTAGGGTGACACCCATGCTAGGGGCATAGAGGACGTCGCGCAGAAGGACCTTTGACATCAAGTCTCCGTTAGGGATCTCGATCATCACGTCACCCATTCCCGTGGCTTGGAATGAGCGCTTATCTGCTGCAGTGATGGGTTTAGGGTCGATTTCTGTGAAGTTCAGGAATCGATGACGGAAACCAGACATGTGGCGCGAGGCACCCGAGTCATACAGGTCAACGTCAATGAGATCGTTGCCTATTCCGCCCTTCTGGAGCTCGGCAGCTTTGAATGTGATTGTGTACGCAGCGTCGCCGGGGAATTCGGGTGCGACTAGTGCCATACTCTCCTCGATTATCTCATCGGGAGTTGTCTCAGGTGTGACTGCTGCCATATATGGCGCGTCATCCTCGTCATCGCTATCCGTGCCGCTGTACTCCTCGTTTTCGTCGAGGTCAGAGCCCGATTCATCTGAATCTGAGCTCGAGCTCTCCTCCTCGTCATCGGAAGAGTCTTCCATATCAACAAGGTCAGGGATCTCGTCATCATCGGAGGGATATATGGGAAGGTGTTGGAACCAGAAGTCGACGCTGGCTTGATTGGGCCAGATTGCACTTCGATCACGCTGTGATGGTGCAGGTACGTCGTCGAGAACAGATAAATTCCCGCTTTCGAGATAAACTGACTCGGAGACATTGCCCTGGATAAAAGCTGAGCTAAAATCATCCTCGTTGTCGTCAACCACTGCTGCCATCCATGTCGCATCCACATCCTTCTCCTTAGCCCGGGCGCTTGCAGCTGCATCCTTGGCTTTATCTTTGGAGTCGGACTTTTCCTTCTCCTTCTCCTTTTCCTTTGCCTTCTGTCCTGGACCTGACCCCGCCTTTCCGCCACCCTCAGCCCAGCAATCAGCCTTGGTGTGTCTGCGCTTCTTGCAATTGAAGCACTCAATGCGGCTTCTCCCCGACTTCTTCCCCTTTCCGCTACCCGAGGCTGTGTCGTTGCCATAAAAGGCAGCATTCTCCTCTTTCTTGGGTGCTTTTGCATTCAGGGTGCGACGGTCGAACTCTTCGGTCACCGTCTGCATCAAATCATCGGAGGAGATAGTCTTTCCGAGCACGCTGGATGTGGCGGATATTGCGGAGACATAGGATTCGTAGGACAAGGGTAGGGAGCCGAGGACAATGGCATACATGTCATCCTCCTGAGGTGAGTGGCCCATTGAGGCAAGGTCCTCACGCATAGTGCGTAGCTTCGCAAAGTGAGCTCGCACATCTCCTTTCTCGGCGCATCGTTCCTGCTGAAGCCTTTTACGTAGGTCAACGGAAACCATCCGAGATTTGTTTTGGAAGTCGCTGGAGAGTGCCGTCCAGATCTCGTGGGCGGTACCTTTGTTGCGGATCTTCATAAAAAGTGAGTCCGGAATTGTCGAGGCAATTTGCTGTTTAACGATAGCTTCTCCCAATTTCCAGGTCTTCAACTCTTTCTTCCATTCAACGTCTTGCGTCACTTGCGCTGCCGTCAAAGTTCCCACTCGCACGCTCTCAGGAATAGGATCCTTTGGCGCAGACTCTGTGCCGTCGATGTGACCAAGCAGGCCGCGTGCGTCGACAGACCAGCTGAGGCGGTCTTTATAGATCACCCAGTTTGCGCCTGCCACGTCGAGCTTCGGAACTCGAAGAAGGTCGTCACCGAGCTTGGGGGTAGACATGATGGGATGGATAGATGGTTATTGAGGATAGATTGGGTGTACGAGGTCACTGAATTTTCGCAGGTATGTTTTTCGGGAATTATAGGAATAAACCGGGGCCCATAACCTGTAGGAATGAATAAACTCCAAGGGGGTGCCGGGGTTAAAAAATATGACCTAGGGTCAAATTTATTTTTAAGGAGGGATTCCTTGAACCGACCGACCCACGTAAGCAATCATGTGACTTAAAATTACTAAATTTGGACAAATTCTCGGCAGTTGCCGAGGCTCAATTATAATTTATCCCTTCGTTGTTCAATGACAACTACAGTTACCACTCTTGTCCCCTCTACACACCATCAACTACTGCAACTTGCATTCAAGGTCCTCTATTTCATCAACAAAGAGTTAGGAATACTTACAAGCCAGAGAAGACCCAGGGAAATATTGGAAAAGCAGGAGATCCCCAGGTGGCAGGCGCACCTTCTCACCCCTTCTGTTTTTATGCTCTCTAACCTGCCCATCCACACAGCATGCCATAATTATGCATTTATACACTGTCAGATTCTCTGTATTTCCCTGATGCATACTATTCCCACCAACATCTACATTGGATATGTACAGAATACTTTGAGAATACTATTTTCTTGATAACACAACATATATTTTTCTATCCAATTGCATGCCAGGCACTCAACTCAAGTATGCACATTACAGCTAGCATCTTTTCCAGCCAGGTACTTATATTTATGGATTGTGGGTCAATTGTGGGTCATCCAGCACTGGTCTGTACCCATATAGTGCCATAATATACCCAGAGATGTTCACTTTGTTAAATATTGATCCAACATATGCCAAATTTTTACCTATGTTTGCTCGTCTAAGGCAAGAAGGTACTCAAATAATACTATGGAGTACATTTTGCATCAAAAAATAGTAGGTCCAAAAAATTTTTAGCGGCCCAAATCTTGGACCGACCGACCAACCCATGGTGCAATATTGAAATCCCGGCACCCCCTTGATAAACTCAGTGCGTTGTAGTAGAACGAACTTGTATTGGTAAATACCTGTAGGAATGAATAAACTACGGTATACTGTAAGTATAAGACAGACAAAGGATATAAGATAGCGGGGCATACCTCAGTGCGTTGTAGTAGAACGAACTGAGGATGCCCGCGTCGGGATCGCGCACATCAGTGCCGGCGGTACAAACAAACGTAAACTACGGTAAGAGACCGTTTCGAGAGAGAAGAAAGGAAACTAATTAATTCCAACAGAGATGAGACTGTTCAATTTGCCGACACACTCAACAGAAAGTCAAGAAACAAGAATCTGAACCAAAATGTTGCATCGATGCGTCTACGGAGAATTTGAGTGTTCAAACATTCGAGTTCAGCATTATATTTTTATTGGCGGTTCATGGGATGAGAATATCATTCGCTAAATATAATGATCTCGCCACTGCGCGCCTCCTGCACGCCTCCCAAACACCTCCCCGCGCAGTGCGGCGTGCCTCCTAGTAATTTGTGTCATCCTAGTGCTTGTACTCACTACATTTGTGCACTGTTTATTCTCCCATAACTCCACCTCTCATTCTGAGACTTCTCGCGCCTTCGCTGCTCTCTCATCATGCACTCGCTCTAAAGTGCGCACGACGCGCGCATCGTGAACTTTCCTTTGATCGCGCTGACATGCACAGCACGTTTCATTTGCTATTTATTCAGTAGGAATAAGGCCTACTAGTTATAAGTCAAACCCCTGGTCTAACATGCAGAGAATGTGCAGAAATTTAATGAACGCGCTGTTATAGTACCTCATGCGTCGCATTCACGCTGCTCTGGTTGCTGTTTCCCGCGTTCCCAATCGAGAATCGGAGGTTGAATGCAGGGTCCGAGCAGCTTGAAGCGAGCTGAGCTCGAGCTGCCGTATATGGAAATGCGTCAAGCCAAGCTGAGCTGAGCGACCAAGCTAGCTTGGCTTTGGGCATCACTACGCTCGTATGTTCTCTGTTCGTTTAAATCATCTCCACACACATCGCACTTCGGACTTTTCCAGGCTCCTAAAATCCTGCATCTCAGATCGGGAAGAGACACATTTATAGAGGAGAGCAACCATCTCCGCTTATCTCTTTCCTGCATCCATGTTTCCAGAATACTATCGAAAGAAGGATATTTCCTTTGTTTCCATGAGTGGAAATCTGTGGGTCTGTCCTCGTCGCCGCAGTGTTAGTATGGATCCCTTTCCCCCTCCTGGTGGACGTATACGCCTGGATATCCAACAGCTGCGTACAGCTGCATACCCAATGATCTGCTAATGTAGTTCGTGCTGTGCTCTTCAAAATGGTCTTCGTCCCCACTGATGAGAATTTCGACTCGCAACAAGGACACGAAGATGCTGTCATAATTGCTCATTTGATCATCTTGATTTATCTATTATGGTCAACTTTTGCCCTTTTGACCGAAGCCCGCAGTCCGGATGGGAGGCCTCTATGGAATTGGGGATCTGAAAACCTCATTTTATCATCTGGCAAGATCTGGGATCATCGAGACAACGCGTATATCGAATCCTCTTCTTTCCCACCCAGTGTCCCAGCTCCCTGAGGGTCCTTTGCATTGATTTACACACAGACAAGACGAATACTGCGGAAAGACGGAGAGATTATGGCAGCGATCTGAATATCCCGAGAAACATATGCAAAAGTATCTTTCGCAGGTATTGTTCACCAAGTTAAGTGATTCCATCCGCATCCTTTTTCCCAGTTCAACTCCAGCTTAGATCGGCAGGAAGTGGTCCGCAGCTGTCCACAACCCCAGGACCTTTAGAGTTGAAGACTATTTTCAATCCCGTACAGAAATAGCTGCGTATCTGATTCCTATCGATGGATTGATTATCTCTCTTTAGCTCCTCTCAGCTGTTATTGCGACCAAAGGTACATGTGTGCGGCGAAACGTATTTTTAGCTCGAATGGTCTTTAAATTTATCCTGAGCGGTGTTGGGGCATTGGAAAAGGTATATAAACCTTGCATTCGGCTTCCTCTTGCCTCCAGAAATCTTTTCTCCCATATCACTCACGCACACCTACACACACATTTTATCATTATGGGTTGGTTCAACGGGGACTCTGATCAAAGTGCCGCCTACGACACCGTCAGTCTCAACCCCATCCCTCCTCGGACCCTTTCATCCCAATCGCAACACTGACATGGCGTAGGTGATCAACTCCCCACACAAGGCTGAGCTGTCTCACGAGCTCATCGCTGCCGCTGCTTCCTACGAGGTGTGGCAGCTCAGAAACAATTAAAGGCCCTCGCTTAATAGTTGTTTAATCTTTAACCTACAGGCAGCCAAGGCCTACGAGAAGCACTGCAAAGAAAATGGAAAGCCTGAATCTCACGCAGAGGCGAAAGAGATCTTGTATGTTCCTGATGTTTGAATATCACTATGAACCTCTTGTGCAACTGATATACAGGGCCGGTCTGTCTGGCGCCTTCATTGACCGAATTGTCGAGACCAAGGGCGTAAGTTTTTAGAGCATTATCGCAAGGTCGACGTATGTTGATATGGAATGTTTTATAGCTCGACTTTGTTGATCGCGAGAAGGCCAAGCACCATGGTAAGTATTTCTCGCCTTTTGAGCAGATGTTCTCAATGTTTACAAATGCATCCAGCCAAGGAACAGCTCTATGATGCCTCTGCCAACGACTATTAAAGAATTTGCAGTTTATATGTAGTTTATACGTTGTAGTGACAGTCACAAGAAGAATAGTTAACAAGAATGTCCCCTGTGACGATGACCGATGATGTCATAGTTGTCCCAACGGATTGAGCGTGTGCATTGGGCGATTCGTCAAACTTTCCAACGACCATCTACACAGCATGCATCTCAAGGCCGCCTTTCTTCATTTCTTCATTTTTAAGCAGAACTGGAACATAGCCCTCGCGTCTCCAACGACGGTCAATTCCAGACAACATGCCCTTGAACATGGACCTTCGTATCTGAACATTGCTCTAATGGTATTGGGGTTATTGCTCGTTCTTTTGTTTATTGCGAAGTGGGTCTATCAAACTCTGCGGTATCGACAATCTCGGAGCAGGCAGCTTATCTATGAGGATAACTGGATTGAGCCTTTGGTGGATGTTGGTATCTTTGCAACTCCGCCCCTTGTAAATGGAAAATCTGGCCTTTTAGTTGGGCTCTTTGGCTCGCCTTCCTGGGAAACAAAGCAATCGAACATCTTTCGGGCTGCTTCTCACCAAATACCGACAAGTCATGCACAGCTCATAGCAACACCTTGTCGACTTTCAATCAGCTCCAGAAATAAATATGTTGACAAGACTTCCGTCGACAGAAACCATTCTTATGACGATCTAGGTATGAGAAAGACATCCGAGCAGTTGGGCTGCGAACCTTTGGCAGAGCTTGTACCTACAGTGACGTCCAGCACTTACTCATTTCGGAGTCCTCAGAATGGAAAGGAATCATGTTGCGTACGTACATATCACAACGCCCCAGCAAGTCCTATCATGGCCCGAAATTTGTCTTCTTCAGCTCCTGAGGATCTATGCGAATCTTTTGGACCCGAGCTTTCATGGAACTCGATTATTTGCACCATAGGCGGTCACAATGCTCGGTACACTGTCACATATCCAGAACTTTCACGCTCTAAGACTCCCTCCGATAATGGACATCGCGTTTCTCTACCGTATGCTCATTCCTGGAACAGGGCGATGGCTAGAAGATCTAGCACTATCTCGGAAACCGCCGATAACTCCAACTCGAATAGAAGCTCGCACCCCGATTTTTTGCGTGCAGTCCTACGCGATGAGGAAGAAAGACCTACGGAACAACCTGGAACAATTCGCGTGGTATTGCCTCGTAACGAGACGACATCTTCATTGCAATCAACAAATCCGAGTGTCGTACAAAACTACAATGAACAGCTTAGTTCGACGCATCGCACGAATTCACGCGGCATATCCGTATCCTCAACATCAGGACAATCCCCCTGCATGACTGATACTATTGTGAATTCCAACTCCTCTGGGTCTAAACTTTATCCAGTTCAAGTAACTTCTCAAATACAGAGACGTAGTCCGAAGGTTGGCCTTTCTCCGCTTCGAACAATGTTTCTTCCTGAAGGAGGCTCAGGTAATAAAACACGTAGAAGTCGTGGCCAATCTTACGATAATGCGCGAGAAATTCCTGATTGTGTTGAAGAAATTTCTCCTATATTAGATCCAAGGATCGTCGGTGAATGCGGCACGAAATTCTCTGGCGCCCAACCAGAAAATTTATATAGATACCCTGCAAAGAACCCTTGTTCTAAAACAGCCAAGGAGAGATCGAAAGTTCAAGATTCCGAGTCGTTGTTGGACCTCATCCAAGATTTGGTACAGGAAACTAGTGCATGGGACGACAGTCTCTTTGTGGACCAGAAATTCAAAGCCATGATCAACGATTCAAAGCGGATCCTTACTGTGTCTTTGTCGCAGCAACGCAAAGGAAACAGAGCGGCGTCGGGTCGCAAGATGCAACGATCGTGGATAAGAGCCCTCGAAGGTATTCCAGAGCTGGAAGGTATGAACTTCATTTACACTCCGGAAAGTAGAGCAGCCGTGAAGTGATTGGATTTTTTGCTTCACCAGCCGAAAATGTCTCTTGAGAAGATGAAGTGGTAGAGCGAGCGCAAGCGCTTGTTACTGCCAGGACGTTTATTGGAAGAGTACGTGAATCATGTGGTCCTGGTTCAATCCGAGTAAAAGTGGCCATACTATCCAGTCAAACCAATGCTTTCTTTTGTTCACTCAGGCTCACAAAATAGCAATCAACTTCGTGTTATTGGAGTCCGCAAAGAATGTGGTGTGGAGGCCACAAATGCTGTGTCTCAAGACAATGGGGCGTCACGGCGTGACGAGGCGCGTGAACTGATGTCACGCATACGGTGTCACTGTAAATACTAGTACTTTAACTATCATGATGGCGCTGTATTGCTCCTTCATTTTGTCAAACAGAACTGTATTTCACGCTTCAGGTTAATTTGATACATAGACATAGACTGTAGATTTCCTGGGAGGCCGCTTTCAACTTAGTAGTTTCTATTGATTAATATTTAATCGTCACGGTTGATCAATCGGTCTTCAAATTCAAATTTAATTACAGCCGTTTTCATAACGATAGGCCGAAATTTTGATTTTAGACGTACAAGGCGGAGTCTGGCGGAGTCGAGAGTTGGCGTTCTGCGGGAGGGCTAGAACTCGGCCAGCGAATCATAAGTATGTTGGGGTTGCGTCGGGGTTAGTAGTGGCACGCTCCGGCGTCCGCCAGGGTCCGCTGTAGCTCTAAATTTAAAAATTCGGCATATCGTTATGAAAACGGCTGTAAGTCCGAACTTCGTCACTGGCAGATCAATCGATCACACGCGTCGCGCACACATTGTCCCCTGAACTTGCGCCACTAACTTGATTTCACTGTCCTCCACAGAGCGTTGATCTCTGTAATACATCTTTATTTTCTGGTAGTTTCAAACTCATTACAACATGGGTTTCACTGGGTTCGCAGCCTTTGAAATCAGTGGGCCTTCAAATTAGGGTTGACGTGCATAATTTACAGTCTAGCTCGATGGCTTAATGCCCCCCCAACTGGCCTTCAACTTGTACGGGATAACCTAGTTCTGAATCATAATGTATGCCAATTCTTGAATTCTCGGATTCGTCCATGCTAACGGTCTGATGGTAGGCCCAGTTTCGTGGCAAATGGTATCTTTCTGTCAAGTCATATCGTTCTCAATTAGGCGCTCCAACCGAACGGAATATGTATGCACTTACTTTGGATGAAAATGTCTTCATTCTGCTTGAAGACCCCGCTGCACCGAGTAGAGCAGATGTACTGGCAGCAGCTCCGCCAGGCCAGGAAGCTGCCTTTCTTCAAAGCCCCCCACACTACAGGAACACCTTCCTTACTGTCAAACCTCCAGGCGCATTGGAGCAACTCTTGACTCAAATAAAGGCACGATGGGTATCAGTGCGACAACCTTCTTCTAGCAGTAATCAAAGAAGTCAAACCAGTGGTCAACAATTGATTATTGACGGCCACACATTTGCCATTGGTACTGATTGGCTGGTTCGAATTGGGAACGTAATTCTAGCTGGCGGTGCAGTCAAGGGAATGTTACTCGAGGTAATCATTTCACATTGAGAGGTTTTACTCATATTAATCTACTCTGGAACAGGCGGAATACCTCCCATTGCCCGTGCTTCATTCAGAGATAGCCGACGGCACATCTGAGCTGCTATCCAACTTGCTGACTTCCATCCTACCTAATATCAGAGATGCCAAGACTGTTGCAGTAACAATCAGCGATGCACAATGGGAGGATGTTTTATGGGACCGGGAAGAACTGAAAAGCATGAGCACAAAAAATGCAACAGTCGATGTTCAAAATGACGATCCTTATGCTTGGGATGACAGTGATACAGTGGAATGGAAACAAGGAGATTGGGTAGGTGTAGATAGAGATCAACGGTCCGCTTTTTTAATCATGGGTGCTCTTCGTTCAGAAGGCCTCCTGTAGACCAATGTTAAGCGGAAAATACAATATGGATATTTTACAATGCGTAGGTCACACACAAAAAAAACCAGAGGGCAAGGAAATTAAGAGAGATGCTAATGGCAGTTACATATGCATGTTCAAGATTTGTGATGGTAAACCGGGATGATTAATACCAGGGCTGGTACAGTTCTCCCATTTTTGCAAGTTGGATTGGGTTGGTCGCACTGGAAATTAAGTTCGTTACAGTTTGAATGACTGGAACAGTGGCATTCAAGCCATTATTGACAGAAGCCTAAAGGTATATCAGAGCGATCTCACTGAAAATGATGCGAGATGAAAATACATTATCCCTCTCCAATTTACAGGCCATGACTTCAGCCCGCTTCACGATTTGTTCAGTATGAGCAGTAACACTTTTCTTGAAGTCGCCATCAATGTGCCATGGGCGGCCGCGCATCGATAACCAAGTAGTTACCTCATCTCTACTGACAAGACAGAGTTGTTGCTCCAAGTCAAACTGTAGAAAAAGAGGTCCGTTAGCCACCTTCAATCTGGAAAAAAAGACAATGTACCTCTGGTTCTGTTAGAGATCTTGCAATTGACATAATCCCCGACGTAAGAATGCCTTCGGTAAAAATAGGTCCCAGGAAGTTCTGCATGTTCGGAGTAAGACGAAATGGAACGACATCGCTCGTAGCAAAGACTGGCGTCTGGCTAGATACACCTGATGATAATCAGAAGAATCAATATTGGGATTAGAATGGCGAGTGTATGCAAAATTTTAGCAAACCTGGTACTAGTTCGGTCATGGCAATTAGACCTGTGGTTCGTGAAACTAGGAACCGCGGGGCATGTCGACTAGAAAGGGAAAAAGTATAGGTCATGAAACTACACGACGCGATCTGCAAGGCGAATTGTTTCCGCATACGCCAGAGTTCGTCAGGCCCGTCCATGGACCGAACCATGTACTGATGAAGTGAGCATGGGGTAATGGCAGGGCAAATGATGCTTACATTGGTTATGACGTTGTCCGGGACCATTTTTGCGCTAATCTCGTCGCATGAATCTTTCTTTAGGGTAACATATTCCACTTTGGTAGGCTGATCCCAATGAACTGAGGAAGCTAATTTGATGAAAGAAAGAGGCTGCTTACTTGTTTTTTTGCAAATTGTTGACGATAGTCACGAAGAACTTTCCGCACTTTTTCTCCCATGAATAAGATAGGCTCTTCCCTCGAAATTCCTCTCGTCTCACAGTGTAGTTCGTAAATGTCACCAAATGATATATACGAAGAATCTGTCTGGTAGAGGCGAACGTTTGGGCTACAGGATACTGCAGTTGGAAGGTGGAAGGTTAAATTTCGCTTTCTGCTTTCTTTGTTTCTACTAAGTGCACTAGAAATGGGTTACAGCGTCAGATTTCTGCGAAGAAAATGGACAAGTGATACTTGCCCATTGAAAGTGCGGAAGATTTGAATGACCCGGTCTTCCCTGCGATACTGGCGATGGCAAGGAAGTTGAACAGTAAATGACGTCTTGGAATTGTCATTGCCATGCAGTGTAAGTCGCTTCCACCACGATCCGTTTGAGCGGCAATTTTCAAACTTGGGAGCAAACTTTTGGATTCGAACGAAGCTTTGGTTGGTGTCTTTCTCCTAGAAGAGCAGGAAACATTAGCAGCGAAGACACGGTAGGTTCTAATTTTTAGTTTACCTCTGTATATTGACCAGGTACTTCGATTTCATCGATCTTGCTATATTGGAATTCCGTTAGGTAATGGCTTAAAAAGGCCAAAGGCTGTAAACGAGGTCGGGCATCCAGCAAAGTCTCGAACTTGTTACGCCAATGCTGAAGACGTTGTATATATTCATAGTGTGTTGGCTTGTTGAGCAGGAAGTCCTCTTCGTAATCTTTCTATTCGATTGGTGAATTTTGAGATTCCCTTCATCCATAGGATAGGGAACTTACCTTCACAAATGGAGGCATACTTAAAGACATTCGTGTGAGTGTTTGGACGGTATTTGCTGTCAATTGGCCATCATCTTCAGGTGAATTGATGCGAATAACATAGTTCTACCATGATTTAGACAAATTAGTGTGTAAGTAAGACACTACCAATATGTGATAAATACCTGGATGGCATCTGAAAGGAGCATGCAAATGTTACGATAAACTTCTTCTTCGGCATTTGGCTTGAATTTATGTTGCAGTTGATCAACCATTGTTTCAAGGCTGAGCATCAAGAGGGGAAAGGCAGTCTTCAGAGTTGACAGAATTTCGTCAATATGTTCCCAAGTTGCGCGGGGATGCGAGTTTGTATCGTTTATGTTGAGGTTCGTTGGCAATGTAATTGCAGATGTAGTAGGGGCTGAAGATTCAGATGCAGGAGCGGGAGGGACAGATATTATTGATTCCGTGGATTCACCGGAATCTTTAGGTTGATCCACGCTAGGTCGTCTGGCGGAATCTGCAGCTGCCCTAGCTGCCATCGCCTTCTTCATGAGCTGCATTTCTTCCCGAGTGGTACGCAGATGATAAAATATTGCCTACGACAGAATTAATACATGATCCGAGAATAAATATGAGGTCAGAAATTACCTGTGGATAATGCCTAGAGAGGCTCAACAAAAGATATCGCGCTTGTCTCCATTCACGGTGCGAAAGTGAAGTGACTAATTGAGGTATGAATGTGATCCAGAACCAGAATGCAGCATCTCCCTTGTAAGTATCGAAGGCGCGGGAGATTGTAGATGAATTATCATCCAAGCTCAAAAGCCACAAAATGCGGGCAAGAAGTGGTCTACTTTTACCATTTTTATATAATCCAGCCGCTTGCAGATAGCAGCTAACAGCATTTGCGGCTTGATTCAGATCGTTGGGAAATTCTTTGAATATACGATCACTGAAACGGCCCCATTCAGCCCAAGCCTTTGGTTGCATCATATCGAGTTGGACAGCTTGACCGAAAGATAAAGTAGCCTCCTCGGTCCGATTGAGGCGACTGTGAAACATTCCCTTTAGAGTGTAGAACTCTGCCTTTTGAGCGGTAGAGAAGAACATTAAGTTTGTGTTGTTTATCACTTCCAATCCGGCTTGAAGGTCATTTGGTTTCTGATAGTGAGCCCGAGCCTGTTCTCGCAGCTTCAAGAATGCTTCGGAAATTTCAATATTTGGGAGGGTGTAAATCTTCGTCAAAGCGGTGAAGCAGACATCAAGTAGTTCGTGTTTGCGAGCGACATGGGCGAAGCGGTTGATGATCCAAGCTGTTTCATGAAATCCCCGATAGCCGAATGTGTTTGAGTTATTAGCATTTCCGTGAGTAGGGGCGTTGATCAGCGGTATATATGCACTGTTGATTAGGCCAAACACATTCTGCCTCCAAGCTACGAGGTCGCTCCAGATATTGATGTCGTCGTAGATATTTGGCAGGCGTTCACGCCATGCTTGCAAGACCATCTTGAGTTCTGAAGATTTTTTTTCCAGATTTTGCGCATTCGTCTGTGAAAGTGAACCAAAGATCTGCACGGCTTCTTGCAGCTCCACAAACTGTTGAAAATGCTGAAGAAGAGGAATATGTGCTACCGAAAGATGCTGCGGCAATCCTACCCATTTGCGAAGGGATAATTGCATAGCGTCCTCTAAGAACCGTGTAAAATCCACGTTTTTATCTAATGCTGCTGGCAATTTAAGGAGTGCAATGTAAGCTTCGAAAACTCGTCGGCGGGGCGTAGGGATTTCCGGAAGTAGATTGATTTGTTCTTCCAGACTTTCTTTGTTCTCGTTCCAATCTTTGATTCTCCAGGCACATTCTAGCATCAACTCTTGATTACCTTCTCCTTTCGCGAACTCGTAAAGGACATCCCAGTGTTGTAGCTTTTCGGCTGATAAAATCCAGTGATCTTCCCATAGGCAAAATTCTGCCTCTGAAAAAGGAATTGTGCCTGCTCGAACTCGGCTTTGTGCAGCTTCGTACGTTTGAGACGCTTGCTCCCACATACCAGCTTGTTCGTAGGCAAGTCCGATATTTGTTTCCAACCGTATAGACCGTCGTCGCCAAAGGCCGTAGAACATATCCTCTTCCGCGAGTTCAGCATAGACGTCCGCGAGAGAATCGTATATATGGTCGCAGATTGTGACTTCGTCGTCTTTGGCGTAATCGAGAGACTTTTCTAGAATTTCCAGTGCGATGTGCCACGCTCCAAATGTCTTTGCGAGGTATTTCACTAAATGCGGCGGTAGAATCATCGGAGGTGAGCAAGCGTGGATGCCCGTCAAAAGGGTCTGAATAATGTTTGGCCGCAAGGATGCTTGCTTCATGTGATAATCTTTGCTGAGAAGAACAACCATATGATTGGTGATTTCGGACTGTTCTCGCCTGGTTAAGCATGACCACACTGCAGGAAACACGGAAAGCCACATCTCATGGGCAGCTTGGGGATCCAGGAATAACAGACGTTGGGTAGGGCGAATAATTCCTTGGATTTGAGGCCTTGAAATAATGTCCGACGATGGGCCCGAGGTTTGTTGCCTCTCGTGGGTGTTTGGTAGATTTATATCAACCGCGCCCAGAAGGAGATGAAGGGCAAGGTAAATCCAATTGTGATCTGCTAGAGCATCCCAGCTTTGAACTCCTAAGATGTAAGTTAGTCGACCAAATAATGAGCGAGGAACACTGATATCCAGCAAGTCCATGAAACGTTCCCTCAAACTCGAATCCTTAGCCCTGCATCCCAGCAAAAATGACTGCTCAAGACGATTGGTCAGATCGCTACGTCGCAACGTTGGTTCGGTATATATTTCATATATGAGTTCCAGGTAGGGATGGAAAATGACATCGCCTCGGGTTTCGTACAGAGTCATTTTTTGCAATAGAGTCGCTTTTTCCTTCATGGTTGGATAAGCCTCTTGTTTATGCAGCGCCCAAGTCCTAGCGAGGTCCAAAATGTATCTGCAGAGGCTTAAACTCTTTGATTTATCCACAAAAACACAAAGAGTACTCAAGAGCCATCGCCGTTGATCTCCTAAGAATGCGACCGACATCTGACAGATATCAAGAATAGTTGTTACCAACCGCACGTTGATGTCATATCCAGGAGCCGTGGGCGATGAATGAATGTGCTCCTTGGTGAGTTTGCTCAGGAGTTTCATTAAAGGTTGGCTGAAAGGCTCGATACGTTCGGGTGCGACTCTCACAACTGATTTCAACATGCCTAGGATTCCTGGCAGTGAGGTAGAATTTCGCAAGCCCTCTCCGATTGATGAGTAGACAAAGCTGTGGAAATCGAACAGTTCTCCGTGCTGTTCTTCTTCTTCTTTGGGCAAAGGATATAGGCGAATAAGTTTATCGAAAATTGGGTGAAGAGCCTCGTTGAGCGTATGATCGTCTGCAAGTAGACCTTTACGGATGAGTTTTTGAAGAATAATGGCGTTGGTAATGTACCAAGAATCTGGTTGATCTGCAGCAACGACTTGCAGAACTTTAGCAGAGGACAAGGCCTGGGAGAGCAACCCTGGATTATCGCTGGGAAGGTCGCTCTGGAAGTATATTAGTTAAGAAGAATGGCACACGAGAATTGACGTACCTCGAGTATTCGCGAGAAAAATCGTAGACCAAATGTGACATCGGTCCAACCATTAGGTCCAACTATCAGTTGGAGAAGAGAAAGTGCTTTGGGTAGAAGGGTCGCCCTAGCCGGCTGGTCGTGCATGACAGTAGAAAGTCGTACAAGATAGCTGACCATGTTTTCTCGAAGATTTAAAGGTGTCAACCACGTTGAATCATCATGAGGTTGTTCATCGGATGGGAGCTGTTGTACGTTCCGCATTGCTTGTTCCTCCCAATTGAAAATGACATGTAATATATCAACAGAGAGAAGGCGGGACTCCAGAGCAGCAGAAGCCGTCGTTCCAAGTTTGTTGAGAGAGTTCGCGATATGTGGCACAAATAATGAGCGAACCGGGAAAAATAATTGATGCTGTCTGACAATGAGATGATATACTGTGATCATGGTCACTAGACCTTCTTCCGTCAAGAGCCGTCGTGTTGTTTTTGCCCAAGCAGGTACAGCGGGTTGGCTCGCATCAATTTTTGGAAGTGAGGGTACAAGAGTTGCTAACGCTTCTTGACGAAGTGCTGCTCGACCATCCGGATGGGGAGAACGCAAAAGGCCTGTCCACGCCCGTAGAATGAATTTTTCAGGAGTGGGGAATGCCGCAAAAAAACGGGCAGAAAGAAGGTAGGCTGTCTGTTTGACAATAACGTCATCGTTGTGAGTGACATAGGCCCAAGCATATTTCATGATATCTTTGCGGACATCATCAAGAAGGTCAGGAAAATATTGGACCAAGACTGTAGTAAAGTTGAGGATTTCAATACGGAACATGTCGTCCACATCAGTAAAAGCACCTGCATCATTCATAGGTTGCCATATAATACGATGAATTTGATGCACGAAGTCGGAATTGATGAGTGTGTTTGTCATTGGCAACCGGTTTGCTTGAGTGAAAAGAATGGGCGTCACTACATAGTGAACGAAATGAGCTTTTTGAGATAGTGAATATCCGGTATCAGTAAACCATGTTAAAAACCGCATGAGAATGTTCCGTTTGAAGAGCGTGTCTTCGCTCAATGCGATGTGTTCATATAGAAATTTTGTGGTTTCTGTGACATCAATGCCGAGATTGAAGGTATAGATAGAAGTCATTTCGAATATGAGATCGATGCGGGGTGACTCTTTCAAGGCCTTTGTAAAAATGGCAAGCATGAGTGAATATCGATGTGTTACGTCCGCAATGACTGCAGCAATACTGTCCGGAGGAGGTAGAGTGGTTTGCCAAACATTGACGACAGCGTCGATTGCGTAACCATTGAGGCTGATCCAAGATGGTGTCAGGCTGGCCAGGTCATCAAATAGGCTCAGCACAGCAATAGTAACATTTTTTTCATTGCTTGTTCTCAAGCGGTTGACAAGGATTGGAGTCCGTGATGCTAATTCACGCAAGAGATTGGGGGCTAGTTTAGCTAAGAGAATGCTCCGAAGCGTTCTCAATTGCCGGGGATATTGTAATTGTCGGAGGAAAAAATCAATCCCTTCAGCAGGGTAGCGATCGAGATATTGGGCCAAAGGTTCAGAAAATGGACTTCTTGTTGAAAAATGCATCTGTGCTTCTGTTTGAACAATTGCATTGACGAGTGGTTCAAGGAAGATATTGGCAGCAGATGGCAGCAGATGGAATATATTTGCAAGGCGAACTAGTTTTGTAATGCCTTCATTATCTGCCAAGGAGAGTTTAGACGACTCTTGCAACAACTGAGGATCAGCAACAATGCGAAAATGGTCGAGAAGTTTATGTCCAATTTCAACTTTAAAGTAATTTGTCAAGAGTTCCAGGAGACGTGCCAATCCTTCTAAACCTGGAACAGACAGACGTTTCGGGTCTGCGAGATTCATCAATATCGGTCGCAGGCCAGTTTGAAGTAATTCCCTGGGCAGGCGGTTTTGGTGAGTGAGAACCATACGAAGTCCCTCGTGGGCAACATCTTTAACTTCTTGCGAAGGAGAATACAACGACTTGAAATAGAGCCCTGTAACTCTAAAAACACATACATTCCCCGACTTTAATATACGCCCTTTGTCCATGGAAAATGACGTACCTTTGACGTGTTTGATGTTGCCGCGAAAAAAAATCGGTTAATGGCATCGAGGCAGTCAATAATTTTATGCATGCCACTCGAAGTTTGATCACTTCTAAACTTCCTTGCCGGAGATTTCTTGGACCAAGAAGTTGTGCATCGTCCGCATCAGCTAAAGCTAAAGTCTCTTGGAGGAGTCGAAGGAGTTCATCGTTAAGTTCGACCAACGGAGGTTCCAAATTAACGTAGTAACGAACGGCCTCAATCAGACCAATCTGCTTGGCGAAAGGGAGAGCTCGTAGGGGTTTGGTGTAGATACCCATCAACATGCGATCTCTATGTGGCATTAGAAGATCAACTGCAGGCCGACCGCTGAGATCGACAAGAAGACCAATACACTTTTGAGCAGCTCGTCGGACAAGAGGGTTCGGACTTTGAAGTTCTGGACAAAATATTCCGACCGTATGGATCTGTTTGCTACGGCCTTGATGAACAGTTGCTTCGTTTTGGACATCGAGTTGAGTACTGCTAATGCGTAGAACGGCCAGCAAGACGTCGATAACATCTTCAACATCGCGAGGAAGATCAGAGGGAAGGTCCTTGAGAATATGTAAAAGCGTGCGATAGAGATCGACTTCACGGTCCATGATCAGTTTCGTTCCAAATTCGGAAGTTCTTGCTATGATCTTGATTCCATTGCACCCTGCACTCTTGCGGGTCCAGGAATCGTCGAGGCATAGCGCAGTGAACCGATTCGCTAATTGATGAAGAATGATAAGAATATCTTGCTGAGTTACATAAGGTCTAGAAGTCAATGAAACGAGGTCGTCCAAAATATTAGAGATTACTGAGTATGCTTTTGCTGCCTGTTCTGGCTGGTCGCGGGCAAGTGCGTGTGGGAAAGCGTCAAGATAACATGAGAGGAGTGTGCTAGGTGACCGTGTCGTACGAACACCTGCTTCGCGTGAATGGGCACGGCGAATTTCTTCTTCAAATATACCTTTCCCAAGCTTTCGTATGTATCTTTCTGCCCGATCTTGGAGCTCCGGAAGATACAAAGCATCGAACATGCCCTCCAAAGTATTGATAAAAGTCTCTTCCATATTGCGACCATTGATTCCCTATAGATAAGTTAATTTTATGATCAGCGACAATTAAATCTGAAATACCTCATGAAAAAGAATAGAAAGGCAATTTTCGAGGTAGGTATAAGCATGTGCGCTATCCACTGTTGAAATTTTGCTGATATAGTGTGAAGCCAATCGCGCCACTGGAGCCATTTCTATCTGTTCAACCATGCCATTGAATGATATCGCAAGTTTGGCGGGTTCAGAATGGTGTTTATAGCGTAGGCTTGGTTCTTTTGTAAGAAGACGTCTATTTCGACCCCCTAATTTTCCCAAAATTCGAATTGTGGTGTGAGCAGGATGATGAGAGGCAGGAAGCGGTTTCAAATGACTGAACAAAGCTTCCATTAAGTCCCGAAGAACAGTGCTGAGGGTAGGATCGAGGAAATCAGGAGTCAGGTTGTCTATACACAATTCCAGTGTCCGCAGACCCTGAGAAACAAGTTCTGGATTGCCTTTTAAGGCCAAAGCCAAAGGTTGCATGAGATAGGTCAGATGTGGCAGCAGGTGAGTCAATCGTAGTGGAACTGTAAGGCAGAGCTCCACGACCATGTCTCGAGTCTGCCCTTCAGACGACAACAGCTGCCTGTTCAAACTTTCTAGCATGTCTGGTAGCAATGGAACTACTGCATTGTATAACAATTCATAGCGGCCGCCTCCGACGCCAATTGCTCTGAAAAGTGCCCTTAACAGATGGAAGTAATGTGTCGGTTTGGTGGCCTTCGCAGCCAAGGGAAAACAATCCATCAAAAGTTTGCTCACATGTGAAGCAAGGATAGCTTCATTAGTTGCAGGATGGGAAGCAACCGCAGTAAACGCCATCTTGTAAAGGCGGATCGTTGCAGCAGCGGTTAACTCGTCATAATCGCCGAGAAAAGGCAGGCGGTCGACGAGAAACCTGAGAACAATGGCGAGGAGTGTTGCAGACGTTGTATCTCGCGTAAAAAGGTGCTGGCAGACGTTGAGCAGCATGATTCGGTGTTTGGCATGTTCGAAGAAAAACTCCATTTTATGAGTCCAAACTTCTTGGAAAACATGCAGGTTCACCTCTGACAATGCATGTCCAAACCATTCAATAGGTTCGGTTTGTTCAGGCATTCGTGGATCTGATTCAAACAGAGACATGCAACGGACGGAGGCCTCGAAAAATCGGAAAATCAAGCTTCCGTCGGGAGCGGGTGCTTCACATTTCTTCAATGAAGAAAGACATACACGAAAACCGTGGAGTAGTGTTCTGAACACGTTGCGTGAATCTAATATGGCGCTTGAGGGCTGTACATCTGGCAAAGGCATGTGAAACTACTTACCATGTATGACCTCTTCAGGTTTCTCGATGAGGTATATGGCACCTCCAACAGGTCGAGCTTTTTCGAGTAAAGTTGCTTCTATGAGTAGTCTTAAAACTGGAGTTGGCGGTGTTTTCTGTCTGTTCCGTTCCAGCGCTGGGGAAACCTCCGAATAGACTACACAAAGACCTTCCAATCTTTCCAGGCAAGTTTTAAACAGAGCCTCTAGAAGCCGAGCAGCACCATGTGCAGTTTCCTTTGCTAGAATGACATCTGCAAGTCCAAACATCATTTTAGCGAAGAGGGTATGCAGATTAAAGGAAAGGGCAGAGTCGTGCATCATCGCAGAGAAAACATAAACAAGTCGCTCCAGCTGAGGCGCCGTCAGCTCGTTTTTGACGTGATGAACTAGATCTGCAACTGCTGTATACACGCTATTTCTGCAGAAATGGGTGTTCGAATATTTTTTTAGAGAATGAACTGACGGCGGTGATGTATAGGTAGACCAAACACACCTTAAAGCTTCCTTGGTGGCGATTGCTGAACCTAACAGAACCCTTTCGTCGAACAACTTATCCAAACGGTCAAATAATGCCCTTCGGTGAGGAGTGCCCATCAGGTGACGAAATACCACCATTAGTTCCTGTAACAGTCGTTACAAAGGCATGAACAGAGAATTTTGGAGATAATTACCTTTCGCATTGCAATTCCGTTTGGAGGACAATCTTGTAGAAATCGTAGAGCGCTCAAGATAAGAGTTTCCCCATGTGAATCTGCAAGATCAGCGGCAGTGAAACGCATAACATAGGCGATATAAGAAAGCATCTGATGAAAGGCATGAGTAGCGAGACATGAACATGAGCAAAAATCCGACCTTTATTTGTGCTTGAATCAAATCACCATAAAGACCAGGATTCTTGATTGTAGGCGCTACCCCAGCCCATATGCCACCCATGACTTCAAATTCTGTCCTCGCCTTATGCTGTGCAGGGGACTCCAGGGCCAATACCTCAAGGGCATAGGTAGTTGAACCTTGGATAGTCGAAAATAAACTTTTCTGAACTTGGCATGTCATGACCATGACCATTCCCATTTCACCAAGAACTTTGAAGCTGGATAGCGAGGGTAGTACAACATTTGGATCTTGTTGAGGGGAATCTTCAGAGAGATATTGGTCTACCAAAGCTTTCATGTTTTGATGTGCTTCCTTGAATAAAGCAACAAACTCTACGGCGACTTCTTCTGTGATGATTCGATAATTGCGGAGGAGATCGACGAGACTTTTGACAGCGGTTTGTCCATTGTCTTCATTGTCGGTTCGTATTATATGGAGTAGGCAGGAATAGATTGCGCCTACATGGACTCGAACGCCATCACTCACGGGAATACGGTTGAGTATTTCGAACACAACACGGCGGTATTGGTATTCCAGTGTATCCTTCTGAAATGCGGGTTCGCCATTTCGAAGCAAATCAACCAGCGTTCGGACAATGTTTGATAGAGCGCGTGTTGACTCAGAATCTCGTACAGTGTCCAGCAACTCCCTAATTTCGCAGGCAAGCGTATGTCTGACGCGAAGTTCTGTACATTGAAGACATTAGCGTCGAAAGAAGCCTTGATTATACGAAACATACCAATAGTTGGATCTGCCATCCGAGAAACCTTGACCTCCAGGTCGGATGTAGTTGCAGAATTAGGAGTAACATTCATTGGTGAGGGAGCAGACATGATCAACAAGCATGAGGGAGATTGGAAAAAAGAGTTGAAGGAATGCCACTCCAGGAAGGAAGGGAGAAACGTTCAGAGCTTGGACCAAAGCAGCTGGGGATATCATTGTCTGTAACGTCACATGACTCATGGTAGCCGAGTTGAACAGTAACTTGAAGGCCACGGAATGCTGTTTTGACCCTCTGCTTCCGCCTTATAAGTACTAAAGTACTGCCAATATCAACAGTGTACGCCGCTTACCGCTATATCACGTATTTAAATTTGAATTCTCAACTATTGCTACCCAACCGCGTTATTGACAACACTTCATATTCAGATACTGAACTTCACCAAGGAATTTTGTATAGCCTTAGAAGCCACACACAGAGGAGACTTACCGATTTATCTTTCCTGAGTTAGAAAATCACCGCTATCGTAGGTTAAGCATGGATATAGATAAGCTTTTCAAGGTGACTTTCAATCTTTGAGCTCAATGATACGCGTTAATCCGACGTCATTCAGGTGCCCAAACTTCCTGTAGGAGGGAATAAACGAAAGCTTCCCGATAATCCTACTCCAGAAATGTTAAAGAAGCTAAAGATGGATACCCAGTCTGTGTCTGTGCCTATCCCGCGATTTGAGGCGCACGGCAGCAAGCCACCCGCGGAAACGCGGTCCAGAAGAACAACAGTAGAAGAAGAGGATGAGGACAATGGAATGCAGTTTGCTCCGGGTGCTGACGCAGACTATTTTGCTGAAGAAGACGAGGAAGGCCGATTTTTCGGAGGGGGGTTGACATCGGAACAAAAAGAAATTCTGAACATATTTGAGAAAGCTGAAGGCGAGCAAGTGGAGGACGAGGTAAGTATGTATTTTCGCGTTCAAAATTAATACCTTAATTTGTAATAAGGTGCAGAAAATGACAATCACCCAACTCAGGAGAGCTTTGCAGACTTTTGAACGCGCTCTTAACAAGAATCAGGATCAACGTTCCAAATATCCTAATGACCCTTCGAAGTGCGTTGCCGTATAACTTTATGCTCTTTGCCTCTTTCTCAAACTTCAATTCTTTTGTCAAGGTTTATTGACTCAGAAGCCGACCTTGATGCCGCCATCAAAGCAATGTTGCCTCTTTCGCAATCCACATCCTTGGCGTATCCAGAGCTGGTGAAGTCGGGCACACTAGCTATGACTGTTGGCCTCCTCACACATGAAAATGTGGACATTGTGATCGACGTCATTGAGTTGATTTACGAACTCACTGAAGAAGATGCCGACATCGAATATGAAGAGGAAGATTATGAACAGGACCAAGAAGCCCTCAAGATTCTTGTTGACGGATTGGTTAGGCTGCTACAAAATTACTCAAATGTGTTACACTCATCCTCCTCTTAGGTAGAAACTTCAGCATTTGAATTGTTGGTGGATAACCTTACGCGACTCAACGAGCAAGAAGAAGCCGATAGGCAAGGTGTTTTCCACGTCTTAGGTATGTCATTAATATTCTTATCGTATCTATTGCTTATTCGTCTCAAGGCATATTTGAAAATATGATTGGATTCAAACCTTCACTTGCATCGGACCTGGTTTCAAAAACAAAAATCCTGCCTTGGTTATTGAACCGTATCCAATCTAAAAATCACGATGAAAATAGAGGCTATTCTGCGGAGCTACTTTCAATTCTATTGCAAAACAGCCAAAATAACAAACTACTTCTTGGACAAAGTGACGGCGTAGAGATCTTTCTCAAGGTCCTTGCAGTAAGTTTTTTGCTTGACAAGGAGTAATTCGTTTATAAAGCATACAATTTAGCAATTTCGACGAAGAGATCCAGTTGATGCAGACGAAACGGAGTTCATGGAAAATATTTTTGATGCGTTATGTTCAGTATTGAACGAGCCCTCATTAAAAAAATTGTTCCTCGATGCGGAAGGTCCTGACCTGATGGTCCTTATGATAAAGTGTGTACCTTTCGCTCTTCGGACTATTTATTTTATTGATACAAGTTTTGGATAGAGACAACCACGAATCAAGATCAAGATCCATCAAAGTACTCGACTATGCAATGTCAGGGTATAGTGGCGGCCCCATCTGCGAAGCTTTCGTTGATGCCCTTGGCCTGAAACCACTTTTCATGACGTTCATGAATAAAGTTCGAACTTTTTTCTTTCTTCTTTATATTACTAACGCAACCAATAGTCGTCTAAACGCCAAAAAATGAACGTTGATCTTGCCCCAGAAGACATGGGACATATCCTTGGCATCATTGCTTCACTGCTAACACATCTTCCTTCCGACTCAGCAAGTCGAATTCGCGTTCTTGCCAAGTTCGTAGAAAATGACTATGAAAAAGTGGATAAACTTCTTGAAGTTCGTGATAGTGCAAAGAAACGGTGGAAATTTACCAATGCAGAGATAGAAACAGAAAGAAAGGTGTGTAGGACTTATGTTCACCATTTTCCTGGCTGATAGGATTCCAGAACATTGTTGAAAATGAAGGAGAAGATGCACTATCTCCTGATGCTGAAGACGCATTTTATATCCGCAGTCTCGAAGGTGGTCTTTTCACTCTGCAAACAGTGGATTATATTTTGGCATGGTTGATCATGGAAGATGACGGGGTAAGTTTGATAGCTCTCTCTCTAAGTATTTTATTAACATTCCCTATAGATTCAGAGGCATGCTTTGCGAATGTTGGATCGAGGGAATCAATCCATACAGGACATTCTGCAGACATTACGGATATATCACGAACATATGGATATTGATGATGTATCCAGCGAACTGGGGATGATTTCACAAAAGGAAATTCTAAAAGGTCTTATAGATGCTCTGGAGACTTCCCAGCCAGGAGAATAGGAAGTCGGATAGGTGGCAAGAGGGCATTACGACTACCTACCCACAAACGACTGATTACATCATGAACTTTCTAATACTGTCGAAGACAACATCATAGTCAAAGCCCCTTTTGCCTTGATCACTTCAACCTGGAATCGAAGTTCGGACGCCACCTTCTTCCTCAAACGCAGAACAAGGGTGTCGATGAGTGGTGCTTGTCCAATAACGGGACTGTACATATCTGATGATTATTTTTGGTCAATCTCTTTACTTTTCTCAACAATAAAAAGTAACTTGCCAAGAACAATACAAGCGGTGTTAGCCACCAATTCACCGAAGCGAGGGTCTGTCACATATTTGAGCAGCAGACGAAGAATGGGTTCTAGGAGAACATCATCGCGTCCTGCCAGTGCAATTCTCAGTCCATCGCGATGTATTAGCTCTTGTATCAGCGAAAACGTGATTGTGGGTGGTACATTCTGCAATAATTATCAGCGAGTTGAGTTTCAATGAGCCATATGTAAGAACCTTTTTCAGCACTGAATCGAGAGCAGCAGAGTACTTGAAACTCTTGAGATATTTGTCGTACTCCTTAAGTTTTTTAGAAGTTTGGGAATCTAACCTCCGTTCCCCCTTATCGGCTGAGGCTTTATATGAAGATTGAGAGGCAATGTCACGTCCGGTATTGATATCGGAAAGAATTGTCGTTATATTAAGGAGATCTTGTTCTGCTTGAGTGACTTCACTGGCCTTGGGATCTCGTCGGCGGATAGATAGTGTACCATCGGACATTCCTCCAAGAATATGTGTATCGTCAGGCTGATAAATTGCGTTAGGTTTCACACTCAGAAAAGAAGGAACTTCTGCTCACCGAGATAGCCAGGCACAAGACCGGAGCAGGATAACGCATCGTGTGGACTACTTCGTATGTGCTGATATCGTAAACTTTGACCATTTGGTCTAGGCTGCCCGTCAATAGGCGATTGCCAGTAGAATTGAAGCTGAGCGCCGTTACGGTCTTTTGATGATTTGACAAAGCGCGTGTGCATACACCTCCTGCCACAATGTCCCAAACACGAAGGATTGGACCAGCGGTCGATACCGCTGCAGTTCCAGAATGGAACATTAGAACTTGCTCTACAGGGACTCTATCTTGCAAGGCAGAGGTCGAGCCGGCGGGGGACATCACCATTTCACAAGAGCCCGAACGAGAGTCGAAAAGTCGAACAGTAGCATCGTAGGAACCCGTTAGAATTATGTTAGGGTTGGATGTTGATACCTGACCAGAGCGAACATAGTCGGTATGGTCTGTAAATGTTGTGACTGCGGTCTGGGAAGGCACATCCCAAATTTTGACTGTGGTATCGTCGGAGCAGGATAAGACATGGGTAGGGGATAGCGAGGAGAACTTAGTGACATGGACAGGTTGTTTGTGTGAGTCCAATGCACGAAGAATAGCTCGGGAGTTGATATCGAAAACCTGAATAATAGGATGGGTGTCAATTATTATTGGGATTGAACGCCGTACCTACCTGAATTAGACCGCTGTCATCGCCTGCCACGACCAGCTTTCCATCTTCCCGAATACACCCACTTCGAGCAACGTCCTTGAAGCGCGATATTGTCTTCGTAAGCTTTTGAGTGCGAGGTGCATAAATCTGTACTCGAGTGGCGGCAGTCACAGCGTACCTATGCGGTTTTGAAGGGGAGAAGTGGACCGAGGTGATCGGGGCATATTCCTTGACGAAGACAGGATGCTTGAACTGACGCCAATATCTGGATTCTGCGGCGTGTTTTGAGCTCGGAGGACGGGGATGGGTTTTTACGACGACTGGCTGGTAATCCATGGCCGATTACACTTTAGCGGGCTTGGCTAATATTTCAATTTTCAATGCGAAGATTATGTAATCCACGCATTCCCTTGATAAGATCTGATCGATACACTTCAGTTCTTCATCCCACTGGTCTAGCATTCGCTACTGTAAAATTTCTCCCATCTCGCTGTTATGTTGCTGTACGAAGATATCATCACAGGGGACGAACTCTTCTCAGATGCCTTCCCCATGTACGTCTGCCCTTCGTCTCTGGTGCATCCTCGCTAATTGTGCGCTAGGAAGGAGGTCGATGGTGTTGTCTTCGAAGTAGATTGCCAGATGATCACCATAAAGCCCGGGGCTGATGTCGATATCGGTCAGTGAAAAGTTTTTACAAAATGTCGTAATAGGCTTACCATGTAGGAACAGGTGCCAACCCCTCCGCAGACGAACAGGATGAAGCTCTCGAAGAAGGAGCTGTTTCTGTCAACAACGTTGTTCATTCTTTCAGATTGCAATCCACGTCGTTCGATAAAAAATCATATCTCACTTACCTGAAGGTCGCTTTCTTTCGGCATGTCACTAATGCTGACACTAATCAATAAGCCACAATTTAGGGCTACATGAAGGCGGTCAAGGAAAAACTTGCAGAGACCAACCCCGATGCAGTGGGAGAATTTGAGAAGGGCGCAGCTGCGTTCGCTAAGAAAATTGTCGCGAACTTTAAGGATTATGAATTTGTGAGTTTTTTCAACGCCACTTTCCAACCTGCTAACTACTCGAAACAGTACACTAGCGAATCCATGAACCCAGATGGTATGGTGGCTCTGCTCAACTATCGCGTAAGTTCCATGTACTGCCATGATAAAATCTGATTTCTAACATATCATTTTAGGACGACGGTGTCACACGTAAGTTTCGGCCATCATTTCGCTGCCCAATGATTCATGAATATCTTTGCAGCATACTTCACCTTCTGGAAACATGGCACAAAGGCTGTCAAACTCTAATCATCCTGATTCTTGCTGTAACTTTTGTCTACCATTCAATGGAAATTTTAGTACGGACGAGGTCTTGGTGCCAATATACTCTTTGCGAAGATTCTGTTTGCAATAAATTTTCATAAAGCATGCTTCAACTGCTTCACCGTCACGGTGACCATGAGTCAGTTCATACTTCAAGTTGCAGTCAATTGGCACCGAGAATTATCTAGTCGGCGTCACCACCCAATGTAGAAATCTATGTATATTGTTCAACATTTTCAGTAGCCAGGATACGATTCGGCGCCACGCAAGTAGCATTGTTCGCCTTTACTTATATTTACTGTCAGTGCCACAAGTGCAAGTCAAATATTCGGATCCGATCATTAAGTATTCAACGTACCTGACTTTCGGTGCCACCGGCGGACACAAATATTCTGGTCCAAATTTGCGCATTTTGATCGTAATTTTAGTTTTCTAGTTTTAACTTTCGAGTTTTCAAGTTTTGATTGTGAAGTTTTCTGTTTTTTAAAAATTTCAACTTTAAATGTTGGTTGATACAATTGAGCATCACCAAGAGGTGGATGCCAACATGAGTGCGCCTCTCAAATGCCTCCACTCCAGCGCGTCGCCAGTGCGCATTAAGCGCCGCGTGAGTCAGGCGGTGTGACACCCTCCATTGTTTGACTGCAGCCTCTGTAACATTAGCTAATTTATTCTCCTGACTCAAAACCTTCTCAAAGACATAAGTAAATAGCATAATTATATTCAGCTCAAAAAATGGAACCCCTCTTGACTAGTTGACCATTACTCTACATCCCTCGCGTTCCTGGGGGGAGGTTGTGACTTGTGACTCATCACTATCCCGGACCTCAAATGTGCCGAGCCGGCAGGCTCCAGACATAAATAATTTCTGCCATGCAAACCGATGTTTTCCGCAGGAAATGAAGATCATCAGGTCGAGCATAGGCCTGTGGACACAATTTTCCTCAAAGAAATGTTCAAAGTCGAAAGGTTAAAAAAAGTCAAAACTCGAAAACTCGATAATCAAAACGTGAAAACTTGAAAGTTAAAACCAGAAACCTAAAATTAGATTCAAATTGGGGAAAATTTACACCAAAATATTTTTGTCGCCCTTCATACCTGACAGTGATTAGGTCACAAGATTGGCTCAAGACTTTATCAATCCAGTCTACTTAGTGACCAGTCTTTGTTCAAACTTCAAACTTTAGATGCGTCCATCTTGACGGCCATCCGTATTATTACTGTCATAGTGAGCCCTTCTTTGTGTGTATTTGACGCCTTCTGGGAACCGGCTTGGACGATACTGGTCAACCTGTGGTCATTTTGAGTGTCATGTCTTCGCCTTTGCTCGATTCTCTAGTCCATACGTATGTTCCAGATTCAAGGACCAGCGAATCACTCAAGGGCGATCTGATTGCGCACTGTCAAGATATTCTGAAGAGGTAACTTGAAAATAATTCTATATGTCTCGTCCCTACTCATTCCAGCCAAACACCAGCCATATAGGCCGTAAGACAGAAACAAACTTCTCGCAATTAACAGATTTGGTCAAACGAAGATGTATGTTATCTAACTCTTTGAATATTAATCACTTGTTGAAAGTTTTTTGTAGTGCTACAATCACCATCTGGGGGGACAGCTGCTTCAAAATTTACGAACCTAGTAGCACGGCTTCTTGACCAAGTGTGTTCTTGACGTTCTTTTCATCTTCGCCCAATAGATATTGATATTCATGAAGCCAGTTCTGTTAAGAAAAGAGGAAGCAATCCTCTTCTTATTCACCCTCTCGTCATTGAACGGTCAACCTCAACCAACAATACCCCTCTCCTTTCTATCCCAACCGCTACCCATAATCAATCAAGGCAATGTAAACGCAAGTGCACCTCCTGTACGAATGGGAGAGCAAGAACGGTCATGCGCAACGCGACTGAAGGAATATCGCGCATACAAAGGTTCTGTGATTGTAACATTTTTATTCACCCCAAAGGTTGACCTTCATGTTTGCAGGGATCCAACACATGTCTGAGTCATTCCTGGTTCGGGATACATTGTATTTAATGCAAGGAATATCTGGCAAGTACGTCAAATTTGCGCCCTCCAAAGAGGATGCAAAGAAACTGGTATTTACTGCTGATATCGTACGTTTTCCCGTTGTATTATGCTTTGAGCAAGCTGATCCAGCTGCAGAATCATATCATATCTACATCAACACAGGCTTTAATACATCGCTTAGCTGAACTTGGTTACCTCTATAGTCGTGTGGAGAATTTTGTGCGGGAGCGTGAAACTGCACCAGGCGTTGGTATGATCGAGCAAAGCCTGTGCCATTATCTGCAAAAACAACTCACGGAATATTATCGACTGATTGCTGTTCTTGAAACTCAGCTATCATCACCTCAAAAAGATCTTTCCGATTCTGCTCAACCATGGTCCGAGGAAACAGGACTATCGCTAAGAAGGCTTGACGTATGGGTTAATGATTGGCGACTGAGGATGCGAATGATGAGCGTTTGTGTAGAGGGGGCTCGAGGTCAGTTTTATCGCCCGGAATATAAAAGTCAAAGGATCTCATTGGAATGCTCGTAGATGCTCATGGGGGGGCTTTGGTGAATCTTATTCACAGTTATACCGACAACGGTGATCCCTTTGTCAGGAAATTCACAGACGATCTCTTGGAAGAGGCGAGAAACAAAATGTTATTTGTTAGATTGCTGCTGATCGTCGCCTATGCCGTGCAGGTATCTCGGCCATTCTTTGCGACTCTTCATAAGTGGTTGTTCTCCGGAGAACTATATGATCCATTTGAGGAATTTTTCGTGACGGCGGATTCAAGCCTCGGCCATGTTCCCTACGTCCACCCATCGTCTATCCCTGGTGGAATCAATCATCTTTCTAACGATGATGGTTTTGGGGGCGATAATGACGAATTTCTGGGGCGGGACAGCGGCCAAAAGCTTTGGGAAACAAAATATCAATTCCGAAAGGACATGCTTCCTATGTTTGTAGGCGAATCATTTGGAAAGAAAGTCAGTCAACATACCACATTGCATATTTCTGTAATTGACTGTTCATAGATCTTTTCAACGGGTAAAAGTTTGAATTTTATCCGTTATAGTTGTCTAGACAGTGATTGGGTTGTAACTCGAGAGAAGATGAGCAATACGGGTGGCAGTAAGTGACCCGTTTACCATTGATTTCTGTTATCACCTAACCGAATGTATATCACAGTTCTACAATATGGTGACATTGGAGGGCTGGAAAGATCCATAGACACGGCATACCAGGTTGCCAGCCATCGACTATTTGAAGTTTTCATTGACAAGTTCAAATTACTTGACCATTTATCTGCTCTTAAAAGCTTTCTTCTTCTCGGGCACGGCGATTTTGCTGACCAATTAATGGAAACGCTTGGGTACGTCAACTTACGCTGTTGGCCTTCTGTCGAGATTGATCCTGACATTTGTCCCTCCAAAGTCCTAGTCTCGGAAAACCTGCTAACACCCTACATCGCCACAATCTTACGGTCGATTTAGAAACTGCCATTCGGTCATCTAATGCTCAAAAAGACCTTACCGGAGTGCTACGCCGTCTGGACGCTCGTATGCTGGAGTATTCTCATGGCGAAATTGGCTGGGATGTTTTTACCCTCGAATATAAAGTCAATTCTCCCATTGACACAGTTCTCGACCAAGAAGCTATGGAAAATTACTTAAAGCTCTTCAAGCACCTTTGGCAAATGAAGCGAATGGAGAAGGCACTTGATGCGGGATGGATGAGAGTTACCGGTGGTTCTCAAACTTTTATTCGATTGAACAGTTCGTGGATTTTTCTCATTGCGATCTTCTTCGCTTATTGGCTTTATCAGACGTGGATTTTGAGTGGCACAAAATCCGCCTGGTGGTGTCAGAAATGATTCATTTTATTCGACAACTAGAAACGTTTTGTCGCCTAGAAGTCATCGAATGCTCGTGGAACGTTCTTGTTGATTTTTTGAACAAGAAAGAGGGGGACCTCGATGCATTGATCGAAGCTCATCGCACTTATCTTGACCGAGTGACGAAAAAAATTTTGCTCTGGAATCCGAAATCCGGCAAAGAGGTCAGAGTTAGTTTGCATCATCCACGAAAGTTGAAACTGAAAAGTGTTTGTTCCAGGAATTATTATTGCGGCAATTGTCAGAAATATTTACATTAATTCTTCAATTCAAAGAAGCTACCGTTCGTTTCATGTTTTGTCATTAGTATTTATAGATTAATTGGCGCAACAGGACAACTTCTACAACTATTGCCTCACAGAATCTGCTAGGAAGGATCAAGAAATGGATGAAGAACGTGTATGCACTATGCAGCATTCATGCGTCCTAATGTTTGCTGACATTTAACAGGGCGTATACACTGGAAACGCGACTCAAACCACTGCCGCTTCTTCAAGCGAAATCCTTAGCGGACTCTTGAACAGAGTCAACGAATATGGCTCACACTTCTCCGAGAAAGTCCAATTGATGGTCCAACAACTCCAAATCCATCCAGATCTCGACTGTCGTTTCCTTAGTGTAAGGCTGTGTTTTTCAGATTACTATAAGTTCAAGAAAGAAGCAGTGTCTGCACAAGGTTCAAAATGATCATTGCTATCATCATTGTCGAAAAATTTGCACCTTAGCTGCTAGCAAACTCTGACAGACTTCACCACGTATGTAAAGTCAGAAAGAAGCTATTTGAAATGATAATTATATTTTGATAAGCAGGATCCATACGTATGTATACGCAGGTGTCATAAGTAGTAGCGAACTAGAGCTCGTCATGGCGAGTCTCAGAATCGGTAGTGTTAACAGCTTCCAAAGGCACCTGCGCATCGTCTGCTGCTGTGGGAATAATCAAAGAGTTCTTTGCATGTTCCTCTACAAAGGAGACAAGACTCTCGAAAGACCGATCGCCCTCATAGTCGATGAAGCTCTTAGAGCCCGCGGGTTTGAACTTGAGGGTAGGGAATCCAGCAATGCGGAATGGGACTGAAGGAGGGAGATCATTCTCTTGAGCTTCCATCTTGGCACTGGGGTACCGACATATTAGTTCAGTGAGATTGAGTTATACTTTGGCACATACATGACAACACGATCTTTTATGGGTGCGTATTTGTCGCCAAGGTTGTCCCAGATTGGCTTAAGACGCTTGCAGTGGCCGCACCTTCACAAAATAGTAGAATTAGTCGGGAACAAAGCGATTGAAAAGGAAAAGGTACCAAGATGCGTAAAACTCAACGAAGACATCCTTCTCGTCGTCAAAAACGACTTCCTCGAAGTTCTTGCCGACGAGGGTAAATACGCTCTCATCCTGCGATTCAGGGATAGGTTGACTCTTCAACTGGGGTTGAAGCTCGCCGCCGAGGTATTTCTCAACCCATTCTTCAGCACCTTCAGGAGTAACGTCAATGCTTTGGTCATAAGGGTACTTGAGTTGCTTTTCAAGGTCCTGGATTACGAAAGCGGGCCATTTGGCCTCAACGAGATTGAGAGCTTTGGCATGGTCGCCAAACTTGACAGCATCAATCCAGACGAAGTTCATCTTCGACTTGTACTTTGCGGCAATAGGTTTGATAGCAGCAATATGAGCATCCTTGTCCTCAAGAGATGGATCAATGAATAGGTATGCGAGGGGCTTGGGGCTGCCTGCGTAAATGGCGTAGTTCTCGCCGTTAACCTCGTCGATGATAGGTACCACAAGCTCTTTAATCCAATCTTGAAGGTCAGACTTGGTAAGCGACGCGATGGGATATGGGTATTCAGATATGGGTTCATCAAAGGAACGGTAGACAACAACAGTTGGAGGGGCGACACCAGCGGCCTCGATAGCCTCCTTGTCTGTTGTAAGACCAAAGAGGTAATCATCACGGTGGGCCTCAGCAGTAGCACTGAATTCGGAGGCGGGAGCTTCAGAAGGGGAGGAAAGGTAGGCAATGGCGACAATCTTGTCGGCTTTTTGGAATTCCTTGAGGTTGGCGACAGTGACTTCGGACACAGCGGGGAGGGATTGTCTACAATGCCGATAAACAGTAGTTTGCGCGCTTTATTGACAGCTACTCACTTCACCATGTAGCTTATGATTCCATCAGCCTTGCGAGGACCGCTGTAATCTGTGGCTTCGCCATGTCGATACACCTTCAAAGTTCTGCCATGCACGAGTTGAATTGAAATTCAGCGGCATACGAAAGGATACTTACGGGTAGCCTTGGATTCCTTTTGACTGGCAGAGATCTGCCTCGTCGACACAGTCGACCTTGGCGATCTTGATGTTTTTCTCCTTGAGAGCTGTTGCGGCCTCCTCGTAGTGGGGGGCTAGTGCTTTGCAGTGACCACACCTGTTTTATGTTAGCCTGTGCGCAGAACTGAACGTTAGGGGCACATACCAGGGAGCGAAGAACTCAACAAGAATGAGAGGCTCGGCGTTGACAGTGGACTCGAAGGTGGCGGCAGTAAGGCTGAGGACGTCAGAAGGAGAGGCCTCCTCGGCGAGGGCGAGAGCGACAAGCGCTAGAAGGGATGCGGGCGCTGCGAAACGCATTTGAGAGAGTGGGTCGTAATAAAATTAAGAAAGTAGGCTGGGCGACTTATAAGCGAACCGCGTACTGACGTGTCACTTTCGTAAGAAGGACAGCACCTGATGGTTCTTATGTAACCGAGAAGAACCCGTTCGGAGTATCACCGCATCCATTCGAACATCTTTATGCATAATAATAATTTGTGTCCTGTACTCTATCCGAATAAGCAGTCCCGTCCATCATGGACGTGGCATGAAGATCACAAGTTGTCTAGGTCGAAATTATTGCCCTGCTGGCTCCCACTAGCGTATACTTTCGGCGTTCCTTTAAACTCTCGTGGTGGCGGGAAATCTGTCACTGGAAACGTGTGCACACCGGCGTTGGGCGGTGGAGATGGGACTTAGTAAGAGACAACATCAGTAAAAAGTATTGATATAGATAGTAAGACGACATGTACTCTTCCTTCTTGGTGCTGGAGGTCTGCTGCTATTGCTGGAAATCACGGGTGGTCGTCGAGACGGTGGTGGTGACAACGGAGAGCTGTTCGGCGGCGTGCTCGATCTCGGAAGTCCAGCAGGAGAAGAAAGACGGGCTGGAACAGCAGGTTCAGGTGAAGATCTTCGGGCAGCAGGTTCGGCCTCGGAGACTGCCCGAACGCGTGGAGGCGGTGCAGGAGCTAAATTGGTCGGAGCCTTGCGAGCAGGTGGAGGTGGGGCGGTTCTAGCTGGTGATGGAGGGGCGACATGAGAAGGTCGCGGAGGCGGAGGAGGGGGGGGCGCTCGCGCGGGTAGAGGCCTGATAGGCGACGTCACTGGAGGCGCAGAATTTCGGAGAGGAATTGCTGGAACCGGCCTTGAAAATGACGACGATGGCTTTACGGGGGAAATATTACGGGGAGGAATCGCAGGCGCAGGTCGCGCGGGAGCGGCGGGTGGACTTGCGCTTCGGATGGGGGGAGGGGCGCGCTTTGGAGGAGGGGGAGCGCTGTGGGTGGTCTCGGCGACTGGAGGGGGCGGGGGGGGAGCATGGGGTCGCGGCGGCACAGGCGTTGTAGGCTTCGCGGGCACGGCCCTTGGGGCCTTGGGTATCGAAGGAGGCTTGGCCAGAGTGGGAGGTTTTGCTGTCTGCGATTCAGTGACGGTCCGACGGACGCGAGGATGTGCGCTCACCGAGATTACTTTGGCCAGCTGGCTTCAGTTTCGGCATGCCACCAGCGAACAAGCTGCCTAGTTGAGGAGGCCCTCCACTGGATGGCAAAGAAGGCCCACCCGTTGCAGACGGCGCTGCCCCGCGCCCTTTCGGGGAGTCCACGACAACTAACGGAGCACTGCGATCATTAGTCTCCGCCTTCTTGAGTTTTTTGCCTGCTTGGATGGCTTTCAAGAGTTCGCTAGAGGCCATTTGCGGTGGTGCACAGAACGAGGCGATGACGGCGAGAACAAGTTTAGTGGTGGCGCAACCTCTGCTTGCATGTCCAAACAAAGCAATCTCGCGAATCAACATTATTATACGGCACGAGACAACTCAAGTAGCTCTCAATGCTTAGAGCACGTAAATTACTCAACCACTCTATAAGTGTAATCATCTCATTCTCTCGATTGCCCTGACATAGGTTATCTTCGAAGAAAAATGCAAGAGGACAACATACGCAGACTTTGGTGCCATGCCACAAGACTCACCTTGGGCCTTCAAACAAGAGCGTACCTATACTTACATAGCGCTAGAAGGTCTTATTTAAACGGAAATGAACATGGGTTTCAAACGGACAACAGTCAGCGACACTACCATGAGGTAGGCATATGTAGTACATACACAAGGTCAAAACTTATTGGCAGCCTCGATGTTTAGTAAGGCTTGTGGCGGTTTTTCTTCAAGTCTTGTTCCAATTTCTTTGCCTTTCGATGCCCAATCTCTACTGGACGAATGGCTGCATCATCAGCTTTCTTCAATTTGATAGGTCTGTTTCCAACGTATTTGCCTAGCATAAAAATGAAATTGAGAAGATATGAAGGTCAATAAATGTGGAAAGATCATACCGTCCATTTCTTTCCAAGCTTTCAAAAAGTCTTCCGGATCGGAGAATGCCACGAAACCGTATTTGGCCTGGAATACGGGCAATGAGAGAAGATCAAGCAGATATGCAATAAATAACGCACCTTTTGGCTCAGGCGATCCCTAATGACTCTTGCCTTCTGGAAAGATGTATATTTGTTGAACGCATTCGCAAGGACATCGTCGGATACATCATTGCTGAGGTCACCGACGAAAAGGCGAAACCAGGCTAGGCAATGAATTAGATAATGACTGACTGGGATCTGAAAAATTCTTACATGGGTTCCATTCTAATAGTGTTTGGTCCTCCCAGACCTTCCCTCCTCCTTTCCGGAGTACTGTTACGCGTTTGCCACCTTTAGCGAGCTTACCACCTGCACCTCCGCGTTTATCAATCATAGCTCCAGGGACATATACACTCTGTTGGGCAAGAATTCCGACGTCATATTCGTAGGCGTTGGCCGGTACTGGAGCTGTGTGACCTGAAGATGATCCTGGGATGGGATAAGAAGGGCCTTGATAGGGCTTGTAGTAGGGGTTGACGTCATATGCGGCCTGTTGCTGCTGGGCGTATTGGTTTGTATAGCTCGAATTCGAGTATGACGGGTCCATATTGGAGTTCATATGTTCAAGTAACGTTACAAAGAGGAAAGAGGTGGTTAAGAGCAGAGTGTTGGAGTCACTGCTGATGTGACTGATCATTCTATGCGTCGTCACATGCACTGGTTACGTAATCCAATTTCGCTCATCGCCTTCAAGTTCCCAAAAGTTGGGTGCTCATCACCGCCAGTCCCTCCCTCAAGCCATCCTTCCCCAAGGTATGCTCTGTTTTGTCCAGAATGTCTCTGCTATCATCCAGATTGCTATATCCCTGGATTTGGGAAAAAACGGAACCGATTTAGAGATGGATGGAGACTTTTGGGATTGGATGATGTTTGTGTATTCAAAATGCTGACTTTTCCGTAGATGCCCTTCGTCAAAAAACTCAAGTCGGACGCGTACTTCTCCAGATTCCAGGTCAAATACCGCAGAAGGAGGGAGGGAAAGACCGATTGTATGTTCAGTTCTGTCGTTATTTTGCTTTCTACTAATTGGCATTCAGACTATGCTCGCAAGAGGCTAGTGACGCAGGCAAAAAACAAGTAGTGCGTGTCGAAATTCGAAATTATCTATGACGATACGCTGAATGCTATTGTAGCAACGCGCCTAAATACCGCCTTGTCGTCCGGTTCACCAACAAGGACATCATCTGCCAAATTATATATGCCCGCCTGCAAGGCGACTTTATCCTGACATCGGCGCACTCAAGGGAGCTCCCCCGCTATGGCATCAACCACGGTCTCACAAATTGGGCTGCTGGTGCGTTTAATAGACATCCCATTTTTGTTTCCTATCCTGATATTTTGAATAGCTTATGCTACTGGTCTCCTTGTCGCCCGCCGTGCTCTCGTCAAGCTAGGATTAGCCGACAAATACGAGGGTGTCACAGAACCCGATGGTACCTTGACTCTCACGGAAGTCCTGGATGAGGAGGACGCTCCCCGGCCCTTCAAGGCCTATCTCGATGTTGGTCTCAAGCGCACCTCTACCGGATCCCGCCTGTTTGGTGCCCTGAAAGGAGCCAGCGATGGTGGAATCTTCATCCCCCACAGCGATAAGCGTTTCCCCGGTTACGACCCTGAAAGCAAGACTTTGGATGCTGAGGTTCTCAAGAAGTACATCTTTGGTGGACACGTTGCTGAGTACATGGAGAGTCTTGAAGAGGAAGATGACGAGCGGTAAGCACATTACAGTCTCGGTGCTCAACTTTCCCTCTAAATATGTTACAGTTTCAAGAAGCAATTCTCTACCTACCTTGCTGACGGAGTTGGCTCCGACGATATCGAAGAGATCTACACCAATGCTCATGCCGCCATCCGTGAAGACCCTACGTTCAAGCCCACGGAGAAGACCACCGACTGGAAGGCAGAATCTCTTAAATACCAGACCAAGAAACTCACCCATGCTCAGCGCCAAGCCAACATCGCCGTCAAAATCGAGAAATTCAAGGCTGGCGGTGCTGCGGAGGAGGACGAGGACGAGGACTAGGTTTATGCCGATTGATATTGCTTTCATGTACTGTACGCAACCTAAAAATGCGATATGCATCTATAACAGCCGGATTACTCAAGGCATTGCGCGACAATTTAAGGGGTTTTGCCATACATATGTATTACGATTGACGTGCTGACTCCCTGATGACTTGTTCTACCCAAATCAACAACGGCATCGTACCGCTGTACGTCTGCGTATGCCCATGGCTGCCTGTGGTTCTATCTAATCGAAATGCGGAACATCCAATAATTAGGTTATCGCCGTAAGATATTTTGAAGTTCCTGATTTAAATGATTAAGTTGAACGTCAACGGTAGTACAATGTTGAACTCACAGAACGCAGCCGTCCCATCTTGCAACGCAACGATTCAAATCGACGAACCAAACACCTCCAACTTCTGAGAGTTCCCGACCCAGCCCACATATCCTTTGCAAGAGACATCGTTCTATTTCATCCATCAAGAGTTGAGATAGTTGAGGCAGCGAAGATATTGTTAAGGTTGCTTGCGCTAAATGTGCCGTTAACGTAGAGGGAGAAACAAATGTGAACCACAAAGTGTTCCTGAATACGATCAGCAACGTTACGATCAAAAGGAAAAATTAGCCATACCAATCATCAATTCGTATCACAGCTTCGCCTCCTATGGCTTTGTTTCCAGTGTCGCAGAGAAGCGAAACAATGTGGCGACCCGTTTCTCCCACTGGGGTAAAAGAAACCGTAGACGGAATGCCAGCGATATTCAGACCTTGAACCACTTTCCGCAGCTCCACTTCAACCCTTTGACAGAAAACCCGGTATTGAAGAAGATCTATGATCGGTTGAAGAATGAAGTATGGCATTTGACTGGGTTTGCTGATGTCGCTCTCTTTCTCTACGTTGATGACGCTATGCCGCCGGAGTAGGAACACGCGAAGGACGTGATATATCAATTCACATATGTTTTCCCCACTTTGGTTTTTTGAGCCAGTCTGACTTGGATTTGTAGAAATGTCGCTCTTTAGAAAGATGATGTTAATTTCGATTCTGTCCTGGGAAATAGGTGCACTCAACTAATTCAAAAGTAAGGTCCAAGCCATGGGCAGCATCGATGGCGATCAACCTTTCCGAAACCCGAGCAGAAGCTGTAGGCAAGTTACCAGCTTCTTTCACAAGCAAGGAGAATATTTCTTGATCAACAACTTCTATTTGAGTATTTTTAAGAATTTGGTCGAGCGATGTCGTGGCTTTATCAAGGCGAGGTGAATCGAAGGTATATGTTGCTGTTGAATGGGAGAAGCTTGACACTGAAATACGCAACCGCGTATTTTGGTGGTATGGAAAGGCTATATCATGGTCCGAGATCCCAAATTTTGATAAGTGTGCCACAGCGCGGCAGCGAGTTGCAGATGGAGCTGGAGAAAATATGAATAAATGATTTGGTATCAGAAGAAAGCCAATAAGCTTACGCACATCCTTCGAGTCCGTAAGAAATGACAAAGTCCTTGGATGTTTTATCAGCGCCTTTGCCAATGGAAGATCCAGTGGGAAGAGGGGCAGGCGTAAGTCCCCAGTTCGCGCGCCTGATTCGGAGTGCATCAACCCAATATTTTTCACCTTTCAATCTACTTCTTTCCATGCTCTCCGCGGCCGACTTGAATAAGCTAGCTGCTTTTCGAAGTGCTTCGTCTTTATTGCCAATGGTTAATTGCGCGTTGAATGCTTGAACAGATACGATAGGTGGAGGCTTCGTCACCAAAGTTGCAGACAGTAGGGATGATGATTCAGGCTGGGATTGTGGAACCTGCGATCCCGACAAAATAGAAGAGCTTTGAGATCCTGATAATATCGAATTCAACAAATCACGCGCATGAGACATTTCTCCTAGAGCAACGCTGAAAGAGTTGATATTTCTGCGAACGAGCTTTGCAAGTAAATGACGTACAATAATTGTGGCAGAATTTCGGATTTCATTTTATATAATTCTTCCACTGTCATGGACTTGGGAGCAAGCTCAGACCTTTCAGAATTTGAATCTTCCGCAAGATTATATCCTTCGATGATGTCTGCCATTGGTTCGCTCCTTCCCACAAGCACACCCTCATTCTTTTCGAAGAAATCGACGCCTCGTTCCAGAAATATGCGCCTGAGATTTGTTTCAAGTTTTGCTGACGGCGTCTCTTTACTGCAGGATATGATTTTGACATCTCAAAAATAATCGTCTGAGTGGAGATATTTGCACGCACGGTTCGTATATAAACTGGCCCTCTGGAGTGAGATCGTATAGGATAGGTATAGGTTTTCCTGAATCATCTTTGTATGGTCGTTCGAAGGAAAGCTTGAGTCTTTTCCATTCAAGCTCAGAGTCTGCCTGCGACAGCATGGTGTTAGACCAAAACCGTTGCTCTGAAGTGCCGAAGGACAACAAGAGATAGAATTGAAGATCGATTATACGGTGCCTCAAATTTATATCGAGTATAGGGACGCTATTGAGGGGCGCACACGGATCAGGAAATGATATTAATTGAGGAATAGTAGCCTGGACGAGAATGGCAAAGAGTTGGTTCAATGAGGTTCAATGGTTGTATTATTGACGGATCGCTGAGCCGCAGCGCTTGAGTTAAACTTACAGTTCGGTGGAAGACCTAGAGCACGTGATAACAGGTCTATCGGCTAATCAGATTCATTATCTCTGAACTCAGGTCAAAGTTCAAAACGAGTCACCATCTAAATTCCAATTTTCGAGTTCACTTATCCATAATCCCTTGCTTAATTCCATTATTGTCATCTGACTTGAATCTCCTCCTTCTATGTTGATGGTGAAGGCCTCGGAATATGATTCATCCCAGCCAATATCCTCTGCAAAGAGGAAGAAGGGGGAAGAGGATGTCATAAACGGGCTGGTTTCGAAGAAGCAAAGGACTAGAGTGAGGTATGCCCTTGTACTTTCTTTCCGTGGAACCGTCTTTGAATTATTTCAGTTTCTCTTGTGGGGAATGTCATCGCCGGAAACAAAAGGTATTTTCTGCAAATTAAAACGACCTACAGCGTTCTCATCGAGTCCAAAAAACAGTGCGACCGCCAAGTGCCATGTTCACATGTTCGTGAATTTCATATTTCTGATTCTTCGAACATATTTTCTCAATTTAAGTCATCAGTGTGTTGCCCGAAAGGTTCCAGAATTATGCAAAGCATACACGCCTGGCAAGGCTGATCAAGACCTCAACGCTAGAATTTCGAGATTGGAACATATTGTTGAACTAGCTTTGCCTCAATACTTCTCTCCAAGTACCCCAACAGGCTATGGAAACGAACAGGCATCCACCGGTGGATTGCAAAGAACACCCTCTAACGGCGATGATGAAACCCGCTCCCAAACCGAGGAACAAGATCCAAGCGGAGGTGTCTTCCAGAGTGGCAAGTGGTATGGAAATAGTGCTTCCGGCAGTGTCGCGCCTTCTTCTGTGATAGAACAGGTATGCATTCAAGAATTCTATACAATTTGAATTTGACCTTTCTGCCTGTATTAGATACAGCATGTGGCCATGCCGCCTTCGACTGCGGGTGAACACGATGAAGCGCGACATTCTCATACAGACAGTATGAACACAACTTTTTCGTCCACACAAACTTCACATGCCAAATCTACTATAGATGATGTTGGAGATGATCTCGAACCTTCTGCAGCCGATAACCTGAAATCACTCGTGCAAGAATGCGGCGTATCTCCTCACAAAATATCTGAACTCCTCCAAGAACTTCCGCCGTTAAGAGTGTCAGATGTTTTGATTGACTACTATTTTTCCACCATGTAAGTAGCATTTCAGTTATGTCTTTCTTAAGGTTTTAAAAAACTCGCAGAAACTGGACCCGATATCCTGTCTCGGCGCAGGATTTTCGGACAGCTTACTCTTCAATATGCGCCTGTGGAACCGGAATCGGCGCTGCAAGTCCACACGACGTCCGTTTCCTCCCTCTACTTTTCGTAGTCTTGGCTATCTCTGTGAGACTGGCTCCCGAACACATTGCCGGCGATGCACGTACCCGACGAGTAACCTCTCTTCGTTACTACTGGTCATGTGTGTATATTTCCCCATTCCATTCGAACATGTTTTCTTAATTTAAAGCTAGCTCGTCGGTCGCTCCTTATAGCTGCTGCGATTCAACCCGACTCTCTCGACATTGTCCTTACAAGGCTCTTGGTAAGGATATAATTGTGTTGTCCAAGTGAAACCTTGATTAACTTATGTAGAGTGCTCGATTTCTAACCTTCGATCGACGCATCACGGAATGTTGGAGTCAATTAGGTGCAGCTGTGCGTACAGCACAAGCCCTTGGTCTCCACCGCGACGGCTCAGCAATGGTACCGTCTTCTAAGTGATATCACAAAGCAATATTGACTTATTGTACATCTTGAATAGGGAATGCCTTCGGGAACCACTGAATATCGAAGACGAATTTGGTGAGTCAGATTTTATCATTGAATGCGATTGGTGTTGAATAATTTGCCTAGGTCATACTTGTATCATGCCGACCGCTCCTATGCACTTGTGTTGGGAAGACCAAACTCTATACAAGACGACTATACATCTACCCTGGCACCTTCGAACACCGAGGCAGAACTGTTAGCAACACAAGCTGTCGAAGTTTTCCCACTTTCGCGACCCACTCCCATGACATTTGTAATTTTGCGGCACCAACTTGCAGAAATAATTGGGCGCATGGTTCATCATTTCCAACAAGTCCGAGAGAAAAGTCATTACTCGGAAGTGCTTGCTTTGGATGACGATTTGATGAAATTCATCAACAATCTTCCCCCACATTATTCATTACAACCAGACACTTCTCTTGACCACACCTGCAACTTCATCCCTGTCCATCGTTTCTTGTTGGTTACTGAAATCCTCTTTGTGAGGATCAGTCTTCATAGGCCTTACATGCTGAGGCGACTCAATTCCGATCGATATGCTAAATCTCGGAATGCTTGCTTCGAATCTGCGATCACGGACTTCAGCGTTCGTCAAGCCTTCCGGGAAACAATGCCAAAGGAGACTCGGGATTCGTTAAGTAATGCATATCGTGAATTCCAGACTGCGATGATATCTGGTATTTACTTTGTGCTTGAACCCAATGGACCTCGTTCAAGGCAGATGCATGACATCTTAGATGGCTTCATGAAAGATCACGAAGGCATGCGAGACATGGACGAAACAACTCGACGCGAGTTAAAGACTATTGAATTCTTGAAAGGCAAGGCATCTCAGGTTGAAGTTCAAGGTGTTCAAACGCGACGGTCTTCCAAGTTACATGACTCTTTCAGCAATAGACCAGAACAGCAAGCTCAAATACTTTTGAGCTTACAACAACCAGTGACATCTCCTTCCGGCCAAACATATCCCACATTTTCAACTTCCCCTCGGTCACCTACTCTTTCACAACCCGGGGCAGCATCGCTCTTGCAGTCTCCAACAATGCAACGTTTGCAGCATTCAACAGACCAACTTCATTCCCCAACTACATCCGGAAGCCCTCATGCCGATGACGAGTCCCCTGCACAATCTCTCCTTGATACCTGGTGCCATACGATCAGCAATGCACCCCTTGATATGACTGGCGCGATTTCGTGGGGTGGGGCCGGCGGTACAGAAATTTCAGGGTGGGCAGGAATCACTCAATCAGCTACCAATCCCGATCCGCGTTTGATTTCTGGGTTGGACGGATCCGATTATTCTTACTGGGAAGCATTGGTTAATCAAATTCATCGCGGTCCTTAACTTTTTCTTTCTTTCTTTCTTCCCCCAAAGATTATGAATTATCTGGTCGGCATTTATTATCTATCCTCTTTTCTCCTAATTACCTTCTCAATGTTTTAAAGCTACAGCCTATTTCTCTCCAATTATTTGTACAAGCTTATATACTTGGTCCTTGTTGTGTTTGTATTGTGATCTTTGATTGTTACGAATGACTCGGAATATATCACAACTGCACTTTGGGTTCACCCGCAGAATATTCAGAAGACTTCAATATCTTCTCTAATGTGAAATCAATCCATTCCCTGACCTTGAACATCGCAAATTACGGAGAGGTTGAAAAAGCCTACATACATGGTCTTTCACCGTTCACTGACTTGGACAGTGACAAGTGTATTCCGAGTACTAAATTCGGCAATTCGGCAGCTGCCGAACATGTACCACAAGTCAGTCACTGACAGTGAACAACATTCGCACGCGGGTTAACATTGCAAGCAGCTTCTACACTCCATTCCTAGCTTACCATCTCATTTCTTGAATGCAGACCATCAACCGATTCCTCTATGGCCCAACACCAGAAGAACGCGTCCGAGCATGGCAAGCAAAACTAAGGAGTGAAAGTCGTCAACTAGATAGGGAAATGAGGCAGGTCTGAAGTCGTGTATATCAACGCTTGCTAGTCATTTACTCAATTCACATTCTAGCTAGATGCAGCGACTGCCAAAGCTCGCCAATCTGTCAAGCAATTGGCTATCAAAGGAGATGTCAAATCGGCCAGAATCCTAGCCAAGGAGGTTGTCAGGAGCAATAAGCAGAAAGATCGACTTTCTGTCAGCAAAGCAAGGCTGGGTTCGATAGGAACACAATTATCTCAACAAATGGGTTCGCCTGACTTAATGGACTACGTGTATCAAAAGACTTACGCGGAATTTGACATATAGCGATGATTAAAGTGACCGGATCTTTGCAGAAATCTACGGAAATCATGAAGCTATCTAATGCCCTCGTTAAACTCCCTCAAATCAGTCAGTCAATGCGTGAGATGAGCATGGAGATGACCAAGGTGATCATATACTTCAAATCATTGCAAAATACTAATTTATCAGAAGGCAGGAATAATGGAAGAAATGCTGGAGGATACACTTGATATGGATGAAGACGAAGAGTTGGAAGATGAAGCCGATGCAGAGGTCGACAAAGTTCTATTTGAGTTGACAAATGGAAAACTCGGCGAAGCTGGCTCTGTTGCTGCCGACATACCCGTGAGTGGAGAGCAATATTGGTTATTGGACTATTTCCTCAATGTTATCGTAGAGTTCACAGGAGCAATTAGAAGACGAAGAGACGACCAGGAACATGGAGAAATATCGAGAGCAACTTAACGGTTTATTGAGCGGATAAGGCATACTTTTATGCATCTATCGAACATTCAGAGAGATACGATATTCTTATCTCATATCATCATTTCCAAGTTGTATTGGAATTTCTTCGCACCTGCATCACTTCTGGGGAGACTAAGGGAGACTATTGTATTTATTTTGTGTATGTGACATTGCAATTTGTATGTATTTTATTTTTCGTCACTTGAACTGCAAGCCAGATGTAAAAGTATCCCAAAGTATCTCTTAACTTGGAATGCGTACTCTGGGCGCGATGCAGGTGCAAAGTGCGACAAGGTGCGCATCGCGACATCGTATTATACCTTACGAAGGCTACTCAATTTCAAAATTCGCGGTTTTCCCTTGGATAGGCTGGGTGTATTTGTCAGAAAAGAATGAAAAAAGAATTCAAAAAAGGAAAGAAAGAAAGGATTCAAAAAAGCTATAGGGGAATGTTCATACCTTTAAGACAGTGTTAAATCTCATCTTTATGAGCCCAAAATGCTGCATTTTTTTCGCGCGATGCGCGCTTTGAAATCAATGGTACAGGGACCTATTTGAGATGGATGCACCTGCATACGGAGTCTGACCTACTTTGTAGCTACAGAACATTGTTTCAGTAGTCAATATTTTTTGCCTATATCCTATGTACATATGGCTCCTCGATAAAAATTTTTTCAACCCGAAAGGCAGCGATGTGGAAGCTGCACAAATATAAATACGACGCTTGGCGACGAGGAGAGGGCGCCGGGTCACGTGCGTGGCAGATAACTTTCAGCCCATGTTATCTGCCATGGCCCCGTTTTCACCGTTTTCAATTGCTCTGAAAACATTCTGAACAGACACAATTATAGTAAGTATGCACAACACTCTATGTACGAAGTTTCAAATTTTTAGAGTGTCATATGGATGCTTAATTACTGACATACGCTCGAAAGTTATCTGCCCGGCAAGTCCCGGGCAGATAACATACCCAGCCTAATGACGGGTAAGCCAAATTCGCTTTACGTGGCTATCTATGACGATGGACGACCACGTGATGTACCACTGCAATCGGAACGATGTCTGTCACTCGCGGAGTTGCGGATTCAAGTTTTAAATTTGTTCCTCTACTACACTGTTCAGCAAAATGTTGGCCTCCCGTTCTTTTACCGGCATTGCGCAGGCAAGCTTGAAGAACTTATACGTGGGTAGATTCAAGACATATAATTGCTGGCCATTACTTATTTAGATATCCAAATAGCCATTGAGACGCTATGCGTCAGCTGCACCAACGGCAGCTTTTGCTGGACAAAAAGGCCCCAATGTAAGTCTTCCCTTCTGACTATTAGACACCGTTTCGGCTCAACATATGTTAGGGAAAATATACTGTCACACTGATTCCGGGAGATGGTGACTACATTGCAATGTTTTCTTGTCCTCGTTGGTCTAACGCCCCTCCTAGGTATAGGTCCGGAAATTAGCCAGTCTATCAAGGATATCTATATTGCTGCCCAAGTTAGTCACAGTCTGTTTCGGCATCTTTCGTTGGGCTAATAACATTCGAGGTTCCTATCCAATGGGAGGAAGTTAGCGTCACGCCCATCCTAAAGGGAGGAAAGACTGTCATTCCAGACGCTGCCATCCAGTCAGTGAAGAAGAACACGGTTGCATTGAAAGGTATTTAGGAGTCGAATTTTCGTCTCCCGTACCATTTTTAACGCATTTCTTTCTAGGACCTCTTGCAACTCCAAGTATGTCCCGCCCGTTAATTTCAATGGACCGTTCTTCAATTAAAATGTCATACATCTAGTCGGAAAAGGACATGTGTCCCTCAATCTTACTCTCAGACGGACTTTCAACCTATTCGCTAACGTTCGTCCTTGTGCGTCCATCCAAGGCTTCAAGACTCCTTATGATGATGTCAATACCGTCCTCATTCGTGAAAATACGGAGGGTGAATATTCCGGCATCGAACACGAGGTTTATATTCATTTGTCCTTCCACCTATTGAAATATGTCTAACGATTATCATTCGGCGTTAGATTGTTGACGGTGTTGTTCAGTCCATAAAGCTTATTACGTGGGATGCCTCCGAGCGTGTTGCCCGATACGCATTCAATTACGCTCAAACGAGCGGACGTAAACGCGTAACTGCTGTTCATAAGGCGAACATTATGTATGTACCCCACCACTTCGAATCAATTTGCAATCAAAACAATGATGCCAAACGATTTCGACAGGAAAATGTCCGATGGAATGTTTTTATCTGCGTGCCGTGAAGTATCGAAGGAATTCCCTGACGTTTTGTACGACGAAGATCTTCTGGATCGTGTCTGCCTCCAGGTGTGTAGCTGTCCCTCACTGCGTACATAGCTCATACCATTGTGTCATAATAGGTAGTCACCAACCCCAAGCCCTATTCTGATCGTGTCATGGTGATGCCCAATCTATACGGCGATATTTTATCTGATATGTGCGCTGGACTTATTGGAGGCCTTGGCCTGACTCCTTCCGGTAACATTGGTCGGGTAAGAGTAGTCAGTTTCATAGAACCAACAGCGCTTTATTGAAAAATTCTTCAGGATGCCTCTATCTTCGAAGCCGTTCATGGATCTGCGCCAGACATTGCTGGTTTGTCGCTTTATTGCTGATCAAAATGTTCATGTCAGAATCTCATTTTGTTCAACAGGCAAGGGTTTGGCCAATCCTACAGCTCTGCTGCTATCTTCGCTCATGATGTTGAGGTTCGTTTATCATATCTTGCATACTATTTAGAACGCAACTCACTATCACACAGGCACATGAGCTTGTTCGAGTATGCGGATAAAATTGAAAAGGCGGCTCTAACGGTATGTATGATTGTCCCTCAGTGAATCTCCTAGATAATTATTTTTTCTTCTTCAAAATAGACTATTGCGGAAGGAAAGACCATCACTGGCGATCTTGGTGGCAAGGCATCCACTAAGGAATACACTGATGCCATCATTCAGAAGCTTAGAGCATAATCGCTCTACTGATTTATAGACGGTCAATCCAGATTTTTCCGCACATTATCCCTTAGAATAAGCATTTTGCTGCGTGTGGACCTGGTAATAATTTATCTATGGCGTACAAATAATAGATATTCTGCCAGATACACGGCTGACTCAAGGCCTGACTGATTGAAACCGGAGTCATAGTAGTTACAGATTAGTATCCGGATGTTAAGGGCAACACAGCTGTTCGTGGGAAATATCCGCACACTTACGCTGCCAATCCCTGGTTCAAGTCATCATCAAGTGTCTTTCATTTTCACCACCACCACCTGATAAACACCCACCTCGCATTCGTTCCCCTCACTCGCCCCACAGGGCAAATCCGCTCAACTCGCATCACTTTAAGCTTTCCGGTAAGTACTGAGCTTTCTTAGCTTTTAAGCCATGCTTTGTTCGACTCCGCAGTGTCTTATGATTCGCTCCTTGCATAGGCTTCATCTACTCAACTTCCAGTCTTAAAACCAACCAAATATTCATAATTCTGTAATACGACCGCTCGCAAACACGTTACGAACGATATGACAGACGAGATAACGCCGCAAGCTCAGCCTTCGGCAAAGAAGGATGAGAAGAAGCCTGCCTCCTCGGGTAACAACCGTGGTGGACCTAAGAGGCAGACTTCCAACTCCTCCAACTTACGGGGCGGTGTCACTGGTGCAAGGCCTTCCTCCAGGGGCAGCAATAAGAAAGTCACCATCGCGACATCCACTGTTGAATCAGGCTCCGATACCGCCTCTCGAAAGGGGTCTGAGGGTGGAAAAAGGCAAGAATCTCGTGCCAAGAATCAAGCAGGCGGAGGCCGAGGACAACCTTTTCGTAGAGGTCAGCCTGCCGCTTCTCACGGAACACGTAGCTCGAAGGATCAAGGTTTGACCAAGCAGTCTTCGTCTCCTGCTCCTGCCCAGAGCAAGGAATCAAGTGACGCACTTTCGTCGCTCCAGCGAGTCATTGCGGACTTGAAAACAACGTCCCCTGTTCAACCGCCTGCAGCAAACAATAATTCTGCAGCCATGCCAAGTTCTCAGGGGCATTCCAACCTACTGCTCCATGCGCCTGTTTTCCAACCTGGCGCAAGTGCATACCCTGCTCCGAGCATTGATCAAAAGCATCGTAAAGCCATTTCTCTCGGCAATTCCACGTCGACTGGGAATTTTAACTCGTATTCACCCAATCTCGGTGCTATGATGGAAGACGCGGAAGACGCGTCCTTTGAAGAGGGAGAGATACAGGAACGGTTCTATCAACAACCAGGTCATCAACCACGCTCTCAATCGCAAAGCTTTATGGCCCCTCGTTTTGCAGCTCTAGCAGCTCAGCAAGAACAGGACGCTGTTGGGCCCACAGGCCGACCTCAATTGGCACCAGGTTTTATGTTTGGTGCACGGAGGCGCGCCCTTCCTATGGGGCCTCCCATCAATGAGGAAGATATTGGATTCCAATTTCCTCAGCAACAGCAACAACAAGAAAGCTTTTCTTCTGACATTCCTCAACAGCCTCAAGGCCACAGGAAATCGGAAAGTGGAGAGATTACAGGCATTATGGCCGAACAAGTAAGCGTCAAGTGCTGGCCTTAGGTGCTTCGACTAACTCATAAATAACAGATTGCTATCCAGAATCAGATTGAAGCATTGCAGCAGCAGCAACAAGCGCTGTACCAACAACAGCTGGCTTCCAACCAAGTCCTGTCTTTCCAGACTCCTGGTCTTGCACCCCATCGCGGTGTCCATCGTCGTGTTCAGAGCACTGTGCCAATGAGTCCTGGAAGTGGTGCTACCTTTGGCAGTGTCCAACATCCAATGGGTCAATTTGGAAATATTAGTGGCTTGAATCTCGGCCTCGATGGTCAGACACAAGGCGTTCCTCGTGGTCATGGACGAAGACATAGTGTCAATGTAGTAAACAAGACAGTTAGTCAGCCAAACCTTTCTTCGCTTGCCTACGATACATTCGACGATGGGTTTACCCCACCGGCTGCCATAACTGGTCATTCGAGGCAAACATCTCGGGTTGATTCGAGCTGGCGTATCAGTAAGTTCGCCCTTCATATTTGAAATGTGTGGTATCTTATAACATTTTGTCAGATGGCGGTGTCGGTGGTATTCAGGGTAATAACGGCGTGTTTGCCACCGATTTAGCCCAAGCCCAAGCCCAGTTACAGAGCTTGCAACAATTCCGTGCCGCTGCAGGTGGGCATCATCACAAGATGCCGTCGTTTAGCTTCCCCAATATGCTTCCGAACATGATGGCGGCGAACATGATGGGTATTGGACTTGGAGGCATCAATCTCTTGCAACAACAACAGCAGCAATTTCAATCGCAGCTACAACAGCAGTCGAACCAGCCTCAACGAAAGTCGCTTTTTGCCCCATATCTACCACAAGCTTCTCTTCCCCCACTTCTTGCAGCGGGTAAACTAGTGGTCGGTATCTTACGCGTCAACAAACGCAATCGATCGGATGCATATGTTGCAACTGAGGTCTTGGATGCAGACATCTACATCTGTGGATCCAAGGATAGAAATCGTGCTCTAGAAGGAGACATCGTTGCGGTGGAACTTCTAGACGTCGACGAGGTTTGGGGAACGAAGAAAGAGAAGGAGGAAAAGAAGAGGAAAAAGGAGGAGAATGCAGCCTATGATCTTAAGGCAAGCAACGGCCGCAAAGATGACAAGAAGAAGGACGACGTGGAAGTCGAGGGTCAAGGTCTCATGCTTTTTGAGGATGAAGAGTGCGTTCAGAACTGTATTTCTAGAACTTATCCCGATTTTCCTAATTTTCGATGGGTTTAACAGGGTAACGGATGAAGTCAAACCTCAATTTGCGGGTCATGTTGTGGCTGTCGTTGAAAGGATGCCTGGTCAACTATTCTCTGGCACTCTTGGCCTCCTGAGACCCTCATCTGCAGCGACGAAAGAGAAGCAAGAGGCTGAACGTCGTGAACGCGAGGGCGATCGTGGCGACGAACCTCGACGCGCCATCGAACGTCCCAAGATTGTTTGGTTTAAGCCTACAGACAAACGCGTACCTCTTATTGCAATCCCAACGGAACAGGCACCTCCAGATTTCGTCCAAAACTCGGAAGCATATGTTGACAAGCTCTTTGTTGCCTGTATCAAACGTCATGTAAGTTATCTATCTTGTTTGTTCTATCTGCTGTACTGATGCCCTTTAAGCCCATCAGTTCCCTTCATCCGTTCGGTACCTTGGTAGAAGAACTTGGGCCAATTGGAGATATCGAAGTCGAGACAAGTGCCCTGCTAAAAGATTGCAATTTCCCTACAGAAGACTTCACCGATAACGTGTTGAAGTGCTTGCCTCCCATCCCCTGGACGTGTGTAGATTTTTTTTTAAATTACTCGCCGAAGGTTTTACTCACATACATATCAGGATCCCCGAGCGTGAAGTCGAGACTCGCAAAGATCTTCGTGGGGAGCGTATCTTCAGTATTGATCCAGAAACCGCCAAAGATGTCGACGACGCCCTCTCAATCCGAGTAAATGAAGATGGCACATACGATGTCGGGGTACATATTGCGGATGTTTCGTTCTTTGTCAAGCCGAACACACCTTTGGACCGGGATGCTCGTAAACGTGCCACTAGTGTGTATTTGGTGCAGCGCGCAGTACCAATGTTGCCTCCTGCACTGAGCGAACAGTTGTGCAGTTTGCTTCCTGGGCAAGATCGCCTTGCTTTCTCTGTTGTCTTCACTATGGATTCTGAGGCTAAGGTCATTGACAAGTGGTATGGGAAAACGATCATTCGGTATGTCACAAAGAGCCGCTTTTGCATACAAGATAATGACTATTTCTCTAGATCTGTTGCCAAGCTCGCCTATTCCGATGCTCAGAGAGTCATCGATGGACAGCAATTGGGAGCTGTGATCAATGATTCATCTCATAGTGCTGCTGATGTGTCGCAGGACATAATTCTATTGCAGAACCTTGCTAAGAAGCTCAGAGCACAACGATTCCAAAGTGGAACATTGAGCCTCGAAAATCTGGAGCTGACGTTCACACTGGACGACGATGGTTTACCAACTGACTGTGGTCAATATGAGCGCAAAGAAGCGAACATCATGATTGAAGAGGTGATTACATTGCCATTCAGCCATCTCTACGTCGGAGCTAATTTGTTCAATAGTTCATGCTATTAACCAATATTGCGGTCGCTCAGCAAATAGCCGTCCATCTGCCCGAGCAAGCTCTTTTACGCCGTCATGACACGCCTCTGGAACGCCGATTGGTGTGTACTCTTGTCAGCATCCTCTAACAAGCTTCTAATGAAATGGCACTCCTCTAGAATACATTCAGTCAGCGCGCTGAACGCTTGGGATATACCATGGACACTTCTTCAGCAGGCGCCCTCATGAAATCTTTCAACGCAGTCGATAACCCTACTGCCCGCAGGCTCTTGGAGCTTTTGTCCTTCAAAGCGACACAGCGCGCTAAATATTTCTGCGCTGGGATGCTGGACATTGCCAAATATGGCCATTATGCTCTGAATGTTCCTCTCTATACTCATTTTACATCGCCAATCAGACGTTATGCCGATGTTCTTGTGCATCGTCAATTGGAGGCAGTATTGCAAGGCGGAGGTCAGCTCAGTCATCTTTCCAAATACTATCTATACTTATCCGATCACAGCTGACACCAAGTTTACGATGGACCGTGATGCTGTTGCTAAAGTTGCTCAGCAGTGCAACATGTGGGTTCCTTGCTGACAGTATTTGTTCAGGTTAACTGATTCGTAAATATAGTAAACGAGATTCGGCAACCCTTGCTCAAGAGCAATCCGCGCACCTGTTCCTTTGCGTACTCATTTCTGATTTAACTAACCGCTATGGACCAGTCATTCGTCAAGCTAAGGTTGTTGGCGTTTTGGATTCTGCCTTTGACGTTTTAGTCGAGGAATTCGGAATTGAAAAACGTGTTCATGTTGACCAAATGCCCATTGACGTGAGTTGGTTTATTTCATAATACATGCCATTTTGTTGACAATAATGAATTTGTTAGAACCATGTCTACGATGAACATACGCACACATTGCAGATTTATTGGTCCAATCGCGACGTTATCACCTGGTTGGCAGAAAACAGCGACGACGAACATCTGAAGAAAGTCAAGCAGAACGCGGAGCAACATGCATTGAAGATGGAAGTTGCATCTCGCTCTGTTCATGACGAAAAGGCTTTGTTCGACGAAGACGACGCTGATGAAGATGAAATCGTCCTAGGCCGTAGTGACATCTCTCCTGCGAAACTGGAGACATCCAGTCAGCGCTTACTGTCCATGGCCAAGGTTAAACCCGAATTTGAAGGTGTTCGCATCACTCCGTCTGGACACAAGATTCAGGACATCCGGGAGTTAATGACAGTACCTGTAAGTATTCCATGTTATCATCTGAAATTCTTTGCTTACATTCTTGTCTTCCAGGTCATTGTCACTGCTGATTTGACCAAGAGCCCTCCGGTTATCAAGGTTTACAGCGTCAACCCTTACGCGGAAGCCAAGAAATAAACCATGCAATGGCTCCAAATGTATACTCTGTCCCATTAGTTCCTCCATATGCACCTGGCTTCGCCTTCTATGTCTACATCTCATTTCTCATGTTATTTGTATGGTGTTTTCGTTCGGTCCCTTATGCTCTGATAATTGATTGCAGATTGACCTTTCCTTGAGGTGCTTTTGTTGGACTCCAGCATGCGTCTTCCGTCGCACATATATCTCTAGTGTGAAGGCAATCACATCCGATAAGATTTTTTCTCTCTTCTGAAGGCATCAGAAGTCATAAAATTCATAAATATACTAAACACAATACGTGTATGGACAGAGATGAATAAGTACAATTATTCACGAAAGTATGTAAGTAGATGGATGCAAACGAAGTTGAAAATCAATATTAGATCCAGCCCGCTGGAGGAGACTTCAAACTATGTCGATTCAGACTTTGGCGGCTATGACTATGCTGTTCAAGATATGGTCCTTCCCAGGATTGGGGGGTCGGAGGACCTCTTATTGGCGGCTCTGAACCGTGCTTATCCTTGGAGGAAATTGCGGACGGGAATGTATCAGCAGAGGGTAGAGGGCTTGTCGGCATATAGTGCATATGCTCCAACGTTTCGTCGCGCTCTGCTAGAGTATGCGAGCTATACACAGAGGCATGGTGACTGTGGATAGACATGGCAGAGGCATTACTTTGTCCTCGAGTGTGCAATCGTGGACCATAGCGCAACCGGATCTCGTCCGTGCAGAGTTTGTGTAGGCCCTCGAGGCCGAGGAATGCAGCTTCGTCGCGGACCTCTATCAAGCTCTCGAGTCGAGCATTAGCACCTGTAGAGGCTTGGAGTTGGAGAGCACGAGGAAGCATTTCAGGTTGGCCTTCAACTACTGGTGAGCGGAGGTAGCTCAAAATATGAGGATATCTGTGTAGATTGATAAGTGACTGGAAGAAAGAGAGGATTTTCCAACTTACGGCGAACTTGCGCGATCCAAAAATACGTGAATGTTGGACGAATGTGGTAAAAGGCCTTGGGAGGTTAAATGACGACGATACGTTGATAGATCGTCACTCTCCGAAGAATATATTGATGTTATGCTCTCATGATTGGGAGAGAAACAAAGAGCAGATAGATACTTTGATAGATATGATGAGCGCGATTTCAGAGCGCTTAGAGTGGTCTTGAAGGTCTCCGTACATGTCTCGATGGTGATGATAGTTTTGGCAGCGTCCATGGCCATAGAAGGGGGGTCCGAGAGCAGAATAGCGGAGAAAGGAGGCGGTTGATTGAAAGCAGCGATATTAGCAGGAAGAGGTGGGACTGAAGGAGTGTCTTCGACCGTAGAGGTTGTTCTCACTTTCAACGAAGAACGAAGAGAAGGCGGCCGGGACATAGGGACAGGAGTCGCAGGCGGGGGACGGTTTGGCCGTGGAGGCGTCTTCTGCGCTGGACTTTCTGGTTCAGCAAGAGTCTTCTCATCCTCAGAGTCAAGGGTTGGAAGCGGAGGGAGAGGAGGGCTGGTAGGGGTTGGAGGGGATTCTAGGCTGGCCTCCTCCGGCACTAAATTGTCTTCCGCAGAATGGTGCGATGTTCCTTTGACTTTTTTGTCGGAAGGGGTCCGGGATGTGTTGGCTCTGGTGAGGTTGAGCGGTTCGGGGGTAAGCCTGACACCAGTTTCTCTGAGCGCGTCGTCTGGGGTGCGGACGATGGTCGCGCCTGCGCCGAGCATGCCGGCAGAGCGGGCGGGGGGAGAGATGGAGTCGATAGGGCGGACACGTTTGGGCTCTGCAATCTTGATGGGCTTGGAGGGGATGTAGGCAGGGGCAGAGGCGGGGGGAGATGCGCTGCGAGAAAGCCAGTGCATAGTGTTGGAAAGTGAGGGACGTCTTGAACGAGAGGTTATGGTGGACTGGCTGGTAGAGCGGGCATGATAAGGGGCAGGGGAGCGTGGCTGCTGCATTGCAGAGGAGAGCATGCAAGTCATTTGCGTTAAAAGAGAACAGAACAATAACACCAACTACACTCTCTATTTTCGGAATACAATGCTCCACGTGACCCTTGCTCCTTATGTCCCTCCCGACGCTGTCGACCAGAGCCTTCATGGACGCCGCCACCGTCAAGTTTGCGAGGGCTCTGCCCTACGCTCTCCAGTCCACTTCATTGCAGCTGGCCGCTCTCCATGCATCCAGAACATGTGCAATTCTGCAGGACTCGTGCTCGCGATGCGGTTCTCTCCTGACCCTTCGCACAAGAGTCGCGCGTGGCAAGCAGAACACCCGTGCGATCGTACAGACCTGCTCACTTTGCGGGGAGGCATCTTCCACCACGATACCGTTTGGGAACGCGGCTGCCTTTCCGCCACGCAAACCCAGAGCCCGCAACGTACACACACCCCTTCCTTTGTCTGAAACAAATCCTATTCCTCTCGATGTAGTACCCACAAGTACAAAAACATCCATTATAAAGCCAGCCTTGTCCGGTCCGATGTCGTCTAAAACTGTTACTCCTGACAATCACTCTTCCCAACGCCCGAATACCAAGAAGAAGAAATCTACTCTACAAGAAATGTTACAACGGAACCGCGAAAACGAAAAGAAGCGTGCAAATACAGACGACACGCGACCACCAGCTGGTTTATCCGCTTTTCTTAGTACATTATAAGGGTATTTTTATCATCATCCAGTCTGCGTCTATGTAATAAGCATCGTGTTAAACTAAGGAGTGGAAGAGTCCATGCTTGCCGCCTGTTTTGTCTCGGCGACCTCGGTTGATTCCACAGTCACTGGGGAATTGGCGGGTATGAACCTTCCTGGCCAGAAAGGAAGGTAGATAGCGATTGAAATGAAGAGAGGCAGAGTATCCAATCCGTAGAAGAATGGCTCAGATGTTGTCAGCGGGCCCTGGAAGCCCTCAGAGAGTTCTACCACCCTGTAAACTGATCGAATCTGGGGTAGACAATAACAGTTAGAACGTTTATATACCGCCGTACGTGAGAAAATGGGACGAACCAAAATACCGATACAGCTGATGAATAACGCGGTCGCGAGTGTGCGCCAAGATTTGTACCAGACCTTATCTTTGTCCATGGCCCAGATTTCTGGGCTATATTTACGAACACGATAGAGGAATACTACATATAGAAGGGCAAAAGAAATGAAGGACAACAATTGAGCAGCAAGACCAGCAAGGAAAACCTAACAGACCTATTGTTAGATTAGCCATGACTGCACGATTCATTTAACTCACGCGAGATCCAGCTAGAGCCATAGTAGGATCATTTGCCGATGCGGACATGGCGCCTCCAACGGCCTAAAAGCAAAGGCTAAATGAGCGAGGTTGCGGGGGGAAATCAAATACGAATTGTAGCCGACCTGAATTAGGAAAGTCGAGATATCTGATGAAACGTAAACGATTGTAATTCTCCGGCTAGAGACAAGGAGGTGTTTGTCCGCTTCCAAATACTTCGCGATCCGTCCGAGGAGAACATAGTCTGCAGCAATGAACGCACATGGCTAATGCGGAGGATCATCAACAACGGAGAAAGGCAGGCCTCACAAGACGCAAACGTACCGACAGCACCACGAACAGATATTCAACGATGTATAAGCCTTTGGATTGGGGTTGCGCATGTAACCCAAAGCGAGTGGCTAATCCCAATGCAAAAACTATGGTCGCACATCGAATGCATTAGGTATATGAACAGACGTTAAAATTAAAAAAATAAGCACGCACAGTATGCGCCTATTGTCATCGACATCATCCATCTAGCACCCCATTTCTTGATAAACCATGTCTGGACTATTCCAACCGCTAGCACCAATGCTGCAAAATGGCAAAGGGCGGGACTTCAGACGAATACGCTGTAAGAGAGCAGGCTTAGTATGAGCAACTTACAGAAAGCGATCGCTGTCAAGGTGTTTGAAGCGATATACTTGAGCGGGTTATATGGATCATGCTTGGGATCCGCGAATGGGTCTGGCCTAGGAAGGTTTGTGTGCTGGGCGGCGCTCGCAAAGGACGCCAGCTGGGAGAGATAGAACAGCACGCAGAGACCGACCGGGGACGACATTAGAGAGAGAGGGGGTAGGGGCAAGAAATTGAGAGACAGAGATATCAGCCATCCAGTGAAGGCATTCGATGGCTACATGCCTATAACCCCGTATGCACATGTTCTCTCATAGGCGTTGTAAAGATAGTCAGCCGAGATGTCCGAAGGAGGAACAACGTCATGGATTTTATGCCACAGGTCCTCTTCCGGGCCCCGGGGCTGTCATCCGCTTGGCGAGGAACAAGGCGATATGTTGTACATAAGTTCCTCGAGGACAGATGTCAAATACCATGCATTTTCTTGATGCATTTGGATTAGAAACATGATATTCATGATACATACATACATCGAGTTATAAATGCGACAGGTTGTCTTTACTTTGGCGCCCAAAGACCATATAATTCCTTGTCTGCAGAATCGAAGCAGGTCAAAACGGTAGAGTCTGAACGAATCAGACCTTGGCGGCTTGGAGTTCCAATGGGCAGCACATTGGGAAAAACCCTCGAGTGGGCTATCTTCAAGATACGTCCCGGGGTAAGTTGTGCCTGTAATGATAGTGCGAGGTTGGATGAGCGTCATTCTACCAATGTGCGATATGATAAATTACCTGGGTAGGCGTAAATGCAGAATTTTTATTTTTGATCCATTGCCTTCAGTTGACAACCTTAATCCTCACTGGCTGCGGTAGTCGTGCTAGGACTGTTCTGGAGAATATATGATTTGGAAGGGCTTGCGGTCATCGTGCTGTAATCTTTTGGACTGCAGGTTAATCAGAAAGGATAAACGCGGAGAGTATATGTAGTATGTATTGTAATACTAGACGGAGGACAGAAGTTGGTCTCTGAATTGATCGCCGCACCGTGACGTTCATCAGTCACGTCGTGTGATGCGGATACCGTGACTTGGTCACGACGTGAAAGGCTAATGCCCTTGGCCAAATCCGGTACCTTTGTATCCTAGGAGTCAACTTGCCTCCATTGCGTTCATTTATCCCACTCCCTCGTCACTCCAGTTCTATCCAATCTAACTCTGATACCAACTTGCGTGCAGCGATCTCATGAATATTTTTCGAAGCCGTGAGTCTCCTTCAAATTAGTTAGAAATACGTTGATATGACTCAATCTTTCCTCAGTTATTGGCAAGGTCTGGCGTTCGTACCTTTCATATCGGATTGCAACCCTTACCGCAACTAAATACATGATACAGAGGATCCAAATGCCGCAGAAGTCGTGAAAATCTCGTCTGGTCCGTGTTTCTTGGATCTCAGCCGTTTAAAGGCTCTCATTATTTGATCTGCAGGTCAACTGTTTCTTGTACGACCGGGCAACATCCGAACTTCGCGAGAATGCATGTAGGTCGCAAGATTCTGACCGTAGCTTATTTTCTTGACGTCGGTACCGAAAGATACAATGATTGCATGGCCACTATTCGCCGACTTCCTGGCGTTGAACATAACTTCCAACTTGTTATCACTAAGGTTTATGAAGAGGGAGACCAGGATTTATTAGAAGACGAGGATGAAAGTAAGTGCATTTTAGATCCTAATGCCCTTACATTATCACTATAACTACATAACTAGCCGACGAAGAGAAGGTCTTCCTGATCAGCGAGGAGTTGGAGTTCCGTACAGGCGAGACGGATGGCGAACCCAATTTCATCTGGCGCGATCTTCATGGAGATGTGGACGAATTCTTTGAATTTGTTGCTACTGGCACCAATGGACCAACTCGCGCATTTTTCGAGACGTGCATGTACCGCGCCATGTATGAACGCAAATACAAGGCTAGCGCCGATAATATCCAAGATTCAGCGTTGGAAGAGTTTGTATGGCAGTAAGTGGCATTCGACTTTCTTTCTCTCTTGATATTAATCCAAGCATCCATAGTCCACCTGCTGCTCCCAAAGTCAAACCAAGACGGAAGGTGGATAAGACCGCCCAGCTTCGTAGAGAAGAGTCATCAGACCAGACTCCAATCATAGTCGATTCCGACGACGAGGACAAACCAAAGCCTCCGAGTCAAGCGGTTGACACGTTCATGTCCCATATGAAGACACTCTTTGAAGAAGAGGCAGAACTGTACTTGTGGGATCTCGATGATGCCGATTTCCGCAATGACGGTGTCGTCATCGCCAGAATCACGGAACAAGTCGACGCCAATTTTACATACTGGCTTACTGCCTCCAATGAGAATGGTCTGGTTCTAGCACACCAAATCTGCACGGATATGAACCAGAAATTCTCAACCAAAATGCTTTCCTTGACATGGAATCATCTTGGCGACGACGGCTCCCAAAGTAGCTGGCTTTTCCGCTTTGCTACAGAACAGGACTTTGTCCAATTCAAGGAAGTGTACACTCAAACCCTATGGCAAACCTTGCATCAAATTTCGTGGGGCAAGGCTAAAGTACGTCTCTTCGTTCATTTTGAAAGGCTTGCAGCTTACCCGACTATTTATTAGCCTGAAGAACAACATTATGTTATGAGCGCGAATGAAGATGTAGAAATGAGGGACGTGGAGGATGAGGAAGATGATGAGGAAGAGGTGGCTTTGGATTTGGACCCAGATGAAGGTTTGTTTCACGTCGTTTTTGGCTCATATCATTACTGAACGATAATCAGAACCAAGTGACGAGGAGGAAGACGAGGAAGCGGAGGAGGATGATGCACCTAAACTACCATCCTCAGGCGATCGAAATTCACAACTCACAGTTGGATACAAGGGCGACCGATCTTATGTTGTTCGCGGCAATAATATTGGAGTGTTTAATCACTCCAGCGATCATTCAGTTAAATATTATGCCACCATTAGCAACATTGCAACGCCGAAAGGAAAGGGATTCAAACCCAAAAACGTATGTAATATCATTTAATCGGACCTACGAAATGCTAACATATATCATCGTAGGTCATGCTTCACGATCAAGATACAAAGATGATCCTGCAAAACCCAACAGACCCGAATTCGCTCTATAGTATGGATATCGAACGTGGAAAAGTCGTTGAAGAATGGAAAGTTCACGACGATATCACCGTTGATCATATTGCCCCAGACAACAAATTCGCCCCCACCACCAGAGAACAAACGCTGGTTGGTATCTCTCACAATGCCCTCTTCCGCATCGATCCTCGAGTGTCCGGCACTAAGCTAGTGGACAGTCAATACAAGCAGTACACCTCCAAGAACAAATTCTCCGGAGTGACAACTACTGCCTCTGGCAGATTAGCTGTCGCCAGTGAGAAGGGTGATATCCGATTATTCGATTCCATTGGCAAGAATGCGAAGACGGCTTTACCACCTCTTGGAGACCCTATTCTCGGTATCGATGTCACAGCAAATGGCCGATACCTAGTAGCGACGACGGAGACTTACCTGATCTTCATTGATACCCTTATTGGAGAAGGCCGGTACGCTGGTCAATTGGGCTTCGACAGAAGTTTCCCTGCTACCTCCAAGCCACGGCCTGTTCGACTACAACTGATGGCGCAACACGTTGCCTATATGGGCAACAGAATTTCTTTTACACCTGCCAGGTATGTTTCCCCTGATATTCATCAGAATGCTATGCTCACCGAGATATCTAGATTTAATCAGAAAGAGGGCGCGGATGAGAATGCAATTGTCACATCCACGGGTCAATTCGTTATCGCTTGGGACTTGGCCAAGGTGAAGAAAGGTAAATATGATTCTTACGAGATCAAGAAATATGAAGACCATGTCGTACAAGACAACTTCAAGTTCGGAGATGACAAGGAAATTGTATGTTAGGCTGTTGAATTCTACAGTATTTTTCAACTGATGACATTTCACTAGATTGTTGCTCTCGACAATAACGTGTTGGCCGTTAACAAGAAAAACCTGAAGCGGCCGACACGATATTCACTTGCACCTGGCTTCCAGCCTAGCCATTCCTCCATTGTCAATACACCTTATTAGACATGTACTTTGATGTTTCTGTTTTGTTCTTTATCAATATCTCTTATTTTGATTTCAGGCCCTGAAGAAAGACATTTACATCCCTTTGTACACTTATAGACCTGTGAAGCTTAGTTAAAGTGGTTCTTGATTAGTCTGAATAAAGTCCCCTTCTGTTACCCCATGTAAAGATGCCTATCTATCTATAAAGTCAGAGATGAAACTTTAAAATTGTGGGAATAGTGGTGGCGTAAATGACGGAAGCAACCAAAGATATCATTTAGCTCTTCGTAGGGGCTGCTGAAGGACGGGTATAAGTATGTTGATATGGCATATCTCGCGAATCGACGTAACGGCCGATTCCAAGGTGCCAACAGATACGGGGAATCATCAGGGTAAATCCGAGGATGATCGTTGTCCACAGCATAGGACTCCAATTCTGGACCTGCCATTTCTGGTCACCCAAGGCCCAGAAGGTCACATACAAGTGGAATATGTCGCCGATAAGGAGGGGAGTGAGGAGAGAGACGACAATTTTTTCTTGCAGCGCGGGTTGTGCCTTGAGATGGGTGCGGACTGCAGTCAAAACGAAGAGATTGACGAGTCCGAGCAGGGCACAGACATGGGAGAGTTGGAGTATTGTGACTAAAGTTGCCGTTGGTAGAACCCGATACGGGAGTGCGTCGCTCAGCCATGGCGCTTGAGAATTGTGTGCCTACAACGGGAAGAGGCTTAGTTATATATACATCAATCGAGCAAGATATGCGCATACAGCCAGAGGATCGCTAGGCGAGAACAAAGATGAGAGGTGTGCGGGATGTGGATTAATGACATATGACATACACCATAGTCCCGAGGAAACCCATAGAGGTCAAGAAAGGCTCATAGGCGGCAAAGCAGAAGTAGTAAAAGTCGGGAATGGCAGAGGTCGGGGGCATTGCTAGGCGCTTGCTATTCCTGATTCCGAGGGGAAAAGAGAGAGTGGTGTAGCAGCAGAGCATGCTGATGAATTTAATAGCAGAGACATGAAACCGGACAAAGGCAGGCCTGATGAGGAGGGCCACTTTGTCCCTCCGGCCCCGGCGGAGAACCGGCCCTCAAGCGGCTCTATATATGCCCCCCGCTGCCCGTCTTTTCTCCTCCACTTACAACGATCTTCCTAAACCAAGGCTGGCAGAATTGATTCATTTTGACCACTGCCTAATGGGGGGGCTCAAGACCACTCTACACGTAGATGAAGGATATAATGCTTGCTTGGAGAGAGCCCTTGCGACTCGTTCTCCAGGTGAGCTTCGCTTCTTTCTAACATGCCTTTGGGAACAATCAATATTTTCCCTCATCCCATATGCTCTTCATTACTTTTGTCTCACGAATGTAAGCTCGAGTCAAGCTGCGAAGCTGCGCCTGTCAATTTGATTAGAGTATCCCTTTACTGCGCAATGTGCTATGTTAATGCAAAAAACTTTTGACTTACAAAGTTGCCCACAAATGTTCCTGGGTGAAAATAGATCAGGAAGATTACATCACCCACATTACGCAAATTGGTGAGACAACTTCTTGTCCGGAGCGCTCACCAGGCGCTCACAATCTTTGTGCCAGCTGAACTCGGCTGTCAGCTCAGCTACCGCCTTCCTGGTCTAATGGACAAATCCAAAACACTGGATTTAATGAACCAAGAGCTCTCCGTCTTCGAAGAGGAGACCCGCAGGGCGGAGAGCATCGAGAGGCCTCCCGATGCCGATGAGGGCATTCCCCCATCCAAAATATACCCCCCTCTGTCCTTTCCTGTAATCGCACTTCTCGCGCCTGCCTCAATCCTTGGCGTTCTTGCGCGTCTCGGCCTCGTTGCTCTGATGTCATACGATGGGCACAGTGTATTCCCGCTTGCCTACGTGCAGGCGGTGGGCTGCCTGGTTATGGGTATGGGAGTCAGATTAAAAGAACCCATTGGTCGAACGTGTGTCGTGATATCCCCTTTTCAAGAAACAAATATACTGATACTCCGTTAGTTACGGTCCTCTATACACTGCGATCACCACAGGTCAATATACTTGCACTTGACGTTTTCACTACTCATATGAAGATAATTCGCCAGGATTTTGTGGTTCATTAACCACATTTTCTAGTTGGCAATTAGATGTCTTCAATGCATGGATAAACGCAGGCCACTTCGACCGTGGCGGATTTCGTGATGTTAGTCCTCTCATTTTATATGTGTTGGTGTCTGATTATCACAGTCCTCTAGTTTCTTGACGGCATTGGGATATCAACAATCACCTTGTCGCTATCACTAGCATCGCTCGCGTTTGGATACAACATTGCCTCAGTCCTCAACCCTATCTTCCCTGCTATACAGTTCCTAACACGGCCAACTCGATACACCATAACCTGCCTTGCAATATTGACGTATGCGGCCACCTTCCTCACTTACTTTCTTCTCCCTTCGACAGTCCGCCATCAAGCTACAGCAGCTCTCCTTTTTTCATTACCAGGCACCCTTACACGATACGTACTTTCAGTGGGGCTCAATCGGCGCCTCAAGGCCCTTCCTCTCGGGACGCTTGTGGCGAACACTCTAGGCACCGCGTTGCTAGCTGCATTCCATGTGTTGCAAAGCACAACGTCTCCGGTCTCACCCAATACATGCTCGATTTTACAAGGCCTGATTGATGGATACTGTGGGTGTTTGACTACCGTCAGTACTTTCGTGGCAGAGATTAGCGACTTCAACTGTCGACGAGCTGTTAGTTATGCCTTCTTGAGTTGGGTTTTGGGCCAGCTCATGATGGTCCTGATTCTTGGAACTTCAATATGGACAGGAAGCGCAAGCAAACAACCAACATGTAGTTTTCAGCACTAAATCTTTCGCTACTTTAGGTATTTTTGACTTTGCGCATTGTTAGTGTGCTCTCAAAACATAGATATTAGATAGAGTTGTATATAACAATCAATCGTCATACGTTTTTCATATGAACAACTTTCACAAGATCTTGAAGATAGACGATGTCGATGATGTCTGATCTCGCGACCCTGCATTGATCGGAGTTGGAATCCTCACCGCCACCACAGTAGTACTTGGCACAAAGGCAGCACTGTCCTAACCCGAAGATCTACTTGCAACCTTAATTATGGCCTCAAGACAGAAGGCGCCCGCTGAGGATCCTCAACAGCCGCCTGCGGACGAGGAGGCTGCCAGTGGCAATGGCGAGGGCGACGAGATCATGGAAGAAGCAGAGGAGCAGGAGGATGGATATAGTGAGCCGTTTTCCCATCCCCATCGCTGTTAGCAGGGCACTGCTGGTCAGCGCTAGCTTTGCCCTACTACATCTACGCTGTGCGCTTGACATTGATCGGACTGACGATGGATTCTGCTGTAGCTTCATCAACACCGACGTCGACATTGACATGGATCAGCTGGTTCTGCTCTCTGCCCGGGCATGAGTACTTCTGCGAGGTGACGGAGGACTTTATAGAGGACGACTTCAACCTTACAGGACTGAACACGATGGTGCCGTTCTGGAAGGAGGCGATGGAGATGGTCTTGGACGTCGAACCAGGTGTGGGTTCTTTGGCACTCATGAACCGCGGATGGCATGTACTTATCCCCCCACTGAAGACGAAGATACCTCCAAGATCCCAGATGTTTCAATCATTGAGTCATCTGCGGAGATGCTCTATGGCCTCGTACATCAGCGGTACATCCTTACGCGGGTTGGTCTGCAGGCAATGGTGCGCTGTGACGTTGCTCTTTTTGCTGAAAAAGATGACTTGACACTTCTATGCATAGGCGGAAAAATACGAGGGCGGCGTATTTGGTACTTGCCCTCGTGTATATTGCGTGGGTTGCAATGTCGTTCCTTGTGGACGCGTGGACATCCCAGGTAACGATACGGTGAAATTGTTCTGTCCAAACTGCAACGATATATTCGTACCGCCCAGCAGCCGGTTCCAAGGCGTAGATGGTGAGTTCTATTGCAATGTCGACTCTATTTCCCTCCTACATCTCACGTCTTTAAATTCAAGGCGCGTTCTTTGGAACTACATTCGCCCATCTCTTCTTTCAAACCTATCGCGAGCTTTCGCCGGCTCCATTCTGGAAGGCACCATCAGTGGGAGGATCACCACTGTCTCCTCGGAGCGTATCGGGCAGCAACGGATCGCGCCCGTCTCCCTTCGTTAATCCAAATCCTCATGGTGGACAGAAGCGTGCTGCTGGTTACGTCTACGTTCCAAGGATATACGGCTTCAAGGTCAGCGAGCGTGCTAAGAGCGGCCCGAGAATGCAATGGCTCCGACTGCGGCCGGAGAGCCCTGAAGAGCTGGATATGGTTGACTGGCGGGGTCGCTGGATTAACGAGGATGATGAATACGATGATGACGACGAGCCGGAGGATGAGGACCGGCAAATGGAAGACTTTGATCCTGTAAGATCTCTTATTTACCGTCAACCATCTGGTCATTCATTCGGTTTATTCATATAGGATGCAGTAGATGGTGATGATGATGAGGACGAGGAAGAGGAAGAAGAGGAAGAAGGGGGCGCTGGACCAGCGCTGCGAAAAGCAGGGAAGGAAGTTGCAACTGCAACTACTGTGCCGTCTGTTCCACCATCGTCTTCTCCCCTTCATTCAGCGCGCACGTCGCCGACCGCATCTGGTGCGCCCCGCTCACAGGATGATAAGCCGTTGATCGACCTCTCTATTTACAAATTTCCGTCACATAGGCAGGCAACCGGTGGGGGGAAAGTGAAGGTGATGAGGCAGTGGGCACCGCAGAGTGGCTGGCGTACCGCGCAAGTTTGACGAATATGACGGATTGTATCTCAATTTTTGTATCGCATTTCTTTTTCTCTCCCTGTTTCTTTCATTTTCCTCAATTACTTATTTTATTAGGCGTGTCGAGGCAGGCATGGTGGGGGCTAATGTAGCAGATTAGATTAGATCTGAATTATCAGCTACAAAAGGAACTGATTTCGGCTGAGGGCGGCATTATCGTCGTGAGAAACAAACTGTACAGTACCTCAGCCTCTGGGCGCACGTGACTGATTTCGGAAGCAAGTCAGAGATCTTTCGCAACGCTTCCAACGACCTCGTCAAGACTTGAAGAAAATGGCTCGTACCAGTGCGTAGTGGTGACATGTCTTGCGAGAACGAAATGCTGACGGTCTGAAATTGCGCGGTTGGACAGACATCCGTTACGGACCCAACCACGGCCACCCCACCACGGCCATCCCCAAGGCCGTGCGCCCCAGCCAGCGCAAGGGTGTCCAATCGACCAAGACCAAGTTTGTGCGGTCTGTGATCAGAGAGGTTGCTGGATTCTCGGCATACGAGCGCCGGGTTATGGAACTGTTGAGGAACTCCAAGGTGCGAAGACATGTATTTATTATAATTCTGAGCCGGGCATCTGACGGACGTATGTGCCACAGGATAAGAAGGCCAGGAAACTGACCAAGAAGAGGGTGGGTCGTCTATATTGCACGGCGGTAGAGATGCAGGACTAACGATTGACGGACTTTTCTAGCTTGGTACACTGCTCCGCTCAAAACGCAAGCTCGAGGAGCTGTCTACGATCATCCAGGAGAGCAGGAGGACGACGCACTAGGGGGAGATTATTGATACTGCTATGGTACCCTATGCGAATACAGACGTTCCATTTGTAGCGAGATATATGATGAGCGAGCGCGTATGACCTTGTGAGAAGCCGCCGAGGACGCAAGCTAGCGGAAGCCGGCAGGGATGTGCTTAGCAAAGTTGATTTGTCATGGGTGGTGGGGTTGTGCTTTTAGAGCGAGACAGATGTTAGTCTGGCATGGCTGCCCTGCTCTCTCCCCCAAAGCTCCGCAGTCGCGCCTCTTCCACCAGTCTCCAAGTCTGCACCTCCCTCGGCCGGCGCCGCTCCAGCTCGTTTCTGCGCGCCGATGAGCAACCCGCCCCGCCCCCAACCGAACCACCGTCCCCGACGATGCTCGCCTGGTTCGTTTCCCACTGGATCCACTTCCCCGACAAACACTCCCTCTCCTGGTCCACCCCGTCTTCCCCACGCTCCAGCTCGGACGAGTTCATCCTCCCGCTCTCCGCCTCCGCCACCACCGTCTCCTTCTCCGTCCCAGAGCCCACCAAGCAGCTCATCCGCTGGCGCTTTCCCGTGCGTACGCCCCTCTTGTCCCTGCAGTGTCCTTGACTGACCCGTGTTTCTTCCAGATCCATGGCCCCATCGTACTTGTCATTCTGCTCTTTCCTCTTTCAACAGCGCTCGTGCTCTGGTGTCTCTCCACCCTCCCAATCTCCCTTGCCTGGCCCCACAATGTCGTCGACCTTGCAGAGCTCGGTGGCCAGCTTCATGCCTATACCCAAAGCGGTCTCGGTCCTCTCTCGCACGTTATCGGCGTCATGGCCATTTCCGCTGTCTGGAAACATGCATGGTCCATTCCGGGTAGTGTCCTCTGGGTAAGTGCGCCGCCTGCTTTTTTTTCAATCCTTCGTGTCTAAATCTAGGTCGTGTGCAGAACGTTCTCGGCGGCGCTCTCTTTTCCCCACTCTACGCTACCGTCCTCCTCACCTCGCTGACAACCGTGGGCTCCATCTGTGCCACCCTTCTTTCTGCTCCCCTCGGTCCCTTTCTCGCAAAAATATTCCCTCGAGCCCTAGACATGACCCGAAGCGCCCTCGGAGGCGACTCAGATGTCGTTTCGGATAATTCCGGCAATCCTCCAAAATCCTCCGCCTGGGTCAGGCTTTCCGTCCTTCGCCTGATTGGGGTCGTCCCATGGTCCGGTATCAACATCGCCTGCGGGGTATGCGGTGTGCCGCTCGTCGATTGCATGTTGGGCACCTTCATTGGCTGCTTGCCATGGACCGCGGTCACTTGCCAGGTGCGCCCTAATCTTTTTTTTTTTTTTGAAACCTGTGCCAGAGGTAGACTAATTCCAACCCTGACGTCAGATCGGAGATATCCTGCAAACGGTTGCCTCCTCGCCGAACCGGACATCCGAGACGGTGTCATCCCTGCTCACCACCCCAGAGATCGTGCTGAAGCTCGTCTTTTTGTCTGTCCTGTCTCTTGCTCCTATCCTAGGTCGCCGTCATCTGCGCTCATTGCTCTCAAATCAACCCGGTTCCGATGATGCCACCCAAGACTCCCGATGGACATGGGTGCAAGACTGGCGGTCTAAATTAGCGTCTCGGTCACGATCATGCGCGAAGGAACAGGATCAACAAACCCTTTCCTTTTTGGTAGACGAGAAGAGGCGGCACGAAAGCCTCGAGGATTCATAATTTCCTCGACCCACACCTCAGACGTGCCTTCCTTCCTGTCAAACAGTTTATATCTGCTTCAGGGGCTATCGAAGAGCCTTTCATACCACAACCTTTTTTTTTTTTTTTTTACCTCGTCGTGCTCTTCGCCCTCCATCATCATGATTCATGATGCAACGCGGTGTTGTTGAAATTACGACATCCACCTCCGCCATACTGCTTTCACGACATGTATCTTATATCACTCAGTAAAAGGCCATAAACCCTCCCCACAACATCTTATCTACCCCCGCGCACATCCATGTCTACGCCCTCATCTCTATTCGCTCGCTATCTTTTTCATGACCGTAATGAACCTACACCTCGCGGTTGTTTTCTTAATTACGCTCATCCTTCTCGCTAATTCGGCTAACCTGGACCCATACTCCGTCAATCACTTTACTTACTTGCAATTGCGGCTTCGTCTCGCGAAATGTATACCCTCCTCATACATAGTTCAATCATCTTTCACAATTTTTGGGAAGCTCTCTAGGTTGTTGTTTTGATTTATATGCAGAATTAAGATATGGTAATATAACGATGGTAAGGGCAAGAACTCTACTACTAGATACACTGCAATGCATGCATGAGGAATAAAATGCGACGAGAGATCGTGAACAAGAATATAAAGAACCTCAAACACCAAGTCTGTTGCCTGCATGAGCTCCCTCCAAGACTTAGGGAATAGTAATACAACAAGAACGCACCTTCGTTTTGTATGTTCATAAACTACATAAGAAATGGACACCGCAGGAACAACCTTGAATGTATCATATCAGTATCGAAACATTGACAGTGATTGCAGTATAGATAGCTGACCTTTGCCAGCGTGGGGAATAAGCCCCGATAGAAACCTTTCCATCCGTCCGCCGCCCATGTCTTCCTGGCCACATCCCAAGGGCCCGTATATGTCTGCGGGTGCCCGGAGGAACCTGAAGCCTGCAGCCGCGTCCGCACAAGATTCAGAGGATAGACACTCGTCGCACCGACACTGCCTGATATGCTTCCAAATGCAAGCAACGCGAGAACGCCTGGCTCTTGGGTCCCTGTCGATCGTTGATACGCCTGTTTCAGCGCCTCGAATGTGCTCATGTCAATCGCCGAGTATCTGCAGGTAGGTCAAAGGGAAATCTCGTTAATGAAAGCTGGTTGAAGTTGTTAATGGAGTGATTAGCGTACGGGAATACCCCAATCAGGCCAATCTATAGGAGATTACGACGTGGGTAAGCGTTCTGTGATTTTATATTGGAAAATTGGGCTCTATGCGTACAGTGAGGCCACGATAGTATCTCCGAACGCCTCCTAGTGCCCAGACGTGCCGCATAGCATCGATTAAGTGCCGCTTCTGCTGACCGGTATTGCTCATCATTTGTGTCTGTATTCGGAAATTCATGTTGAGTATCATAATTAACTGTAGAAACAAAATACCTTCAGCGTCTCTATTGGGTATATGCCTATCGCGGGAGATCAATGGTGTGAGGCATCGACGAAGATGCGCAACTTTGCTTACTCAGTTGACTGCTAATGCCACCTATTCCACCGGACAGAAATCTACTAAACCCGCTGATATCGCGAGGATCATCCACCCTGTCGTAGTACTTCGCGAATGCCCGTTTCTGTCCAAAAAATGCCGTTAAAAGGAAGTGTCCAGTCGCTCGAAAGTATCGATAGAACAAATGCACTGACCGACGACTCGTAGGCAAAAAACTTGATAGCTGACTCCGGGAAAATCTTTGCCACAGAGAGCCCATTGCCTGTCCAAAATGCAAGAAGGCCGCCTTCTGAATAGATACGCGTTAGCGCATTGCCGATGATTCGAAGGCCTGTATGCTTTGTTTGTCCGGTTAACGGCCCGCCTAGCTCCGGTGGGCGCGTAATAAGAAAGATTTTGAGGCGGTCGAAAGGTGCAGTACACGTTCGTGAGACTGAAAATGAGGTTTATTGTTGAAAATCATGCTCGATGTAGATGACGTACCTGCGCCCGCAATCCCCCCAGCAAAAAGAAATTTCAACGCCGTACGGGCCTCCAAGAATTGATATTGAGGTTCGTCAGCTTCTTCATAGTCGTCGAGGTAACCGAATTCCTCATCAGTGTCGCCTTCCATTGGTTTACTTGCCACTGAGGAAGACGGGGACGGAAATGAAGTAAAGTCGTAAGGGAGAGATGAAGGAGGTTTGTCCTCGGCACTGAGACTGACGTCGCCTTGAGGCAATGAGCATTCGATTACATCAGACAGGCCTAAAAGCAAATAAATAATCAATTAATCACCTTCCATGTTAACACGAGCGGCGCCGCGTCCGTCATCGCCCATATATTTTCGCATCTCGTAGTACTGGTAGATTTCTGCAGGGGATATTTTGCGCGGTAATAGAATGAAGAAATTGCGAAATTCGTCGAAGGTGATATGAGGAGAGTGTTGAACCGAGGAAACAGACGCCATGAAGTCCGCGATTGTTGAAGGTGGAGGCTTGATACCTGAAATCATGTTATAGGTAATGAATCGTCGCAGAAGGAATTGAAATACTTACCACTCTTATTTAGAGCATTCTGTAGCTCCCGCGCGTCAATTTGGCCATTTCCGTCGAGGTCGAGTTCGTTGTGAAAGATATGCCACAGCTCTGCATTGACGTGGTCAAAGACTTGAAACTTTGTTGGGGGGCAGATAAGGACCTACCGATCTCCTTTGCCTCGGCATACTTTTTGAACTCTTTCCATCCGATTTGTCGCGGTCGGGAGCCAGAAGAAGGACCTGCACAGTGAAGCAATAGCTCATTGTCATAGGTGGCCTTTAAAGATTCAGCTTCCGCCGAACCGATACTACTGGAGCGAGAGGGGTTTGCAATGTTGGTGGACTGAAGCGTTTCTGGCAATGATTTCCATATTTCCATCAACTTCCGTTTCCTATTCTCTCGTCCTTCCGCTTCACGAAACTCTTCCAAGGTATGTGGGTGGGATATTGGATCCGAGCGAAGGTGGGGTATGAATGGACGATGTGAGGGTGCCAAATGGTCATCTGAATGTTGCGTTTGAGAATTATCTATGACCGGTTCCGGCGCATGAGATTCTGGCATTATGCGAGCGAAAGAGAGCGGGAGATGTGTAGTGTCGGAGACGTATGTAACTAGACGCAGTATCTAGAAAAGCAGCAAATCAGGCCTGTTAGATAAGGAGGTGAGATGGCAAAATATGGGGTTCGCGTGTATCCAGAGAGCCCCGCTCTCATAGGGACATGGCCATGTCGAGGGAGGAGGTCGAGAGTACAAGTTGCGACTCCAAATTAGCCGCATCGCGGCATCGGGCTCGGTTCTGCTTACATGTGACGATAGCATCAATCGCCTGAAAATTTGATTTCCACCTCCGTAGACGAATCAATGAACAAAGATTTCACGATAAATTCAAAATCTTAATCCATCGGCAATTCCATATTATAATTTATTTACATAGATTCATAGACCTCCAAACCGTCTTCACCCATTTTTTGAGGGCCGATAGACAAGAGGGCGTATTACTGACGGATATCATAGATGGTTGCGCGCCGTGAACGACAACATTTAGGTGATTGACCGCTGGCTGCTTCTCTGTTATGAGTGCGCGGTAATTGTTATACATCGTCTGATTTGACGCAGTGGTCTTCACTCGAGACCATCCCAAAGTTGAAGGATTCGTTGAAACAGCAGTTTTTTCAGTCCGGAAGGAAGGGCTTGTGGCGATCGAACCACCAGAACGCGTGTAGTTATAATAATGGCCGGAAGTGTTGTTGGAATGATATGGTATCCCTCTGTTTAAATACTGAACATCTAAGTGGCTGATGTTGTTGACTCCTAGGGAGGACATCTCTGGTCGCTGGCTTCTGGAACGCAGCGGGGGTGTCGGAGGTCTATAATCCTGCAAAAAGAAATGGAACAATCAATATATCTACATTTCCTATGAGTTATGGATATTCGTTACACGGGGTAGACCGCGTCCACGAGAATGTGTTCCGGGAAGTGTTGCATAAGAGCCCTCGTACCCATGCCCTTGAACGCTGGGAGTTTTCTGTCTTTTGGACACCTTGCCAATTTTCAATAAAATATCAAATGGTGACCAAGAGTTTGCTCACCTCAGATAACATGGGCGGAGTGATCTCCGATTGACCGACTTTCTTCGTTTGTGCAACTTCGTCCTTTACCGGATCTGCCGAAGTAAGGCGGTCTTTGGTGGCATCTTCCTCAGAAGTTATTTCTGCTAATATTTCTCGCCAATTTCTTGGTAACTGAATTAAGTTTATAATGCGATACAGTCAAGTCAAATCGATCTAGTGAGAAAGTGGTACGTACTGGAGGTACATCTTTCTCTAGCTGCTTAGATGGATGATATTTCTCATACATGTCTTCCTGGAGTGGAGCAGGCGAAGTGGCTTGTAGTGAGGGGACTGCAGAGTCAACTTTTTCGTTGGGGATTTCACCCAAATCATTAGGCAACTGAAAATTAAACGTAGTTTTATCAATGCATTATATTTCACAGAAGACAAACTAGCGAACAGGAGGAACATCTTTTTCGACCGCTTTCAGCAACTCCTCTGAAAGTTTCTGAGGCAATGGCAAAGCCGGTAATTGTGCAGAATGGTTCATTTCTGATGCTTGTTGCGTTAACACATCGGGCAAATTTGTGGTGGATGACGAGGCGTCCTAGTGAGTAAAATTAAATACAGTGCAATACAACAGCGGAAAAAATCAGCCTACATTGGAAACATCCTTCTCGCCTTCATTAGGTAGGTAGGCCAACTCCGGAAGTTCCTGCGTAGTAGTAGGCGGGGACGGTATGTATATGGGGACAGGCTTTCTGTAGCTCATGTTGCGACGCATGGTGAGGATTGGTTAGGCACAGAGGTCGATGGAGGAAGAAAGCGAAAGGCGAGAATAAATGTTGAGCTTTTGAGCGCCCGTTTTAAACGAAACATGGAAAGAGAGCCACAGGGTAGGACGGAGTAACCAAAAGTGGCGCCTAGGGAGTCATAGCATAGAGCCATCGAGTGAACAATGATTCACCATAAAACCCCATGCACATTTAGCGCATGTTCTCCACGAGGACTCGGATTGTTCGATCATGCGCCAACCATGGAGATGGAAAACTGCTGTGCACAAGCACGAAGTGTAGAGGTTGCGATGTTCGTTATTTTCCACAACAGCATAAAAGGCGTGACGGGAAACGGAGATGTCGCAGGGGAATTGGTAAGGGCTGCAGGTGCAGAGTCTGGATTTAATACAGCGTACATGTGCAAAGAGTTGGGATCAAGGCAGTGCACTGAACTACAAGCTGACAGAGCGTCTTTGCACGATCCAGGGATGTTTTAGTCCGATTTGAACGATCGAGGTCCTGCCGTTTTGCAAGAAAAAGCAAAGTGAGCGTCTCCGACATTGTGATATTACAGTAGGAGTGACAACAATCCCGCACGAAAGACAAACACGAATAGATGAATTGCTTCTGCCTTGAGAAGAATCCGAGAAGATGCTTTCGCGACTTCAATCGCTGGCGACTTGGCCCAAACTTAGTGTCGGAGTGTTGGCATTGGACAGAAGAATGAAATTCAATGAATGAAAATATAATTTTAAGAAATTGAGTGGCCATTGCGTCACCTGACGAACTGACCAATTAAATGATAATAAATCTATCTTTGTTCTTTATCGATGACCCTTTGACGCTAGATCCCGATAAAAGTGCCACCTGGTTGATTTTCGAGCTTTCTTCCCACCTCGCATCAGGATTTCCCACTTAGTATGCCTCCTCGCGCAGCTCCCAGAGGCGCCGCGTCACTGCGAGGCGGGCGCGGCGGCGCAGCGCGCGGGACCGCCATTGAGATCGGACTGCCCAGCGATAACTCACATATCACTACTATAGGTGTTAAACGCCCAAACTTTGGAACGGGTGGAAGAGAGCTACCGATCTTTGTAAATTCCTTTGTGACTACTATTCCAGAGGGCGTGATTCATCATTACGATGGCAAGTCGATATCTCCTCCATATACTTCATATACACTTTACTGACACCCCTTTGTAGTTGGTCAGTATCTGTCCTGATTTGAAACGCCTATATTGACAATTTTTCAGTCATTTCACCTTCGGAGAAGACACTTCCTGCGCGTCTGAATATGGACATTATTAAAGAATTGCAGACTGTTGTTGCTCCGACCATTTTTACTCCCCGCGCAGTGTATGATGGAAGAAAGAATATGTTCGCTGTGCGAGAATTGCCTTTTGGCGACAGTAACTCTTATGAAGCAAGTGATTGACGACCTTTCATCGATCGTATCTAACGATATATGCCAATCTAGTTCGAAGTGGCCTTAGCTGGTCCCCGAGCTGAACCCGCCAATGCACGAGGACCCAAGGTTTACAAAGTGCGATTGAATAAAGTCGCCGAAATCAATCCTGAGTGAGATTTAACCATAACTGCGCCTCTCTCTACCTCTCACCCCACGTGTTCAGGGTTCTCAAGCGCTTCATCCAAGGGGAACAATCGCATGACAATACCGTCCTAACGGCTATAACTGTTTGTTTTTCTCCTTTTTTGATAACAACAGTTGTAGCTTATACACAATGCTCGTCCAGGCCCTCAATGTCGTCATTCGCATGGAGCCTACTATGAAATACCCTTTCAATGTTAGGTCTTTTTTTACAGACCGTGAGACCAAAGATATTGGCAGTGGAATTCAACTTTGGCGAGGCTATTTCCAATCTGTCAGGCCTGGAATTCGACAGATGCTCATTAACATCGATATCTCTACAGCCACCATGTACAAAAGTGGTCCTCTTCTCAGAATTTGCCTAGAGTTTCTTAGAAGGGACCACCCTTCTCAGATGTCGAAGCAACACCTACATGAACGAGACTTTCTTCGCCTCCAACGATTTATCTCAGGCATCAGGGTAACAACAGCGGTACCAGGAGCGGGTGGCCGAATTGCACAAACTCCTCGTGTCGTTAAGAGACTGACCCGCGTAAGTGCCAGAGAAGAGATGTTCACTCTTCGCGAAGGAGGTACGATGTCGGTGGCAGATTATTTCAGGCAGGTGCAAAATCGCCCCTTGCAATTCCCAGATCTTTTCTGTGCTGAGGTAAGTAATATTTGTTGGAGGCAAACGACTACACTCAATATACTCTTAAGGTGGGTTCCGGTGCCAAAATACCCTTGGAACTCTGTACTGTCCCGCCTGGTCAGATCATGCGCAAGCAAATCCCTGCAGAGAAAACGAAGGATGTCCTCGAGTTTGCGACTAAAAGACCGAGGGAGCGGCTCGACAGTATCAGGAATGGGCTTGATGTTGGTACCCATTTAATGAAGTAACGGATGGTAATTTTTACTAAATTCATTCCAGGTATTATCTTATGCACAATCCGATTACGTACGCCAATTCGGAATGAACGTTTCTTCGACTGGACCCTTGAGGCTGCAGGCAAGAGTTTTGAAACCGCCTACCCTGCGGTACGGTCCAGGTAGTAAGCAGCCCACTATTGTCAGTGACCTTCTCGACGTTCCATTTTTCATGCAACTTCTGACCTGTTTCCTCTGAAGGTCCCTAACAACGGATCCTGGAACATGTAAGTCGGCCTCGCCATAGTTCATATAACTCTTTTTACATAACTAAATCTTCGATCTGTACAGGGTGGACAAGCGATTCTATAAACCTACTACTCCTATCACTCGATGGATCTTTGCTATTTTTGAAAGTCAGACAAGATTTTCGCAACAAGTGGCCATAGATGTGATGAGAGGGTTTACCGAGGGCTGTAAAGAAGTTGGTAAGAGCCTATATTCTTCCTCTCCGTGATCGCAACCTTAATACTTGCATAGGCATTAAAATCGAGCCAACAAAGCTAGTCCGATATGGCACAGGGCATACGAAAATTCGTGAATTCCTGAAAGGCATCGGAATAGAGTGCTTCCAAAACATGGGTGGTCCTCCTCAGCTTTATGTCATTGTCCTCCCTGAAAGTGGTAACGACATTTACACCGAAGTGAAATAGTAAGTCTCTCTCTCCTGTCGTTTATGATCATGTTGACGTGCTTACTCCCTGCAGCTTCGGAGATGTAGAGGTATAGGCATCATTTTTCGTACATATGTCATTTTATTAACCTATTTTGCTTCAGATGGGTGTTCCTACGCAGTGTATGAAAAGTCTTAAGTGCTCTCGAGCGAAACCACAATATTATGCCAATGTCAGCTTGAAGTAAGTTCGTTTCCTTTTCACTGCCTCCTCCATTAATTGTTGTAGGGTCAACGTCAAAATGGGTGGCATCAACACTATACCCGACCCCTCGTCCGTTTCAGTCCTTACTGATCCTCATATGCCAACGATTGTCATGGGTATGTTTTCTTGTTAACTTCTTTATCCGTTAATTAATTTGCTTCATTCAGGCGCCGATGTTATCCATCCTTCTCCCGGCTCAGACGGCCGTCCTTCGTTCACTGCTTTGGTTGGGAACGTCGATTCGGATACAGCCAAATATATCGCAGGTCAGTTATACGCGTTGGTCATGCAAATTTCTTATTCATGATTCGTGGTTAGATTCGAGAGTCCAGACCTCTAGGCAAGAAATGATAGCTGATCTCTACCAAATGAGCATGGTCAGCACTCTTTTCTTTCATTTCCGCTGCATCTCAAAAAGTTGTAGCATATCTTGGGTATGTACCAACGTTATCGAGCCAATGTCGAAAAGCGACAAGGAACTACTTCAAACCCGAAACGTATTATCTTCTACCGCGGTCCGTCCTTGCAAATTTACCCCCTCGCCGACCTTTTCTCATTTTTTCATTCCTTTAGATGGTGTTTCGGAAGGCCAGTTTAAGCAAGTCCTTGACCTAGAGCTACCTTTACTCAAAAGTAAGATAATGAGCACTACCTAGGCCACCTTTATGCTGAAACAGGGATGCCATTTCAGAGGCTTGCGCCGATTTGAATATGGATCCCAAGATTACTGTTATAGTCGTTGGAAAGCGTCACCACGTTCGGTATATTGTTTCATGTTGATGATTAAAATATACGCAGGCGCTAAATGGCTATAGATTCTTCCCCCAATCTGAACGGGATGCAGATAAGAGCGGAAACTGTCCTGCCGGGACGGTTGTTGACCGTGATATTGCCCATCCTACCGAATTCGATTTCTATCTCCAATCTCACGGTGGTCTCTTGGGTACCAGCAGGCCCGCTCATTATTCAGTATGTCCATTGCCCTGCAAATGATAAACTGGATGTTAACATGAGAATAATAGGTTCTCTACGATGTGCGTCCTCTACCACATTTACACTTTAAAGTATACTAATTGATGCATGCATGCCTCATAGGAAAATAATTTCTCGTGAGTGTGTTCTTTTCTGCCTCAAATTCAGACTAACTTTCTTCCAATAGTGCCGACGCCCTCCAGTCTCTCTCATTCGCATTGTGCCACGTGTATGCGCGTTCAACACGCTCTGTCTCGATTCCTGCACCTGTATATTGTGAGTACCTGTCAAATAACTCGTACCGCTGTATATTGATTGACCTTTGTCGTCTTCCAGATGCCGATATTGTTTGCTCACGCGCGAAGAATCATTTCGATCCCAGCGATCAATGGGACTTGGTTGGTTCTGACGATGCCTCGTCGGTAGATACCAGCAAAGCCATGGATTCGCTTGACAAGTTCCAACGAGGCTTCAAACCGTTGCATAGCTCTCAAAAGACTTTGATGTATTTTTCTGTGAGTAAATGAGTCTTTCTGTGCGGGATGATTGTATTGATATTGCATAGTAAACGCTTATGATAAAGCCTTGTATCGACAACTATGCTCCACTCAAATTGTATACCACCGATGGCTATACCGAATCTTCTTATTTTGTATTCTGTCATTCTTGAGACTCGTATGACTGAATTCTGTTCTCTCTTCGCTGTTTTCGTCTACTAGAACAATCGTGATAACTGTTATTGAAATTGTAATTATCTACTTCCGTGCATCGCCCCGATTCAACCACCAAGTACCAGCATTGAGGTAGGTCTCGAAGCCGAGCCAAATACAGTACGGAAGGAGGAAATATGTTGCTTGTGCGTTGGTAGGTCTATCAAGTAGTTTCTAGTTCGGACATCAGTCATTAGCGACAGTCATGAAATTCAGACTCAGTGGCAATGGGCTCACGGTCATATACCAAGTTGTAGCGGTTATTACTGCGCTATCGACGAGGGAAAGTCCAATCTAGTACACGGAACGTTGACCTCAATAACAGGCATGATCGACATGTCGTTTCCTACATACCCGATGGTTTTCAAAGAAGAGTGGACTCCATAAGCAATTCAAGCCAAGTTGAGCGTAATAAAGTGCGATCCCGAGTGACAAATCATGTCTTCAAATAACGAATAGTGAATATTTTTGTGCAATGGGTACAGCTTCTGGAGGGACCGCACCTGTTACCTTCGAGAAGAGTTGTATCTAAAGCATTGACAGCGATATGGGAGGCATAACCCATCGATAGATACAAGATTGTCCACGCGAATGGAAAAACCTCACGACGAGGACGACCAGGAGGCGCGGCGAGAGACTGCATTACTTTTAGCTGTAGTGGGTATTCTTGGGCGATAGGCGCTTACAGAATACCAGTTGCTGTTGACCACTTTCGAGGTCTGCCAGCTGCTGAGGAACCCCAAAGCGAGGGGAAGGCCAACTGCAGTGACTGGATTGCGCGGAATGGCGAGCAAAATATTGGGGAGGTGGAAAGACATTGCGTTGTTCAACCCGTTCATCATCTTCGACATTTGTACTTTTTCCCTACATTGGGGTGACGTCATAATACCAAATGTGCGTCACCCAATTGAGCGGCGCCACTGAACCAGAGCATTCGGGACGTGGAATCTATGTATGCCGGCGTTGCCCGGCGGTGATCTGGAGACTGGACGGCCAGCAAACAAAATGGATTTATTTGTGGGGAATAGGGAGACAAGCTTCACTGGCAGCCGTAGGGACCTCGCCGGATAAGTGACGAATCACTGACGATGAATCAGAAATTTTACAAATTTACAAATTAGCCTGGCCGCCTTGACGCACTGCAAAACTTCGAAAAAGATAAGGCACTGCCCGGAATCGAACCGGGGTTACAAGAACTCAGCGCATGTCAGAATCTTGAGTGATAACCGCTACACTACAGCGCCTTGTTACGGTTCAGCATTTATTTTTATAACATTTTATGTTAACCATCAATCTAATCAAACTCAAACTTTGGAGTCACTGTCAGGGTTCTGGTAGTTTTCACGTTCACAACGATGGCGGCCTTCCTCCCTCTTCTCTGTGAGGAGAATTCACCTCTTTTCTATGCTCTCAATCGCATCGGACCTATTATTCTGGATGCCCAAGATTCAATGCCACTCCCGGAAACACCTCAACACTCATATCTACTTGTCGACCCAAACATACCAGTCGACGCTCGGGATGTTGCTTCATGGCTAGATGTCGGAGTGGAGAAAGTCATTGTACCCTTGTCTTTGGTCAAGGACCTTGCTGGAATTATTCCCGCTGACCGACTAATTCTTTTACTCGATGTCGCCAATGTAGGCGCTTTCTCCGATAAAATTCGCGGAGGCGTATCCGGAGTACTACTCAAAACCCCGTCTATCGATCTCGATACCATCTCTTCGGTAGCAAAATTCTTTGAAGGTTCAAGCATCTTCGTACTCTCAACTTCTGAGGCTCTCCCAACTCCCAGCAATATACGCGAACTCCAAAGCATTAATGCCACCCTTGTCCTTCCCGAGTCCCAACTGACTCTTGGAGCGACATCAACCTCGAAATTAAACGTTGCCGATGCTTTCTTGGCGAGTATTGTATCTGATAGACCAGATGGCCTTTTTCCTACTGTAGTTACGTCGGAAACCGGCCACTCATTAGGCCTTGTCTATTCTTCGAGGCAATCCATCAAAGAAAGTATCATTACAGGAAAGGGCGTGTACCAATCTAGAAAGCATGGCCTCTGGCGCAAAGGAGAGACGTCAGGCGCTACTCAAGATGTCGTACGGATTCGTCTGGACTGCGATTCAGACAGCCTAGAATTCCGGGTCATCCAGCATGGTGCTGGTTTCTGCCATCTCAATCGCCAATCCTGCTTTGCTGAAGCAAGTGGTCTCCCTGCGCTTGAAAAAACACTCAAGTCGCGCTTTGAGAATGCGCCTGAGGGTTCTTATACCAAACGCCTCTTTGACGACGCGAAACTTTTGCAATCCAAGATCATGGAGGAAGCCGATGAACTATGCACCGCTGAGACAAAAGAAGAAGTCGCATTCGAAGCTGCCGATCTATTCTACTTTGCATTGACAAAGTGCGTCGCTATGGGCGTCAGCCTTTCTGACATTGAGCAATCGTTGGACAAAAAGGCGATGAAGATCAGTCGAAGACCTGGACACGCGAAACCGCAGTGGGTTAAACAAGAATCTATCGCTGCCTCAGTTCCAGCAGCTCCTCCTGCAGTACCCGCACCGATTATCACTGATGGTCCAATCTGCATGCGCACTTCCGATCTCACGACAACCACACCAGAGACGCGAACCCAACTTCTCCGACGACCTGTTCTCAAATCCGACGAGATGATTGAAAAAGTCAAACCCATCGTTGAAGCCGTGCGTGTACGAGGAGACGAAGCCTTGCTCGAATTAACAGCCAAATTCGACAAGGCACAGATGACATCGACCGTTATTTTCCCGCCATTCGCCCCAGAGACCATGGTTGTTGACGAAGACGTGCGCAAGGCAATAGATATTGCATATTCCAATATCTACAAATTTCATGCGGCACAGACGACTGGCGAGACACTGAAAGTGGAAACAATGCCCGGCGTAGTCTGCTCTCGTTTCGCGCGTCCTATTACGCGCGTTGGTCTCTATGTGCCTGGAGGAACCGCTATCCTTCCTTCTACCGCGCTTATGTTGGGTATCCCAGCCCAGGTCGCTGGCTGCAAGGAAATCGTTCTAGCCACTCCACCTCGACCGGATGGCAGCATTTCTCCCGAGGTGATGTACGTTGCGAAGCTCGTAGGGGCGTCTGCTATCCTGAAAGCTGGAGGCGCTCAGGCTGTAGCCGCTATGGCCTACGGTACTAAGACTGTACCTAAAGTGGACAAAATCTTTGGTCCTGGAAATCAATGGGTCACTGCGGCCAAGATGTTGGTGCAAAATGATACAGACGCACTGGTTTCGATCGATATGCCTGCTGGTCCTTCAGAAGTGCTCGTAAGTTGAAAACTTTGCATGGTCTGATGTAATCTTGATTAAAATTTGGATATCAAGGTTATCGCAGACTATACCGCCAACCCTGCATTCGTTGCTGCCGATCTGCTCTCGCAAGCAGAACACGGTGTTGATTCCCAAGTAGTGTTGCTCGCCGTTAACCTCACACCTGAACATTTAGCCGCCATCGAGAAGGAAGTTGACGATCAGGCTCACGCCCTGGCGAGAGTAGATATTGTTCGACAATCAATTGCGAAGAGCATCACCGTCAAGGCGGCCACTGTCGAGGAAGCTATCGCCTTCTCCAACGATTATGCGCCTGAACATCTCATTTTGCACCTAGAGCGAGCCAGCGAGAAGGTACAATTCATCGACAATGCTGGCAGCGTCTTCGTCGGACCTTACACTCCTGAGAGGTGAGTCCTCAACTAATAATAATCGAATAAATAAGGTTGCTTACTTTCTACTAGTTGTGGTGACTATGCTTCTGGAACAAACCACACACTTCCGACCAATGGCTATGCAAGACAATTCAGCGGCGTCAACACCCTCTCTTTCCAAAAGCACATTACTTCGCAGGAAATCACAGCGGCCGGTCTCGGAAACTTAGGCCCAGTAGTGGCGACGTTGGCAGACTGCGAAGGCTTGCAAGCCCACGCCAATGCTGTTCGTGTTCGTCTACGCGAGTCGGCGCGTTGATGACTCTTGAGGGCCTAGAAGGATCATACTAAATTCTCTTACAGTGCAAAATGGAATTAGCTAGATGGATAACAGTCTATTGATATCTAATGACGGCGGATATAGCTGTAGCAAATGTCGAAGGAAAACAGATCTAACGATAATTCATCCGATAATCTGAGAATGATCTCAAATCAGTTCGTGCGGTAGAGGGCACGTTTTGCAACCTTAACGATCAAAGGGGTATCAGGGAATGCGAGAGCCTCGAGATTGGTGGCATACTATAAATTTAGATTGTAAGTCTATGCAACATTGGAAAAAGTCAAGTAAAAACGTACAGGTGTAGGAACATCGGCCCCAGTAACACGTTCAACAGGTGCATCGAGGTAATCGAATGCTTCGCTCTCGACGATTTGAGCGCAGATTTCACTGCCGACACCGAATGCTGGGAAGCCACCCTCAACAATGACCAAGCTAATCACATTGGCATAATTAGTCAAAATAAATGCTTTGAAAGGATATTGACCAACCGATTCGTCTTTTTAACAGACTTGATAATGGTATCGATGTCTAGAGGGCGGATGCTACGGAGATTGATGACCTCTGCTTTGATGCCATCTTTGGCAAGAGCATCTGCGGCCTCCATGCAATGGCTCACCATCTTGCTGTGTCCAACAAGTGTGACGTCAGTTCCTTCTCTTTCCACTTTACATTTGCCAATAGGGATAAGGAAGTTGTCCGACATGGCCTCCTGGGACATTGGGAAAGAGACACCATATAGCATTTCATTTTCAAGGAAGACGACAGGGTTGGGATCGCGGATAGCGGACTGAGGTAATCGTATAAGCGACCGAGGCGGACGGTAAAAAGTGTGTGTACACACCTTGAGCAATCCTTTGCAGTCTTCTGCACTCCAAGGGCTGACGACTTTCAATCCGGGAACTGAACCATACCATGCAGCATAATCTTGCGAATGTTGAGCCGCAACACCAGCAGCAGCACCGTTGGGACCACGGAACACAACTGGACAAGGAACATTTCCGCCAGACATGTAATAGGTTTTTCCAGCAGAGTTGACAATTTGATCAATAGCCTGCATGGCAAAGTTGAATGTCATGAATTCACAACTGTCAATCAGTCAAAATGGTGAACAAATGAAGAGGCGTTGGTTCTGCGGCATACATTGGTCGAAGACCCTGGAGTGCGGCGCCGACGGCCAGACCAGCAAAACCCATTTCTGTAATGGGTGTGTCGACCACTCGTTTCTCGCCGAACTTGTCCATTAGCCCTTTGGTGACCTGGATACCCCGCGTTCAGTGATTTCGTCATCGCAATTGGAGATATAAACAAACCTTGTAGGCACCGTTGTACCGCGCGACCTCCTCGCCGAGGATGAAGACAGTCTCGTCACGAAGCATCTCTTCCTCCATGGCGAGGTTGAGAGCATCACGGACGGTCATCTGAGAATATTTGTTCAATTAGCTGATGCAGAGATATGACGCGACTGGACTGACGGCGTTGTCATTCTCGGACGTCGAATATGGGCGGACTCCGTGCAGGGCTCGACGGGGGGCAAAGGAGGAGGGGGGGCGGGCGACGTTAAGGACGGGGGCGAAGCGGGCGAGGGCGAGGCGAGAGACCATGGTTGTATGGGGGAGACTGTCAACCGTGCTAAATTTCCTGCCAGTTCACCTCCTTGCGCTGGGGTTTCCTTTTTCGGTCGCCCAATACACTTCCCGGTCCGGCCCTCCGTCTCTCACTCTCCTCCATGAAGCCTGTTGTCCTCGTCACCGGTGCATCCAAGTCTGTCTTCTTTCTGCCCAAGCACCCACATGCAGCACTGACTATTCTTCCAGAGGCATTGGCCTTGCTGTCACCCGCCATCTACTGCAGAAATTCAACGCAAATGTCATAGCCGTATCGCGCACCCATACTCCTGAACTGCTTGACTTGGACACCGAGTCTCTGCAGATAATCGAATGCGATGTGTCAGTCCTCCTATACTTGTTTGAATATTATCTCATATGCGATGCTTCCGGCACAGTACCGACGAGGCGGCGTTATCTAAGGCTATCGCCCGGGGAGCTTCCCATTATCAGGGCATCGACGGCCTTATTCTCAATGCGGGCGCGCTCGATCCTTTGTGCCGCATTGGGGATGAAACTCCCTTGGAGTCTTGGAAGAAACACTTTGACGTCAACTTCTTCTCCCTCATTACGGCCGTAAAGGCTATCCTGCCGTATCTACACAAGAGCAACCTAGGTGGTAGAATTGTCTTCGTGAGCTCCGGAGCTGCTGTTAAGGGTACGCCTGGATGGGGCCCATACAATGCTAGTAAAGCAGCTATGAACTCTCTGTGCAGGTATGTCTTGTGATTTTACTCTTCTTGTGTAAGCTACATATCTATACTGTCAGAACGCTTGCTGAAGAAGAACCCGACGTCGTTTCTGTGGCCGTGCGCCCTGGAATGGTGGATACTAATGTAGCTATGGATCTGCAAATGATTTGCTTCTATTGGGCTGATCATGTGTACATCTTTTCTAGATGCAAGCCACGTTGCGAGCCACTGGGCAGAAACACATGAACGAAAAAGAGCACAAGTTCTTTGTTCAAACATTCACCGATGGCCAGCTTGTCAAGCCCGAGGACTGTGGACATGTTATTGCAGCTTTATCACTACAAGCTCCAAAGTCTCTCAGCGGTCAATTCGTCAGCTGGGATTCCGAGGAGTGCAAAGCATTCCGACAATAAAGACACTGGTTTGTGAGCGTGGGGCGACTTCTTTAAGAGGAAATCTCTTGTATAAACTCAATCACAATCTTCTTTGATCAGATTTTCTTTTTTCAAAGGCAGCGAGGAAGCAAAGTTATCCATATAAAAGATAGCTATCAACTCTGGGCTGTCTCCTACGGGCCATTTTATGTCTACTAACCACACTCGCTTCAGTGTTCTCCTCGATGAACACATTCGGCGTATTGACGTTCATCACCATTATTTTCCTCTGGACTTAGACAAAGAAAATTTGAATGCGCACGTTGGTTGGAAGACACCTGCCGAAAACCTCCCTTGGTCTCCGGATGTCAGCCTTCAAGCCATGGATGAGATGGGTATAGATTTTTCTATCCTCTCTTTCCCTGCCATTTCAAGTGGTAGTGTCAGCGAGGAAAATCGTGCAATCACCAGAAGACGAAATGACTTTGCAGCTGGTGTTTGTCAGACGTATCCGCATAGATTTGGTATCTTTGCGACTCTACCATTCTTGGACGATGTCGAAGGTATCTCAAAGCTTCAGTTTTAAAGGTGGTCTGCCGAGCTGACTTCATCTCACAAGGTTCCATAGTTGAAATCATACACGGTCTAGATTCTTTGAATGCTTACGGGGTGTCGCTATCTTCCTGTTATGGAGTAGGGGCAACAGCTAGTAATTCACATCCATATTCTCGACTAGCTGTGTGACTAACTATGCACTGCAGAATATATAGGAGATGAACACTACTATCCAATATGGGCAGAACTCAATAAACGAAGAGCTATAGTCTTTTTGCATGGAAGCCAGGTTCCTTCCTCGACGTCGTATCCACATCCGTTCTTAGGGATTCCAATTACAGAGGTCGGTCAAGATTCTTCTATCATGGCATCAATTGCTTAGAAAGTGACATAGGTGCCCCACGAAACTTTCAAAGCCGCCGCCCATCTCGTCGTCACAGGTCACCGACGCAAATTTCCAAATGTTAAAATTATTCTTGCACATCTTGGAGGCAGCGCCCCTTTCCTTGCAACGCGTGTTGCGGCTCTTTCGAATTATATGGGGTGCACGCTCAGTCCAGATGAAATTTTGGATGATTTCAAAACATTCTATTATGAAACTGCACTGAGCGCCTCGGATCTCACCTTAGCCGCCATGCATAGTTTTGTTCAACGTGATCATATTTTGTTTGGCACCGACTTTCCTGGTAAGAATATCCATTACGTGCATAAATCTACAACAAATGACATCTAGCATCTATTAGCGATCAGCAAGGATACTGTTGGGTGGTTCACAAGCAATGTTGAAGAATATTATGAAAAGGATAAGAAGAAATTGAGCGAAGTAATGGGCGGTAATGCTAAGATGATGTTCCTTGAAAATGTGGAATCAAAATAGATGTGTAATGGTATAACAAAAAGGTCCAGCAATTCTTGGGTATCAGATAATAGATAAAGAAACACAATACGAATAGAATTGCGAACAGCAAATAAATGAGTACGTGCGTTATAGGCTGTCGTTTGTTGTGTCATTATATTTCATCCTCGGACAACCACCGGACGACTTCATTGAGACCGAGACTTCCTGGTATAAGAGCTTGCCCGTGTCGTCCCTCCGGATTATACCAAAGGTTTTTGCGAACCCCATGAGAGGTGAGATAAAGCTTGACTCGCTGAAGGAGACATGTCAGAAAATGGGGCTAAATCGGCAAGGTTCCAGAATCTACTCACCTCGGCATGTATGATATCATCTTTACCGCCAAGAAGGAAAAGACTTTTATGAGGATCTCTTGCGTTGGGTATCTCCTCGAACCACAGAGAGTTGGAGGTCCAACAGAAATGACGCTGCAGAAGATTTGTGACGCCAAGCTCTGTCCCAACAAAGTAGCGCATGAGCAATTCCATTCCCTAATAATCGACAATGGGTCAGTGATTATAGAGAAGTTATAAAAATGCTACATATACTTACGGTCATGCATGGGCGATAGAAGAAGTTGTAGCAAACATCTGATTTCCAAGTTCAGCGACAAACAGCCACTATAATCAAGTTTGACACGAACCTCCCTCCCATGAACAGAAAGTAACCGGGTCAACGAAACAAGAACGACCAATGAGTTCAGGATGACCCTTTAACATCCAGGCATGAGTATATGAACCACTAGAGACCGAAATGTGTTAGGAGATTAAGAACATACTCTTGTAAAATTTGAAACACATACTTTGAATGACTGAGCATAGTAACACCTCTTTCAGGCATATCAACGAGCGATTCCTCGACTTCTTTTTCTTCAGAATCGTGCGATTGGAATGATGAGATTTTCATATCTGCCTTGACCCATCCCAACTCCTTGAGCAGCCCAGCCAGTCGGTCGGCCATTTCGTGCCGGCTCGGAGGCTTGAGGAAATGAGGATGGAAGATATCCTGACTGATTTGAGGTTGGAGTGGAATAAGAATGGGTCGGTCCGGAAAGTTGTTCACCAAGGACACGATAACTTGGTGGTATTGAAGAACTCCTAAGCCAAGACCGTGGAGAAACACAATTGGACGGGGCGAATTATCAGGATCACAATCAGCAGGCATGCGGATTAAATATCTAGTGAAGGCGTCGGAAGAATAGGGAATTTAATTTGAATGAATAACTTACTCGATGCCGTTCGAATCACCACGTTCGACGTTATGCAGGGCTTTTAATAATTTTAGGAGGCACCAGTTAATGATACCTACGGTAGAGTAGAAAATGAGTGGTCTCCATAAGATATTAGTTTTGTCTACAGTCAAAAGCATCGGCTGGACATGGTCATTTGAACCCTCTGGAATTTTGCACCCAATCCGTTTTTGCAAGAGAACCAAGGCTTCGTCTAAAGCATTTCTGTGGACTTCAGATATCTGATCTTTCGGAGGAAGTGCGGTATTGTACATGGCCCAATACAGCCATTTTTCGATATGATGGCGGGTTATGGACGAGAACGGGACCTTGCAGAACCAGGTGCGAAGACTCTGCCTAAATTCTATAGCGCGGGGGTCGTGTCGGTCCAATTGCACAATTGTTTCGGCTGGACTGCCTGGTCTGTCGGTGACAAGGGTTTCGATGTCCCCACCATCGCTTGCAAGGTTGGCCAGTCCGACTTTCAACAGTCGCATATATGCTACTTGGATATCTTCCGGTTCGCCAGGCGCAAACGGGGCGGTCGCAGAGACTTGACGCGCGAGGTAGAAATGGTAAATGCTGAATATAACCTGTAGACAGGTGATTAGACTATAAAATACAAGAGCAGGAATTCATCCTGACCTCACAACACGAGACAAAAAATAGGACATTCCATGAAGCGGGATATATAGACCACTGAGCAGTATAAATGGAATAGAGGGCAAAGCACCAAAATACAGGGACCGAGAGCCACAAAGGAAGGACGGTAAAGACAAGAACGCAGTAGAAGGACCAAGTGCGCGAGCGCATTGGGGGCGAGTGCTCTGCGATGTCGAAGGCCATGGTCGACGCGCCGAGCGCTCGAAAATGTTGGCCCGCGTGCGACAGGCCGATTGCGTGACGTGCGGACTGTGACAACGTCACTGTGCGATGGAAGACGGTCATGCCGATTTTGCCAACACCCGAGACGCCATCATATTTTTTTCTCCTTGACCCAATACACCACCACCGCCAGCGTCTGTGATGTTGCGCAACGCCCTCGCCTCCGTCTCTCGTCCCATCCGCGCCCATTCCGTGAGTCCAATGTCTCGTTTCTCCTTCAATATTCCTTTTATATTTTCCAAGAGGGCTGCCACTACACTTTCGGCAGGTTTCCCAAATGTTACCGAGAGGGTAAGCTAGGTCGTGATCCCGGTATCACACCGTTTAACATCTTGCTTCCAGTCCTCCACCAAATATGGCGGTGTCTACACCGTACGTCGTTCCCGTAATAATGCATAACCCGCTTCTCATTCAAATGTGCAGGTCACGCTAATTCCCGGAGACGGTATCGGCGCAGAAATTACAGACTCAGTGAAAGAGATCTTCGAGTACGTCAACGCTCCCATTGAGTGGGATCAATACAATGTCTCCGGAATGTCTTCCGCTGGTGAGGATCTCTTCAAGCAAGCCATGGACAGCTTGAAGCGCAACCGGGTGGGGCTCAAGGGTATGCTGTCGTCGCCATCGTCATTTGCAATTAGAGATAACGTACCGAACCTCAGGCATTCTCTTCACCCCCATATCCCAGTCCGGCCATATTTCATGGAACGTGGCAATGCGCCAACAACTTGATATCTACGCTTCGGTTGTTCTTTGCAAGTCCGTTCCGGGATTCCCCACCAGACACAACAACGTTGACTTTGCCATCATTCGTGAAAACACGGAGGGTGAATATTCTGGACTTGAACATCAGTCTTATCCGGGTGTGGTAGAGAACTTGAAGGTTTCCACCAGGGCCAAGGCCGAGCGCATCTCGCGCTTCGCCTTTGACTTTGCCCTGAAGAACAACCGCAAGGTCGGAGTGATCATATAACCTCTCTTGCACTGGTACTGAGATTCCGAACTCCTCCAGAAAGTGACATGCGTTCACAAAGCTAACATCATGAAGCTTGGTGACGGTCTTTTCCTCAACACCTTCCGTCGCGTCGCAGAAGAGTACAAGTCCTCTGGAATCGAGTTCAACGACATGATCGTCGATAACACGTACGCGCCTTCTTGCTTCCATTCGATTTATGTCAAATGCTGAATTCATTTAATAGCTCGATGCAACTTGTCGCTCGTCCCAATCAATTCGACGTTATGGTTATGCCTAACCTTTACGGAGCCATCGTTTCAAACATTGGTGCTGCTCTTGTCGGTGGTCCCGGTATCGTTCCTGGTTGCAACGTTGGACGCGTGAGTGTCGTTTTCTTCTGCTCGTAGATCTGCTCTTTTTTAAACCAGTCTACAGGAATATGCCTTGTTCGAGCCTGGATGCCGCCATGTCGCCTCCGACATCATGGGTACTAACCGTGCCAACCCCACTGCCATGGTACTCAGCGCCACTATGATGCTCCGTCACCTCGGGTAAAGCTAATCTACTTGAACGCTGTATAATTTCTCATTCGCTGTCATTTAGCCTCGACCATCTCGCCAACAGCATTGCCAGTGCCACTTTCAGTGTCATTAACGAGGGCAAAATCAGGACCGCTGACATGGGTGGTAAGTAAAGAGCAACTGTTCTGAATATACTCATATTGATGACGACATCATTTGAAGGCTCGTCTACCACTTCAGATTTCACGGCGGCTATTATCAAGAAGCTATGAGTTGATGTACCTTACTTTACATCCTTTGTAAATAACAACTCTCCATACCATACTATAGACTTTTCTGTCAAGTGATGTGTGAGGTCAGCTTTATTGTATCTGGGTGAGTGTACTCTACATCAATGCATATATCATTCAACATGTTGGATGAGGCGAGTCAGGTCAAGGCATATTATCGACAAAATTAAGATCTATGTTGTCAAAAGTCGTGTCTTTGTCCAGTAAAGCTTCATATTCTTCCACAGTCAGGGACCGTGGTTTCTTGTGCTTAGGTTCATTGTCGGAAGTGGATATAGGCGATACTTCTTCAGCTATTGTGACCACTGGTATTTGTTGCTCTGGCTCCAATTCTAGTTCTTGTTGATTAGCAACAGGACTCTGCTTGCGTAGGTCAAGGATGTTTTTGCAGTGGACTTGTGATCGTTTTCCCCATTCATTGACTTCTGGTCTGAATTCCGCGTATAGACTCCAAGCTTTGTCACGGAGTTCCTGTGGACTGTAGCTTTCGGCTAGCAGTCTAAGTGCTCCAACGAAGAATGGTGCTGTTTGCCGGAATGAGCGCGAGATATATGAGAAAGCCTCTGTGGGAGGTACTGGCTTCCCACTATTCAAAGCGCGCCAATGTCCCGTTTGAGAGCGATATAGAGGTCTTATGAACATTTTTTTTTCTTTTAGAAAAAGCTGCATTGATTTAGCAAGAATGAACTCACATTCTATGTAGTGCGACCAGATCAGCGTCAGATGAACATCCCATAACAATCTAATGATATACTTACCGACGTCCCATCAGTTCGACATAAGGTTGTGAGCCACCTGGTTGTGCGTCTGCATCTCGATTTTTCCCTTTATCGTAAATCCCTAGAGAAACTCCTTTGCTGATTGCATTCATTTCTGTATAAACTGAAGCTGTGAAGTAAAGTATCCATCAGTGCAGCTGTAGCATTATCCCTATAAATTTAACTTACCAATACTAAGCGCCTCGTCTTTCGAGAAGTGCATACGTTCAGCAACTAACGTAGCCCAAGCCATCATCACAGGAGCACGATTGATGACAGCAGTTTTGGTTTTCAAAATCTGGAGTTTGCTATTATCAGCATGAATTTTAGCATTCATATGTGTATTGCATGTATACTTCTTCGTCGAAGACTTCATTGAAATCGAACGTGATAGAGTTCATTGCAGTCTCTTCTGAGTCTGAATCGTCCGGAAGGTATTCGTTGCTGCCATCCGGCCGTTTGCGCTTACGAGGTGTCGACTAGGGCAAAATCAGCTTTACATGAAGGCCGTATATTTGCAGAGCGACAGACATGAGATTTAATAAGCGAAAGTCCAGCAGAAACAGGGGATTTGGGGGTAGACAGCAAGGGAGACTGATATTGCGATGTCGCTGCAGGAGACATTTTCACCGTCTTTCGAGGAGTGTTCTTGGATGTGTATCCAGCTTTTTTCAGAGCGGTCAGCACAAGTTTGCGATCCTCCTTTGGCTCGACCCCCAGTGTAGTGAGTGTTACCTCGGTGAGTCGAACAAGAGCAGCAGGAGTGCTGTATTCTTTGTAACTATTTCAAGCAGATTCATCAGCAATGGCGCTCTCGAATATGAACCTATCTGCATTCTGAACGAACATTTTACCGGCAATCGCCAATGCTTTTGACATAGGAACTCCATTTGAGGATAACAGTTGAAGGAATTTGGGAAGAGGAATCTTTTCGTTTGTGTCCATGAGAGCCTGTGGAGAAAATAATAGGCTGTGTTTGTTCCAATAAACAACATATTTGTATTTTCACCAAGTTGGTAATGCTTGTCAACAAAACCCACCTGTTTGTTTGAGCTTCAATCCTGCCAGTGCCACCCACGTTTTCAACCCACTCATTTCCAACTCGTTTCTCGTGATGAACATGGATGTCGACAAGCCCGAACTCGAAGTAGATGAATTGTTAGATGACGATTATGAAGAAGAGGATGATCAGAGCAACGAAATATACGAGACCGCGCTCAAACCCAATGCTGCACAAATGCTCACAACCCATCAGTTACACTGTAAGTAGTTTCTGATATCTTTATATTCAACAGAATGAATTGTTCAGAAACATTACATTGTAGGCATGATACACGATGGGCGCATTGACCTAAATCCTGTCTATCAAAGAGGTACTAGTATTTTCAACCAGTTTTTCAAAAAAAAAAAGTGGCTGATTCAACTTGGGGAACAGATGTTGTGTGGCCTGAAACAAAACAAATAGGGCTCATTGATTCTCTTTTTCGTAACTACTTTATTCCACCCGTCATTTTTGCCGTTCATCAGAACGAAGATGGGGACGAAGTTCGTATATGCGTTGATGGCAAGCAAGTGAGTCGCCAGAGAATGATCTTGGTAGCAAGATGGCACTCTAATTTCTTCATCAAAGCGTTTAACTTCAATACAGAAATTTTTTGACGGATTGGTGAGCTAGCTCGATAATTCTTTTCATACAATTTCAATTATTGATTATGTTGTTAGATTCCTCGTGAGTTTTGTTTTCTTCTTAGTATGAAATTGGAATCGACAACTCGAACAACGCCGACAGACAGGAATACGAGAACAAAGAAGAGTTACTGGTATACGATGTCCTCTAATGAATCTTCCAAAGCTTTGAAGGTAGAACTTCCCGAAAAATATAAAGCAGAGTTTAGGGACAAGATCATCACAGTGGGTAAGTTGGGTATCATTCAACACAATGGCTTGCGCATTCATCCATACCTATTACAGTCGAATACCGTGACCTCACTGCTGGTTCAGAACGTGAGATATTCCAAAGGGTTCAATTAGGCATGAGCCTCACAGCAGCGGGTCAGTACAGTTGCATATACATTGCATCATATTTCTGATGATATGTGCTGAATATCAGAGAAGTTACAAGCTATTGCATCACCATGGGCCGAGTCAGCATTGAATTTCGCCTTGGTTGACCTTTGCGATACTTACTCGCTTTGTTTCAGGTGGATTTCGCGCCTAGAAGAGCAACACGTGAAGATCGACGATGGTCTTTCGCAAAAACTCGCTTGGGATGTTACTAGAGGCCGAGATTTCCAGAACCTCGCCCACATGGTCTACTGCTGCAACAATTTACCAGAAGAGACTCTCCCTACGGCACAGAAGATAGAAAAATGGATTGCTCGGGTAGATGCTCCTGGGAAACAGTTTCAACAGGACATTGAAAATGTTCTACGAGGATTATGGGTCATTGCTACGGATCCAAATCTCAACGAGGGATTCAAGAAAATTGAGAAACGAGTCGCCCCGGTGGAATTTGTCTTTATCGGTACAGAACAAGCTTTATTGACACCCTACAATATGCCGACTGACTGCTTTTTGCAGGTGTTCTATTATTTGTCCTTCGCAGCCAAACACGGCAAGTGCAAGCGAGGGCTATTCATATTCTTCGGTCTGCTGTGCGAGAAGAGTTCAAGGATATACGCAACAACGCCACTGTTGGAAAGGCTCTTTGGAGCTACATTCAGTTGCTTAGACAGAATCCTACGAGATGGTTCATACCTGGAGGAGAAGATCCAACAGCAAAGGCCAAGAGAAGGAAAAGAATCGATGTAGACGATGACGATGATGAATACAGACTTGGGGATCCTCTCAAATCGATAGGAAAGGCTCCAAAAACACGAGCTAAAAAAGTCAAAGCATCATAAATTCAGCCAATAGTTGTTGGCACTTTTCCCATTACTGTGTAAAATATAATTTCCCTAAACCAGAACTATGGACTGCAACTCTGAGAACACTTCAGATAATCACCTTCCAATGTATTATGTATAAGTACAACATTTCCATTCATGAGATATAAATACTGTTTTTAGTGGAATTAAGCTGAAAATCTAGCCATTGTACTGTGCGCGAGCCATATAACGAACCCCCCCTGGTTCAGAGACGGTTCTACAGTACTTCAATAGTAGTTTGTCCCGTTCTTTGGAGTTGACTGCAATATCGGACAGAAAAGGCGAGATCTCTTCCCCTTTCCACTTCTTGCGTGTAAGGAAGAGGTCTGAGAAGCGAGTAGCCGGATCGACTGGCAAATCCAAAGATGGGAAATATTTCAGGGCTGTCAAATTATTGCCATAGTCCAGATTATCTGCCACAATGTAATTGGCCTGCAAGGATCAATTAAATGGAGTGATGAGCAAGTGCTGCAACAGCGACAACTCGAATTTTTACCTCGAGAAACTTTATCGACACTACCGACTCGAAAGTGTCGCCGACCTGAGATTTCCATTTTGACAACAGGTCATCCACTAAAATGGGATCGTGCTATCCAGAGAAAAGAGTCAGTAAACAATGCCACTCAAGAGATAAATCATTATACCCTGTGGTTTCGCAGAATCCCCAGCCCCATCTCTCTCACAACAGACTCCACGTCCATTTTCCAATGCCCATCCTTCAATTCGCCAAACCAGGCCATTATTTGAGTCGAAACTGCCCGCGGCAGCTCGTGCTCGTCTGCAAGCGTCGAAGAAAGCTGCTCAACAGACGCAGATGTATGTTTCATTGATAATGAAGCCAAGAGATTCAGGATGAGTTCTAGCAAACGATTGAGATATTCCGGCTTTATTGGTCGTAGCTCGTCTGTAGGCACAACATTAAAGATTGATACAATATATGACATATGTCATACACGCACTGTTGACAATGAGAATCCGACGATCCTTCAGGCCTTTGTCCAACTCTGAGTCACTAGCCTGTATCTCTTCTCGAACCTTGTCATAAGTATAGCGGGCTTGCTGCACAGAAAGTCTGTTCTGTTACGAAGAGGTCAACGATGCCAATGACATACCATTGCGTCTCCCTCATACATATCCTCCTCATTCGCGTCATCATATTGCCTTTCTCGCAGGAGGGCCGTTAATTTATGTAGTTTGGGGACAGAGGGTATCAATTCGATGATTTCGCTGACTTGGTCGCGTATGGCGAGCGCATCGTCCGCAAAGTCAAACGCGTGTTCGTCCTGAATGGGTGTTACAACGAGGACAGTGTTAGACAGCCCTATGGATCGCATCCCAAATGTCTTGTCGGCAGTACAAAGGACGGCATCTTCGTGAGGTCGTCCTTTAATAGTGAGGCTTAATGAAGGTAAGCACGTAGTCTACGCTATTGACGCGTACAGCTGGATGATACCTTAAATCTTCATTATTGCTGATCGCGTTTTCTATCAGTGCGGCGAGGTCTGCATTTAGCTCGATGAGCTTAAATGAATCAGCCTCAGCGGAAGAGAAAGGAGAGAAGTTGAGATCATATTCTGGCATAGATGGTCGCGAAAGAGATGATGGTTCAGGAGGCCTGATCGTTGGATTATGTAACCAAATGATTGATGTTAAAATTGCCTGCTCCCATCGATATCAATTTCAGGGAGCTCAATTTTCAAAATCAAAAAGCATGTTCAAAAAAAATCACTTCAAGTTGTACAGAGGCCTTCTCTCTAATTATAAGTATATGCCAAACATTTTTCTTCTCCCACTAATCATTTCCCATCCTCCACCTGATATAAGCAATGTTCCAAGAGAATGTTAGTTGAAGATACAACGTTTAAGCATTGAGGAGGGTGGTTTCCACAACAATGGCGGTAACACGGTAGGGATCTGCATCGACGTCATCAGGAAAAAAGGACATTTTCTGTGAAAGAAGATACATACCAATGTTGGAAGCAGGGCGCCTGTCCTCGAGATAGCCATAACCCTGAGCGGCGACATGTCGGGGCACACGAATTGAAGCACCACGGTTGGCAACACCAGAGCTGAAGTCGCTGATGTGGCCAGTTTCATGACGGCCAGTCAGACGGAGGTCATTGTCCTCGCCGTAGACAGCGATGTGCTCGTCGTGCCTCTTGCTGAGTTTCTCTATGGCAGATTCGATGAACTTCATGCCTCCAGGTTCCCGCATGGACTTGGTGCTGAAGTTGGTATGGCAGCCAGCACCGTTCCAGTCGCCCTGGAGGGGTTTGGGGTGGAAGGAAACCTTGATACCCCACTGCTCGGCAATGCGAACTAGGAGGTAACGGGCCATCCAGAGGTGGTCACCCATCGAGATACCTTCGCAAGGGCCGACTTGGAACTCCCATTGAGATGGCATGACCTCAGCGTTAATGCCGCTGATGTTGATGCCAGCGTACAGGCAAGCTCGGTAGTGGGCCTCGATAAGATCACGAGCGAAAACTTTGCCGGTGCCTGAAGATACCAGGCTAGATTAGATCGATTAAATGGTGTGTGATGAGGATACGTACCAGCACCACAGTAATAGGGGCCTTGGGGTCCAGGGAAACCACCCTTGGGCCAGCCGTAAGGAGAACCATCGGCGTCGAAGAGGGTGTACTCTTGCTCGAGACCGAACCAGGGGACCTCATCTTTGGCTTGCTCCATGACCTTGGCGGCATGGTGGCGGAAGTTAGTCCTGTTGGGGGTGCCGTCGTTGTTGTAGGTCTCGGCAAGAACAAGGATGTTGTCTCCGCCACGGAAGGGGTCCTTGAAGATGGCAGCTGGGCGGAGGTAGACATCTGAGTCATGTCCTGGCGCCTGATTGGTCGAAGAGCCGTCGAAGTCCCAGATGCGAAGCTGGCCGATGTCGGTCACCTTCTTGCTAACGGTCTGCAGGAGGGTTGGGTTGGCAGCGAGAATGCGGGTATTGGAGAAAGACTTACGGTAGTCTTGGAGCGAAGACCACCATCACCATCGATCCAGACATCTAAAAAATGGTCAGCTGCGGAGAAGATTGGGAAGAAGGAGAAACATGCATTCTGCCTGGACCTTGTCACCTTGGGGAAGGGCGAGGAATGGGGCAAGAAGGTCGTTGTGGTATACGTTGGCCATGGTGTATAAGGAAAAGGGTTGTGGAGAAAAAGAGCTATTATAACGGAATGCAGATATTTGACGGAAAAGGGCTGTTGATGATTATTTGTGCATTGGCGTGTGATTGGACGATAAGCCGAGGACGAGGGCAATCTCGCACTGCGTCCCCTAGCCCTGTCCAGCCGCGCACAACCAAACTCCCCCGCCGCACACGGCGAGCTCTCCTCTTCTGCCCGCCACCCCAGGTCCAGTCGCTGAAATTTTCCGTCGGCCGATCATCAGCCCGTGACCTTTCGGCATTCCATTATTCAACATCTACCATGTACTATACACTTATATCTCCTCCTCCTAAACCATCGGACCTTGAAACAAAATTACACATGACTTCTACACATTAGAGCTCTAGAATAGTAGAAATCCTCTAACCGCTTCGTGATCCCAGGCGCGCCATGACGTCTTCCGAATTCTCTTGCTCCTCTACACTGTCAGACTGCGTAACCTGCGCACTGCATCAGCACTCATCTGTCTGCATTTCGATCTACTCACAACACGGAGCACCGATTTCTTGGACGATTCTTGCAGCTCCCCCGCAATGATCAGCTCATCCAAGATCTGCCAACTAAAGGTCAGAATGCATGTCATGACAATAGATTGTGGGAATGACACCGACCGCGTATGCCTTTTGGAAGTTGAATATGCTGTCAATTCCGTCAGCTGATTCTCTGGCGTTCGGATATGCGCTGGACTTACAGGTCAAGTTCGCATACCTGAGCATGTTTAGCCACGATCAGTCTTCGTCTGAGCTAACAGCACTGCAGAACACTCACATTCCCAAAGTATCGATCCAGGACCTCCACGTATCGGTGGATAATCTCAAGCGTCACAAGCTCGTTGTCTGAGGATCCTATTCCACATACGAAGAACAGAGAGGCGTATCGTCGGTAGACAACCTTTGTATCTGTACAGTTATGAACCAATGTATTAGCACGAATATATCTCTCCTGCATAAATACACACCCTTGTACTCGAGGAAGTTACACATTCTCGTCCGTCGTGCAAGTACTAGCTGGGTGACGTCCTTGACGATCTTAGCTTTCGCCTTCGGTGCCATTGTTGTAAACCATTTCGCAAGGCGCACTTTTCCTAGAGGAACCAGATCACATTCCAGTCTGAACAAGTGCTCTCGCAGTATGTGGACTTCAGAACGAACCTTGCCGCGAAACGAGAAGGATGTAGTTAATCATTATGGAACACCCCCTTGCTGCTGCTGCCAACGCTGTCACGAAATGTATACACAGCCACAAATGGGAACGGGCCGGCTGCGAGATCTTGCGCTCCCCCCGTCGTGCAGACCGGCGAGCAGCTTCCCCTCGGAATCACATTCTCCGCCGTACCCTCGCCAAGCCGAAGCATCGAAATCCAGAAGCCCAGCAAGTGCTGAATCGATTTCAACTTTACCTTGTTAATTTCAGTATATCTCCTATCGATTATACTCAACATTCAAACAATGGGCAAGGTTCCCGAATCGCTTGACCAGAGTTGATAACCAACAATTCAAAGCAAATATTCACATTTTGCTGATTATAATCTTGCCGATCAACGTAGTTACTTATCTTTACAGTGGGATGATACACAACCCCGAAAAAACGACAGGAAGCGCTCTCGTGCTCCTATCTACGCGCCAAAGTGAATAGTGCTTCGTATTCGCCCAAGATTAGACTGAGGCACACACCTGCACACTAAAAGGTTCCTTCAGCCTTGTTCACATGTCCCCATCTTCCCAACATCATCCGTACTGCAATCAGGGTTCAGCTACTTCGATAACAGGCTGGGCCTTTTCTGGTCCGAAGTCGCTGTTAAATTGTTATCTCTCAGACATCCCTCTATTCAAGATTTCAATAATGTGTGGGTCGATTGTCTTCATTATCTTTTGGCGACGGTGACAGTTGATGACGATTGCCAGGATTGTATTCCTGACGTTTCGGACCTTGGGCTCGGGGATCCGATGTTATTCATAGTTGGTCCTAACTGCGCTCCCGAGTAACGAAGATCAACGTATGGCAAACTCACCGAAGCAAAATGAGTCGAAGAAAATTTTCTACAGCACTGAAGAGTCGAAGCTTTGAAGGCTTGAGATTTTGGACTATGGATCATATAATTGTGTCTTGATCTTCGGATTTTCGGTCTATCGCTTCTGGTCTTCCCCAATGTAACCGTCAGGCCTCAGGCTTTAAAGCTTCAAGCTTCAAGCACGGTGTCAAACAGATAACATTTCAAGTTCGCAACTTGAAATCTATCTATTCATGCTGACTTAATGAGATATTAGCATAAACCAAGAAAATACAGATTAAGATTATGGGATATGTTACAGAGATCGGTCGGAGGAGGATAGGAGGTATATGGCACGCGGGTATAAGGCGAGTTGCCATGATCAAGTATGGTGGGTTTTGGGATGTTTTATGTTGAAATGGTCGTAAAAATCGCCAGTAACCGCCTTCCATCGTGCCGTTGCCCGAGCTTTGATTGCGCCCAATTCGCGCATGGCCACATCCCAAGGAAAGCGCGTAAAACCACCTTTATCTCTTTTCTGATTGTAATCGTATACGTAGGCATACGATGCTCGAATCCGAGAGATTTCCTCCTTGGCCATCAGAACTTCACTTGGACGGGGAAGCGACGCGAATCTCCTGGACATTTCCCGTATTTTATCCTGCCGAACTTCGATGGGCATGACGGTAAATCCTGACTTGTCTTTCTTGGGCGACCCTTTCGATGGTTTGCGCGGAGAGTTTGCCATTTCTCGATGAGCAGTGTACATTCCTTCCACATGTTTGCGAATCTTCTCGAGGTCGGACAATGCTCGGTCGACGTTTTCTTCAGTCTTCCACCGATTTGCACGCGCAAGAGCCTCTTCCCAAGGTGCAGCCAAGTCCTCGTCGCGCTTCATTCCAAAGCTAGCCTTGAAATGTTCATCAAGACGAACATTCCAAACTTTATTTTGTTCATCGGCCTGTTTATGCAAGTCGTCCATGATGAAACGACCGAGATTTTTGGGTCGCCGGACATGCAACTCATTAGTCCCCTCATATCGACCTTTATCTTCATCAGTCTCCTTCCATTGTGGGGGTCGCTTTTGATATCTGAGAGTATCTTGTTTCAGAACTTCCCTCGAGACTGTCATGCCAGTTTTGACACCGTCAAGAGCCATGCAGAACCTGTGAGATGGGAACCGTAAGTTTGAAAAAACTAGGCTTGGAATAATAAATCATACATATAGGCCAAACGCTTGGTTTCAGGGTGGTTATAACCCAGGGTGTAGGCAGCAATTTCATGGAAGGTTGAATATTTGCCAACAATTGAGGGGTCGCGCACTGCTCCCAACAGGTGATACTGAAATTGTCGAATCTTGTTCTCCGCAGATATATTGATCGTCTTATCATGAAAAGCTTTCACTTCTTCATTCTCGCTTGCGAAGTACTTATTAATATCAACAGGCGGCTCCGAGAAGTGCAGAGGTGCGTTTTTAAATGGTTCAACTAGTTCGGGCTGCCAGATGAAGATGCCTTTATCGCCATCGTAGTCACCTGGGAGGGCGTAAATAGGCTTCAAATAGATATCTACGTTGAAATATACACACCGCCAGAAAGATGATCGGCAGCTCGTCGTTCGCCTTTGGTAGATAACACAATCACGTTGGTATGATGATAGAGTCCTGGTTTATCGACGGACCTCCACTGATGACAGGTCAGAAATTAATCAAGAATTATAAAGACTAGAGGTACTAACTTTCTGAATGTCAGTGGGGACTTTGCAAGGGTGTCGAGTGATGAGAATATCGCCAATATAGATGTCTGTTTCCACTCCCTCGGGTGTCTTGAACTCGCGCTTTGAGCTCTTGAAGAACACTTCCCCGGGTTCCAAGATTTGATCTCGGTCTATATATTGTGTTAGTATTATGTCTTGCTGATGAGGCAATACTTTACCTGGAATGATAAAGGCAGACGCTGACATTGGAACATCTATTCTGTAAGATTTGATATAGTTTTTGATACGGCTTCTGACAAATTTGTCTAATTTGTCTCGGAGGAGAGGGCACTCTTGGGGAGTGAAGCCGGCGTCAATCATGTACATGATAGTTTCTTCCAAGCTTGAAGGGCAACCACTGACTTCATCACCCCACCATGGCGAAGATTGTGTTTCATTGGTATCATTATCAAGGTCGTCCTCGTCGTTTGATTCATCTTCAGTGTCTCGCTCTGAGTATCCCAGTACACGAGCTATACCCGCAGCCTCCCTAGCTCGACGAGCAGCCATAACACCGCCAAGCCCGCGTACATTAGACCAGAGACTTCGCATTGCATCCGGGGTATCCCAATCTAAGAGGGGCTCGACGAGCTCTGCTAAGCCTCTTTTCAACAGTGTAAAGAAGGCTTCTTTCTTGACGCCATTGGATGCGAGATTTATTATTGTTTCTATAGACAGACGACACGGAGTTTTGGTGTGGGAGGAACGCAGAATGTCGATAATGCAGTGTGCTGGATCGATTTCGCTCCCTCGAGGACGGTTGATTTTCACCTGGGATGGCGTGAGCTCCACATACGCATACTGCTCGGTATACCCACCATGATCAACAAGAAGACCCTAAGATATGGATATGTTAAAATGAATTCAATAAAGCTGTCCGACTGACGTACTTTAGAACCAAATATACGTATTTGAACTGCAGTTGGCTTGTCCTCCCAGTCTAAACGGAAGCGAAGTTGGTTGAGAGACCATCGATTGATTCTACCAGCACCATCCGTCATATTGGAACCACTTGTTGACACTGTTTAATGTTTAGTAAATACAACAGAGTCTGCACAAAGTTTATGACTTGCCGATGTCGTCAATAAATTTTATGTTATCCTGATCCACTTTGAGGCCAGGAGCTGAATTGGAAAGACCTAGTCCAAAGCGTGAAACATATTTTGCCATCGTCTGCTCGAAGTCAGCCATGTGTGAGGTAAAATATCAAGTAAAAGACTCGCCTGATCCATATTCCACTGCATAGGGTTATGCCATTCAAGAAATTCAAAGAATGACAAAACATTAGGAATAGGGGCGCCGTCGATGATAGAGGTTCCATCTGTTGGCTCATTTGTTTTGACATAAAAGACGTTTAAGTTTTTGGCGAAGAAAGCGCGAAAAACATTGCCGCATAGAATAAGGGGACGGCGAAGATAATTGAGCAAGTTATCCGCATCTTTATTTAAGACACTTTTAGCGAGCTTCAACCGAAAGAAATTTTTGCTCCCAAAGCGACGTGCAAACATATTGGACGATCCAAGTTCCGCTCGTTCCAGCGAGATTTTGTACCTTGCTTTCTTGCATCCTTTTGATGACGCATCTTGTAACTTCCCATGGAACAGAACCTGGCCTCCGTACCAGTTAATATTGTCTCCATTTTCGCCAAAGCCAAGACCCCCATATGGACTAATCGCAAGGGCTTCTTCTTCACGGTCAAGTTCCATCCAAGGCGTCTGCATACAAATAGTTAGACTTTCATTGCAAAGATGGGGCAATGATTTACTGATTTACTTTGGCTGCTAGCTCTTTCTCGAACGGCTTTTTAAAATCAACTAGGAAACCCGAAAATATCCAATGTCAGAACGTTAGAACATAGAATATTAGACATAGAATCAGCCCACATTCTGTCTCGTCCTTAGGGTTCACATCCTCGTAGTCGGTATCAAAAAAATGAGCTGCTAAAATCTTTAACAACGCGGGTACTGCTTCGCGATTTGTGTTCAATTTCCCGAGTTCGTCCAGCCAGTCAACCAAAATCTCTTTATATTCCAGTTTTTGGAGACTGACATAACGTGCAATTTCATATTGCACGCCATAAGGTACCTTTTTTGCATCGAACATTCGCTGCAACATTCTCGAAGGTGACTATAAAAGCAGTCAAGTAGTCAGATTCAGAAAGGTCAAAAGGAAAGACTCACAATACTTATGGGTGCGAAAAGATTTTCAATTACAGCTGGCAATGGTGCGTCAAGAAAGGGATTGTCTTCATCGTTGCCTCGTGTCGGAAGCGCCTTTGCAAGCTTAGAAGGTCGGAAGGGACCGGTAGACATGGATGACCCAGACGATATATCGCTGGCCTTCCTCTTACCCAAGCTCGTGTCCGAGGTTGACGACTCTGGCGGTGCTGTTTCTACGACAACTTGAGTTGCTGGTATATACGCGAGAATAGCCTCTGAGATATCCGCATCGCCAAATTGCGAGTAACTTGTTTGCTGCAAGACCAAAAGCTCAGTCAGTATCTCATCGTGTCGCACAAGAAGGCTGACTGCTACCTGTGAGCAATCGAGCAAAGACTCGTTTGAGACATTGAAAGCATCTTGTCGCAGCGTCCTATCGCCATCGTGGTCTAAAGATACACAACATTGAGTATAGAATGGAAAGTTTAAAGGAGAAAGCATTTACCAGCGTCATCGATTGGTGAGCGCTTGATGTCAACCATAACAATGAAGATACTATTTAACTATTACAAATGCGAGATGATAAATAGGTTTAGAATCGTGTTTCTGGACGATGTTGCCTCCAGATGAAAGAGGATCAAGAGCATGAAGGTCGATGGAGAAAAATATGTAACATCAAATTTTAACTGTATGAAACCTACAGTCAGTATCGTTCCTCCTGCACGAAGCTTCGTCGATTGATCGGTTAACGCGGTCACCTGATAAATTCGCGAACCAAGTCCCTGAATTTCACCAACAAGGTTTAAGAAAAGTGAGCTCGCAGCATATTCTTTTTCTTGTCCATAGCCAAGGAAAGCAGACACGAGGACTATGAGTTCTCCTACATATATATAGCTAATTTAAAATTTGGCCTTAGCATTAGATTAGAACAACCGGATTATTACAGTTGGATGTGATCCAATTGACACGAAGAAAATAAAATTAGTCTATGTACAGACCATTCTTTCGCCAGAAATCAATAGACGAGAAGACTCAACTTCTTCAGCTGGTCGTTTAATTATTTCCGTTTAACATTCTTGCGCCTCATCCCTCCAGCTTTGCCGGTGGTTCCCAGGCGAGTTGATTTCTCACCTCGTTGGGGCGTTGAAGTCCCACTTCCTGGGCCATCCGATCCAGTCGTTGGATCCGCATCGCTGTCAACATCTGCTGCGGCGCCATTCCCAGTAGGTGTTTCTCGCACAAATACACCACTGGAGGCTTTCCCAGTAACTTTGCGGAAGAGGAACTTGATAAGGGCCAGGAACCAGGTGTTGCTTGGTGTGGGCTTGATGGCAGTGGAGGAATCAATGGGATGCAATTCGCCGGAAGGTTCAAGCTACAGAGATTAAAGAAGTAGTAGTCAGATTGACGGCGCAGACAAAGTCATTTTGAACTTACAAGATACACTTTGGAGTCCTCCACGATCATGTCCAGGAATCTCGAGCCAGTGGCAATTCCATCTTCATCATGGGCATTACCAAGATTGACGCGGACCTAGTAAACGTTAAGAAAGGGTCGAGGCGTCAAATCTACAGAGATCTTACTTTACGTTTTCCAGCAATTGGGATCATTTTAGGACCCCATGCAGCGCTCTTCGCCTTGCCAACGATGAGTTCTATACGATCTAAATCCTTTTTGTAGTTTATCTTCTGAATCAGATATTGAAGACCTGAAGTAAGGATAGCCAAGAAAATGGTGACAAACTGTCAAAATGAACCATACCATAAATCAGACATCCAGAATTGTAACGTGGACGAGCGACATGTGCTTACACCAAGACCAGGACGGAAACGGGAATAGTAGTATCCAGTTCCTCTCCATTTTGGAACGCCATTTTTATAGAAAAAGTCGTATCTTCGAATAGACACAGTCAGCTCCATTGCAACTAAACACGAAAAATACACACCGTTTCCTGCTTTCTGGATTCCTCAGGATTGTGGAAACTACACCAAGGCGAGCGAATCGTTCATGGATGCCTTTAACATTGGGATTTTTGTCCGGGCTGAACGGTGTACATGAGGTGTCGATGATGAAATAAATAGATATGGTACGCACTGAAGTGTTATGCTCTTCTTGCGGTATGCCCTTGCGATCTCGTTGGTGGATGCGGTGGGTGGAACATCAAGCCATGAGTAGAACGTAGTGCCTCTTCCCTCAGCTGTCTCTAACTCGGTTACGAGGTCGAATATTTCATGGTCTTCCTGAATCACAAATGAATGACATCAATTCCACTCGAGATAGTTATGAACAAGATAATACCTTTTCCCAACTGAATATCCAAAAGAAAATCATTAAAAAATCAGTAACACTCCAAACGAAACAAGAAAATGACGCACGCCGTGACGGTCGTTGCCAGAACAGCCAGGAATGCGAAGAAAAGCGCGAGGAGCCTCATCGCAGAAGCTTCTCAATCGTTTTTGGCGAGGGCGTTCTTGCGCAGAAGCAGGAGCAGTGCGTTTCTCGGTGTGCGAGAGACAAGAAAGCACTGGTTGAAACAGGATGGAAGTTGGGAACGAAAGTATATATGCACCTCAGTTAAGTATTGCTAGCTGCCAGCGCGATCGTTGAGTGGGTCACTGGTGGCTATGCTGAATTCAATCTGATCCGCCAAGCAAACGGAATGATGGCTAATCTGAATCTTTCTATTTCATTTCTCCCGTCAACGACGGTGCTGCTCGCGCGCAAGAAACGGTCGCCTCCGACCCGTAACTCGAATCAAAACACACAACAGTCATCGAGCATTTAGTACTGTCTATCACGCACTCCTGATATCTCTCATCTGCCCGCTCAAGGCTCGTAGGCGCACCTTGAATCATGGCCCCACGCAGACGGTGCCCAACCTGCGGTTCGAAGCAATGGCACAAAGAACCTTCAAGCGGCCTCATCGCTTGCAGCGAAGGCCATGTCCTTCAAGTCAGTTGAGCCTGTTTCATTCACTGTTCGTACCATGCATACTAACCATATCCTGCATTGTGTACCCCGCGCTCACTTTCTGTCGCGCGCTAGAACTACCGCAATGAGACGACGGAAATAACGGAAGTCGGCCCACACGCGATGCACAAACGCACTCTGAAAAGCGGGAGGAAAAAGAAGGGGTATGTGAGCAGGGCCGATCCTAAACGTGCGTAGTGCCCAATCTCATTTTATTTGATACTGCGGTATTGATGACTGCTGTGGCGATTTGGTTTAGTATATCACGGTGCCAGAGGCCGTTATCACTACTTTCTCTGTTTGCAATTGATCTTGCGCAAGCAGATCGCGGCTTTGACACAGCTCTGGGCACTTCCTGCAGAATTCGAGGTAACTTGTAACGGGCGCTCATCCTCAAGATTTGCAACATGATTGTTTATTCAAAAATAGGTCATATGCCGAGATATCTGGACTCTACATATATCACTTCTACCTGATCCACCCCCCGCCGAGCCATATCATCACGCGCAAGAAAGTCGCGCAGAAGGAGCGATATCAGGGAAAGGTACAGAAGAACAGAGAATCTCTTTGGGTCCAATGACGACGAAGGACGAATCAAATCCACCACGCGATTCAGACGACTCTGATGATTCCGCAGGATCTGCGGCTGGTGACCAGGATAGCAAAGATAAGACTGCAAAGCCAGAGGCAGAAGGAGACAAAGAGACAGATGAATGTGAAGACGAAGATGAAGAAGACCCAGAGCTTGCAGCTCTTATGCGAGAAAACTCGGAGCTATCATCCTCGTCTTCAGAAGGGGAAAGGGCGTCACCTATGGGCAGTGGACGCAAAAAGAGCAAGAAGAAAGGCCACTCTACAATCGAGAGCCCCGTAAGCACCATTGCGGTGCTGGTGGTTGCCTGCTGGACGCTCCGTATCCCTGTCATGCTTCGGGATTTCACCAGGTTCGTGTTCCGCGTCGCTAATCTATGTTGATATTTATACGAGATTGTCTCTCTCCCTGCCATTGTGTTCGATGTGGCATGAAGGCTCATCGAGAGCTACGAGCTTCCTTATTTAGATCCGGCAGTTAGGGTGCTACCTGCGAGCATGGTAGAGCATCTGACGAAGCACAATATACAAGCGCTATCTCCACCCGTAAGTGCTAGATGAACGGCCTGTGCGTTCATTGAGATTGACTTGATTCATTGTGCGGTATGCTAAAATCCGCATCTGATAAGCATGCGCCGCGCACGTTGGCGATACATACAGTGGCATCACGCATAGCAAAGAAGATTTATGCGACATACGGAGTGTACACCCCGGAATGCAACGCCGCAAGCCTTCTTTGGCGCCTAACAAAGGAGATGGCGGGGACGCGTGAGTGATGGTTGTTCTGAGCGAAAAATAGGGACTGACCCTGTGGATGCAGCGTTGTTGTACCGGCTGGCCAAGAGAACAGCGAGCGTGCTGTCAGTGCCCCTAGCGCTGCACTCGAGTCTATCTCGAGGACCCGATCCGCTTGACGATACGGACGGGAGGCGGCATCAGTACGATGATGCACCTTCTGAAGTGGCGTTGTTAGCGTGTGTTGTTATTGTGCTGAAGCTGGTGTACGGACTAGATGGGCAGGAAAGGTAAGGGCGACGTGCTAATGCTTGGATGTAACAGGGCGCTGATGGAAGAAACAGAGTACCGAAGGATGCGGAAGATGTGGCATGTGGACTGCCCGAGAGTGGGGAGTATCTGCGGGCATTAGAGAAGATGGAGGAGGAGGATCTGCAGAAGAAGGAAGCGAGATTTGGGACACGAAGCAATCTGTAAGCACGGACGGGGGAAGAGCGACGATGCGAGCTAATTAGGATGCAGAAACGTCGGAGACATGGAGGAGGTGGAAATGGACGGCTACATTGACCTGTGCGAGCGGGCACTGGTTGGAGGTAGGTCTAGAGAGAATGACGTGATAGACGGCGATGGGGGTCTGGAAAGGTACTTTCCGATGCTGCCGATCGAGCGGGCGGACGCGAGGGTTCATGAAGAACGCGCACGATGTGTGTTCGGCGGCCGGCCGGGGAGTGGAGCGGGAGTGCGGCCCGGGGGGGAGTACAAGATGTGGAACGGGCGGGATGTAGTGGGATGGGCGTGGGGGGCGGTGGTGGGACGGGCGGCGGGGGTGGCCGGGGTGGGGGCGGTGTATCTGGGGGACGTGGTGGGCGGATACGAGGGACGGCTGGTGCAGTGGACGGCGGCACGGCGACGGCGGCGGGGGAGCCGGGGGTGATGTTTCAGAGTAGAGTATTTGTATTTGACAGGGCATCTAATCCGACTCTTGTCCTCTCATGCGTCGCCTCTTCTCGAAGAAGAAGAGGCAGCCGGTCGACGCGGCGGCGGCGTCCTCAGCGTCGTCCGCGTCGACCACCATCGACGACCACCCCATACCCAAGCCCACATGGAAGCCCTGGCGTTCCCTCTCAACAAAGGCTGTCCCCAAGCCCTCCCGCCCCCCGTCCCCGCCCCCTCCCCAGGACAGCGACGACGACGAGTCGGGCCCCGAGGACGAGGACGACGACTCCTTCAATGCTCCTGCCAATCCCGTTCAAACCCGCGCCGCCATCCGTCTCCATCTCGACACCGCACTCGTCTCGCCGCTCCCCATCTCTCCCTTTGTGCAACACATCAACGGTCCACTGTTCCCTCGCTCCATCAACCCGCGCAGTCATCTACCCCGTTCATCCGACACGCGCGTGGCCATGTTCAGAAAACACCTTGCTGCCGCTGACCTCTCCGATGTTGACCTGGCTCTCCTACATCCTCTCGCCACCAAGTCTCCCCCTTCCGCTCTTTCGCCCAACCCGCCCTCTCTCCCTTATAGTGCCAGTTCTCACCCCCTGCCATCCACTCAAATATTCCCCGCGAGCCCTGGTCTACGTCGTTGGATATCACGCCCATGTTTTGAGGACCGGAATATTGTATATCTGCCTTCGCCCTTGGGCATTGATACCCATCCCGTCTCTTCGCCCACTGCCATAGCTGCTCTCGAGTACCCTGAATACATCGATGTCATGGTCAATCCCGATTTCGAACAGTTCATGCCGCCCAAGAACGTGCTCGACATTAGCTCCTTTTTCGAGCCCACGCTGGCAGCAACCTACTCGCACGCCCCCGCATCCGAATCAACGCCGGTCTCAGGTATTTTCGTCCATCTAGTGCTTCCTTCCTTGTGTCGCTCATCCTTTTCTCAGCCCCCTCTCATTCACGAAATCCTTACACGGCAATTCCATCTCCCCTTCGAAACGAACACAACCCAGCCCCAACAACGCCAACAAATTCCACCGAACCAGTTGATGATCCCAAACCTGTGCTAAAAACAGCCAATGTCAAGCGCGTTGTGCGGTTCGCAGAAGATGACAGCGATGATGGCGTACCACTTCATATTGTTCGCATGAAGAAGAAGCGCGACCAAAAATCAAATTTCTTGCGACAGGAGCAGCTCAGGCGCGCGAAGGAGGAAGCAGAAGCACGTCGTCAGCGTGAACTAGAGATAATCAGACTTCAGCAAGAGGCGATGGAGAGAGAGCGAAAGAAGCAGGCAAGCGAAAAGGAGAGGAGGGAAAAGGAAAAGGCCATGTATGCAGAGTCCTTGGCTGCGACGAGGGCACGAAGGGAATTATCCAGGACTGGGGGGGTCGTCTCTTCAAATACGGCCAACTCCAACAGCCTCTTGGTGCCATCCGCTTCTTCGTCATCTTTAAGAGACACGGAACGTAATAAACCTCCACCATCCGAGTCGAGAAGGTTTTCAAGAGTATCTCACGAAGCGCCTCCGAGCCTTTCCATCCCGCGGAGAGAAGCTTCCGAATTGGCATCGCACCTGAACACGCCTTCCCCATACAACCATTTCTCCGACTCGTCTTCCCCAGACAGCTCGCGGCCTCCCAGCCTCGCGTACTCACCAAGCTCGCCCAGCTACCCTTACTCCCGCCCCCCATCAACGTACTCTGCCCACACCTCGTCGTCAGAGGACGTCCGCCACCAGCCTAGCAGCAAACGTAATTCCCTTGCGGCGTCTGCGGCGCCGGCTTATGCTCGCTCGCCTATGATTGCCTCGTACCCGACTTGGTCGGGTAGCAATCCACACATACAGTACATCCCACCGGTGCCACCGTTCCCCGATTATGTTGTAGACATGCCGCTGCTGCCTCCAACCGCGCCGTTCATGAAGCATTCTAGGCAGCGGTCGCCATCGTCCTCGTCAAGGAAGGATTCATCACCTGCACCGTCGACACAGTCTTCAAGGAGAGGTTCGTTTAACTCCAGTTCGGAGCGTGTCAACATGGTAGCGCCGAAGAGTTCTGGGTCTTCATTACGCGCCCCGTCATCGTCGCCTCGGCCACCATTACAACAGAGGCATGCTAGCACGCCCACCAAACCGACGCATGAGCGAAGGCCTAGTGGCGAATCGCGCACCATGTCATACACGCAACGATCCTCAAACACGCACAGGCAACAACCTCAAACCACGCGGCCAACCCCCGTCTCGTCACGTTCACATCCGTCGCCAGCGCGTGGAAGGCCGGAGCAACCTGCTTGGGCGCAGGCTCAGGCTCAGGCTCAATACATGCAGGCGCAGGTCAACCCGTGGATGACTGGAATGCCTGTTGTGGTGCCAATGTCCCCTGCGATGTATATGGGCATGCCCGTGTATCAATATCCTGTTATGCCCGTGATGGGTGGTCCAATGCCGCTGAATACAAGTCAAGGAATGGCGCTTGCAATGACTGGTGATCAGAGAAGAGGAAGCGGAGGAACATCAGGAAGGGGATCAACGACGGGAGGGGGCGGTTGGTCGCAGACTCATGGGATCATCTCATAGCCAGACGCGGGATGCAGCATTCTTGTTTCTCTGGCCACTCTCGTTTTTATGTCTATCCGCCCTTGTTCACCCTTCAAGTCTAATATTTCGAGGTTTTCGGCTTCAGCGTTTAGCTTGAATGTTTGGCATCTGGATATCAGGACCTCGCTGCCCTCGTCTCTGCCTCTGCCTGTACCATGCATCCGTTTATCTATATCTGTTTTCATCTGATGATTTGACAAACTGCTATGCATTTACTTATGTATGGTTGGACGCTACCCCAACCTACCTCCTCTGGCTTCCTTTAATTCTTTGCCCATCGACTTCGCGCTCTGTTCGCTTCCCCACTTACGCTTCAAATCGCGTTCAAGCTGCCTGTCATGGTTGTCTTATCATCTGTGCCTCCGTTTATCGTTCACTGGTCTACTACGTTGCCACATACCCACCCACCCCCGACTTGACACCCACTTACCGTATATTCAACACATCACTACCCTCGCACATGGACCGCACTTTGCACATTGCATATCCACATCCCCTACGCTCGTTACACGCACTCATGTCGCACCTCTTGATCTTTCATGTGGTCAAACCATCAGCAAGTTTTGCTTTCTTTTTCTCAACGCCGTCGTTTTGGCAGCCACTCTTCTATTCATGCCCATGTTATGTTACACCACCTTTGTTTGTTTGCTCGGACTTGATAGCCAGTCAATCATCAATCAGAACTCCAGTACATTATATTTTTTCCATTCCTCGTTTCGCTACTTTTTACTAGTAATACACTACCCGCGCGATCAGTGTCATCGTGTGTAGGTTAACTTCATCTCACATCCCATTCGTGACTCACGCAACAGCTTCACACCTTGCGCACCTCGCTTCCATTCGTTCCTACCCATCCAAAACTCCGTAACGAAAAGGACGGCATATATTGGATCGATTACATGCATTCATTACACGTGCGACTATGCTATCCCGAACGAAGAACGACACCTCCCTTCTGTCACCGTCCACGTCAGCAGTGGTCGGTGTCAGAGATGTGAGAAATATCATTGTGTGTAATAGCTCCATGACGATTCGACGACCAACCCTTTGTCCCATTGTAGGCTCGCGTTGTATCGCTAGCTGATGTATATAGGATTTTTGGATGGTCTCGTCAAGGTCTTATGGTAATAACATCTTCCGACAATTTTTTATTCTACATATACATGATGGAACGTGCATGGAAGTCAGGATTTGATGTTTGCGTACTGACGGTGGATACATGGCAGCTAGGATGGCGCCCTACCGATATTACAGCTATCTGCAAATGTGTAGACCGCTTTTGATTTTCTGCAAGTGGCGCTCGAGTGGTGGTTGGAGTGGTGCGCTGTGGAACAAATAAACCAGTTGGGGTAAATCAACGTTGGTCCGCCCGTCGCCGTGGAGCTCCTTCCCTTCCTGCAGCCATAGAGGGAAAACCTTTGGCCTTTTGGGCTTAGGATTCAAGGTGCATAGAAAGTGATATGCGTCATGCCGTCTCCACCTTCCAAAAAAAAGAATGTTTGTACCCTTCACTGCCACTTGTTCGAAATTTCAAAATGGTCTACACATTTGCAGATTGCTGTAATAGTGCGAATTATGGGTTTGCCTGCCTTCGTTTTAAGATATCCATCACTTCTCATCTAACGCTTTGATAGTTTCTATTATCCCGGAAATGTTTCATTACATTTGACGTATTGATGCACTATGTTCAATTGAGCCGGGCATGAAATGGGTACATCCGACCTCGTGTTCATGCGAAAGTATGGATCCGAACTGCGAAAAGACCCTGGCAAATGGATTGACTATTATTGTGTATGGGCCCACACTTGGGAGAAAATTCCCTGGCTGATTCAAGAGGTATGTAGGTTTTTGGCTTCTGTTTCTGGGGCTTAAATTCAGAACTCTTTTCAGTGGAAAAGCATCTCGAATGGATGCCCACTTCTCCTGAAAGGTATACAGAATGCAAATGGTGCACGAAAGGCGTTAGATATTGGCTGCGAAGGTATCATTGTATCAAACCACGCTGGCCGTCAAATAGACGTTATCTGCCATGACCCCATTTTCACCACTTATGACAACGCTCGCAACATTCTGAACAGACAACATTGTAAATACTGTGTACTAGAGCGTATATGTACTGTACCATTTCGAATGGTTCGGCCGTCCCATGTCCCAAGGCTAGTGGCTATGGCTGAAATCGGTCACTTGTCCCATGTCCCAGCGTCGTTGGCCACCACTTCAAAATGTCCCAGTCCGAAAATTGATTTTTTTCCTGAAAATTTCGTCTGAAATTTGCACTTGGCCGAAAATTTTGGCCAAAATTTCGGCTCTGTCCCAGGTCCTCGTCTGGGTGGCCAGGATCAAAATTTCGGCCACCTTGTCCCATGTCCCACCCCCGGCCGAACCATTAGAAATGGTACAGTATACCAAGTTTCAAATTTTTAGAGGGTAATACAGGCGCTTAAATATTGAAATACACTCGAAAGTTATCTTCCCGGAACTTGCCGGGCAGATAACTACACGAGACGAGCACCAGCTTGGCACCAGCTGGTGCTCTATATCGCGTCAGACAGTTCAATCTTAATACAAGAGCGGCCACAAATTGGGCACAAAGACTTGGGGGCTGGAGTGAAACTGCACTATCCAAAATCAGTCGGTATGCGGTTTCTGACGTACCCGGTGTGAATGGCGATTGGGAACATATGAAGTTGGAGGCTGATAGTCTAACAACACGAAGTGGGTAATACGATGAGCGGCTCGTTCTTGTATGACGTTATTTTTCATCAACAAATCGGGCTTCCTGCTCTCTAGTTTTACTACCTAAACTCGCCTAAATACGTAGTTTTGTTGTCTAGTTCCATCAAATTGTTGATCCCACGGCTAGATTCAGTTGATATGTTTGTTTGGTTCGTACTTTTGATGGCTACATCTTGTGGCTACTTCCTACTTCTTGGTCTCCGCTTTCGTGAGGAAAATTTCACCAAGTCCCCGCTGCATATGACGACATGGGCAAGGTTAAATCAATTATAGTCACATAAATATTCATAAAATGACCTAAGGGGCCTTTCAATTGGCCAGAGGCGCACGAAATCTTAAGTGTGACGCGGAGTTTGCCGTTATTGATTCGGCGTGATCAGCCGACTTATCTTATCTATGTAGATATATAGGGACTTAGAGAAATTTCAGTGGAAATTTAATGACATTACAAGTAAGATAGAAAGATAAGGTAAATAAAAAAGTAGAATTCAGGGGATAAAATGAGGAATGTGGAATGTGTGAAGTAGGAACCAGGAAGTAGGAAGTACTAACACAACGGGCAAAAGTTGACTCGGTCAAACATGAACCGCCCTTAGGTCGGTTGGCTCACGGTTGACTCGCGGTCGACAGATTATACGCGTGTTAGTCGTCGCCTTCAGCAACTGTTCAATTAAATTTAATGTGCCCGTCTAAATATTATGCTGCCAAACGTCGAATGATCCTGATAAGATTGATACGTGATAAGATTGTCTTCTCTTTGTCCCCACCTCGTCGCTCAATGACTGCTGTGTTGTAGATGTTGATGGTTGGGGAGGTCTGCCCATATGGACATCTCGCGGGCCATCTGAGTGAGTACCAGGATTCTCCATGATGGCAAATTGGGTGGGGTTCAAGAAAGTGAAAGTGAAAGAAAGGCGCGCCACAAGGCTCTACTGGGACACATGTTTCCGCCTCCAGCCTCATTGCACGACGCGTCAATTTCCCTTTGCAATGTCTCTGAACACGCGCGCCGTAAACATGTGACCGTTAAATGCTCATATCTGACTGGTAATCTAATCTCATGATATTCACGCATTTTTCATACTAACTAGCCTACCATGAGCCAACAGTGAGCCAACCGTGAGTCAATTGACCTAAGGGCGGTCCAAATTGGACCGCGTCAACTTTTGCCCGTTGTGTAAGTAGGAAGTAGGACGTAGAAATAAGACCAAATAAACAAAGAATTGATGGATCTAGACAACAGGACTTGCCAAATCAGTAAAACCGGGACTAGAACACGCGTTTTTCAAGAGAACTGGAATATTTGACGAAAAATAAACTCATAGAAAACCCTAGGCGACCTCCCTTTTCCTGGCCCAGCCAAAGGATATCCACTACTTCCATTATTGGAACATGCACCTAGACCATTCGCGTGTGCTACATCCTCCATCGGTTGTAAGCTAGCAGTCGAAAGGCAATATTGAAACGTTCAAGCCTCATTGGCATGTACGTACAAGGACGCCCAACTTGCCAGCGATTTTTGCTGGGACAAGTTCACCCTGTTGGTGGTATAAGCATGCTTCGAGATAGGGTTTACACTGACTAGTGAGATCTCGAGTATTGGTATCCACTAACATTCTAGGAATGTTCCTCCACTGATAAAATGCCTCCCTGAAAGAATGAGCCATGCGCAATGTCAAAATGTTACTTTACTGATACCTGTTAGCTCTATCGGTCTATCCGAAGCCTGCATTGGAGTTCGCATAGAGATATCCTCTATCATTCAGTTTCTTTTTCGTGGAGTCGGATAGCTCGTCTGGGTGCACCGAAAAATTAGGCACCGTCCCTGTGATTAGAAAATCAGGACATAGGAAGTTCTAAGTCTAATGACATACATAAGCCTTTGCTTCCACCATTCTCGAAGACCTGGCATTGATAAAGTGAATAATGAGGTGAGGGACCTTGAGGCTTATTCGTTGGATCCATAGTGACAGAAAGAGATGGGAACGAATTACACAGAGAAGAACCGCAGACACTATAGCGCAAGAGGAGGAATGTCATCATAAGAGGTTGTCAGTCCTGACGGTAGGAACCTAGAATTTCAATGCACCACTCCCACATAAATGGAATTGCAAGCCATACATTTGAAGGAAAGCTATAGATAAACACCATTGTCTTCAGAATTTCCTCTCGAAGCAGCTGCATGAACGTCTGGGCCCGTAGGAGACTGGCTCATATCAGGTCCTCTAGTCGGGGAACCCTGAGAGACCGATTGCGACGCTACAGAAGTTACTTCATAGTGGGAGCCAGAAATAATTCCTTTCTCGGTAAGAGCCATTTTCAATATGCTGATGCGCTCTTCCTGAGAGCCACTGAGTGGATGCATTATCTTCACATTAAACATTGACCGGAAAATAGAGATGGAAAAGATAAACTCACATCACCAGCTTGTTCTCCTCGAAAGCTTTTACTACCTCGGAATCTACTTCTCCAGGCTCATTCAAATCAGCCTGAAGTATTGTTTGGGTTTCTTTCAAATGCCGCAGTGAGTTTTGCAGCCTTGCAATTTCTGTAGCCGATTTACGGTGCAGCGAATTAGTTGACTTGTAGCGTTAAAAGGGGTCGAGTTGACCTTCTGTAATTATCGCTACATCGAGGTCGATAGCTTCCACAAGGGAAAAAGGTTGGGCGAAATGAGGAGTATATTCCATGTTAGCAGACGATGTAGGAGTACATGCCAATGATAATATGAGACTTGGAGGCCATGGTTTGCTGCGTCATATAGATCGTGATCGTGGCATAGTTGGGTGATCGTCGCATCGCCCGATCTATTAGTATTATGATGGCTCAACATTTTTTTAGTTGGATGTGATGATATTATATAGAGTACGACATTCAATTTCTATGGTATTACGGTATCTGAATTGTGGAGGGTTTCTAGGATTGCTTGAATATTTCTGGCCAAACATCTCTTAGCTCTTCCAAGGTGCTGACGTCAACCACATCGTTATCCACTGCTCCAGGTTCTCGCTCGTCGTCGATTTCTTTAATCCTTCCCCCCTCCATTGCCTCTAAGCCTCTTTCACAAAAGTGAACACAGTGATCCCAACCAAGGGCACGCGCAGCGTCGACATTCTTTCGATTATCATCGACGAAGTAGCACTTCGACGGATCACTGACATTTGCTTGCTTCATGGCCTGCACAGAAATGAACAAAAACACAAAGAAATGCAGAGTGCTAGCCGACCATTTCGTAATATTTGGGTTCAGGTTTGCAGACAAAATCTTTCACAGTATAGTCGCAATATACTATGCCCTCAATAAGATCATCAAGTTTCAAGATGCGTAGAACACGTTCAGCATGCTATTGCCAGTCAGATGGAATGATAGTATCAGAATTGTGTGCGACATACCAGATGATATGCGTTTGTCAAAGCCCAAACCCGTACTTTCGTTCTATCGATGTCTTCCAAGAGTTTACGAAGCTTAGGGTCGTATGCTATCATAGATTCCAGAGGAAGAGAGCCATCGCATTTTCGGTCAAAATCTAAAGGATCTGAAACGTCAATAAAGGTAAGCTCTTCTACAATACTTCGTACAATGATAGGAGTTACACTACCGACGTCGTGATGGCGAGTAAGTCCTCGAAGAGCCAGACCGTACTGTAAGTAATATTGAAGATGAAGCTCGGAAGCTTCGTCCTGGTCAAGCCCAAGGCTCACAAAGTAAGCTACAAGAAAAGGCATCAGCTATGATTAACAACGATCATACAGATGAAGCGGACCATGGATGCGGGTTCCCATTTCATGCGAAATATTGGAGCTCGCAGAGTAGAGTGTATTATCGATATCGAACCAAACCATGAGGCGGTCATCTTCATGAGGACGTGAGCGCGCTAGAAATGCTTCGCAAAGGATGATAGCTACCTTCTAGCGTGGGGTCTTGAGGGCTCATGGCGGTCTGGCGTCAAGTTGAGGCATGATCGTGATTACATAGGGGTGAATCGATAACAATCCCTTATCTTATCTTAAGGTTCGGCAATTACCGGAGGTACTGTGTAGCTATCAAGCCACCCATCGGCTCCTAATTCAGACAGTTACACTAGTGTAGGCATCGGCCCCAGCGTCCTCAAGAACTCAAGGTGCGTGATCGCTGTTTCGTAGGATATGTTTGGGAATGGCTAATCGCTCTCTACAGAATGGCCAGAAGCAAAGAAATCGCGCCAGGCGTTGGCCGCCTCTCCCGATCGCAGGTGTTCGCCAAGCGCGCCCTTTACAAGGGACCCAAAAAAACCGAGAAGCCTGCGGCCGAAACCCCTGCTGGATACGTCGAGAAGAGCGTTGGTGGCGAAAAGAATGGTGGAAAGCGCCTTGTTCCTACCGCAAAGGCACCCCGTTTCTACCCCGCTGAGGATGTTCGTCAGCCCAAGAAAAGCCGCAAGTCCCCTAAAGCTCCTTCCCTCCGCAATTCCATCACCCCGGGCACTGTCCTTATCCTCCTCGCCGGACGCTACCGTGGCAAGCGCGTTGTCTTCTTGAAGCAACTTACCAGTGGACTTTTGTTGGTAACTGGCCCTTACAAGGTCAATGGCGTTCCTCTGCGACGAGTGAACCAGGCCTATGTCATTGCTACGTCAACGAAAGTTGACGTTCAAGGTCTCAAGGTATGTCTACCAGGCTTGATCTCACTTCACTAGGTTAAATGACGATTTAGGTCGACGAGAAGTTCAGCGACGCTTATTTCTCCAAGCCCACCACCAAGGCAACCACCTCAGCAGAGGAGGAATTCTTCGAAGATGGAAAGCCCAAGGCCAAGGAGCCTTTCCCCGCTTCGAAGGCTACCGACCAGAAGGAGATTGACAGCGCTCTGCTCGCTTCTATCAAGAAGACAGAGAACCTCTCCAAATACCTCAAGGCGTCTTGGGGTTTGTCGAAGGGCCAATTCCCTCATCAATTGGTGTTCTAAGTGATTGATGGTGGCCAAGCGAGGGATGGACGGCGTTATACTGGGGAGGATGATTAGGATTGTATGCTATGTTGTAGGCCATCTGAGAAAACATTTTCTTTTGCATGCATAATGACACTTTGCCAACGCCTAAGCCGTGTTCTTGTTCCTGTGATGCATTTTTGGCGTCAGTACATCAGATTGTATGAACTAATAGTAATAAATTATAAACGACTGTGATCCATTACAATAAGTGATCCGGGTTCTGCCAATTTGGAATCGGAGTGGACCACAGGTTTGTCAACCGCCACATGTTCGCGCTTCACAAAACGCGTCTTCGGACACGTCCCTTTTGCTCGTACCTTTCTGCCGGGAATCCTCTAGGTCGTCGCTTCTTCTTCCAAGGTATTGGCAATAGTTTTCTCGACTTAGCTCTCGCGCTCCCTCTGCCACCCTCGCTCCCACCCTACTCCACCACCATAATCATTGTCACGCTTGTTTCAAGATTTGCCCTCCTACCTATCACATTATGGGTTCGCTTTCCCTCTTAATCCACGTCCGAGGTACTTAGCATGCTATATCTACGGCAGGGAAACCGACGCGTCCGGCGAGTTCAGGAAGTCGTGGATCCAGAAATCCAGAAGCTGAGGCCTCTTCTTGCAAGGCGAATCTTCAATGACATGCAAGCCGCACGAATCAGAGGGGATAAGGAATATTTAAAGAAGTACCATGCTGAAAAGCTCTTTAAAGAGGTGCATACTATCCTTTCTAAGCTCCTCTCTTCCTGTTAACGTCTTTGGATCAGTTGACAGCCCACCGAAAAGCTCTAATTAAGGAACATCGGTGCAGTCCATTGCCCTCGATGATAATACCCCCGTTGTCCCAACTTCCTGTATTTATGGGCTTCACGATTATGTTGAACCGGCTTTCCGCCGACCCAACGCCATTCGATTCCGAGAGTTTTCTAACGCTTACGTCTTTGGCGCATGCAGATCCTACGATGATTTTGCCTCTGGCACTGGGATTTATAACGATGGCGAACGTGGAATCCAGGAACTGGTTCATGACTGCAGCCGAACGTGAACGACAACAAACCCTCGAGGGTCAACGGCATGTTGGGAACCTGGTCAAACCAATACTACGAGGGTTATCAGTAGTACGAATTGTTGTTGCCGCCATCACTCCTGGAGTGAGTTCGATCTTGCTCTTCTTCCAAGGTCAACTCATAACGCATCATATGCAGAGCGTAACACTATATTGGGTAACTTCTGCCGCCTTTGGGTTGGTTCAGACATGGACAATGGACTGGGTTGATATGCGAAGGAGACACAGGCTAGTGGCTTCCTTAAATCGTGATGAATCTCTCGGAAAGCCTCAAGCTACGAAAGCGACCTCAAAGAAGTGAAATTATTCATCAAGGTAAGTTATGTCTTATTGTATTTCTGAATGACAAAAAAAGTGGTTATGAGGGATCCCCAATAATCCTGATGGAATGGTGGACGTCCGTTGAATCTTCCTTGATCTAATATGACCGAAAATGCACCATACAAATCGTTTGGACTTTTCTGACGTTTTTCTGTTTAGGCAGAATTTGGAAACGCCCGCCAACATTCAAACCATTGAGACGGACGTCTACGCCTAATACTTGTCAAGCTAAGACGTCGACCAACTCAAAATAGGGCGTAACACCTTAAGCATGCTAATATTTTTTTACTGCAACTGTACCATGTACCAAAGGATATAAAGGACAAAGGAGGTGAATGGAAAGAGCAACTAATACAATGTCGAGTATTGGCATTAACGATACCGTATGCAAAAGAGAGGATAAATAAAACCAAACTGTAGGTCCAATAAGCATAACTTAGCCCAGGCCTCCCCATGGACCACGAATTCTGCGCGCAAGTTGAATGTCCCTTGTCATGATTGTCACTCGCTTCGCATGAATAGCGCATAGATTCCTATATAGCGTACACAGTGAGTTTTAGTCAAGGGTAAATGTTTCGGGGCACACACGCGTCTTCAAAAAGATGAACAAGATATGCTTCAGTTGCTTCCTGTAAAGCAAGAAGTGCAGAGCTTTGCCATCGCAGATCTGCGCTATTTCTGAAATTCGTATTCGTGGTCATCTCTTGGGTGATTTCTCGGACCTGGCACGACAGTTAAAGCATTTAGATGCTAACAGTGAGCAAAGGATACTCACTACACGCGAAAAAGGAAGTTTCTGAAGTAGCAGGTCTGTACTTTTCTGATATTTCCTGATTTCTCGCAACGCCACAGTGCCCGGCCTAAATCGATGTGGCTTTTTCGGTTGGGCGCCTTGATTCCCTGCGCGTCTGGGTCAAGCGAATAATTACTTTCCTAGTTCAATGCACGTACCTGTCGATGTCTTTGCTGTACTTTTACGCGACAGAGGTGCGGGGGCGCGTCCTCCGGTACTTTTCCGTGCAGTGGCTGTCTTCGTCTTCTTTGGCAAAGGCGAGGGTGAAGAGTCTGGTGCTTTCCGTTTGCCAGAACCGGATGCCCTCTGAGCTGTCTGCGCCATTTGATATCTGTACAAAACGAGAGACGGAGGATGTAGAAGAAGAATATTCGGACAAAGGACGGAGACCAAGTTGAACGGTGATCGTGATCGTGTCAGCTTGGCCCTGCACACGCACGTGCATACACCGATCCCATTAGACGCTCATCCATCTCTCACATCTTGCCAACAGCATGCCCTCTCAAGTTCCCGTAATTACAGGCTACTATCGATATACCGATATCTGGTTCGAATGGCAAGTGGCACTGACTCCCCTGTGTGCCACTCATTCATCAGCCTTTCTTGTAGGCACCAGGCTTTGCCAGATCCCGAAGACAGGGCGCCAGTAAAGGCCATTTTTGGTGCATATTACGGCCATCTTCTTTATCTCTATTAATGCTATTACCATGCAGCTCACGATGCCTTGGTTCATCCTGATCACCCCCTTCACGTCGATGGCATACAGGGTGCGCAAATGTACATTGGTGAGGTTGCAGACAAAAGTACATACGTAGTGGGGCTAACCGTCTCTCAGGTACTTTTCCATCGGGAGAGGCTCGGCTTCTATTTTCTTCTGCTCAAATCGACTATGTACGATACTGGCTTCATGCGATGAATTTAACGAAGAATGTCGTGCCCTTGCCATATTCCGATTGTCTTCTCACAGAGGCAAATTTGAAAACCGTTTCTACTGTCATCTATCCAGATGGCGGGTCACTGCGAAATGCAATAAAGGTGGGCAACCCGTTCGTCGATTCTATGTTTTACGCTGAACTTTGCTGCAAGGTCATCGATAAAAATAACAAAAGGTTGAAAGGATCTAATCCTCAGGTCAAGCATAGACGGCATCTCTTTGAGGTAGTTCGTAACCTCTGGTCTACCAAGAGAGGCGTCTGGTGCGCCCTTGACTTCGAATCATGGGAACGAGAGCACAGCGTCATGACGGAATTCGGATGGTCCCTCATCGGATGGAAGAACGACGAAAAAATCGAAGAGCATGGGCATATAATTGTGGATGAAGGTAGAAAGTATGCAAATTCACAGTATGTCCCAGATCATCGTCATGTGGGTGAAAATCTCTTTGGTTTACATCTCGCTTACCCTTTCCATACAGAACTATATGTTCAAAGACAAAAGCGAAATCATCAAGAAAGCATTGGTCAAGCAACGTATTCAGGACATGATCGCAAAATTGACTGACTTCGGTCCAATTTTTTTGGTGTTCCACGATGATACATCAGATATCAAGTCGGAAATGCTTTACTCTTGATGGAAACTATGTTGTCTAATACTTCTGCAGGGATCTAGGCAAACTCGGGGTGAATTTGGATGGCTTGTCCTATATTCTTCCTGAAGGATTGGTCGACAATGGCATTTTTGCCGTTGACACTGCTGAGCTCATTGGGGCGCTGCTTGGCGAGGACACTGGAAACAAACGGTCCTTGGAAAAAACGTGTAGTCTTCTCCAAATTCGCACAGCATATCTGCATAATGCTGGCAACGATGCTTATGTTGGTGTTATATTGTTGTCTTTCAATCTCCAAGTGACTAACTGATTGGGCGCAGTTCACCTTGCAGGCCCTAAAGAATATGGCTGAAGGAGATCCAGTTGATATCCAGCGTGAAAAAAGATGGCCTCAGCAGACCCCTGCAGGTGTCAAAGTGGAATTGAAACCTTGGCAAGAAGACAGTGATTATTCCGACGAAGAAGGCGTCTTCCGGGAATTTGTTCCTGGTCCCAAGGATGAAATCGATGAAGTATCAGAAGAACAGAAGAATGACTGAGTGTAAGGCAGTAGTTCATCTTTGCAAATTCTAATATAGCGGTAGAGTCATTAAGCAGCAACAGATATTACTTTCATTGGAAGGGAATGGATAGTTGGCGATGCAGGTCTGAAAACAAGCTTCCGGTCCGCACCAAGACTTAATCCTCCTTGTGCGCATCGTTGTCGTCGTCGTCACCCTCGTCATCTGACCTGTGATCATCAACTTCACTTGTTAGAAGACCCCTGACAAGTTTATTCAGCCAAGATAAACATAGCAAGCATTTCCCGAGCATACCTAATGAGGATTTTGAACATGTAGTAATACCAGAACAAGTTTAAGCATTGCAGCAAAAACAACGGAAGGAATATTTGATATTTCATCCATTCTGGCAGATACACGCCTTCCTCCCAGCTCCAGTGTTTGACCGATTCGCTATAATAAAACAGAATAAAAAAACGCAAGTGATGAAACAGAGGGAAAAGACACACGGAATAGTAGGCTCCTCGACCCAAACAGACCAAAGGATCCAGATATTTAAATAGTGTCGGAAATATCTGTAAAGATAAGCCAGAGACAATGAGCGAAAGGGAGGCATACATACGTCCAGATGGCGAAGAATATCCCAAAGGCATATACTTTGGCAGTATTCCATTGGATATAGTTTAAGAGTTTGGAAAACTGAAACCGTACTAATCAGAAAGGGTCGAAATTGTGAGGGCAAACTTACAGCCAAAAAGGTATCAGGGATGTCCATGCTCATGTAGACGGCGTTTCCAATGTAAGTAAGATTGACAAGATAGCTCCACCTGGAATCCAAGATAAGGAATAGAAACACAAGTGATCATAGGACATACCCAACAAGCCATAAAGTAACGAAATGGTGCGCAACGAGTTCGGGATAATCCTTTCTTGGCTTTTCTAGGCCCAATACAAGGACGAGTAGTTGCTGCCACCAATAAGCAAACTGCACAAGATAGTATGCCTTTAATTCTGGCTTCATATTCCAATGAGGGTAGCCTAGAATGGGTGTCAGAAAATTGAATTCCAGAAATGATGACAAGACTCCAACCTTCCCAGAAGGTGGAGGTATTATACCAGTAAGTCGGAAGTTGTGACATGACGCGCTGGATGGGGTGAATGAGATACCAGCACAATAAAAGAAGAAATCACGTACATAACCCCAAGCGCCGAAGAACATAAAGTACAGAAGCGCGTACATCTGTTCTCCAAATCGGTCCATTTTGCTTTCGCTCCTCAGTCCAAAATACTTGGCCAAAGGTCGGGAAAATTTGATCGCCAAGGTCTGACGGACGAAAGAGAAGAAAATAATATAGTAGATAATAAAAGGTATATCCCACCAAGTCTTCCTGTAACGTGGGTCTTCAGGTGAAGATGCAGGGATGTAGCCCGATAGTAGAAATATAGAAAAGGGATTGGAGACGCCAGGTTCGACGTACGAGCCCAAGAGCTTCCAATTCAGCCATAGAACGATAGGCAATAGGCAAATTTTGAAGGAGAGGGCTGAGAAGATGATCAGCAATTATATACATTGACATCTAGTCGAAAATACCTGGATCAAGCGCCCAACGAACGAAAACAGATCTCTTTGTGATATCAACTTTGAATGCCGGCGAAGCACTCCGTGGCGTTGAGCCTCCTAAAGGACTTCCGAGAGCAATTCGTGAGATGGTTATATGTGGCGCAGAAGAAAGGAGAATACGTTTGCGGCAAAAAGGGACCTGTGAGATGGTGTGTTTTATCCCCTCTGTTTATGGAAATAAGTCAGCAGAACAAGTGCAAGAAACCACTATAATAACGCACTCTATGCCAGCATACAAGGGCTGGGGACGCTTCTTGTGTTTTGTAGACATGCTCGTCGTGGCGACTTGGGAAGCTGGGTTTGCCGACCTCGCGTCTCGCTTCAACATTGTTTGGCACGTGATTTTCATTTGCCCAAATTAGCAACGGCGTTAGACTGAGTTACGCTTCGATACAGCCATGTTCACCACCGCAGGCCTCTTCAAGAACTTGCCCTGTCCAGAGCGCGGCACTTGTGCTCGACCTCAATGTATATACTCCCATTCTTCTAATTTGCCTCCTCCCAAATCTCTCGGAAAGCCATTGTCAGGTGCATCTGCTGGCCCAGCACGAGACACCGTGACAGAATCTCTTGTCCCAACGAAGCGCCCTGCCCTCGCATCCCCAGCAAAGGTCACGCCTACATCCCCAGAACCCCCTCGAAAATTTCAGAAAGCGAATTTTGGAAAGAAAGTACCCGTGCCTATCGCTTCACATACAGAGGTGAGAAGTGGAACTAGCAGCCTTCATCAAAATCCATTAAGCTCTATGTTATTGGTAGTCTGGCGTGCCAATTCTTCGAGTCAATGCAGCACAATCTCAGGTCCCGATTCCCGTTCGCCAGGTATGCGCTATCTTCTGTAATGGGCTATGACCTAAATAAATATGATTATTGCATAGACCATGTTACAGTCACTTTACAATCAATTCATAATACTTTATGAACGCTTACTCCCTTCGAACCCTTTCACTGGCATCCGACCATGCTCTCAAGCAAGAACAAGAGATTTATACCAAATCTACTAAACTGACGTACAGAAATGTATGTCTTCTCTCTTTCTATTCCCTTGCTTTCACTGATCATGTTGTATTGTAATCTCAGGCCGTTATCCAATGCATAGTTGCGCTAAAGAGAAGACCAACGCCTACTTCACCTAGCCATCTCTCCGTTGGTACAGAAGCTGATATTGCGGCGCGTGTTGAAGCCCAGAAAAATCTTGAATCTCTTCACTTATCAGGCGATCTTCTGGAAGCTTTGATTCACCCAGTAGCCGACTTGCAAAAATGGGGCTATATCGTCGAAATTCCTGCAGGCAGTGGAGGAGAAGAACCAGCAATTGAAGGAAAGATAGCCAAATGTGAAAGGTGCCCTCAATATTTTCTCGTAAAGCGGCTAGAGGACGCGGAGCAGTGTATATATCATTGGGGGAAACCCACCACTACCAAAGCTAACGGTAAGTCGTTCAACGTTCATGATATTGCTCATAGCGTCGTTTCATCTGGGAACCTTTTTTTACGGCAAGGCGAAAAAGTTCGCATATACACCTGTTGTTCTCGTCCCGTTGCCGATGGTGAAGGCTGTTCGCATGGCCCACATGTCTTCTATGAAGCGAAGGCGGAGGACCTTCATTCACGTCATGCATTTTCATTTCTATCAAATGCCGAACCTCACAATTTGAAGTCGCTTGAAGTGGCAGCATTGGATTGTGAGATGGTGTATACAACAGGAGGATTTCGCGTGGCTCGAGTTTCTGTTGTCGATGGTTCGGGCAAAGAAGTCCTTGATGAACTAATCCGAATGGATGAAGGTGTAAACGTCATGTGAGTGTCCAATCTGGCAATCTCCTTTGTAGTAGTACTCAAAGTTACCATGTACATATCAGAGATTTCAACACAAGATTCTCTGGGATCACACCAGAAAAGTATTCTACCGCTCGACTTACACTTACGGCTGTTCGGAAGGCTTTGGACCGTTTAGTTGATACCAACACAATCCTGATTGGCCACGCTCTAGATAATGACCTAAAAACTCTGCGAATCATACATCACAGATGCATCGACACTGCTCTCCTTTTCCCACACAAAGCAGGTCCTCCATATCGAAGATCACTTAAAGACTTGTGAGTCTCGATTCATTGCTCTCGGAATGATGTCCTGACATTCTGAGTAGGGTGCGCGAGAAACTGGGCCAGATGATTCAGATGGGTGATGCATCTGAAGGTCACTCGTCAGTAGAAGATGCGAGTGCAACTTTGGACCTTGTGAGATGGTATATACTAAATAAACAGAAATCAGCGGTGCAATAGCCTACTACGGTTATGTCACTAATTTCTTGTAACATTGAATCTAATTTACAAAATGACGATCCCAAAAGTACATAAATTCTTCCATTACTGTATAGATTAAAAGAGTAGCACGGATACTACTTGCGATAAATTAGTCGCCTCTAATATTATTCCGTTGTAGCCGTGAACTTGATGCAATAGCAATATGAGCAATGAATATGCATCTGCAGCATAGTACATACGGTGAGTTGTAGGATTGAGCAAATTCAGATGCTCTTCGTCTGCTGTTCTGTCTAGTGACATTGATGGCGGTGCTTCATGAGGGCTCAAAAAGTGGTTGATTGTCTCGAACTAGATTTGAGAGGCGTCAAATGGCAGTGTAATGAAGAGGATGCAAGAATTCACCCTATCCGAAAACCGTTTCCGAGGTGGGGTATCTACGGCGAAATTTGAGGGTTAAGTAATAGATGGGAGTCGGAGTCGCGCACCATCTTCGTCATCTTCTGGTTTCCCTTCTATTTCCCAGTTGCATCGTTTATAACGTTGGAATAATGGGGAGCCGGGCTTCAGGAAACATGGTTCAGTCATCATTGTACAGCATATGTTCGCCCTTACCACATTCGTGTGAAGGATGATCTTTTTCACTACATGCGTAGTTTCCGAAAGCAGAAAGTCCATTCCGTACTGAAAGTAGTTGTAAAAGTCTATATGATGTGAGTGGGATATTGAACAAAGACAGGTCAACCTTACAGCCTGTTCCACCTTCATTTTCTGCTTCTATGGCCTTCGCAGCAGCATGAATTTGCATCCTTTCGTCATCTTTATAATGAACACGCAGCGGAGGTCCCAGATCAAGTGTCAAATCTTGCGCAGTTGTCTCTCCGATTCGAATGTGTAGAGGGTTTGAAGCAGCCGTTGGATAAAAATACAATGTAACCCCATCATGAACCTATAGACCAGATATCTGCATCATCCCAATGATTGGCATCATTGCTAGTCACTCACCTTGATCACTGCTCGTGCAAGATCGCCAACCATCACTGCGCATTCAGCAACCTCGTCTAATGCATCTTCTATCTTTCCATCAGGTTTTATCTGGGATATTATGATACGCTTGACTTCTTGCATGCGATCCCCTGCATGAGGCACCAAACCCTCCCCAATGATATCCTCGTCAAAGCTGAACCAAATGCCAGGATATCGCAATTCATCGCCAGGATAAGTCGGACCAAAGACCTTTGCGACGCCGATACGTCGTAGAATATCATTTGGGGAACAGAGCACACTGTCTTTGTACTGAACTGTGACTGGTGGATTAGGGTCGCGAAGCTTGCGAATGCATATTGTGTGTAGTCGTTGATGTTTTCCAGAGAATAAGAGATCTAGATGTGGACGAATATGAACGATTATGGGTGTTGTAGCCGAAGCATCAGGATCGTATTTGATATCTATTTGAGGATATGTAGTAGGCTGTCGACGGAGGGTATCAAGGAGGGTCCAAAGAGACGTTCCTATCCAATTTACTGAGTTGTGTGCACTGAAACCAACCTTGCATACACTTACCAATCTCAAAAATACTGAAGCCATGACCTGGCTTCAAGTCGATATCTAGTGCGGAGTACATTGGAGTAGCATTGAAAGAGGGGACTGCTGGAGTCAACCCATCCAGATTTGGCTATTTACGACCTCGAGGGACCAGCGGCCCGCTCGCGCGAGGAGGCCCACATGAGAACAGAAGTGGCATTCAACTTGGAAGTTAATTTGCACCCAACCCCCTCGTCCATCACGGTCTACAAGAATCGTCGTCGAAAGGCCTTACTTCCTATGTCTGACGCCCGCCAAAGAACAATCATCAAGGTTCGTTCACTCATATGAACAGCCTTGGAAGCAGCCAATGACTAGAATGAGCAGGTCTTTCGGAAGTTCAGTAACTCTCTGGGGCCAGATTCTCTCCAGATAATTGAAGGCATTTTGGATGAACACGAGATAGAAGATGCTGATGTCGAAGCGAGTTTGGAAACACTCGCCAAAGAGTATAACAAGCAAGATGGTGCGTCCAACGCATTTAACGCTTGGTTTTGTCGTTCACACCGAGGGCATACAGACGCGACAATGAAGGTCTCCGTTGACGTCCTACAAAGAGTTTACGAATCCTTACAAGATCAGGGAGAACGAACGGAGATTGAGAAGGAGTTGATTGATCCAGAGAATCACCTCTATTTCATAGACGCTTTCGAAATGCCCCGTTGGACATGGTCCCCCGAACGCGGTACATTTGAAAAGTGAGTAATTAACTCTCACTCTGTCATCATTGACTAATGCCACATATTTAGGAGCTCAGCACCATTGACTTCATCAGGTTCACCAGACTCAAGAGTAACCTCTATACGCGACAGACTCAACGTTATTCGGCAATGTGTATTGAGAAATGAACATTTTGCGCCATCTACTTTGCCATCACGCGACAGGGAAAGACTAGTTACTGTAAGTTTGTTGTACGACAACTTATCAACGCCTCTAATTTAATTTAACTTAATTTTTGTTGTTGTTGTTTTTTTTTTTGCGAATTAGCTTAAATCAACAAAACAATTACTGGGAAGATTTGGGGAAAGATTCCTTCTTTTGGGAATGTTAGCATATAATAAAGAAGGAAAACTCTGTCTTGAAGATGCAGATGGTTCAGTCATGTTAGATTTCTCTACATTAGTAAGCCGCTTCTATTCCTACTCGCAAAATTCATTCATAAAATTTCTAAGGATGAACCAGGAGATGGCCTTTTCAGTGAAGGTTGCTTTGCTCTAATAGAAGGAGAATATACTGAGGAGGCTACTCTCGAGATAATTGCAATTGGCCAACCGCCTTGTGAACCTCGAGAAACAACAAGGTATGTCTATGTCTAATGACCAATGTATTCAGACAAGCCAACGGACTAAGGTCAATTTATGGTCACATTGATTTCCTTGGAAAAGGTGCCATATCGTTACTAGAAGATGTTCGTTTTTCAAGTCATTGAGATTGCTCTTCAGTTAATGTAGACTCGGATCGATTTTACAGGCACAATTCAAAGTCCGCATACGAGAAGAAATCCCAGAACTGCATTTCTTTTTCCTTTCCGATGTTTGGCTAGATCACCCGCAAACACTTCCAGGGATTCAGAAAATGTTTGACAATTGCATTGAAAATGACTTCGTTCCACGCATCATCGTGATGTGTGGTAACTTTACAAGCAAGTCTATTGCTCACGGTAATGGGCGAGATGTGCAAATATATCAAGGTATGCAGCACTACAATCATGACAATACATCTGTTTTATTATTTCCCTTTTACTCAGATAATTTTGATGCTCTGGCGGATTTGATTGCGTTATACCCAGTTATAACCCGGTCTACACATTTTATCTTCGTTCCAGGTCCATTAGACATCACCATCAATTCTACTTTGCCTCGAAGACCACTGTTATCAACACTCACAGGCAAGCTGAAGACGAAAATACCCAAAGTACATTTTGCCAGCAACCCATGTCGTATCAAATTTTTCGACCAAGAAATTGTCATCTTTAGGGAAGATTTAATGGCCAAAATGTTGCGAAACATTGTCGGTGTTAAACCGGATGTTAAAAGCGAAGACTTGAAACGATTTGTGAATTCAATTCTCTATGTTTCATGACCTTTACTGACAGGCACATAGCTAGTTCAATCTATTCTTGATCAAAGTCATCTAAGCCCTCTCACGATCGACATACAACCCGTCCTTTCGGATTTTGATCACAGTCTCCGACTGTACCCTTTACCGACCACAGTGAGTGAAAAAAACCGCCTATTCCTTCACTGCCTAATTGATCTTCATCCAGTTAATTCTTGCAGACAAATATGATAGCTATAAGGTAACATATACAGGGTGTCATGTATTCAACCCTGGAAGCTTCATTGGGAAGGCTCTGTCATTCTCAACCTACACACCAGCTGAGGTTAATTCAGAAGAATGGCAAGTCCTTTCAATGCATTAATTCTTCCTCTCTGACTGATTTCTATGTTAGTATTTTGGAGTTCGATGAAGAACTATAAGACCTGTGAGGATGTAGAAGGTCATTTCATTTTTTGCCTCGATCATCCTGCATTCTTTTTCTTCGTGGTATATAGTGTCAATGTGAAGTGTCATCTCCCTCCCATTTTCTATACAAATCCTTACTTTGAGCACATATGTCAGACCCAAGTTAGTTCTGGTATTCAAATTGTATGTAGAAATATTGCAAATAGCCTATACATATTCTGAGACCAGAAGTGCCATGCAACAAGGAACTTGAATGTAAACTGTGAAACATAAAGTACTTGTTCTGTGTACCAACTGCCCTTATGCGGGTTCTCCCTTCAATAGGCTGGGGATATTTGTCAGAAAAAAGAATTCAAAAAAGGAAAGAAAGAGTTTAAAAAGGTATAGTAAGGGAGGGTTGATACCATCGAAACGAGTGGTAAACCTCATCTTCATGAGCCCAAAGTAACAATTTTTTTTAAACTGCTGGGACCTTATGCATACTTTTCGCAGTGCATACCTAACCTTGTATAGAGTAGGATAGGATAGGATAGATTTTGGTTATATTTTGGTTATACTGTACCATTTCTAATGGTTCGGCCGGGGGTGGGACATGGGACAAGGTGGCCGAAATTTTGATCCTGGCCACCCAGACGAGGACCTGGGACAGAGCCGAAATTTTGGCCAAAATTTTCGGCCAAGTGCAAATTTCAGACGAAATTTTCAGGAAAAAAATCAATTTTCGGACTGGGACATTTTGAAGTGGTGGCCAACGACGCTGGGACATGGGACAAGTGACCGATTTCAGCCATAGCCACTAGCCTTGGGACATGGGACGGCCGAACCATTCGAAATGGTACAGTATTCTACTTTCTCAAGCCAGCTGTTGATTTCTGTTGATCCGTTTTTGTTTGATCTTGCCAAGCGGCTTCACCAAAGTGCCTCGCTGATTTACCCACGAACTTCAACAAGGCCACATAGGGCCACATGCATCAGTCCGACTCGTCGGCCCTGTGCCTCCAACTTGACGACTTCTTCCCCAGCCTCCACTTGCTAGCCACCTCGCTTGAGTGATATCATACCTTAATCGCAAGTGTAATTCCATAGACTTATGTTGAGCAGTCTCAGCTCATATTTACGCCCTACCGCTTTAAACATACTGTCGACAAGTCTCTGAGCATACTGCCGATTGCTTCCATCAGTATGTATACATTTTCTTATATTGATTACTATGTTACTTATAATTTTCAATGGCATTTTTATTATCAGCATCTTCAATGCTACAACCCTTCCGCTCGCTGTCTATCCTCGCATCCCTTCTTTTGTTCGGGTCTCCGGATCATGCACTCTCAACATACCTTATATTATGGTTCATCAGGATCGTCACATTCTCTCTGCTTTTGCGAACATATCTTGGCCCATGGCTACTCGCTCTCATGTCTGATCATTTTCGCATTCGAAGTATCAGCCTCAGGTCCATTCGCGGTATTTACTTCCGCAAAGGAGAGTTAATCTGGAGGATAGACCGGGTTAGTTATGTTTGGTCTTCTGTAGAAGGACGCCGCAGAATCGCGATCAAGATTGATGGAGGAAGTTTGCATATCGCGAAGACTGAAGGAAAATCACCGAAGGTTTCTCGAAGCCATAATCGCATTCTTACATTAGCAGACCTCAATCCCTCTCCCCTTGCTGGATATGCATGGAAAATAATTTCGACTATCACGACGTTCTTTGAACCATATATCCGACCTTTTCTTCGATCTTCCTTCATTGCTTGTCTTCGAGTTGGGATAAAATGGTTGCCGAAAATCACCCAAGCACTTTCATTCGACTTGCATTCAATGGTCATAACTTTCGCTGAGGTTCCCGGAGCAAAAATTGTCATTGAAGAGACCAATCTACATAGCACTGTAGATTTGTTGTATATGGAACACTCCCCGGAAGTAACTGACAGTAAACGACCTCTAAGCCGCCCTGATAAACGTGTGGGTCGTGGAATGGCTGTGTGGAAAAAGCGTCTCGCAGAGAGTTTTCAAAGGTCTTTGGATAATGCCTTGGGGGATAGTCGGGGAACGGCAACCTTATCGCTCAAAATTTCCAATATAATGGGTACTATGCCTCTACAATCTTCAATGGGTCTGTACACTCTCCAACTCCCTCTTATTCCATTGACATGGTTTCTTAGATTCATTGAACGTCCCGTTTCTTCTTTCTCCTGGAATGGTGGATTTAACCATCTCGGTTAAATTCAATCCTAAGGAAGGAGCAATAGATCCGCGGGGCTTGGAGGTGGCTTTAAAGCTGGGGGACTGTTCAGCTAAGGTCGACCTGCTGAATGTTTTACTTCGAAAGACCCTGCTAAAAAAATCGCCAACATCTTTCAACAATCATGTTCAACCTTTCTCATCTATCTCGGCGTATACAGACAAATCGTTCGCCTCAGCTCTCGCTTCGGAAGCAAAACATTCCGCGCTCCTTTCCCCTGCGCAATCATTGAAGTCTTCAATTTTTTCAGCATCGTCCCTGTTGTCACCGTCGAAAATGATATCCCCTAACACGTCGTTTTTCTCTCCTAACTCTGCAAATGTATTATCACCAAGGACGCCCAAATCTCCAGCGTCCCCTTTTTTACAAGCAATATCCGTGGGTCAAAGTAAATTCATAACGAGGATTTTAAATAACCAACATGCTGTTGACCAGGCATCTATGCGTCCAAGGCGAAGGCATCTAGTCGGACCATCTGTGAAACTCAAAGATCACAAAGACCAGGTTAGTCTGTTGATTAATTTCAAGATTGTAATCTGACCATAGCCGGTTTAGTCCATCATGTTAGTCATGAACAGCATGGAATTGTCTGTTGCGTCAATTACGCTTTCAGTCCTTTCTGAAGCTCAAACAGGCCCGTACAGAGCCCAAATCAGAGATATCAGTTTCAATCTAGGACTCAGTGATCCATCGACTAATCGATTACATAGAGAACATTTAGGTTCCCGAAACGCGACTGAGCAATTTGATTCAAATCCTTTCGCGCTGACAATGACAATGGGCCAAAGCACCCTTGAACGGGACTCAAATCAGCATACCATGCGCCTGGCTAGACTGGGTCTAATTACATTCGATGCCTTGGCTTTCCAATGGCCTACGCCGTTTCTTATTCCGAAACCTTTCATGTCCAATGACCCCAACGCTTCTTTCCTTGCCATACATCTTCGACTCGCAAGCATTCATTTGACAGATCGACTGCAGGATTTGCAGCAGTTGCTCTGCCTCATTCAACCTAGCAAAGTGTCTGATGATACCCCCCAAAGTGACAATCCAATCCTTCAGTCGGTCCCCGAGCCGCCATCATTTCCCGTCCCACGGCTTTCCATTGTGGTTGAATGTGGACCTATAGTCGCGCGTATAATTTATGACGCTGATCATGGTCAGAAACACCGTGCCATAGAACTAAGAAACAACGGGTTCTCGATGTTGTTGGATTCACACTATGGCCATCCGTCGAGTGCCATTCGCCGACATTTTCCTGCAGCAAGCTCTGTTCAAGCGCTGCATTGGACGCTATCCGTTTCTCTTGGCATGGAACCGTTTCTAGTCCGTGTACGCTCCAAGCACAATTTTATTGGGCATGCCGAGCCTAATCTGCAAGCGTCCGACAAAGACTTTTTGGATGACCCGCCAGTGTTATCTATAGGCTCTATTGACTTATCTGGTGTTGCTAATGCTGTCGCCCAAATCGATGGTGCTCCCGACTCATTCGCAGTGATAGACGTATCCACTCTCACAGTCGATTTGTCAATGGCCCTAGAGACGATATGCATCGAACTTTGGCATCCAATTTCCGTCGATGCGACGCTTCGTTTGGTATCACTGATTACCCCACCAATGAGTTCAAAAAGACCCAAGACCATGTCCAATCCTCGGCGTCTTTTTTTGCGTCTACCTACTGGATTAATGGCCAAAGTGGCTGTTGCCCGCTTCATCGTCTTCATCACTGCCCCAGACATCAACCCTAATGATATTATGGAGCTATCCAGAGGGTTTGCATTGCGCACGAGTGCGTCATTAGAATATTCGTCTCTACAGGCCAATCAAACCCATTGGCTCAATAATCTCCAACGATCTCAAAAAAGATCGAGGTTATTGTTGCCAGCAGAAGCTTTTGCCGATGCTGCCATCGCTGCCATAATCGTAGGCGCTCATGGCGATAAGTCAGCATTCATCAAAGGTCGACTGACTAACCTGGTTTTCAAAACAGCAGTTGCCACTCAGTACGAGCCTGATGAACCAGTTATTGTCGGCCGCGAAGACATACTGGACGACTCTAAAGATATCATCCGAATTGACACGGTACAGATGGACGTTTGCTTATCCTGCAAAAAGGCGGTCGATCAGCTGCAATACACTGATACCTGTGATATTACCATTCAGGTCCCAATTATTCGTGCATACTTCCAGTTGGCTCATGCTTATAGCGTCCTTCTCGGACTACAAACAGTCAATATCTTGAACCCTCCACGGACATCGGCACCCCTTTCCATCGCTAGCGAAAGGCCTAAATCTGATGTTGTGGTTTTATTCCATGGGAACATTACATCAGTCCAGTGTCTCTTAACTCTGCCAATGCAGAAACTTGTCGTCAACATTGATGGTTTGAGCGGTCATCTAACTTCTCCAAGGATAAAGTGGAGCAAAGCAACAGTCTTCGTCGCTCTCCCTTCTCAAGTTAATCATTGGGAAGTAGCCATTGAAGATAAATGGGATGAATTTATAACATTTCAAGCATGGGAAATATCCTTCACTACGGTTGCTGGATCCCTCTGCATCTCCATAGACGGCGACAGTGGACGTCTCCGAATTCCCCATGGTTTCGTCCTTTCGGATCTGGTTCAAGATGTTACTGTTTCTGTCAAAGCAATCAAACATATTGCACATATGGCAAGCACTGGGTGTTACTCCGATATGCTAAATCCAGAACCAGAAGGGCCAAAATCTGTCCCACATCTTACAATACGCCTCGGATGTCTTTGCTTCGAAGCACAAGATGATCCATTCGAGTCCAGGTTGGGACTCATCTGGGCAAGCGCACCAGAAGCGGTCAAACAACGAATGGATCGCGAAGAAGCATTCGAAGCAAAAGTTGCGGCAATTCTGTCGGAAGAGCCCGATCTTGCCTCAAACAGTATGCCAAAAGTTGATCTCGAATACGAGTATCAGTTCAACTCAAACCACAGCGTGTCAATACAGGATGCAAGGCGAAGACTCGATGATGTACATTCTTTGGACTGGGCTTTGCGACTTGAACAAGCCAAAGAACAACGTAAGGAGGAAAATGCAATTCTTCACAAGTTATATGGAACGTTCATACCCACCGCCTCCAAGTCTCTTTTCGAAATTTTGACACCGCCGAAGTCGACTTCCGATCCACCCCTTTTGAGGGCAATGCTGGAAAATCTATGCCTGACAATTTCCCCCCCTTCTTTCAGTGTTGAACAACTTCCTGATGTGATGCATAATCTAGGGGGTGGATTACCTCGCGACACAACGTACTCTCTTCTGGTGCCGCTCCATATTCATTTTACTCTCTCTTCGATGAAGTTCACCCTTCGAAACTATCCAATTCCTCTTGTCAACATTCCACAACGACCAGATGCCAATCTTATTTCCTGGACCTTTGACACTGATCTCATTGTTGGTGAAGAAATGGGCACAGAGTCATCTGTCGACTGGATCAAGTGTCCTATAATTGAAGCCCATCAATCTCATCATGGGGAGGCTCCATTTTCAATTCTGGTACCGAAAACTATCATGCCTGTTAAGACATATGCTACACCGATAATCAAAATTGCAACTCCTGAGCCCACCACATTTTCTTGGGGAGTAAGCTACGGCCCTGCCATGCAAGATGTGATGAGAATCATCGATACACTGTCAAGCTCTCCGCGGGACCCTTCACCCACTCTAGGATTTTGGGATAAAGTAACGTATCTTGGCTCTTTCTTTTGAAATTTGATTTGACTTTTTTCGAAGATGCGCCTTGTCTTCCATTGGACCATCAAAATCACATTTTCCGGCGATGTCCAACTTTTCATGAAAGGTGGATTTTCCATTGTCCAACGATAACCATATATACTCATACCATTTGCAGGTACTCGAGATCCGTGCAACCTAATCGACACTGGGGCTGGCTTTGTCTTATGTTGGCAGGGAAATCCCGAGATTCGAATTGGCTATGAGAACTTGCAGAAAGAATTGGTCCAAGTGACGAGTGACGGTATGCTCATCGCCGTTCCGAAGTAAGTCGCTATGTCTCGTGTTTTGCATATACTAATTCAAGTCAGCCTCGACGCCTACCTTCCGAAATCGCGTTCTTTGCCGGGAAAGGCACCCTTTCAGCAATCAAAGCTATTCCAAAAAATATTCGCTCGATTAAGTTCAGGCGTTCGCTATGGAATCGGTTTCACCCTCGAGAGATCATGTGGCAGCGAATGTCTATTTTGCTCAGGCACGGCATTTGAAAGAAAATGCAGATATTTCTCATTCCGTCCTCATTACGAGGTCATGCTTGAAAAGAAAGCTTTTCCACCAAGTCTTAAGGTTTGCCTTCTTCATCTTTTTTGCGTTAGACATTTGACCAATTTACTTTTATTCAAGGGTCCGGGCGATTCTTATAACGGATTTCGATCTGATTTCATTCACCTTTCATTGTCACTGGCATCCTCTACTAAGTTCAAGGATCGAATGGCGACCATCCAACCAAGTAGCCTCTACCTTACTCCAAAACTTTTTGCTCACTTTTGGTCCTGGTGCTATCTTTTTGATGGTGCTCTTACCTTGCCAATTCGCCAGGGAAATTACTATCCTCTCCGCCCTATCTCCCCTAAACTTGGACGTCACCTTGCTACGCTGAAGTACAGGATATCTCTCCCGAATCTGTACTTCATACACGGATATATTGATGATTCCAGAGAAAGTAAGTGACCTATCTAATCTAAGAAGTCGCCGAATTGCCGGAGTCTAATATCTTATATCATAGCCTGGGTTGATGGCGTTACACCTTGGGTAGGATTGAAAGGAAAGGTTGACGAGCTTCAAGTAGACATGCATCAACGCGAAGAAGAATCCATCGTGCCTGGACCTGTTCCAGATACTACCAGGATATTACGAAGGAAACCATTTTATGCAGCTGAAGTAATTATGAAAGGTCTTGAACTCCGTGCGTTGCTGGCAACCTTTCTGGAGCCTATGAAACAGAATGTCGAAATGACGGCTCCGTCGCAAAGGAGCAACTACAGAAAGCATGTCGATCTTCCTATCACGCCTTCTACGTCTATCTGGTATGACCTCAACGACTTTCAGGAGCTGGATTGGTCGCCTCCAGAGCATGGTACACTTCATCTTCTACCACTCGCAGCTTGCCCTCATTTTACCTACTTCAAACGAAACGAAACTCTTTCGGGTGCCCAGCAAGCCAGTAAGTTTGGTTCTGAACATTCCCATATGTGCTTGCTAGGGAAGGAGCCATGTAAGATATTGAATATTTTCACATGAGTATTGTTATTAAATATCCTCTTAGCCATTCCTAAAACACAGATGAATCTCGCACTCGCTAGAGCAGCAGAACTTAAAGATGACCTAGCAAGCGAAAACAAATCTCAACCCAGAAAGACCGCTAGCGTAAGTGCATCATCCACAGGCTATAGTTCTATGATTAATAATTTCCTTCACGCAGGAAAAGAGGGCATTAACAAAGATGATCACGCTCTTAGATGATTATATCTCCGTTCTCAGGGAAGTTGAAATCAGGCCAGAAAGTGCTTCCCAGAGAGATGCGGCAGGTAATTATTATATGCCCTCTGACATTGTTTCTTCCGATGAATGGGCTGAATTTGATAACGTCTATCAAATACACTGCCCCAGCATTTTCATGGATAGTGCCACCCGTGATGTGAGTATGGATACATCATATCGCTTGATTGATTGCTTATTTCCTATGATAGATCATGATGCAATATTATTACTGCTCTCGGGATAGAAGAGGATCAGAATATCATCTAGCAGCTCGGTATGTATGCTCTTTTGGATAATGATGTATATTATTCTCAAATTATTCGCAGTGCCGTCAAGTTTATTCGCGATCAAGCGAACGCAGCTCTTTCATTGGACCAAGAGGCAGGCATGAAAGAACGCGGTACTCCTACTGCTGCACAAATGGCTGCTTCGGCCCTTCGAAAGGTGCTCAAAGGAGACAGCAGCACCAAGGTTCCTTTGGAGGTTATTCGAGAACTAGATTCACTTGACCCAAGCAAAGTTGATCCATTGAGTGGCTGGGCAGATGGCGTTTCGCTCCGGAAGAGTCACTGTTGTATTCTACTGAAGCCTCAGATCATATTACGCGGGGAAGCATCAGCAGATAAATGTATTGTGGCAGCTGCCCAAGCGAGGTTGCAGTCATTTGCGATAATGGACCTCGCTAATTTGGAAGATCCTATCAGTGGTAAAATTATGTCAAGGTACGATATATGATCAGGACCTTTTTTTTTTCTGTCGTTGATATACCCATGATAGAAACTATACTTCTCTCTCGGGTTTGCAAACATTCGCACCGACAAAAGTGCTGTCTACCAACAATGGGTCGGTTCCGCTCGAAGTTTTAATCGACCTTCGTTGCGAAAGTGATGCATTTGAACGTCTCGTTCCTCAGACTGAGGCAATATTCCATTACGACAAATTCAACCGCCTACGTTTGCGTAACAAGACTACGTCCGTTGCCACGAAGGCAAGTGTGACACAAGATGTATCATCGGCCAATGACGGACATCTGCAAGATCAAACGGTGAAAATATTATCATTCTGAAATGTGCCTTTGCTGATGGACTTTTGTTAGGATCTCATTCGCGTGCACATCCCAAGATTCACAGTGTCTGCTAATGCTGAGCACTTCGGAGCTATATCGAATATTGTTACCAAATTACTTCTCTTCTCCGACCCAGCTCACAAGACAAGACTGGACAAACTTGAAACGCTGGTTTTTAAATACGACTTCACGGACCTTGCTTCTGCAGCTGATGTAGTCGCAAGTCTGCAAAGTCGCTTGAGAGATGCATTGGAAACAGAACGTCTGACGAGGCGGAACTGGCGACGACTTGAAGAAGAAGATGGGCGTGTAGCCCTGCTCCATCTGCAGTCCCACATTTTTCTATTGTCAGAAGAACTGAATCTACTATTTGATTCTATAAAGATGGCCCAAGATCGATTCGATGACCAAGCAGACCAAAAATCGGCGCTTTTGTTGCATGCTTCATCCTCCGAGATTTCTTGGAGAATGTTGGACGAGCGAAAGAATCTCCTGTCCAAGCTCGTCGTTATGGACATCAATTTTCATTGGCTCAGTCGGCAAGACAGTTCAACTGTCAATAATCTCTCTATTGGGAACCTTTCTGCCTTTGATGGTTCGCGATATGCTCTATGGACCGAAATTCTATCCAAATATGATGAACCACCTAACCATCCATTGCTCAAGGTACGTCTACTTTTTTTCTTTCTTTCTTTTTCTTCTTTGCACGCTAAATCTAAAATATATGTATTTCCAGCGCGGGTTGTTCTTGGTAGCAAATTGGACTATTTTGGCGCCGGTTGGAGGTATCACAATCTACGAAGTTTTTGAACTCTCGTTACATCCGCTGCGACTACAAATTGATGCCAAAGTCGGTCGAAGGATCATGGAATATGTCTGGCCTGACCGCGCGCGCCGAGCCATCGCCCGAGGATCAGAGAAATCGCAGACTGTTGTTCCACCAGAAATTACCATCAAAAGTCCAACTTCGGCTGGCCGGTCGTCATTTGATTCTCCTCACGGACTACAGTCCAGTCGAAACGGAGATAGTAAACCACCAATGCCTTCTCTACGACGACTTGGTAGTTCAAGATCATTTACTGACCTGAAGTCTGCAAGGGAAAGCAGTGGTCCCAATCCTACTACTTTTCTCAGCTCTCAGGGTTTCCTAAGTCCAACTGGTTTCCTGAAAAGAACTCATTCCTCGGACTCTGTCAATTTTGCCAGCATGTTAGACGCATCAGTTGCAGGCCAGTCCGCCGATGCAGACCCTTCAACCGCCTGTGACCATCAAAATGATGCTGGTGACGCGCAAGTCATGAAGACGCGCTCATCACAGAAAAGTTTTGTTCTTGTGCGAATTTCGAGGTCAGTAATTTAACCTATAATTTTATGTAACTTCTTTCTGACCTCAAACGTAAATTTAGCCTGCATATCCTTCTAAGCGTAGTGAAAGAAGGATCCTTTGAATGCCATGATGCCAAAATCAAAACGCGGGAACTGGAATATCGTAATCAGACGTGGAGCGTAAGTACTTTACTTTTTCTCTGTTATCTAATACTCAGATGATTATTTTAGTTCGAAGAGTTGGTCAACCAGTTCATTCCTTCTAACATGACCTGGCGAGGATGGGTTAAAATGGCATTCCATCAACCCCTTGTCCCAGTACTTCCGGTTGCTCGAGAATTACTCGCAAAAACCAAGTGGACAGCATCATCAAAGGCTCAACCCCATGATAGCCCTCTGAGACTTCTACATCCAAGAATACTTGCAACCGACGACGACCAACGAATAAATTGGACAATAAGCGAAGCTGCGAGGAAAACGGAAATTTCATCTAAATCAAGCTGGCGGAATGCCCTGCGAAGCAACAAGGAATCGCCGAAACTTACATCCCTTCCTCTGACAGACGAACCAGAACAAATTGACAACATGGATCTGCCTAGCAGTGCGGATCATCCGACCACTCGAAAGCGAGTGAAGAGCCTTTTCACAAAAGGTTCGAGGTCGAAGAGCAGAGGTCCAGAAAAGGTGAGAACTCCGCTACACGTTTTGAATAAAGGTCATGATTCCTAATGCATAATGTTTAATTCTTAGCGCCAGTCAGAAGATATCCTGAAGGCATAGTCAACGCGATAACTTGATCACAACCAGACTGTCTATTTCCATATCTTTATAGCGAATATATATTGAACACTTGTAGAATATTAATTATATCAATCCAATTCATTGCTAATTCTCTGCTATTATCAAAAGCAACAAGCAGTAGTACGTACTTGAAGCAAGATAACGGTAACGTATTTAGTCACATGCCGAAAGTTCAGCGTCCTATTTTTAAATAACCTTGGAGCCGGTCCCACTTTCATGAATCGCCTTGTACCGTCGACACTCCGACCCCCTCTTCATCCTCATTATCGTACCCGTCAACACTTTCCCCCCGCCGTCACGGGATCTGGTCCTGACATTTCATCTTTGGAAGGATGCCTTCCATCAGAGTCAGAGGTCAAGCTTACTCTAACTTAGAGGATGGACCACCAGAACTTGATTATAGTGCACCTCAGCCGGACAATCGCATTTCCGCACAATACACCCCATCGCCTTTACTCCGTGTCATTCCTCGCATAAGCTCTCGTTTATCTCTTCCATTCCTTCGTGTAGAAGCTTCAAATGCTCAGCCTCTAACAAGTACCCCAATAACCCCAAGAAGGTCTCGCGCCGCTACGACAGCTAGCCGTGTACATGCCCATTGCACTTCCAATATAAGATCCCCGCACTTCTTCAATCCTCCAGAAGGTACAACCCCGACGGGTCAAGCGACTGGCTTTGCCGCCCCATCTCTCTCTCCGACAGGATATGCTAGCCATGCGTATCCGCAGGCAGGTCAAATGATGACCATTGAGGGCTTGCAAACTGAGCTTCGAATGTCATCGCATGGAGAACCTGGTTTGATAGAGAACTCTATAAACTTATCGCATACAGATGGAGGGCGCGACGACGACGACGACCATCACCACGATGATGTGGTGGACCATCTGGATGTCATAGGTATGCCATTAGTTTCTTCCTTCAAATGCAGTTTTTGACCATCGACGAAGATTCGCAAATAGGTGCTTTTTCTAATCTTACAAATGCAGCCAACTCTATTGTTATGTGCGTTTGGCGGCTCTATTTTTTTTGTTGGAAACGTATTGACATGGCTTTATTACTTAGCCCGCCCTCTCCATGGTATTCACGCAAACCAGTGGTTATACTTCCTTCTCTGCCTCGAAAAACAGATGATAGTGAAAATGCCGAAGAGTTTGAGGACATTTTAGATCGCCATGTCGATGATGTGCTCAAGCGACCTTCAAAAATTCGGCGTACTCTCATGGGAGTTTGGTCTTTTCTCAAAACTCGTAAGTTCTTTCCAATTTATCGCTCATATAATGAGTCTAGCTAACACAGATATAGCAATGGGTGTAAGTGTCCGTCGCTCTTTTTATTTTAGTTGTGCTTTAACGTCGCTCGAATATTTCTAGATAATCACTGGCATATATGGATTTTTAGTCGGTATGCATCACTGTTCTAACAAAAATGGCATCATCTGACATGGCTCATTTAATCAGTATTCTGGGGGGCTGCCATTGTCATTTTCCTCGCCAGAATCATCAATTTTCACAATGCAAATACACAAGGGTTTTGGGTAGAAGTTTCGTCTCAAGTCGAAACAGGTATGTTGCATTCCATCTTCAAAGCCCGCACCTCATGTAGTATTTGGGAAGGTTTATTCACACTCACAAGTATTGGTTTAATACCATCGCGTGCATTGGATACCTACAGTGAGTCAATTTAGCCATTCTTACCAACAATAAATTCTCAATTTCGATCAGGAATATTCAAAATTTGGACGTATAAAAGAAGAACAGCAAAACTCAGGGAAAAAGCCCGCCTCCCTCAGCTCTTCGATGTCGATGATCTTCCTGATCCTATTTACGACCCAAACTATGTACATGTTTTGACCGAAGAAGAACAGGAAGATTTACACAGACGTAAGGACACACATTTTCCGATTCCACATGCTCACATCAGCATTATCAGAGCAACGGAAATTTCAGCATTCACAGACTTGGTACCGGGCTCATGGAACGGAAACCCACAGGGTATGCAAGGATCTTACTCTCTCGTCATTGTGGACACTGACTTTTTCATGAATAGGCATTTCCTATAAAGTAGGTTAATGTCACAATATGTACTCCGCATAACTTGACCGGCTTATTTTGCAGTATGGCGCTTTTGATTTGCTTTTTAAATGATGGGAATTCAATTTTCCAGGTGACTTTTACTGCAGTCATCGAGATCATAACCTCAATGAGCTAATAATATCAGATTTTTCTTTGCGGTACCATGTGGGGTTTGAATCGGTAAATCCATTAAATTATGGTCATTCGAAAACTCATCAATATCATGTTCTGCAGCTTTCAACGGCCACCTTGGACTACTGGATTACTCATACCGGCAAGTTTTCTATGCGGTATTGGTGCAGCTGTTGTTATTTGGAAAGGTGGAGAAAGAACAAAACGAGTAGAAGAAGTCAAGGAAAGATTGCGAGCAGCCCTTGCGAGCAAGTCGCCTCTGCAGGACGACCAATTACCACAAAGTCTATCCCGAAATCGAGATCCGCAAACAAATTCAACTTCGATGATGTTAGGCGATGATCCTGGTCCAGGCGAAAAACTCGAAGACGGAGACCAAGCCTCCACCACTTCGATGCTCATAGAAGAACGTATGACCATCCCTCGCGCCAGCAGGCTTGACCATCAGTGATACCCTTTATGATTAATTCAGATGGATGGATACCTATACCGACGAAGCCACTATAATACACGTGTGTAGCATTAGCATTTTTATTAGGATTTTGGATCGTTTCAAACGATTGTACTTTTTTATTTAGTATTTATACATTTAAGCTGTGCGTTCCAAATATGCTGCCCAACCCTCTGCCATATATCGTTCAGCTTTTGCACCGATGATGTCTACAGCTTGTGGATCTGTTCCGTAAATACCTCTTCCAACTATGATGATATCGCAACCCGATTCGAGAACAGCTTCTCGTGGAGTCCTATATTGTTGGCCCATCGCATCGTCTTTGGATTCAAGACCAATTCCAGGAGTCAAAATAAGGAAGTCCTCGTTGACAACATCATCTTCTGGCTGTGCTCCTACTCCTTCCATTCTTTTCTGAGCAATGAAGCCAATAACAAAGTCTCTATGTTGACGTGCCATTCGGACTGCAGCTTCGGTATATTCGCCAACAGCTAGTGATCCTTTGGTGCTCATCTCTGCAAGTAGCAAGAGTCCACGACCCAAAGGAAGGCCTACGGATGCGAGGCCTTTAATAATTGAGGGCCCAGGAACAGGATGAGCATTTGTTAGGTGGGACCAGCTTGCGATTTTATGCACACCGCTCGAATATTGCAGCGCAACCGTATTACCTGTTTTGTTGCCAATCAGATTCCTTTTGCTAGTTTATCCGCGAAAACTAACCAATATCGGCGAACTTCCTGTCTTCGAAGTACAGAAAATCATGCTTTTGGCTCAAGCATTGTAATTGTTCAATCAAGGAAAAGTCAAAGTTCTCAACAATATCGATGTGTGTCTAGGAAGACAATTAAAAGGCAAACCAATATCTTATTAAAATTTATAATTCACCTTGATCATGCAAACATATGGACCAACAGCGTCAATAACCGCCAGGAGATCTTCAGCTTTTGTAACATCAACGCTGACTGCAAGATTTGATTTTTTGCGCTCGAGGGTTTCCAGAATTGCTTTGGCAGTTGGATTGCTAAAACTATGAACCCTTTCCCCATATGCTTGTTTATGAGGGTAAGAGGGCATTATGTTGCTGGTATATGGGTTGGAGGATTGAGGACTGGTGGATGTAGAAATGCAGTCGGACTGTCGAAGATTGACATGTCTTATCTTTCCGAAGATAAGATAACGTCGAAGATCATCAAAATTAGTTGGCGTGCAAGTCCATGATTCAACCAATACTTTCATGTCGCCTCTTGTAGTTCACGAACGTGAGCAAGACGATGCTGATATTGAACGATATTCAAAACGCCCAAGATTTGACGACGAAATCGAACCGACGGTAAATTCTGATTCGAAAGCAGAACATGTCCTCCCTCCTAGTCACGCATTACTGGGCATACCATTACCGACAGCCAAAGAAGGGCAACCTTTGAACTTTCTCGAAGCGGATGTTGGAATATCGGAATATATTGGGCGTGGAGAGGCGAGGGTTGAAGGAATCATCAAGCAAAGGTCCGTCTTTTGCGTGTCACCAGTTCATAAACATCATGTTAATTGAAAGTGTGCTAGATTTACAGACTTTTTGGTCTTTGAGGTCGATCAAGACAGTAAAGTTATCCACTTAAAATCCTTGGGGAAGCCAGAATCTCCCAAAAAGGAGAAGGAGGACGTTTCTCTTATTTCAACGACATCGACGACAGTTGAGGATGCTCCCATGCTCGCCGAAGGAGAGACAGGTCAAAGTCAGACAAACGATTCGGCAGCTGAAAGTACAAATGTACCTAAAAGCAATGATGCACCTGTTGAAATGCCTGGTTTGAAGGCATCTACGAAAGAAGAACTTTGGCCCGAACACTTTGATGCTACTTTGGCGGCTTTTCTCGACCAGGACAAAGTATCTGAACTGAAGAAAATATTCTTGGAAGGCCCGGAACCACCCAGAGTAAGTGACGCTGGCTGGGGCATCCGTATTGCATCTACAAGCGTAGCCGAAGAATCTACACCCGCGGAGGAGCCTGAAGTTTCAAAAAAGGCAGAGGGTAACGGCCGTAGCCGTGGCGGCAAACGGGGAGGAAGAGGAGGTCGTGATGGCGGTCGTGGTGGTGGCCGAGAAGACACCAGAAAAGTGGTATCAGCAGTATGTTTCCTTCGCTATCGCCATGTCGGGATATATTTACTGATAAGTTGAGTGTAGCCTATCACATCTAAGGATACAAGAACTGCCTTCCATAAGGCTATTCGAGAATTATTTGGAGGGAAGCTTGATACTGAAACAGACACATCCGGCCCCACTGAAGAAGGTTCGCGCATTCTTATTAAATGGGCTAAACGAGGTGGAAGTCGTGGCGGGGGTCGAGGTGGGCGTGGAGATGGTTCAGGTACGCATATTTGATCTTGGAATTGACGTCGAGAGTTGAATCGGATGCACAGAATTTACGACGCGTCCCGCTCGTGGTGCATACCCTCCTTACATCCATTTCACTCTTCAAAAGACGAACCGCGACACTCAAGATGCCCTCGGTCATCTATCTCGTAACTTCCATGTCAACATCAAGGACTTATCAGTCGCCGGGACAAAGGACAAGCGTGGTGTCACTGTGCAAAGAGTTTCGTTGAACCGGCACAACAAGAGCGTCGAAGAGGTATGGAAGCTCGCAAATGGTTTAGGGCCGAGACGAACACTCGAGGATGTCACGACACAAAGAGGAGAGCGAGGAATCCGTATTTCTGATCTTCAATACCGCAAAGCTGGACTGGAGTTGGGTATGCTGAAAGGAAATGCGTTTGTGATAACGTTGAGGTGGAGTAGTTCTTATTCGTTTGATGGACTTTTCTCTGACTACTCTATCCATCTTGTTTTAGAAATGTCAAAGTTGCGTCAATGGAAATCCTGGATGAAGCGATGAATACCATAAAAAACAAAGGGTTTATCAATTATTATGGTAGCAATACTACTATCTGTGCTTTCTCTCAACTAATCTTGTTTGCCATAGGCATGCAACGCTTTGGAACAGCATCTATCCCAACACATGCGATCGGACTCGCACTTTTGAAATCTGAGTGGCAAAAAGCAACAGATATGATCCTGTCAAAGAGGCATGGTGAACATCCTGACGTAGAAGCTGCCCGCGATGCTTGGCTGACAGAACACGATATCGACAAAGCTTTGCGATTGTTCCCAAGGCGTGTTGTTGCGGAACGTTGTATTCTGGAAAGCTTTAAAAAGCAAAAAGGTGACACACGCAATGTGATGGGAGCACTTTCTACGGTAAATACACGAGGGATTCTTTCAATAAACTACGGCTTATGGGTGCTTTATAGATCCCTCGAAACCTTCGTCTGATGTACATTCACGCCTACCAATCATATGTTTGGAATGCCATAGTTTCCGAACGCATTCGTACATATGGAAGTGATCGACCTATTGTTGGAGATCTTGTCTTTGAAACGGCCAAGGACAAAGAAGCTATGGAAGTAGACGATGAGGAAATTTCCGCCCTCGAAAATGAAGCTGACGATACAGGTGGGTCTAACGATACACCCTTAATTTTCTGCTCCAATTAACTATTCTCGACAAGCTCCCTCGAAGAAAAACCGCAAGCCGTATCAGCCCCCTCGCATCCGCACTTTGACAGAAGAGAATTTGGACAAATATACCATCTTTGATGTCATCATGCCGCTGCCAGGTACAGATGTAGCCTATCCCGGTGGAAAACTCGGCGAACGTTACAGAGAATTCTTGAGGATGGATGGATTGGATCCGGACAACTTTCAAAGAAAACAAAAGTAAGAGTCTGACTGCATTGACCTTTCCTCATTTCTAACGTACATCAATAGGGATTACACTCTTAATGGGTCATACCGCGCAATGCTTCACCTTCCCAAAGAGATGTCATGGTCGGTATTGCGATATACGGATCCAGACGTCTCTCTGGCACAGTCCGATGAAGACAAATTGCTTAACTTCGACCCTCCTGCGATAGTCGCAGATGGCAAGTTCATGGCTCTGCAAATCAATCTAATCTTGGGAACGGCAGCGTATGCTACCATGGCGTTACGGGAAATCACGAAAACAGATACCAGCTCCCATTTCCAAACCAGCCTCACAGCAGCAGCAGAAGACCAAAAATATCGGGGAGTGACTACAGCAGACTCAGCTGAGCTTCAAGTTGCTGATCAGGCCGAAGTAGACGCAGTTGATCCAAAACTCTGATGCCACGGTAGATTTGTATCAATAGCAGTCCTGCCAATAAGAACAAGCTTTATGCCCATCGCTACGCGTTGGAGAGTCGCGCTTCGCGCTCCTCCCCTGCTTCACTTTGGGCAACAGCTTGCCGGGGCTGCGCCCCTGGGCCCCCTTTAGTCGGCGCCTTGCGCCTCCGTACTAATTACTAAAAATAATTAAAGCATTTACCTGCATTTGACCCGAAACTTGAATAGTTTCAAATCCCAATCAGTTTAGGCTTGAAGTAAGCTTGAATTGACTCAATTGAGCAATGTAAAATATTTTGATGCTCTTGAGAAGTATTTGCTGATATTAATTAGACCCACCAATAATTACTTGAGCTTGAAGTAAATTTCCCAGCAAATGGTCCACTCTGAGCTACAGCAGTTTGGTTGGAGAAGTGTACAACCATTCCTACATCCATTTGAAGTTCCACATTATGTTGAGCTTCTGGAATCTGAAGTATTTTATGCCACAGCTGCCCCCTGGCCCTTCCTTTTTAATTAAATAAGGGCAGCTGGTGAGTTGAAATAATCTGACAATGCATTTGTCTAAATTCATATACTTAGATGTTTGTGCCTCTTGTTGTCAGAGAACTGGAATATGTTCCTCAGAAATTTCTGGCCAGAGCATCACCCAGGCCCATTTAAAGAGTTAACTCCATCCATTAGGCTATCTTAAATTTAATATGACTCCTTCCTATACTGTTCAGCACTGCAGTTTTCATTCAAATTTCAAATACATTTTTGCAAAATAATATAACACCGGCCAAGAACTAAGCTATAGAGGCTTCTCTGGTCCAGCAATGCAATCCAATCAAAGTAGAAAAAATGCGAAATCGGTGGTAACAGCTGCAGTTGATAATAGAGATTCAATCCCGAAGGAAGGGGAGGCAACTGCAAACCCGCCAGCCAATCTCTCTGCAAACTGTGCTCAGAAAGAGGTCCAGACCAATAGTAGGCCTTTAAGCAACTGGCAAACACTCTGTTACAGAGAAGCCAGGGAAGTAGGACTTTTCAGAGCGTCACCTTGATCTTCAAATTTTCTCAAAAATCAGATACAATGCAGCAGCAAAGGCACAATCTATAACCCAGTTCTAAATACAGGTCCCAGAAGTCCAGTAGTCCAAAAGCCCCAGAGAGAAGAAACCAAACCACAGCAGAATAGAGGAGGAAAGGGAAGGAAGAAGTACTCTGGATAATCCAAAGCACTTTAATAGAGAACAGACAGAGCAGACTTGATTTTTAGAGATTAGAATAAGTCCCATACACCCAAAGAAAGCAATAAATACCTCAAAGCCACCCAAAAATCCTTCAAAAACACGAAATTTCAACCCCACAACAGGGTAGAATAGCACTGTAGAGGGAGAGAAATTTTATCAGAATCTGAAAAGGGCAAAAAAAGCGAAGATAAATGATATACCTTGGCCACAAATGATATAGCCACCTATTTTGGAGGTGTATAGGACCTCAGAGGGGTATTTTTGGATGTGAGATGCACGAAAATCCCAAAGTAGCACTGACAGCGTGTCAAAATGAGGTGGGAGAGGCCAGTGGTCATAGCGCGGTGACGACGTGTTTGGTTCAGAGGCCATTTGGCACTATTTACTTAATTCAAAGGCTGCCGGCGATGCGCGGCCACAGCTTGAAGCGCGGGCAGAAACAACACAGCCACTATTAGCTAATCCTTATGTCAGCAAAAAACCGTCCTCTCTTAATATCTTTGATGATTTAGGAGTTTAGCACCAACGCAGTGACAAATGGATAACCGCTGTATTCCAGGGGCTGAGTACGGCGTCGACAACGTGGAACCCATGCGAAATTTGGAGCCCATGAGAAATCTGTCGAGTTCGAGTGAGTCTAAATGTAACGGGGGCAGAGATCGGCGTGACGAGTCCGGTAGTAAGGAAGTAGGATAACTGCAAGGAATGGTACTAGTCTTCCATGAGAATAGTATTAGATACTAACCCATTGCCTTGCTGCTGCGGCCGGTGAAATCAAGCAGAGGTAACGGCGACATTCGCAGGGTGCAAGTGAATAATGTGGCGAAACGTGGGTGCCGAGCGCCGGTTCCCAAGTTACAAGTCTATCCGTTGCCCGAAATGACGGTGACTCCCAGCCGACGCGGAATCGGCCAACGTGTCGAGGCGTGAACCATAACGAGCATGTTCTATAACAATACTCACCACAAACTCGACACTCCTTGATTCCTTTCCCTTCAATGGCTAAAGTCGAAACAATCGTCTTTCTGTCCCTCGTTCTGGATCTCTTCGCATTTACTATTCCTTTGCCTCTTTTTCCTCGCCTCATAGAGTGGTATACACTAGTAAATCACTGGACGAATGCACACCATGACTCTACTGATCCTGTTCATAGAGAGAAAGCTCGGATCCCAATGGTTTCTTGTCGCGCACGCTGCAACTTGTAACATCTATCAGGACCCTTCTGTATAAGCCGGGAGTTCAATCTCAACGTTGGGATGTTGTTCTTTTGGGAGGTCTCATGGGTTCGATCTTCTCGTGAGTTTTCCATAAATTTCTTCCTCTCAAGTTCATGCTCATTTTCCCAAAGCACACTTCAGTTCTTCGTATCGCCCAGAATTGGATCTCTGTCTGACAAGTATGGGCGAAAGCGCATTCTCTTGATCACCATGATTGGGAATATCCTCTCTGCATTAATGTGAGGTCGTTTCTGCTGTGCTCGCCTTTCATGCTGATCGAAACTGCATGTAGTTGGATACAATCGACCTCCTTTGCATCTTACATGCTCTCTCGAGTCGTTGGAGGACTCAGTGAAGGCAATGTCCAATTAGCGATGTCAGTCTTTGAGCGCTCGTATCCGACATGCCATTAATATACATTTCTAGTGCTATTCTTTCCGATGTGACATCACCAGCAGCCCGCTCAAGAGCACTGGCTCATGTTGGAATTGCCTTCGCGATCTGCTTCTGCATTGGCCCACCCATCGGGGCATACTTTGCTTCCCGCCCGCTCCCAAAATCACTCAGCAGTTGGGGTCCAGGCCTCAACATTTATGCTGCGCCTGCCATTTTGACCCTTGTCCTTCTGGTGGCTGAAACTATCTTCCTTGCAGTAGCTCTTCCTGAAACCAGAGGAACAGGAACGCGTCCATCTGAGGGGAAACAGAAAGCTGCTCATATGAATGGAAATGGCAAGCATAGTGATAGTCCTCCGAAGCCCAAACGCACCATCGAGAGGCGGCTCAGCGTTCTCAAGACACTCCGGAAGTTGCATTTCTTCTTCCTGGCGCTCTTCTCAGGAGTAGAGTTTACTCTGACCTTCCTTACGTTCGACTGCAAGTATCTAATGCCTTTGCTCTGGACATCTGTATTAATGACATTTCTCTAGTATTGGATTGGTCAAATACTCAAAACGGAAAATTAATAGGATCCATCGGAATTGTCAGCGCTCTCCTCCAAGGTGGATATGTTCGCCGTTCCATGTCAAAGGTCGGAGAGGGCAACATGGCACGAAGGGGTGTGTCAAGTTGCGCAGTCGCGCTGGTCCTTCTTGCCATTCTACCGAGATATGTCCAGACACAGCCATCGTTCGCCATGAGACTTTTGCAGACCGCTGCGGTCTGCATGGCGTTCACAAGTGCGACAGTCGTCAACTCGCTGACTGCGTTTGCATCCTTGCAATGTGATGAAGGTCATATTGACGAGGCAACTGGCAAAGTTGTTCAGGAGCGTCCCGAACTCGCAAAAGGAAAGGCTCTAGGAGAATTCAGATCATCTGGACAATTGGGCCGCGCCCTTGGACCCTTATTAGGTGAGTTGGCTCGCCGTGCAACTGAACCTGGCGCTTGTACTGATATGCATCAGCTTGTGCATCTTACTGGACTTTCGGACCGTCAATTACATATGGTATCTCTGCTTCGGCCATGATAGCCTTGTCCTGGAGTATGAAATCGATAGCCAAAACAACATCCACCTAATCATGTATCCAAAAATCAGAAAATATCTATTTAGTTAGTATTTGAAGATGGAAGTAGTCCAAACTGGTCCGAAAAGAAAACTAGCTTTTTGGCCTTGTATCAACGAAATGGTAGGTAACGTAAGATATACACCACGTGTTGTCTATGGCGAGGTAGAATATGGTATCAAACGAGGGCAATCACCTAACCCTGCGTGTCCGAATAAATAAAGTGTTCGATGCTTGAAAGTATCGCAACTTGCTATCATTCGGTCGCTTGATTTGACATGGATGACTCTGCAGCAGAGCCATATCTGACAACGGTATCAGGATAAAGTTGTCGCTTTTTAAAGACGACTAGCTTATTGAGGATGACCGTGGTGGAGAGGGTGAGTCGTCCAAATTGATGAGAGGGGTAAGAGGGGTATATTCATCATCATTTAGGAGGTGCTGGCTGCTAGAGCTAGTATCGCGCGTGCTTTCAATATCTTGCCGATAATATTGCTGTTTTTCTGGGGTAAGTAGTGTTGCTCTGTCATTGTGCAAAGGTAGTGTCGGACGTGTGATTGGCCTTGAAGTGTTACGAGGTGGCGGCGCAGGTTGGAGTTCTATATCTGGGCTTTGGGTAAATATAGCAGGTAAAAAGAACATAACGCCTCTGGTATAACGTCGGGGTCCCGTCCTGATGGGAGTTTCAGGCGGATCCTGATAAGCAACAGCCATAGAGCTGACCCTGTTCCTGACTCGCCGGAAGGCCTCCACTAGCGGACTCTGAGTACGACCAGCGTAAGGGTCCGAATCGAGATAGCCTGGCTCTTCATTCGGAGAAGGCGAGCGGGAATCGAAAGGGAGGTGGAGTATGGGAAGATCTTCTTCGATGGGTGAAGTCGCTTCAGCTTCACTTGAGGGCAGTTGAGTGGTGGTGCCCAATCCTGAGAACGACGAATGGAAATGCCAACGTCCTGAGCGTGAGAGTCTGGGGAAGACGATATCATAACCCCTGCTGAATCGTCTGCCAGGTTTAGATGGCATCCTTATCAGCCCAATAATGAGAATGACAAGGCCTATCCACATTAGACCCTTTCCCCACGTTCCCAAAAAGCCAATGAAGGCCGCATCATCAGCGTGCCAGCTACTCCCATAGAAGTGAGAGAAGAAGGAATGTGGTGCCTCGTCTTCTCTGGCGTTCTTCCCATACAATGATTTGGGCAGAATACGAACATCTTGAAGAGCGGTTTTGGGATGGGATGCGGTGAAGAGGCCGTACTGAGCGGAGAGGAACATGGGGCCGGTAGAGAACATGACGGTAGGATAATTAAGAATCCACGAGTGGTCGAATTTTTTGAGACTGTGGATAGTTTGCTCTAGGATAGGATGATGCCTTTCGGCGAACATGAGATCGTTGGAGACGCCGACGGGGATTGTTTTTGGAAGGATGACGGGATAGATGAGTAATGGATCGAGGGGCTTCAGGCATCCAATGTCCAGATCAATATAGACGCCGCCATAGTGGTAGAGCACGAAGTAACGAATGGCATCGGCGCGTTGGATGGGGTATACGTAGTTATCGAAGGTATCGAGGAACCATGAGTAGTGCTCTGCAATAAACTCGCGCGAACCAGCATCTGTCCAAAGTTTGTACTCGCTGGGGATAAAAAAAGATGAGACGAGGGAAGGACAACGGGGAGGAAGACGCACTAGTCAGGCATCATGTCGCGACAAGCCTGGGATATCCCGCGCCACCTGGGGGGCAGAGTCTCGGACTTCCATGTCTGGTGGATGATGCGGGGTATGCGCTCGACGTGGCCGTGTTGGTGGGCGCTCCAGCGGGTGGTGTTGGGGAGGATGGGGACCTCCTGTTCTGAGAGATAGGCGGCGGGGTCGATGGCGAGATAGTAGGTGACGGAGGAGAGGACGACGACGGTGCCGAGGAGGAAGAGGGCGAGGACGGAGAGGAAGACGTAGAGCGTCCGCCGTTTGTTCATGGCAGAATGCGAACAACCACCAAAATCGCACAGATCCATATATAGCCGCTTACTATTACGTGATTACACAAACCGCAGCGGCAGCGCGAAAACATGCTCAATATGCGGCCCCAGCGTCCCCACACTCTCCCGGATCGACTCATCCTTCCACGCCTCACTTATCTGCACCAGGTTCTCCATCGCCACCTCCCAGTCCCGCCGACTCCATTCCCGCCCAGTCCGAGACCCTGGTATCCCTTTCGTGTACGCTTTCAGCAGAAATACCTCCGGCCGAGGCTGGCGAATCGTCACCGCAACGGGCGCCTTCCGCACCAGGTAGTCTACGCATTCCGCTGTGCTCCATTCCGTGTACGGTCGCCGCCGAGGCGCATATCGTGACATATTCGCCTCCTCTTCAGCCGAGCTCCGCTGACGAACCTCTTCCCCCCCTACCTTACCAACCAACTCCATTAGCAGTCGAGAGAAGTGATCGACGATAGCCTCATGAAGCATGCTGATCGGGTGCTGCGGCGGCGTCCTGGTATTCAACGGCCCCTCCTCGTCCACAGCCATGCAATCATCATCATCCGCCGCAGTCACTACCGGTGACGCAGCTTTGCGTGGTCCACTTCTGTAGCTTTCTTTGTACTCCTTAAATTGTCCTAAATCCACGTTGTTACCATATATAATATGGGCAATCTCCTGGCTGCTCCCATACTTTGACGGAGTGATCGTCAGAATCTCTGCAAGTGAATAGATGCTCAAAAAGTTCTCGTGTCATACTGACAAGGCTTACTCTGGGTTTGGCATGCTATGCAGAGGTTGTTGTCTGCGCTGAACAGCGCTGTTGGTCGTTCCCGATTGAAAAATAAGCAACAATCCAGGATGAGATTATCATTGAACATCTCTCCATTAGATAACTGTGTGCTCTCTTTTATCAGATGAAATTTAACATCGTGAATTATTGATTGTGTGCGTACTTCGTTCTTTTCTTTGATTTTCCAGTTCCCCGTTGATTTGCAGGTCTCTTCCTGGGCCTGACCTTTGACAGATCTTCTTTCCTTTATTTTTGCGAGCAGCCAAGCGGTGGCTCTACGAGCAAACCATGCTAAACCGTCTCGATTCTTCTGCCTACGGGGGTCCGATAAGTCAAAGGCAATTGTTCCGGAAATCGTCATACTGGCGCACCCATCAAGCTCATAAATCACTGCGCCGGGAACTATAACAATGAGAGGTAAGGACTGTTTTTCAATATCCTCGACAAATTGCGCGAGCACCTCGAAGTGGTGCAGAAGGATGTTGGTATCTAGAACGAGGAAAACAGCGAGTTCAGACAAGGGTGCCTACGAGAAGGTCAAAACCGATAAACACGCGACATAAGATATTTCGAGGGCGAACCTTCATTTCTATATCTTCATTCGCAAGATGGTCGAATTGTTTCAATGCTTGACGAAGGTAAGCATCCCCGGGATCGTGGCCTGTCCGAACTTGAACATCAGAACTACTCTATATCATTTGGCCTTCGATACCGTAACTTACCGCCCGGAAATGCTGCCATAGTCTTTTGCCAATTGAATCGTCTAGACTCTAGATAGATCAATAAGAGGTGCCACAAGAATCAGACTAATAGAAGAAAGAATGTACGTGAAAATGGGTAACACGGATGTGATTGTTGTAGTCCAAGACAAGACAAAGAGTTTATTGATTTCCCTATTCGAAAAAGCAAGACGTCACACAAAGCACCTTGCTAGTTACTCTCAAGATACACAACTTTGGTAATTTAAATTATTAATTTATTGCGTCTACGATGCATAGAATGGCGTGCAGTAAATACAAATGCAGTGAATGGTAGTAAGTCTTTAATAGTATGAATCAATGTAAATGCCCGGTATCCAAAATATGTCGAAGAGATGTCGGGGTATGCGCGTATCAACTAGACGGCGCAGCTAAAGTCATCTTTTTTAGAGGAGGGGTACCAGTGGGCTGTTCTGACATATTGGAATCTCCGTGCTCAACCTTACGCTTAGTTCCAATAAGCTTAGACTCCTGTGTGGGAGACAGAGAAGGCGACTTCGATTTGGAAACCCTCATATTTGGCATTGCTGGTGGTGTCGTCGTCCGTACGGCGGAAGGAATACTTGAAATCTCAGGAGTGGCCGATCGACTGCCATGAGCCTTTTCACTCCGTAATCTCGCTGCGAGAGTAGTCGATGTTATGGCTTCTGCAAAACATGTCGCATGGTAAATCTAATCAAACAGATGAGCGCCAAGCTTGTTGAGTAGAATTAACGATATACCTTGTCATCCTTCTTCGTTGCATTTTTCCAGACCCATTCTTCGTCGTCTTCTAGAAATTCTGACTTGAGGGTCTCCTTACAGATCGGGCAGGAAACAAGTTGCGCTTCATCGCCTGTGGGAACAACGACATATTGAGCTCGCAATTTGGCATCCCGTTTAGCCGTTTCAGCAACCGCATCCCCTTTGCAGTCCTAGAACTGAGGCTATCAGCAGACGTCTTCCCCTTGTCGTCGTTTGAAGTTTCTTGAATCCAATCCTATTGACACATCAAAACTCTATTCATGATTCAAAATGAATGATACACGTACGTCAAGTCCAACGAACCAGCTGCGGCTGTGTCCCCTGTCAATATTTTCATTGGCTTTACGATTTTGTCTAAAATGCATATCAAGATGATCATCCTGATTCTTTTTCCCGAGCGGCGTGTCAGCGAAACGAAGTCCACATTGTCTACATTGCAAGCCCTGGCGATCATATAGAAGTTCTACAATACGGGACGATCTATCATAACAATAGGTGAGTGGATGCCGACAAAAAGTGAATATATAATTGCTTACCGAATCGAATCGAGAGAGTTGAGGTTGATCGTTTCCGATAAAACAGTATCTCTATACTCCCGAATGACAGCTTCATTTGGATCCACTACCTTGGGAATATCTGCGTTCATTGCCTTTTCCTTCGCTGTAGCACCTGCACCGGTCGGTGTCACATTTGCCGAAACAACACCCGCTTTTAGAAGAGTTGAGAGAAGGTTAGCGATATTGTCTGGTGGCACGGCTGCATGTTCCGCTGGTACAGGCTTCACATCAATGCTGGATGGAGCGAATGCCGAGCCTTCAACTTTAATGACGGGAGGAGGTCGTTGGTAGGGTAGTTGAGGAGGAAATGGGGGTTGTGTATGCCAATTCGGGGCAGGTATTGGAGGTTGAGGTATTGGTGGAGGTATCGTACTTTTGATCATATTTCGTAATTGCGACAAGATTTGCTGTAGCTCATCCTGAGAAACGCCCGCTTCCACATGCAAACGAAGCTGTAGAATTGGTTTAGTATTCAGTTGAAAACATGACGCAATAATTTACCTGATGCAGAATGGCTATATGAGTTTGAGATGTTGTGTCGTATGGGTTCGCTTGGAGAGCGCGTTCTTTCTGACCAAGAGTAAATTGGAGTTCACTAAGAACTTGGGATTTTGTGATTACGCCAGAACCCGAGTAGAAATTTGTACTTGACTGCAATTGAGGGATAAGACGACATTCCAAGCGACCGAAAAAAGAAAACGAGGAACTTACCGAGCCTGTTGCCCCTCCGCCCCATACACCTCTTTCAATGGCAATCTGCTGTTGAACTCCAAATAGCTCTTTACCCAAAGGTGACCCCGTCCGCCAAGTGAGAAGCATCTCTTCCATCTTCCCTCTCGTGTTATCATCAACGACAGGGTAGGTCTCCAAGAACAGGGAGACAACAAACGATGAGAATTGGCGAGCGTAAGGTTCATAGACATTCTTGGAAATTGCGTCTAGGAGATAGAACGCTGGTAATTTCATCCAAGGAGGGACCTGCGTACATGGCCAAAAAAAATAGAATATGATGAGTCAGCAATCCGCGGGACTTAGGGGAAGATAAGACAAAAAGGGATATAAAACGGCAGAGATTTGAGGCCAGGTAGCCATCCCTCTCAAGCGGGTCTTTCTCAAATCAGTACACTATATACATAATAACAATGTGCGCGACGTATGAGTCCAACTACCGCGTACTACTTGTCTTCATAGAGCAAACAATATTAGACAATGCACAGAAAAAAATGACTCACCCTATGAATATGGGCCTCGAGGCATTGTGCCACAATACCTGCGTATCGCGCACCGTCTTGAGCGCACATCGAAAGTTGCTGGATAGCAGGCCTTGAATTGAACGTTAGCTCGGACAGACGACTGGCAAAGTCCCTGCGGAAACTATCGGCGTCAACGTGGTAAGTGGATGGGGCGGGAGGCTGCGGAACGGGTTGCGAATAATACTGATATCCACCCGATGGAGGGGAGGAATAGCTTGGGCCACCATACGATGGTGAGCCATATACATTCTGAGAATAGATGGACATCGGATACTTCGCCTTTCGAAGTCGGAAACCTAACAATCTGGTTACAGTCTTACCCAACAAAATGTCAGGAGTAGTTGACAGTCACTGTATGGTGTAAAGAAAAGGGAAGAGGCGTTGGGAATGCAGAATACTTTCAAAAGTTTCACTCAACGTCCTGCAGAAAACGAAGATGAACGAAAAGCACTCGAATGTGGTGGTTGAAGGGAAGAGACTGAGTGCTGACAACGTAGCGCCAAACACTTAGCCACATTTAAACTCCGCTCATTGTAGCCTGCACCGGGCCGCTACACAGCACGGCGCGGTTCTGTCTTCTTGTGCACGAGTATTGCGATCTCAGAAACAAAATAAAGGGTTGAAGTTTCGTTTGATTTACAATTCAGAATGATATGTAAAATCGTGGCGATGTAACGCTCTGCCTAAGCTTTGCCCAGAATGCGATTCGAAGCAATCGGATCTCGATCGGGAATACGAATCAGGTTCAATCAAGGGATTATGTCAGCGGAAGCCTGCAATCCCCTCAACCCGTCCACCGGCCTCCAACACATCGTCAAAACATTCGCCCAAGGTGTGTAGCCTTCATTACAGCCTCGATATTGCGTCGAATCGCCTTGCACCAACAAGAATGTCAGAAATCCCAAGTTGGATGGAGTTTGAGACGTTGGAATGGATGGATGCGGCACTCTGAGTACGGATGGCGTTCTGATGACTTTGCTTTCTTCTCCAGATGCGGGACGTACTCAAAACTGAAGAACTCGAAATCCCTAGCGGCGTCGAGATCACCGTCAAGTCTCGTCTTATCACCGTCACTGGACCTAGGGGTACTTTGACCAAGAATGTTCGACATGTCGACATGGATATCCGGGTGGTGAAGGGAAAGACCACTCTGGTCACTCTGGCCGTATGGCAAGGAGGCAGGAAACACGTCGCTTGCCTGCGTACTATCCGCAGCTTAATAAACAATATGGTCACCGGAGTCACCAAGGTGAGTATTAGGTTCCCTCTTTTCAATTTCAACGTCTCAACGGTTTTGCAGGGATTCCGTTACAAAATGCGCACTGTATATGCCCATTTCCCCATCAACTGCATTATTCAAGAAAACGGCACCGCAGTCGAGATCCGTAACTTCTTGGGCGAGAAGGTTTATCCAGGATCTTATAGTCCTTACGCTCATGCTTACCATCAATTTTGTTATCAATAGACTGTGCGACATGTCCACATGTTGTCTGGTGTAGAGGTTTCCGAATCAAAAGCTCAGAAGGACGAGCTCATCCTGGAGGGCAATGACATCGACATGGTGTCTCAGTCAGGTCTGTTACATTTGAGCATATTTCCTGGCTTTTTTTTTCTCAAACATCTTCTGTAGCCGCTTCCATCCAAGGCATATGCCGCGTTCGCAACAAGGATATCCGAAAGTTTTTGGACGGTATCTACGTGTCGGACAAGGGTACCATTGTCACAGATGAGGCTTAAATACTCTGATTGTCCTATTACCATAACTTTCAGATCATCTTTGCCATTCTTTTTTGTCATTGCTGCTGGATCCGCGCCAGCTCTGTCTTTTGCAATACGCCTGTATGAGCACATGAATATGCATATGCATTATTATATCTACAGAATACTGCAATGCATATGAGTGATTAAGGTACAAAAGGAATCTTAGTTCCAACGTGCCGCCTATACGCTTCGTATTCATCACCGAAAAATCTGATTAAGGCTTTCTCTTCCGCTGCGGAACTTATTTAAATTAGTGCACTCAACATGGCTGGTATAGGGACAGACCTCGAGTGCGATAATAGAAAAATCGCCAGAGTAGTACAGAGAATAATATGAAGGTCAACGGATTTTGCAAGACTAGTTGTGTTCCAAGTGCCCAGTAATAAAAACCGGCATACGATGGATGGCGAAACCACCTTGATGATATCCGAGCCTCAGTTGCTAAATTATACAGAGGGAGACATTTGAGTTCACTGACCCATAGACGCCGTCGGTCACCAGGCGATGTGTGTCGCGTTTGTGAAAAGCAACGGTATGAGAAAAGTTGGTAGATGCGTGTATCATTGCCGTGGAACGCAGCCATTGACCGAAAATAACCAAGGTGATTCCTATTGTTGTTAATATGACGTGGAAAAGAAATACAATGTTGCACATACCCAATTGCGAAACGTATGGCCAATATTTGCTTGAAGGTATAAAGTAACGGGTTATAAGGTATTCCGCAAGTGCGGTGCCGTTGGCTATATGGTACATAGTGCCATTATCAAGAAGATATGCTTTTTCGAACCATGATTATCTGAGCGTATAATGAGAGATATATGGAACTGAGCGTACAGTCAATGCTACACTTTTCGAAGTTCCAGCCCGCTGTAACAGCGAATTCGGCCCAATGGAAAAAGGCCCATGCAGCAATGAACGACCCCAGTTGATATGTTAGAAGCCAAGCAGTAGCAGAAATATCGCTGATAGCAGTGTATAATCCAAAGACAAAGGCACCACCCAATAAGAACGCGATGGTTGATGACGCGAGTGGCGTGTTGGGTATATTGCCACTTGGCACATTCAATGCTGGCTTGGTTTCCAGAGGGTTGACCGACATGTTTGCGCGCTGTCTAACTTTCTGCTCAAACGCATCGAACTCCGGGGACGAGTTTGCAGTCATGGAGGAGGTGGCATGCAGACAACAGAGGGATGATGCGCGCGTTGACCCTACTGTATTTGTTCTTATTGTTACCAGACGCGTCAAATTCCCTTGTTCTTTCAACTTATGTTCTGGTCAAAATGTCGGTTCAAAAGCATTCGAATACTCGGACACCCTTCTATTGCGCGGTTGTATGCAACGCAGGCCGCTTATGACCCTTCCAAGATACGAAACATGGCTCTCGTAGCCCATATTGGTACGTTGTGACCGCCTCGTTGAACACACTTCCTGAACAGCTATTAGATTCCGGCAAAACCACTTTGACTGAATCAATACTCCTCAAATCGTCTTATCTTTCGGCCTCCGGGACTGTTGACACTGGAAGCACTACCACGGACTTTCTTCCCGTAGAACGCGAACGTGGTATAACAGTCCAATCGGCAAGCATTCCTGTGCAGTGGAAAGACTGGACCTTCAATCTCGTCGATACTCCAGGACACGCTGATTTCGGAATGGAAGTTGAGAGCGCCAGTCGTGTTGTCGACGGTGCCGTCGTTCTTATTGACTCCGTCGAGGGAGTCGAATCGCAGACAAAGGGTGTCTGGAAGCAGCTGGACAGGTGCGTTAATTAGGTGTAGAGGACCTGTCAATATTTGACAACTTCACAGATATGGTGTTCGAAGTCGAATTGTATTCCTCAATAAACTGGACAGGCCTGGAGCATCTTTCAAAACAGCACTGCAATCTTTGTTGAAGCATCGTCTGCATCCCAACCCCATGCCCTTGACACTCCCCATTGCTTCGTTCAATCCAAAACGCTATGCTGAAGGTGAACCCGGAATACATGGGCTAGTGGACCTAGTGAGATGGAATATATGGAAATGGGACGAGGAAGGCAAGGCTTCGTGTTATCCATTACCTCGCGTTATTAAAGAATTCGAGAAGACGGATATTCTGCCATCCTCGCATCCACTTTTGCCTCATCTGGTACCTGCTCGTACCCAACTGCTGGAAAATCTTTCCATGGTCTCGGAGGAATTCATGGAACTGCTGCTCAATTTGCCCTCCGACCCATCAGCATATCTAAAGATCGACAATGCAGTTGTTTTGCGACATCTTCGACAGGCCTCGTTACAAAATCAAATACTCCCCGTTCTATGCGGAGCAGCAATGAAGCATGTTGGGACTGATATCGTCATGGATTATATTGGGGAAATCCTTCCTAGTCCACTGGACGTACCGCACGATGAGCAACGAAATAATACCCCTGCCCGACTTCTTGCATGGAAAGTTAACTGGGACGATAGGAGGGGTTGGATGACTTTTGTTCGAGTCTATTCTGGTGAGATCACATTACATTCGCCCTACAGCTCTGATTGACACTCACATATCTTCACAGGAAAGTTAACCCGTCAAACCGCTTTATTAAACACGAATCGAAACCAAAAGGAGAAAGTAGCCAAATTACTTCTCTTATATGCCTCTGAAGTGAAGGAGGTCGATGAGCTTCCTTTCGGGTCTATTGGCGTCATTCTGGGTCTCAAATATACACGCACAGGCGATACCCTTGTTCAGGCGGGTGTATCAGAATCCTTCCAATCTGTCATGCGTGACATTACACCTCCACCTGCTGTAATATCAGCATCAGTCATTCCCCAGTCGCATAGCGATTTGCAGCCGGTGCAAGATGCTTTAGAATCTTTGTCTCGCACGGATCCTTCACTGCGAACAGATATACAAGAGGGCCAGATTTTGGTACACGGGTTAGGCGCTTTGCATCTTGAAATTGTTGAGGGTCGGTTGAAAGATGAATGGAAAGTCAACTTTGAACTCGGCCGGAGATATGTCAGTTATCGGGAAGCCTTAGGACCATTGGAACCGTCTGAAGAGTGGAATGTCTGGGAGACTGAAGTCGGGGGTAAATCTATCCAGATCAGAATGCCCATTCGAGTTCGTCCTTTAGGACCAGAAGAAAAAGGTGACCCAGTTTGGGATGGCAATTTAGTCATCGACGAGAAGGGCAGATCTGTAGGTTCTCCTGAATCAATGCCCGGATCACTTGTCGGATATGCCGCCGAAGGCGTTCTTAATGCGCTTTCCAACTCCCCTCATTCGTCTCTTCCGATGACCAACGTCCATATCACGATTGGGAACATGAAGGAGATCGGCGTTAAGACACCTTCGCTTATAACAAGAGCAGCGGCTGCCATTGTTCGAACTCGTATACGGCAAGCTGGAATAGGCCACATTCTCGAACCATTCGTCTTTCTCAAGATCTCAGTCACAGAGAGCAGTCTGGGAAAAGTCGTCAAAGACCTGACGGAACATGGTGGCGAAGTCCTTGAACTAGGTGATGGTTCAAGCGAAATAGAAGGAAGTGATGATTTGTTGGGTTATTCTGATGAAGGAGTTTATTCTCCCCCAGAGTGGCTATCTCCTTCTGGATCCCCGAACTCCCTCTCTCGCTCTTCCAGCTCTCATGTCAAACGTACTGTGCAAGGCGTCGCCCCCTTGAGTCAATTTCTGGACTATTCCACCCGATTACGTTCCTTATCTGAAGGGCATGGTCTTTTTGAACTTTCAGGAGCTGGTTTCAGAGATGTTTCTGAAGAGCGTAGATTGGAAATTTTACGAGAAATTGGCAGGGCATGATCTATCTCAAACAGGGAAAAGTATATGCATAACAATCACTTTAATTTATTGGTAGTAGAGCTCATTTAGTCGCATCTTCTAATTAATACCATTCACAACTCTTTGAACTCGTCCGCATCACCAAAAAGCACAGATCCATCCATGTCATCGTCGTCATTTATCGCTCCAGCGCGAGAATCACCGATGTTATGCAAAACCTGACTGAATTCCATCATTCCTCCCGTGTCATCTTCGTCGTCCGATATTTCAATTGTGTTCAGCACTTTATCAAGATAAACTCGATCGACGCGTGTATGGGGTTCTCTCTCTCGATCGTCCGGATCTTCAGGAAGAAAAAGGGGTGCTTTGGATGTGCTAAGCTTGGTAGATGCAGTGGTATCTAAAGTCGTTTGGCTGGATAACCTGGGTGATCTGAGCGAAAGAGGGAATGGCATTGCCCGAGCTGCAGGCCAAGGTTCAACAACAATGCATAGACATTGACCATATATGTTGAAACCTTGGTATGTAAGACCGAGGATTGGCTTCGGCTTTTCTTCCTCTTCTACGATTTCAAGATCCAGTGTGTCCTTAGCCTCTTCGCTATGGTTTGTCTCCTCAACTGGAGGAATATAATAATCTTCATCGCTTGCCACGTTCTGATCTTCGTCCTTATCGGACATGTCGACATCATCGGTGCCCAGGTTGACCAACTGTGATTGTTGTTCAATCCTTCTTTTCTTGTTTCTAGTAGTGATACTTTGAGAGCTTTGTGTATTTTCCTTCCGTTTAGTCTGCCTCGATTTTGATGTTGCTGCCTTTTTATTATGGAGCGCCGCAACCTTTTTAGGTTGCAATGGTGCAAAGCTAAAGGTTCTAGTCTGGAGATTTCGGTAAAACATAAAGTTCACTATTTTCAAACTGTGATATATTGCTTCACACCTTTATGAGAACAGAATGTGGTTCCGTTTTGCGGATGAAATAACAGAATTGATATGTATCTGCCGTAGTCGTGGTTCAGAAACAGATTTCGATCAACAGAAGTGATAACTGACCTCCTCTATGAGTATCTACTGTAGATTTCTTGTGTCCAGACGAGCCGGATACGTCTGCTTCTGCTCTGAGCTTAGGCAGTATACTAAAAGGGTGATGAAATCAATTCAATATCACAAAAAAATCGAGAAAGCTGGGGTTCTGACTTGGGGCGCAGGTCAGAAAGCACATGCTGTAGAGTTGCGTCTGTCATCCAATTCACATGTCGTTCATCCAGATAAAGCTAGCAGTAAGCGTAATGTATCATTAGCTCTTGCAAGACACAACTTCTGCTCTTATGACAGTGGACTCACATATATCGGAAGCACAGTGTTTTTAGATATACGGAGGTAAAACGAGTTTCGTGTCGAATACATCCCAGGAGGTAGAAAATAAAGGTCGATAGTTGAAGGTTCTCGGCGTGCCAACGCCTGCAACTACAGGCTTCGACTCGAAGTTGCTTGAGAGTCAAAATTTGGTCAAAGGATGTCTAGCAGAACGATTTGCGCCCAACGTGTTTCAGCCAAGTTTCGACAGTGGCAGTATGTAGCAGATCAAGTTAATTTGATACAAGTATTTCCATACATAAGTAGATGACATGATGTTTGGGTACCAATTATGAGAATGAATTTTAGTAAGTCAACGAAATGAGTGGTCACACCTAAATAGCAGGGCTCAAGTATGGAGATAAAGGAATGTCAGTGGTAGTGCAGATTATTGTTCGGGGCTCCGCAAAATATATGATATTGTAATGATAGATAAAAGTTCCGAGTCCTTGCTGAAATAGACTTATACACCGCCATTTGGGCCGCATGTAGACAAAACCTGGACGCTGTACCGTGGTGCCCATACTGTTCCCACGTGTCAGCCAGTGCCATTTACGACTAATAACATGCTGTCCCCAGGTCTCCACTGGGTGCCTGTAAACTTTGCAGCTGGAGACCAGCTGCACATTGGGCTGGCATCAGATATCCAGGAATTGTCAGTGGTTCTGGGTTCACCATTATAAATGATACATGCAATAACCGGTCCTGCTCTTACAAGAATAGCATGAAGGAAGGGTGAATGACATGATAATGAGCATAGATACAAAGTATGACAGTAATACAGTAAAGAGAGTACATAGAACTACATAATGGTCTATGATAACTACCCACCCACTCTGGAAATGGTCCATGCTCCCTCAATCCATCTTATACATCTCCACCCTAAGCCTCCCGAAAGTTATACAATCTTGAAACACCGAAGCGAGCCTGCGGACAGCATATCAGAATTGATGTAGTGGAACTGAACTATGGAAAGCTTACCTGAGCTGACGAGATGCACGCCGGTCAAAGAAAGGGATCCTGGATGGTACGGGAATCTAGACAAAGGCTACCCGTCAGCGAAGACAGCGTTATTGAACAGTAAAACTTACTTGCACTAGGATATGTTCAGCTCAGCAACTGAGGGAAAAGGCATTGCTTGAGGGGCTAGGGATGCCTTGACGAGAGGAACATGCAAGGGAGAGAGGCAGAAGGCGGTAAGGGAGAGGCTGAGGAGAGGGAGATGATGGGAAGAAGTTCAAGTTCGTCAACTACGTGTCACCGAATTTGACCGCGCGGAGTTATCTGAGTTTGAATTGACTCGGAGAATAAATTCCCGTTCACGGTGCACGGACCTTTATTCAACATCGATGTGTAGACACCTTCCGTGATCTTCACCCATTAGGACTTTGAAGATTCCTGATTGTTTGCATTATAACCATTTCATTTTGGTAGAGAAACATAGTGATATGACTAGAAAATGAAAAACACAATTTTAGTGAGAGAGGAATGGCGACCAGAATTCATGCTCGACTGCGGCCAGGTTGAGTCGACCTGGAACACAGCTGGAAATGATCAGCTTGCCGGCAGATGGGATTTTAATGACCGACAGGAAACGGCACTGATGCGGCCAGGAATTTCGGCCGGATAGCGGTGTCTGTGGACTAAAAAGAAAAAAGAAAAGAAAAAGAAAAAGAAAAAAGGAGAAGGAAAAGGGGGAGAATTATTGTTACTCCTTGTACCCTTCCGCAAGCGAGATAGTTCTGAAATTGTATGAGTAGTCGCATGCAACATCGGTCAGCCGTTCCCACAAGAATAGTCGCGTAGATATGAATTTTCGCATAGATAGAGGCACTGGCCTATCAGAATTCAAGGAAAAAGACCCTTTTTACTCATTTTCTAAGCGGAATACTCGCTTAGATGCTTCGCACAGTACAGGCCGATTAGATTATGATATCTCACTGATATGATCTGATATGATTGATAGATAATATACATCAGGCTGTACGCATTGAACCACCGCGTGCGTGCGCGCGTACACGCGCTCACGAGAATTGCGCCTTTGCACTCCAACTTTTCTTCGCGCTCACGCGCGCTCATCCAGGATTCTTCAGTCATGGTAGGTATTATTACACCCCTATTGGGAACAAAATGGAAGTTTATCTACGTGCATAGTTCCTCTGAATCTTCTTTAGGTAGACACACTAAAGATTGCATTTCCCTCTTTCAGTAGTGCTTAAAAAGTGCTTAAAAATTGTGTCGCATTCAAATCTCACATTTACCTCAAACTACATTATGATAACTACTGCAGCTTATATTGGGGTGACTAGAATGCAGATACACTGCCATTCATTGCCTGTCAATACCCTCGACCATCCCTCGGCAACACATCCGCGAATTCAATGCCGGGCTTGATTTGTACTAACCTCCTGGGTTTACGGGCGTGACTGTAAATCAGGCCAGATATAATGACATATCTGACAGTTTTTGCGGGGGTAGGATGCTACCTCCCAAATTGCGTCTCTGCGCCGCAAAGCGTTGCATATGCAGCGCCCCTTGTACACATAGACGGTCCTGGGGAGGCAGCATTCACACTGTGATGCGATCCTGCACATGTACAAGGCATGTCAGGTGAAGGGCACAGAAACAGCGCACTTGCTTGTGGACCTGCCCCTGCCGTCTGTAACAGTGTGAGTGGGATGTGGTAGGCGCCTAGAAGTAAGGAAACAATGATCAATTAAATATCCAAAACAACGAAATAGAACACACCAGGAAGCCTTCAGTGCCACCATATGCACTGCACTGTTGTGCACCCCATCCATCGCTTCGTGCACCACCCAAACCCTTGCAGTCATCGATGTTGCGGTGGTTGCGGCGGTGTTGACGCGTTGAATTCTGGGTGTCTCGTTCTCACAGGTTGATTCTGCTGCTTGCACAGGCAAATCCTTGGGGTAAATAGCTTACTTGATCTGCAACAAAGCCAGGCAGAATGATAGAAGGGAGAGGGGGGACGAAAAGCGTGGAGGAGAGACAAACATCGACGTCGAGGTCAACGTTGATCTGAGGCGCGGCTCGGTGGCTGTGCATTACATAATATTATTTCAAACTCAGTATCCGGTATCCGCTATTCTCCACAGACATGACTAGCCAGCCGGAATTTCGGCATTCTGCCATCAACCTATTGCCCAATTGGCGGTGTACCGTGAAACTTATGCCCCTATTTGATTCAGCTTTTCTGTCGCACAGGGAACGTCGCCTTTAACAGGCTACCATTCTGTTTGCTTATGCCCAGCCGTGTCAATACATCGCGAACTTCACCTGCGGCGCTGGGAGTTGTTGAACGTATCTTTGTCCTTGACCGTGACCGGGTTTGAGTCAAGCCAAGGTTGTGGAATTCGCCGCCCGTGACAGAAGATGCATGGTCGAGGGTAGACACGGAGGGAGGGCGGACCAATGATAAGGCTGTATTCGACATCCCACTGCGGCCCTCTAGTGCTTCCCGAAGATCAGTGACTCCTAGGCCACGTGTAGATCGCGCTAAACTTTGCATAGAAATATTCTCAATATGCATCAAAGCTGGAGAGATTTTGAGAAGTGGTGAAATGCCGTCCCCACGGAGAGTGTTTTCGTAGCCTGAGGATCGCTCAACTGGAGCCAGATAATCTATTTGAGAATACTGCCACTGAAAAAAATTCAAACAGTACACTCACAATCTTTTAAAGCTAGCTCCGGAGTCCATTTGACTGTTAATCGGCGAAGGAGACTTTCTCGATCCAGTGAAAAAGACTCTTGGACAGTTTGGGAAGCTACAACCAGAGATAATGCTATATTCACGTCTATTCCAAGTTGTGACAAATCGGACTGCGATACGACGTCCTCGCTTGATATTGCCGACATTTTTGCAATTGCCTAAGATGGAAAAAATTTAGTGCTATGCTTTATTGCCAAAATAAGTTGGACATACCTGTTCAGCAAGAAGTACGAGATCCGGTATCTTCCAAACCTGGCCAATGACAAGCCATACATGGGCAATTACTGTTTTGATCGTAAAGTTTCGCTTGAGCAGGTGCGGATCAACTTGGCTAGTATTTAATGTACTGTTCAGCGCCAGAAGCATGGGTACGCCAGTCAGCAATCCATGCAATGGCAGATTCGTATGAACGGTGGTAAGGATCTTCAAGATGTTGACGAAGTCTTCCTTTAATGCTTTTGCAGATGTAGCGAGTGGCGTGGATGTGTTTTGAAGCAATCGTAGAACCAGCGATTCTTTTCGTGCCCTGGAAGCGTGCTGAGAAGCAAATGACTTTCGGTTACTGCTCTGGGGCTGAGTCAAGTTATCATTACTGTCAGTCAGATCATAATGTTCTTCGGAGTCTGCATCTCCTACAGCTGACAAAGGCTCTGAGGATGCAGGATTTACGGATGGTCCTGATAATGTAGGAGAAGTAGCCAGAATATATGTGTATGCGTGCACCGCATGTAGAAATTTGCTACCAGCGTCGCCAACGTGCGGGAATGTACTTTGAACATGCCGGAATGATGTTTCTGCAACTCTTTGTAAATGCTTGGAGCCTTCGCCGTCGTTGATTTCGCCATGCTTGGGCATTTCCTGAGTGATGTAATACATCAAAGCCACTGCACATTCTTTTCGCACCAGAAAATCTGCGTCACACAGCAAACTTAAAGTATCTTGCCAGATGTCGGGATGTACCTTAGTCCGCCGGGAGGGCCGTTCGTCTGCAGGTCTTTCTAGAGAAGATTTGTGTTTTTTCGTAGAGTGAGAACCATTCAGGCTTTTGTCATCTTCTATGGTGGACTCATTGGCATTGGCAGCTCGGATGAGCCCCAGTAAACTTTCCAGGAGATATTGTATGGCCGCTGATCTAGTTGGCAGGAAAGAAGGCGATTGTTTGTCTTGAGCGAGGACTCCTTGCACTTCAATAAGCACGAGACGGTTGATTAATTCTCCCTGAAAGTAATGAGATAATGCCAGAAGATGATCTTAAAGAAAACTCACCGCAAGATCTTGTATTTGGTCTGAGTAATAAACATGACAGCCAAGGGATGAAATGCACTCGACTAATGTAGATATGGTTTCATCCTCGTAATTGGCAGAAATTTTTCGCAGAAGAAGAATTAAGAGGTTGGACATGAGATCAGAGGAGGAGAGATTGATGAAGGGAGTGGATGAACTAAAGACAGATGTAATCATCGCAGTCAGCGTCTTTTGTACGGGTATATCCTGTGCAGCATCTGAGTGCGCAAGTAGTCGTTCCACCAGCCAAGTAGGAACAACATAGCGATATTGGTATTGGGCCCACTCTGCTGTTTTTTCTGCGTACCAACAACAATGTTCCTGTTTTGACCATCCTTCGAATGCGTCCAGGTTATCAAACGTCGACTGCATGATATAACCAAGTTGTGCTCCGTTCGCATGGCTTAGTAGACAGAACAGGGCGTGAAGTGATGCATCTGATACATCACTTTTTGAAGGTCCTTTATCTCCGTCTACATGGGCATGTATGGAAACCGCTCGGCGCTCCAGAGCAGGACGTGTCCTGAATTCAGCTAGATATGGGGAAGAAGGCGCATCTTTGACCGCATGTGCTCTATGTTGCTCATTCAGAAATCCATCCCCTCAGAATACTGATATGGCACTTACTGGATATCCAAGAGGGATATTGGAGTTTCGAACAGAACAATCATGATTGGTCGTAAAATAATGGATACTTGAGAACCAAAATGACCTATGTCATTATATAGTGCCTCCGAATTTAATGCAGCTGTTAGTGCTGCCAATCCTATCAAGCGCGTCCTATTGACACATCAGACAAATATCAAACGACTAGAGGAATTGGATATTACCTATTCTGTGTCTCCTGATCCTCGGTAGTGAAAGAACTCAAAGATGCAAATCGTCCAAGAATGGTCAAATATTGGATGGTCATAGAACTATCGGTACCAATCAGGTGGCCGTTGGTGTAAGTCGTCCAGACTGTAAACTAAAGCCAAGTTAGCAGAGTAGCTGGATTAAAAAAAGTTTTCAACATACCACACTGGCACTTCTGGCCACCACTTCGAGATCGGTAGGAACCGAAGTGAGCGCACATTCGACAGAGGAAATGAGAGCTGGAGAAAGAAGTGCGATATCTCTTCGACATTCTGTTGCAAGAGACCGAAGAATAGATAATGAGATGAGGAGAGAGCTGCATGGTAATAAGTAGATGACTTGAGAATCGGACTGCACAACTTACGATCTCGAACGAATATTTCCTGACTTGGCTTTGCGACACTCTCCCTTCAGGCGCTTGTCCAATTCACTCCCAAGTTTGGTGAGTTTGCCAGGATGATTCGAGCTATACAAATAATGGTTCAGCGAGAGATAAATTCGAAAACGGCTTGGACATACGCGTAGTACGTTAGGCGACTAAGCTCATGAGAGTTTGGAGAATAGTCCGGACCAGCAGTGAGCAGAGCAGATGTGGGGGGATAGCATGAGTTCAGGAGTTTCACGTGATTTGGGGAGAACAACTGCATTTCATAAAAGGGGCGAAGATATTTGTGGGGATGCGAGGGCAGTGGTATGATATGAATTAGGTAGTTGATACAGTGGATAAGGGTTGGAAGAGACAGTGCAGTTACCAGTAGGTCTGTTGGCGACACCGCGCATGTCATACTTGGCACTCCAAATCACATACATCGTGATGTTACGCCGTGCGAACTTGTGACATCACGACCGTATATAACGCACGAGCAGACGAAAACTGTTTCCGTCATCTTCCCTTCCACCATCTCAGCCGTCGCTACCATGGTGCGTATACATTCTTCATGTTTTCCAAGATGAAATTACGCTGTGCACCAGGCCAAGGGCTTATTGCTCTTTGACGACAAATTACCCTGGTGCCCTTTATACGCTTGGGCGCCCTGACCACTTTTCTTTCTCTGTTTTTGACACTCCATCCAGGCACTGACCAATCTCTCTTCACAGGTCTTCTGAAGCGCAATACAATCTTTTGTTCTCTGCATCGCATCGACATAGTCTCGTATTAATCCCGTCCACGTCTGCGCATCGACATTCATATATGCTGTGTATCTCCGTACTTTGAATCAAAAATAAAATAAAAAATGTTCATCCTGGTCAGTTCTTTAAGGCCCTGTGTAGCAAAATATGACTATTGTTCCTGATGTTTGCATCTGTCTGCATCTGTCCTCCGATAGGCCTATATGAGCCTATATGGTCGACAATGCGTAAGAAGCTTTCCAATTGTAGAGCTTTTTGGGACCATACATTTGGTCTGCGCTGATCGCGTTGATAATGCTTTCCGCTTTGTTTCCGGTTTATGGCTGTCCGAGTGGGTAAAAATTCCGCGAACATTTTTTGTAATTTAGTCAATGCGTGCCATAACACTTTGTGACCTTTTATTGCTATTTCTAACTCTTATTAGTTACTCAAATACAAAAATTACCCCGCGCGCAAACACTTATCGTTCCACAGGAACACTTTTACTTGCGCGCAAACACTTTTGGCCCCACGCAAACACTCTTAAACAATTTAAGGCCTGCGCAAACACATTTACCTGTGCGCGCACACATTTATACCTCCCCGCAAACACTTTTACTCCCCCGCAAACATTTATATCGCAACATTGAGCGCTACAAAAGACTTATGGCCGACATGCCGAGATTATGTAATTGATCCTTTCTCGCATCGGCTAATACTTGCGGGAAACCCAAGGCGGAGATTGAACGACTTCGCGTTGCTGGAGTGTCCTATTCAATAATTATCTATGGAGTTGAGTACTTACAGCTTAATTTCAATTCAAATACACCATAGTCCTTCTCAGTCTCCGCCTTGGGTTTCCCGGCAAGTATTAGCCGATGCGAGAAAGGATCAATTACATAATCTCGGCATGTCGGCCATAAGTCTTTTGTAGCGCTCAATGTTGCGATATAAATGTTTGCGGGGAGTAAAAGTGTTTGCGGGGAGGTATAAATGTGTGCGCGCACAGGTAAATGTGTTTGCGCAGGCCTTAAATTGTTTAAGAGTGTTTGCGTGGGGCCAAAAGTGTTTGCGCGGGCCTAAAAGTGTTTGCGCGCAAGTAAAAGTGTTCCTGTGGAACGATAAGTGTTTGCGCGCGCGGGTAATTTTGTATTGAGTAACTAATAAGAGTTAGAAATAGCAATAAAAGGTCACAAAGTGTTATGGCACGCATTGACTAAATTACAAAAAGTGTTCGCGGAATTTTTACCCACTCGGACAGCCATAACTATTATCTAATGCCCCAATACAAACTTGCACTTGCGCGGAAACACTTTTGTGTGCGCGTCAAACTTTTGAGTGCGCGTGAACACTTTTAAGTCTCTTTAACGATTTCTAGCACTTTTTGAGCAATATTAATTGCGCGCAAAGACACTTCAATGCGCGGAAACACTTTTGTGGGTGCGCGGAAACATTTCTAGTACGCCAAAACATTTGTAGCCGGAGTGCCGTGATTATGTAATTGATCCTTTCACGGCATCGGCTAACATTTGCCGGAGAACTGAGGCGGAGACTAGAGAAGGACTATGGTGTATTTGACTTGTAAGTAAGCTGTAGGTATTCAGACCAATAGATTATGACTGAACAGACACTCCAGCAACGCGAAGTCGTTCAAGCTCCGCTGCCGGTGGTTCGGCAAACGTTAGCCGAGTTAGCCGATGCCGTGAAAGGATCAATTACATAATCACGGCACTCCGGCTACAAATGTTTGGCGCACTAGAAATGTTTCCGCGCACTCACAAAAGTGTTTACGCGCGTTGAAATGTCTTTGCGCGCACTCAATTAACCTCAAAAAGTGCTTTAAAAGTCAAAAAAGTGGTAAAATTGCTTGAAATGTGTCCCGCGCACTTAAAAGTTTGATGCGCACGTAAAAGTGTTCACGCGCGCCTCAAGTGTTGTGATGCGCAGGTGAATGTGTTCACGCGCGCACGCAAAAGGCATTGAAAACATTAGTGAAGTCGTTCAATATAGTAACAAATGTAACTAAAGAGTTTTCGGACTACAAATGTTTACGCGGGGATTAAAACCCCACTCGGACCGCCATAGTACCACATGATCAAAATGTATCTCAATTATGTCGTATATGATTGAAACAACAATTCTTTCTGGGGAAATAGCATGGCATCATGACGAAAAGTAGTTTCGCGAGCCCCATTGCGGTGTTCATATGCCAAAGAAGTATCATTAGCTCGGGAAAGGGTAGCTCAAAAACATTTCCACTCAGCCACGTGAATATTATAGTGATATTCCCCACCATTCGCACATATAAAAATATCGAGAATCGGGTACTGAATAAGTCAGCTGCAAGCTTTAAAAAAATCTTGCAGCGTGCTGGACTGTTTGACGACGGCGTAGGAACGTTCGGGCCGCCTCTTCCCTAAGCTGATACTGTCTAGCACCCACTCGGGCTTTACGACATGAACATTTGTTCGTGTCTTCTTGGTCAGAATTTTGTGGGTCTTCGAACCACTTAGACCCCGTGATGTCAGTATGTGGGTACAGTCACAGTGGGAAGGAGTGCGACTACAGAAATTCAATCAGTTCTATGAATGTTCCAGCTGAGGGCAACATACACGATCTCACCACCTGCCTGGAGGATAATCCTCTTCATTTCTATATCAGTAGTATTTTCCAGATATCCATTGATGTATATCCGTGTTCCGTTCAATACATCTTTGTTCGACAATGAGCGCGATTTGATGTCTTCGTGCTGTGCCTTCAGCTTAGTATTTCGATCTTCTACATCTGTGCGTATCACTTCGAAGTGACGGTCATTGGAGACCTGATGGCCTGTTGAAAATGATACAATATGATCTTCCGGAGATTAGGGAGCATTATGAAAGTAGAGGAATATAGGCATACCTGTCCTTTCATAAATATCAGAATGCGTTATGGGGTTCGATTTGTTAGAAAGCGTTTTAAGCAACTCCTTTGTAATGTCCGATGAGGATATTTCTTGTGAGACCCTATTATACTTAAATGAGATTAGGATAGAGGACACCCAAACTATGCTTACCTGCTACTGCTTGAAGCATCTCCTGTGGTCTTCGAGATAAATTGAGAGTATGGTTCTTTTCCCTTTGTAACGCGCTTCGCAATAACGGGAAAGTAAGCTTGCATAGTTCCCGTCTCGAGACCTGCGCGGTAGTGGTAATGCACTGCGACCAAAAGGCTGGACAGTGCCACTATTGTACAGACTACAGAACGAAGAACAAAGTTTGTAAGAGTACAAAGAATGTGAAGGAATAGACGCTAGGAATGCATGCAGAGTCGCGTCGAGCCGGAGATAACTGGTAGATAACTGGTAGATAACTGGTTCGAAACAACCACTTGCCCCAAAAAGGGTATGATCAATTGTGATGTCACAATTGATCCGGGAAGCCGAGGTCACTCTTTTCACAATGCTCACCGTGACTTCGATTTTTATTGACGATTAGAAATGCAATGGAGGCACCCTAAGCTCTTCGTATCGATCCAGCGCCTGCTTTGCACACAGAGGCTCCTATATCTGCCAAGTCTTACCAGATCAATGGCTACAAGAACGTATCAAGATGCTGTCGAGAATTTGAACTCTCTCCAGTCGAATGCAGCCACACTTGAAGCTGTGCGCGCTTCAGGGGGTCGGTCAAGCGCGTTCGCCATCCCAGAGATGTTGGAATACCTTGAAATTATTGGGTATAAGGTAAATTCAACGTGATTTCTGTCGATCAGAAGTTAATTCTATTTAGCCCGAAGATCTCAACGCCCTCAAAGTCATCCATATCACTGGAACGAAAGGCAAGGGTTCTACGAGCGCATTTACAGAGTCAATCATACGACACGCTATGCCTAGTTGGAAGACTGGTTCGCTAAATTTCGTCGATTATTATGTTAATACTAACACTTATACATAGGTCTATATACCTCCCCGCATCTTGTCGCTATTCGCGAAAGGATAAGGATCAACGGTGCTCCATTGTCCGAAATTGAATTTACTAAATATTTCTTCGAAATCTGGGACAAGTTAGCCACGAACAAAACAGTGAGCCGTTGATTGTGGCGAGCATATTGTAAAGAGAGCTGACACATAGGGTATACCCAGAAGAAGACTCCAACTACTCCAGATATGCCTGGATATTTTAGGTTCATAACACTTATGGCTTATCATGTCTTTCTTGAATACAAAGTCGACGCCACTGTCCTAGAAGTTGGTGTAGGAGGCACATATGATAGTACCAATATTGTCCCCAAACCCATTGTAACTGGAATAACAGCCTTAGGCATTGATCATGTCAACATTCTTGGAAGGACTATAGAAGAAATCGCCTGGCAAAAGGGAGGAATATTTAAGGTATTCTTCATATCTCAAGGTCGTGAATAAAATTAACATTATTGTTGTAGAAAGATGTGCCAGCTTTCACGGTGGAACAGCCGACAGAAGGCATGGATATCTTGCGGTCGCGCGCTGCAGAACTCAAGGTAGCTAAGATTCCTGGAAGCTTTAAAATGTTCTGAATGTTGTCTAATATCAGGCATCAAGTCTAGAGGTTGTACCATTGAATCCCGGGATTGCGAAGCTGGAAGCCACGGGATTGAAGTTGGGTTTGTCTGTCTTTGTAACTGTTATTGATAATATCTCATATGTTGCTGCATACATAGGACTTGCTGGTGTACATCAAAAACAAAATGCAAGTTTAGCCATCGCACTCGCTAAATCCTTCCTGCAAATGAAGCTTGGTACTTCCCCTGAAGGAGATCAATTGCCCGAATCCTTCAAACGTGGGTTGGTCGCGACCAAATGGCCTGGTCGCTGTCAAACTGTTACCGATCCCAGTCGTCCTACTTTCACCTGGTATCTAGATGGTGCCCATACTCTGGAAAGTTTGGACTGTTGTATCCAATGGTTTGTCAGTCCTGGTGTTGGCCTTGCCACTTCTCCAGGAACAGCATCCACGAAGTAAGCCAAATATGTTATGATCACTCTTGCATTTGTCTAATTCAATATAGACCTCGCACAAGGTTTCTCCTGTTTAACTGCACAAGTGGGCGCTCTGGAGAATCATTCCTCAAACAAGTCAAAGACACCATTCGCCACCAATTATGGCTCCACAACAGGGAGTCTGAAGATGGGCTGAACTTCTTCGACCACGTCATGTTCTGCACCAATGTGACCTATGCCGATGGTCATTTCAAAGGGGGTAAGTCACAGCACATTCCTCCTTTCATCCAAATAACGTCGTCTTGGCAGATCTTACGACGAAGGCTCTTTCTGATTCGGAACTGACTGGTTTGACGGTCCAGCATGCACTTGCGTCTGCATGGACTTCACTTTTCCCATTGTTCCCCAGTGAAAATATTCATGTTTTACCTTCAATAGAACACGCTGTTCGTGTTGCAGAGAAAGCTCAATTTGACTCCGGCTTACCTACACAAATTCTAGTCACAGGAAGCCTGCATCTTGTTGGCGGGGTTGTTGAAGTTGCTGGGTTATCTGACACCGCATTATAGTTATTCATAACTATACAGAATCAAACACATATCATCCTAGTCTGATTCAACTTGACATTTTGTTATATATACACATAGATACTAGATGGATAATTGGATAATATTTTGAATGGTTTGGTTAAACTCATGATGCGTCATAAAAGTGTATGGCCTACGTTCAATAAGATGTAAGTAGTATAAAAGTTGCGCAGAGTGATGAACTAACTCTTTTGTCTAAATACGCTCGCAGATGACGCTTCAGTTTTCCGCTACATGGCGCATAACGTTGCGCTATCTCCAAGAAGACGTTGAAATTAATTGGCTGTAGAAAGATGAAAACGAATGGTCTTATGACAATAAAAACACGTACTTCATAACGAAGCATACGCAAGTATAGGTTCGGGTCCTGGTGAATGCACTCTATCATGTGCAATTCCCATTTCTCATCAAAAGTATGAACAATTGCTGCTTTCTTTAGAGGTGGTTTGCGTCTAGAGCGCTTCGTTGGAGTAGACTTTACACCTATTCCACCACCATCATCTTCAGAGGCGTCTAATAAATTTTTGGAAGATTTCGCCTTTGATTTTCTAGCGTTTCTGACAGGCGTTGAAGGCGTCGAGGGTATCGGAAGGGGAGTAATTCCATGAGTATCCTAAGAAGCATAAAATTAATGGCTTGTATGTTAGTTATACATACACGTACAACGTCTCGACTGGTGTGCTTATTAGCTGTCAGCGATAAATGGCGAGTAATGAGGGAATCACATATTGTAACGTTAGATGGTCTGATGTGTAACAGGCATATTTAAAACCAGATTAGCCAGAATCACAACTACGAGGTTAATTCATATCAAAGTAACGTACCCTCCAATACTCAGAACCGAATTGCATTGATGCTCTATTCTTGGGATAGCTTGAGAGTGGACCTCAGGAGGCGAGGGGGGTACATTGTTTGAAGAGGTATATGTCAAAGATGTATCGCTGGAAATGTCTATGATTGGAGAGGGTGGAGATGCATAAATGGAGGAGAAGAAGGTCGTTGACCTTGCACCCTGCTGTTGCGCTAAAGTGCTTTGTCCAAAAGTTTGTGTCGAGAGTAGAAGGGATTCATCGCTTTCTTTGACACACTTTATGAGATGTTTTGGAGTGGAATACACGACGGAATTAATGTCGTCTTTGGTCGTTGTACCGAGAATTGTTTTTGCTCGCTCTAGAATGCTGTCGCGTGTAGTAGAAACATTGGCAAGCACAGTTTGAGTTTGTTGACGCTTGTCTTTCTTTCGTGGTCCAGAATCATCGAGGATGCCATCCATGTATGTCACATTGATCTTTGAGGATACTTTGGAAACAATATGTCTCTGTTTCCCTTTGGTCTGCTTCTCAACAGAGGCAATACACGCGAGTTCTTTCCGGATAAGGAATTGGATAATATCGTCGGTGAAGTTGTTTTTCTTCGCACAACTTTTTATGTGCGCCATTTTCTGAACGGCGGTCTTTCGTGCTGTCCATGAAAGGTCGCAGGATATGCAGCGGGAAATCTTGGCAAGGTCTGCACTAGGTATATTCAAGACTTTGGCAGACTTGGGAATGGGCCGATCTATATCTGCAGCCAATGTCGTCAATGTGGATTTAGCGATTCCACGCGCTGGGGGGATTAAATTCTTGCGAATTGGAGGATTTTCGAATGCAAATCGATTGAGGTCGAGTCTTTTGGGGTCAGTAGGAGAAGAACTTTGGGACAATGAAGGCTGTGACTTGAATGTCGAAGCCTTCGCATTTGTCACTGACCATTCAGGGTTCATTAGATAAAACGGTAACTAGTCTATATAAAGGGCAAACAAACCTGGGCGTTGACAGACGAGTTTTGTAGGTGAAATGATGCTTTCTGCATTAGGGCATTTCAACCCAAATGAAACAATTTTATCTTCTGTGTCAGAATCTGTAGTATTTCTGGTGAAAACCTCGTCAGAAAAGGATGAGTACTCCCGAACCTGATAGTTCAATGACACTCCTATTTTGAGGTACGTGTGCATTAAGACGAGTGGGTGCCGTTGAAATCATCTCAACTTCACTATCCATGTTGGTGGAACATTGATTTCTCTGTGATGTTGCTCGCCGTCCTTGTTTGCGAAGCTCAGCTCTCTCGGGTTCAGAATCGTCAACGATCTCATCCGCTGAAAAGTTGTAGACTGGGGGATAAGTAAAAGTGCGAGGCATGGTAGAAGACAGTGAGGAGTTATGGAAGGGGGTGTGCGCTAGCAACGGCGATGATACCTTTGTGAAGCGAAGGAAGCGAAGGAACATAAATAAGACGGAAGTGGTTGAAATTGGCCAGTGCGTCGTCACAATTGGCCTGTAACGCGACGCGTTGTTTGCGCGTATTTACGATAGACTATCACTGCAGGACTACAAGTCACCTAATCTTCCCACCCCCGCCCGCTTATTAGCGACGGAGATCCTATGCCCACGTGGCACCTGATATGCCGCCATTTATGTGTTTTCCCTTGCTCGTCGAGAATGTCTGTCGAGAAAGGGGACTTGGTAGAAATACACACCTCCGGGGACATCGGTTCCCGTCCCCGGCTGGTCCCGCCCCTTCCCCACGCTGCATCCCCTTCCTATTTTGGTACTGCCGCCACGTCACATGGGCTCCCGACGCGTCCGTCAACCGCGCGCCGCGCGTATGCGCTGGAGCAGAGATTGGCCTGTATCTCAGGCTATATCCTTCCAAATCTCTCGAAATTTGGCATGTAGATAAGTATAGTATATAGGAGAGTATCTGTAGCATTTTTATAGAGGATTAAATAGTATTATCTATCAAAAAAGCGAAGTTTGATGTAGGGGGAGGGGGAGGACTGGCAGATATCCTTCTTAAAGATGTAGGGAACATTACTACAGCTGAGATATCTGCTATATAGTGGATTTGTAACTAGTACCCAAGGCTATAGACCTCCAGATAGTGTTAGAAGTGTCCTATGAAGAGATCTTGATAGGGAGTAAGGTGGTACATGATATGAACATGTTGTAGGGCTTCAAGAGGCATTATAGTGATTATATATTGTATATAATACCTATCCTGTGCAATATATATAACCAGAAGTTCTACTGCTACAGTGGATCCTCCCCTATGAAGTCATCTACCTGGGGACAGATGGGTCTGTACCTCAAGTTCAAGGGAGAAGATCCCTCTAATTACTACTGCTAACAGCTCTCCCAGCCTCTATCTACCCATTTCTATCGCTTGAAATGAGTAAGGGTACCTAGAATGCATAGATTCATGCACACAGAGTGGCTTATCCTGGTGGTGCACGTTTATATAGGTTAAAATTTTATTCTAGTACATATAATAAGTATTTAAGCTACTATATAGTATATACATTGAAATCACAGCATTTGAATGATACCCTACAGAGTTAAATGGGGTAGGAGGAGGGGATTCAGGTATGGGATGCTCTGAGCATGTATTCCGCTCTTGGAGCAGCGAAGATGCAGCTTAAAATTACTTCGAGCTAGTATTATAGAGCTAATTAATATCTTCAAAACGAGGTATGCCGGACGAGAATCGGTGGAGAATTGAGGGAGATATTGAGGAAACAGTTCTTAGAACATCAGACTGCATAACGTCTCAGTTATGCGCCTATCTGGATCTTGTTGAAATTGATGTTCTAAGAACTGTTTCCTCAATATCTCCCTCAATTCTCCACCGATTCTCGTCCGGCATACCTCGTTTTGAAGATATTAATTAGCTCTATAATACCCTAGCTCGAAGTAATTTTAAGCTGCATCTTCGCTGCTCCAAGAGCGGAATACATGCTCAGAGCATCCCATACCTGAATCCCCTCCTCCTACCCCATTTAACTCTGTAGGGTATCATTCAAATGCTGTGATTTCAATGTATATACTATATAGTAGCTTAAATACTTATTATATGTACTAGAATAAAATTTTAACCTATATAAACGTGCACCACCAGGATAAGCCACTCTGTGTGCATGAATCTATGCATTCTAGGTACCCTTACTCATTTCAAGCGATAGAAATGGGTAGATAGAGGCTGGGAGAGCTGTTAGCAGTAGTAATTAGAGGGATCTTCTCCCTTGAACTTGAGGTACAGACCCATCTGTCCCCAGGTAGATGACTTCATAGGGGAGGATCCACTGTAGCAGTAGAACTTCTGGTTATATATATTGCACAGGATAGGTATTATATACAATATATAATCACTATAATGCCTCTTGAAGCCCTACAACATGTTCATATCATGTACCACCTTACTCCCTATCAAGATCTCTTCATAGGACACTTCTAACACTATCTGGAGGTCTATAGCCTTGGTACTAGTTACAAATCCACTATATAGCAGATATCTCAGCTGTAGTAATGTTCCCTACATCTTTAAGAAGGATATCTGCCAGTCCTCCCCCTCCCCCTACATCAAACTTCGCTTTTTTGATAGATAATACTATTTAATCCTCTATAAAATGCTACAGATACTCTCCTATATACTATACTTATCTACATGCCAAATTTCGAGAGATTTGGAAGGATATAGCCTGAGATACAGGCCAATCTCTGCTCCAGCGCATACGCGCGGCGCGCGGTTGACGGACGCGTCGGGAGCCCATGTGACGTGGCGGCAGTACCAAAATAGGAAGGGGATGCAGCGTGGGGAAGGGGCGGGACCAGCCGGGGACGGGAACCGATGTCCCCGGAGGTGTGTATTTCTACCAAGTCCCCTTTCTCGACAGACATTCTCGACGAGCAAGGGAAAACACATAAATGGCGGCATATCAGGTGCCACGTGGGCATAGGATCTCCGTCGCTAATAAGCGGGCGGGGGTGGGAAGATTAGGTGTACAAGTTAGCGCCTTCACTCGTCTTTTCCTCTAACCGTCCTAGCGCAAATCGAGGCCCACTGTAACGACTCATTCGACATTTGAATATACACCTTCTGTCTTCCTTGGCCGATCTTTTCGACCTATAGTCAATCTCCAGATCAGGTCACTTTCGCAATCTCTCAACTTAAGAACTATTAGAAACTCGCCTGCAGTTCACCTGGCAAGATACCATAATGGATTATAGTGGTAGCAGAAGACCGCCAACCATGGGTGTTCAAGTCCGAACTGTATCACCAGCAGAACTGTACGAAGCCCTTGTTGGTGCCTCTTCGCAAGACATTGCCCAGCTTCAAGCATCCAGCCAGCGACTAAAACAGATGTTGGATATGTTCGGTTCATATGATGCTCTGCAGGAAATTGCTTCGCGAGCAAACGTCCCTCTGCATATCCGCCAGCAGGCAATCATCCAATTCAAGAACGTCGTAGTTCATCACTGGCGGTCCAGAAAGTAAGTGCCACCCTATTGCTGTCCCTGCACGCAAGATTATGACAGCGGTATGATTCTGTATCTTCAGATTACTTTCGGACGAACATCGATCCCACATTCGACGAAGGTGCCTCCTTTTTGTTGATGAAGTTGACGACACTGTAAGCGTCTGCCACTAACACATTTGTTTCTTTTCATAATCTCCCATCTCAATTAGATCGCCGAATGCAACGACATAGTAGTAGCAAAGTTGGCTCGTTCGGATTATCCAAATTCATGGTAGGACGATACTAATATACCCCCGACTTTTTAAATAACATTTCCGTCAAGGCCAACTCTTATCAGCGATCTCGTCAAATCAATTGACGCAGATCTCCAAAAACGATATATACAAAACGCCGAAGATCCAAGAGATACACTGAGACTGCGCCGAAGTCTCAAATTGTTGAACGGGATACTGAAAGAATTTGCCAGTATCAAGCTCCCAAATGGAATCAAGGCAATGGCCCAAGTACGACCTGGTTTTCTTTATGTTGTTGTCTTCTTCCCATTGATGGGTTATTTAGATTGTCGGCCAATTGAAACTTTTGCTCCAAGGCTACTATTCTACTATGGCAGTCACCTTTTCTGCAAACAATATGTCACAGGAGAATCTTTCCTCGCGAACAGTACAAGATAATATTTTACTCTCGCACTTGGTGTACAAGTGTCTTGTGAAAATTACTGTTTGGCTCTGGAATAGACTGGGTCGACTGTCTACAGAAGAGCATCAGCAAAATCAGCTTTGGGTATGTTATTTCCTCGCCACTTTACTCCCTTTTCAAACCTCATTTATAGGTCGAAGAAATCTTCCGAAGCTCGATGATTCAAGTCAAAGCACTTGCCGAATTACGAAAAAATATTGTTTTTTCAGTCATTCAAAATGATTTGATGAAGAATGATCAGATACGTCGGACGGTGACAATCTTAACGAAGCATCTCCGTACATTTGGGAAATTTTTCAGACGTCTACAACAGCTTTCGCAAGAACGCTTTGTCGCATTGCCTATGTGCGGGGATCTTATCATGTTGTATTGGGCTCAAATACTTGAATCTATAAATTATCCACAAAATCTAGTTTCTGGTGCGGTTATATTGTTCTAACCGTGTTTCCGGCATTTACTTTACCCCGTAGATTCTGATGAAGCCTTATATCCGGTAAGATTTCTAGTACAGGGCATGGTCTTGTTCAAGGAAAGTCTATCCCAATACACCCCGGTGAAAAGGAATGGAGTCTCTAACAAAAATAGTGCGTTTGGATGTAATGATTCCAATGTGTTGTTACTCAATTCTTATTAGCTCTATCTCAAGAATTTGTAGAGAATGCTGTCCGTATGCTGGTTACTCGTTTTATGCCCCTCAATACATCAGATCTTGAAAGTTGGATGGCTGACCCAGAGGAATGGGTCAATCTGGAAGACAAAGAAAATGACCAGTGGGAATACGAAATCAGAGTGCGTAATTTATTCTTTACAATGAATTTCTGATTTTAATAATTCAAAAAAACACATAAAGGCTTGTTCAGAAAGGGTCCTGATGCAGCTTTGCAACCAATTTCCAGACTTTGTCGTCCCTCTGCTGGTATCCACCTTTGAACAAGTTGCTCGTAAGAGACTGAGACAACATACCTGTTTTAGGACACTAATGTGCTTCCTTCACCCAGCCCAACCTTCCTTGGACCTTGATTCGGTGGTTCAGAAAGAAGCTTTGTACTGTGCTATCGGTCGCTGTGCTATTCGCCTTAAGAATGTTCTGCAATTCGATGTCTGGTTGCAAGGGACATTTTTCCAAGAGGCCCATGACACCAATCCAATGTCAGTTCCAATCAATATTTTGCGCATAATCTTACATAAACCTGAATTAACCAGATACCCAATTATCAAAAGGAGGATTGCATGGCTCATCGGGAAGTGGGCATCAGAAGAGTGTACATCGCCAAACAATCCCAAGATGTGGGAAATTCTGGTTCATCTTCTTCAAGACCATGGTGCAGGAAGCGACTCTGTGGTTAGACTTACTGCTGCCGCATCCCTCAGGGAATGTGTAGATGTGAGTTCAGATTTTATGCATCCTGTATGCCTCCATTTCTGATAATACATGCTCTTTAGGCTTTAGGTTTTGATCCTAATACATTTGCTCCATTTCTGGTGACAACTATCCCTCAACTAATACAAATCATGGCGGAGGCGGATACGCTAGAAAGCAAACGGAAAGTCGATCAGAGTCTAAACACTATCATTGAACAATCCGGCGCGCTGGTATATCTGCTTCGATCAATACATTGGCGACAGTTTTAATGCCTTTTTTCAAGATTTTACCCTTCATTGCTACGATAACAGAACCCATTCCTCAGCTTTGTACGTTTGTTTTCTTGTTTAATCAAATATTTTCTCATAACTAAACAGGGCTCACTGCTGATAATGATTTCCTGTTCAAGGCTTCCTTGTTGGTTACAGTAACGAAGCTGGTGGAGGTAATATCTTTGTTTATACTGAAACTAACATTGACCTTCATATATTTGCAGGCCGTCAAAGAACACTCTAGCCCGTTAGGAAGCCTTGTAGTACCTTTGATTCGTGAAAGTCTCTCCCCATCGGTTAGTTCTTGAGCTTGCTTTTTCTTTTCTTCTATTTTGAATCCATTCTTACGGTCAAATAGTTCATTGTCCAATTAGATGTCGATGGATTAAATCTTTGGCTCAGCGCTCTCCGAAACACCATCAATGTTGCAAGTACCGATGGAAGTCCTTGCCTACGTGACATCTTCCCTGATGCTATGGCTTTGCTGGGAACCAACATGGACCTCCTCGGAAGTATCACAAGTATCATTGAATCTTACTTCTTGCTCGATGCAGTACATATCCTGAATGTGAGTTGGTTTTTCAAAATTTGACATCGTTATTAACTGCCTTCAAGACATATGCAACCGATCTTTTCCGTGCTTTCTTGAAGGCTCTGTCGAGTAAAATGATTGAAATACATTCCAAAGAGCTGGTGCAGGCTTTAAATCTTTTAATACAGTTGACACCTTCTTCACTTTGGGGTGAAGCTTTACACACCTCTGGCCTATTTTCTTATCTATTGAAAACTTTGATTGCTGGAGAGGTGCGCTAGAAATACTGCATTGAAGCATCGTACTGATGACTGTCGAAATTTAGAGCGATACAATTTTACTTACCGAACATATCTACCTCTTCTCCCGGATAACTATGAATGACCGACATATGTTCCTCCAACTTATGTCCGCCAGTGCTCCTCTTCTTAATCAACCAGAAACTGTGCTATTCGATACATTGTTGGACCAGTGGTGGGGGAAGGCATGTTTCCATTTTACTCTTCAATGCTTGCTTCTCATGATTATTAGTTTGATAATATGAGCGAGCCACGCCACCGAAAGCTCACTGCAATGGGGATTTCAGCTCTAGTATCTACTGCTCGACCTGAGGTGCTACAAAGACTACCTGGAGAAATATTTAATATGTGGCTAGACGTCTTCGGAGAACTTAAAGAGGCTGAAGAGCAAGCCGCAGCGCATCAGTCCGAACTCGAGTAAGGTGAAGCAAACTTGGCAATATTCTATTTGCTGATAAAACACTAGTTCTATACCTCCCTCTCCCACTAATCTGGTACGGTACTGGGACTTGGATACTCCTCCGGCTTCATACTTCCGCGAAACTGAAGGCACACCTGAACACATTCGCCGACAAGAGGTAGTTCCATTATTATTCATTGTAAAGCCAACCTTCTTATCAATCTATCTCTCGAAGGTTTATGAACGTGATCCTATCCGCACAACACCTCTTGTTGGTTACATCGGCGCACAACTTCGAGACGCAGAGTCCATCTGTGGTTCTGCAGCCCTTCAGAATTATTTGAGCATTACGGATCCTACAGTCCTTAAACAAGTTCAAGATGTCATTGCTCGAGGTTAACTTGTATACATTTGCTAAATTCATTACTTTACTTACTCACTGGAGGGGCATATACACTATTAGATATAACATCATTTTCATTCTGAAAAAGCAGACTCGCTGTAGCTTCCCATGGAACCTGATAAATCTGTACCCATATCTAGATCACTACTGAATTCATAGTCGCTTTCACTTAACTCACTCCCGGTGATCTCAACACTGTATCTATGCACCTCCCTCACGTCCTCTCCGCATCTCAAGCATTCCCAACCTGATTCATCATCAGCTTCATCGACTGTATGCATTACTCGTTCTGCTACGCAGTGATAGCAATAAATATGTCCGCAAGATGTTTGGTAGGGATTGTGAATGGGATATGCTGGTGGTTCATTTTCTGTGTGTTCAGATGTACTATTTGAACCTGCTGCCAAAGAGGTGAAGAGGTTGGTAGGTTCGGAAATATTGAGATTAAATTGGGCATTTTCTGCGCATATAGCACATTGATCTTCCGGCAGTGACCGGAATTTGCCGCGTTTTGGGGAGGACAAACTTTTGATATCGGGCTGGAGTCCGAGGAATTTTCGAAAATGTAAGAGGCCATAAAAAGAGATTGACGACAACAAAGCGGTCAAGCGATAGAATTTGCGACGGATGGTTCGAGCGTTCATCAGGGGAAGCAAGAAAAGTAAGAACTCCTATCATTGCAAGGGGTCATGAGGACTAAGGAAGTGTGAACATAAAGAAATGAACAAACCGTGAATGCGTGCCACACCATTTGGCGATTCATGAACTCGTAACTGACGTCCCGTCTAGTGAGCCTTCGTGAAGGCACAAGAGACATTCTGAGGATCCTATCAGCCAAGGTCCTGTATCTAAACCTTTATGAGTATTTAAATGAGGCAAAGCGCTGAATATCTAGACCTTCCATTCCAGAGAAAGGCGACAAAGTTTACAAGCCCTAACAGGGCGTGAATGGATTCGATAGAGCTGAGTGCGTCCCAAATCTTGCGGCGGTAGTCTGACGATGGGGCATCCGGCCAAGCATGGGATAATGCATGAGAGCGAAATCGGTTATGCAGGTATGGAAGAGCCAATGTCATTGACCCATGAAGCAGGAGTCTATTACGAGGCAACCCGGAAGCTGCGTAATTCGTCAAGTGAGTGTTATGAATATCAAAGAATACGCACGGGTGAGATGCTGTGAAGCATTATCCAGCACGATGTAACGTAAATCTTGAAGCTTCGCTCCATATGTAGCTCCCGTATTCCACATCGATAGTTTATATAACGTGAATTGAATCAACAGACTCAATTCGGGTTCGAAACGAGCCCTAAACGATGTCTAAGGCCGTCGTGAGGGAGTGTCAACTTGTATAACCAATAAAACATACGTCGATCAAGGACAGCGCCTTGCTTATAGGTTCTTGAATTAGTTGCGCAAGCTCTTGGTCTAATAGTTCAGCATCTAGTTGTCCAACGCGTATTATGCGTGAGTGATCTGGGCGTGTTGTGCTTAGTTCCAGTCTGATTTGAGCAAGTTGGGGTTGTGCAGAGCGCCAGGCATCCTCAAGGACGGGCGGGAGCGAGGACATTGAGGGGCTGGTGAGCGGCGTTTGGTGGTGCGGTAGTCGGCTACTTATTGAGAGAACGTGAAATTCAAGATTAGATCAACGACACGTGAGCAATTAATAACCGTTGAGTCAACAAGTGAACGATTATCGACCTCCAACTTTCTCTCTCCAGCAATGTCCGAAGCCTTGCAGAAACTGATTCTAGAAACCCTAGATGCTCAGTCGACCATAAATGACACGAGAGATCTTGTTCTTCCTGGGCAATTTCGTCCCGCATCGTCCAATGAAGATCAAATCACTATCCTCGGAGCGCTTAACTCTTTGCTGAGTCGTGAGGTCCGCAATTCTCTCTTGATTTAGTGACTTGGCTCAATATTCCGTCTAGATGATTCAATACGAAACTCACGAAGTTCTATCCCACGTCCCCACGGCCGAAGGAAATCTCGTCCTAAAAGATGGATCTCATGAAGCTCGAGTATGGTCTGTTCTACCGATTAAAGGTCAAGGAGCACCTTTGAGTCCAGTAGAACTTAAGAAAGCCATTGGAGATGAAACTGCCAAAGTTGGACAAGGCAGGGCCTTCAAAAATGGGTGGATCGCCAAAGAAGGAGATGGTCTTGTCAAGGCTGTTAGTATAGAACTCCGAATTTCCCTAATATCTTTCTAACAAAATCTTCTTTGTTAAGGTATCGGAAATTAAAGATGCGACTCAGATTGACTTGAAAGAGATTGCTACAACTGGAACGCTAAAAGCTGGAGAAAAAACACTTGCCGATTTGCGCAAACGCAAGCTTATCGCTCAGAAGTTTGTATATCCTCATTTTGTTATGCTTACTTGACTCACGTCGTATTTCAATTAGAAAAGGCCAATGGTTCACTGTTCGTAAAGGATCCCAGTTCAGCACTTCCACTGCGAAACCGGAAACAGACTTAACAGTCGATATGCTTGTTTCGTGCGTACTTTTTTTTAATGAAAGTCGTCAAGTTCTACAATATTTACCAGCGCATCCTGGAAAACGTCCACGTACAAGAAATACAATTTTGAGGCTGAAGGCATACCTACCTCAGGAGGAGCCTTGCATCCTCTTCTAAAAGTCCGAGAGGAAATTCGGAATATCTTCTTAGAGATGGGGTGAGTCTTCCCTCTGAATATGTTTGACAATTTTGTTAATGGTTTTAGTTTTGCCGAAATGCCCACTTCTTCTTTCGTAGAGTCTGGTTTCTGGTGTTTCGATACACTCTTCGTACCTCAACAACACCCAGCAAGGGACCTACAGGATACCTTCTATCTTTCAGGTAAGTGCATCAATGTATATCTTCGACAGCATCAGTCAACCTTTTAATTATCAGATCCTAAGGAATCGTTGCCGCCAAATGCTGAATATTATGAACGTGTCTCAACAATTCACGAACATGGAGGCTACGGGTCAACTGGTTACAGAGCCCCATGGTCTCATGAAGAATCAAGCAAACTCCTCCTTCGTACACATACAACTGCATCGTCCGCGCACATGTTATATAAACTTGCTGCCAAATGTAGAGGCGAGAAAACGGAAGAAGATACCAAGGAGTTCGCTCATGGTGTGAGTGCAGCAATCGCAGGTGAAGATGGCACAGACGACGGCTTCCAACCGGCCAAGTTGTTCAGCATAGATAGGGTCTTCAGAAATGAAACTATGGATGCCACACACTTGGCAGAGTTTCATCAGGTTGAAGGCGTTGTTGCTGACCGCAATCTGACATTGGCCGACCTCATTGGTCAGTCATCTATCATCACTAGTGCAAGTTGTATCTAACTTTTTTTCCAGGCTTCATGCGCGTCTTCTTCAGAAAAATGGGTATTGAAAAGGTTCGCTTCAAACCTGCGTACAATCCTTACACGGAGGTAAGTTCGTTTCAAGTCACCATTGTTTTGGTACTGACATACAGACATACAGCCTTCACTCGAAATTTTTGCATTCCATCCAATGCTAGACCGTTGGGTTGAAGTAGGAAATAGCGGAATGTTCCGACCTGAGATGCTTGAACCTATGGGGTTCCCCAAAGATGTGCGTGTACATGGATGGGGTCTGAGTCTTGAACGACCTACCATGATTCGGTAAGTCTGAATTAATGAATTTCCTACGCATCTCTTAATCTCGGAATTATAGGTATGGCATCAACAATATCCGAACTCTTGTTGGCCATAAGGTTTCAATAGACGGCATCGAAAATTCTCCCGCTGTGATGTTCTAAACCAAGTAGATATCTTTTTTTCAAGGTGTAATTTTTCACAACACTATCTATCTCAGAAGGAAAATACTGCAGCATTCTTCCTCGTACCAAAGGTATACACCAATGCTTGACTCATGAACAATCCAACAGTGATTCCTATTGTCACGGCTATCATTGCGCCTCCGATGTCAATCCCATTGCCGTTTGCCGTGATCCCACCTGCTTGCGAAAGGCCTGACTACAAAAAGTCAACCATGATCAATTTCAGTTGCATTTCAAGGATGGGAAAGCAACCTACTGGGACTAAGAACAGGACACCCGTAACCATGGATGTAAACGCGGTCCCGCCCATCTTGCGAGAATAAGCATTGCCTAAAAGCCCAACAGTAAAAGCTCCAATAGCCGATACGACGTCCGACCGATTGAAGATATAATGATTTGCGATCTTGTTCGAGGCGTACGAGCAGCAAGAAATGACGACCATGACCACCAGTTGTTTACTCCTCAGAGGTTGCAGGTTTGCTAACGAAGACAGGGTAGAGAACAGCGGAACAATGAGGAAGGATGTCCACAGCGGAAAGGGCTGCAAGTACCAAGGAAATTTGGCTGGACGATAGCATGCATTGACGATGTCTTGTTCTTTAGGCAGGATAGTATGAGTGAAAGTCCAAGTGCCGTTCAGAGGAACTCCTGAGCCGTCTGCAGTCCCGTTATCGGCGAGCCAGACACCAGTCAATGAAACAGTGCTGCTAAGTTTTGCCGCCAAGTCATCTAAGTGACGACGAGAAGTAGGATCAAAAAGCAGATAGAAGTCACTTCCAATTTGCAGACCAAATCCCTTCACTGAGATCAGTTATATCTTCAATCCTATATATATATATAGAATTTACCAAGAATAAAGTGTAGATCAAGGCATAGACCATTTTCACGCTTCCGCAAACGATGTTCTTCGATGCGAGTTCCAATGAACTGCTAACTGGGATATATATTTGAGGTGTTGAAGAATTTTTTGCTGGAGAGGACGAAGGTACGCACGAATAAGATAGCCAGGAAGGATTCCAATAATTCCGGCCGAGGATATGGCAGTATAACAGAATGTTTGGGTACGAATACTGCTTAGACCTCTTGCCGTAAATGAGACAAAGATGGATATTGTGATTCTGTTCGACATCAGTCAATCCAAATATTGCAAGAGTAAATCGGCAGGACTCACTCAAATACATTCGCATAAAGCGCGCTTTTCTTGGCGACTGAAAGCTGAAGATAAGCCAATATGAAGGCAGAAGCACCGGCAATCCACATGTCAAGGAAAGAGCCGCCAAAGGCCAGTGGACATATGAGAGCAGAAAGACAAAAGGCCAAGAAGCACCGAAACCAAACAGAATAGGGAGGTGGAGCATTCAGAAGAGCTTCAAGTTGTTCGGTAGCCTTCTTTGCACTTATTTCATCGTGCACCACAGAGCGATAGATAAGATGGACTTTGTGCAGTGCCCCTAGAGAAAGACGTCCACCACATTTGACGAAATGAGTTTCGGAAGACCCAAGGTCTTGATCGCCGTAGGAACAGATTATAACCCCAGGCAGATGTATAAACTCAGCTTGGACATCGATAATACGTGCAGCTGCCACCAGCTGAGATTCAATACGATGAGAGGGTGCTCCAAAAGTCATCAATGCCCTTGCTAGCTTCAGAAGGAATTCGTGGCGATGTTTCATTGCTGGAGATATTCATTTAGCAACTTGAATATTTTGAGAAGCACAAACCTCACAGGAAATGTTGAATTCAATCCTAATCCGTTGAATATGTTTGCGGCGTGTGCGGTAATCCATCTGGCGCAGTACATTTTTTTCGAGATCTTCCTGATCTTCGGCTTGACCAGGTTCCTTGCCAGTAACTCTAGGGTCATCGGGGTCCATGAAGTCCGAATTCAAGGTAGAGGTCTGAGAATAGGCAGAGTCATCTTTGCGCATGTCTACGCCACTGCTCATGCCGTAGAAACTGTCCAATTTTGGGGAGTTGTACCCTCGGTCCGCTCGATGCTGGTTAGGAAGCTCGTGTGTTCCAGACCTTGTCATTGAGTACCAATCCATCATATTAGCCAAGATACCTTGACGTTTCTGTGCTTGTGCAGCTTGCGATCCTTCGGCGATGTCCTTCGGAGTGTATGCGCGGCTTGGGGACGAAATGTCGTAAGGATGCTTATAGGACGATATGCTGTACTTATGAAAGGGGTTGTCGTCATCCTTCGTAGATTGGCTTGCATGGTTAATATGATTAGGCCTAGGCGAGATGCTGATATCTGTGGGACCAATTTCGTAGCCGACAGAAGCCCTGCTAGCTCTTGTGGACCCATTGGCATGTGTTCGATCCCCAGTGTTGTAATCTCGTTGTTCATTCTGGCCTGCTGAGCTTGAAGTAGAAGGACAGTACTGCGGCATAATGACCACGCTGGAACCTTGAATGGGAAGATATTAAAAGTAGAAAAGGTGAAGACGAATGAGGGTGAGCGAGGTTTGTCTCAGTCACCTTGCTGAAAGCAATGGTCCCCCACGTTGGAAATGCACCATATATGGTCTCGCGTCCGTTGAGTTGAGACAAAGTTTGCGTGTGTATGGCGACGACCTCTCACCAATCACGGCCAAATACTTGCACGACCGTTCACGATGGAAAATGTTGAGAAGACATTTGGCGTTGCTTGTCTATGACCTCTTCCCAATCACGACCAAATACTTGCACGACCGTTCACGACGGAAAATGTTGAGAAGACATTTGGCGTTGTTTGTCGTCGGCGTCGAAAAACTCTTGCTTCAAGTTATGTAAATAGATGCGTCATTCACACGGCGGACAAATAGGTGTCCATCAGTTGATCACTTTCCGCCAGTTGATCACTTTCCGCCGTGAACTTTAAATATAAAAGGCAGGTCTCGGAACTCGGTAATCCCGCTCCCGGTGCGCCTTTATTGATTATTTGGCTCGCCGCCGTCGCTAAGAATAGGTTAGAGGCCTGTTCAAGTTCGCCAAGTGGCGCGGCTGACCTTGCTATAGCCTGTATACAACTTCCCGCTCTGTACTTTGCCCCTTTTCACTCAAAATATAGCATGTTTAAGATACTGTACTGGATTTATTGATGCAGTTACTAGTAGTATGGATGAATTAATACGTAGTAGAGCATTTTGAGAGCATTGACAGCAGGATGTGGAAGTGCGAGAAGAATCAGACAACTTTACCGAGAATTTTCAAGCTTCGAAGCAACGGCGATGTGTTGGAGAGTCAAGATTCAAATTCACGAGACGCCGCGGTCATTTTCTAGAGGGCGGGGGTCGTGCATCGTGTGGTCGTCATAATAGGCAAGGCGAGCTGCAAGTTGGGTGATGGCGATGGCAGGCGGTGCGAGGCGGTGTGATTCATTCAAAAGAAACTATTAGGCACGGTGAGTACAAATTTCTATTCGGGGTGTCAGTGTGCTGCTTAGCTTCATGGTGCCGAGGGAGTGTGCGAAGTGTGCGCACCTTGCCCAACCGTACATATGCTTTCAGAACACCTTCAGCACTCAAGTACTCATATTCCATCTCGGGGGGTTGGAAACTTGGAAAAGAAGCGGCGGGATACACAGGAACTCGCTCTTGACTCCTTGCTGTGGTCGCTATGGGGGCACGCGGATCCAAGACGCGCAACGCCGCAGCTTGACACCGTTCAAGCCACCAGAGTCCACCTTGGGGTCGGATATTGTTGCATCTCGCCGCGATGATCCTGGAGAGCGAATGAAATGGCGTTGAGCATTGAGCGTGATACGCAGGGGTGTTGAGTTTAGGGGCATCAAGGTAAAGGTGGTGGCTCGTGGCGGTGGAGAGAATTGAGTCCTGCGACTCCTGCCGGTGCGCAATGTTTCCAAAACAAAGGCGCGCCGCAGGCGGGATTTATTCTTAGAAATTTCCTTTTATATTTAAAGTTCACGGCGGAAACTCAAAACTGCTTTCCGCCGTGAACTTTAAATATAAAAGGCAGGTTTTGGAACTCGGGAATGCCGCTCCCGGTAGGGCTGGGTTTTTTATTGGTATGTTAATAACACCCGAATTTATCACGTGTGATTAATATGTTAATAACATTTATAACACAGGGGGGTCCAAAACTGCGTGTGATTAATTGTGATAAATTATATATGAGCTAGCTGAGGTTGGGACATCTAACAAAGGTTGCATTGCTAATTAGATATCAAAATTGAGTTTTCTACAAGTAATTCGGAGTAAGTGCCTAATTTGGACTGATTCTGATATCACATCACTTCAAAACAGCCTCAAAACAGCATTGTTCATCGTAATTTAGGCTAAAGTTTCAAATTTTTACTGAATCTGGCATATTTTCTAGTCCGAAGGTCATCGATGGAGGTACCAACTCGGACATGCCCTCAAGTTCGACGGAGTAAATTTTCTGGCCTAGAGATCAGCGTCGACACAAGCCAGCAAGTTGTATGACAGCTTTGGGAATGACAGTAAGGGCATCTTTTAGCGGACTTGAAACTTTGAAGCACCTTGGGTCCAATCGATCACACACTTTTGGAGTTGTCCTGGAGTGCAGAATATTCAATTTTATGGTCGCCCAAAGGTTTCTTGACCTCTAAATCACAGTCTGAAGCCTGAATTCTGGGCAGCAGGAAATTTTAGGTGCAAATTAAAGCTTGATTAAAGCTCAAAGCTACAATTTGGAGGGGGAAAAGGAGTTTCCTTTTTTGGAGATGACGTAATAAAACACTGTTAATAACAAGCGTGTTTTATTCCCCTGAGCACCCCCGATGTTAATAACATAAATATCATGGCCGATATAATAAATAACCCAGCCCTAGCTCCCGGTGCGCCTTTATTGATTATTTGGCTCGCCGCCGTCGCCAAGAATAGGTTAGAGGCGCGTTCAAGACTCCAAGTCCAAGTTGCCCGCCAAGTACCTGCATGGCTGGCTATGTTGAACATAATTTCTCACTCTGAGCTCTGCTCTTTTCAATTGATATATAGGATATTAAACAGTTTTTTTTGCTTGATTGATATAGTTGATAGTGTACAATAATATATACTTTACATAACTGCGAGACGAAGTAGACGACTTTACCGAGGAATGGTAAGCTTTCAAATTATGGCTATGGCGATGTGTTGGAAACACGTATGACTGAGAAGTCGTGGTTGCTTGCTGGGGAAGGGGGGTGGAGGGATTGATCGGACGGCATGTTCTTGGTGTTGTCAGCAAGGCGAGTCGTGCGTTGGTGATGGTGGGTGGTGGGAGCATCCTGGATATAGGCATCGTTAGTTACGGTGCGCATGAATACATTCATAAATTCAGTGCATCGCTCAGATTCATAGGGCCTTTGGACAGTACATACCTTGTCCAAGGCCGTTCCGCCTGTGCAGCGTGCCTCCAGAACTCCCTCAGCACCCAAATTCTGCCTCAGGAGACTCTACAAGAAGGGGCGGGTACGTGACCGAGATCCTCTCTCCTGACTCCTCACTGTGGCTGCTAGCGGTTACGAGGGCATGTCGACGCACAATGTGCAAAGCCGCAGACTGTTGCAAGTTGGGCGTTGCAGCTTGTCACGACCTGTTGAATTGATTCTGGGAAGACGAGAGAGTAGCATTAAGCGTTGTCGGGGATGTTGCACTTCAGGCTATCAAAGCGATGGTGTCGTGGAGACTCGTGGAGGAGGGAAGATTGCATAAAGTCCTGCCGGTGCGCAATGTTTCCAAAACAAAGGCGCGCCGGCGGCGGGAGCTATTCTTAGAAATTTCCTATTATATTTAAAGTTCACAGCGGAAACTCAAAACTGGTGTCCATTCGCGATTTGATATGTCATGTCCAGTTACGTGACCATCAACTGTCCAGTCACCTGTCCAGTCGTACATGTCACGCTTTATCTCACAAATATTGACCTTTGAGTACGAAGCCTGGGCTTCTAGCCCTCAAAAAAAATTTGTGAAGCAAAGGAACATATACGGAATGACTCCTAAACACTTTGATTTTCTGAAACTACAGCATATACAATTAAACATACTGTTTTTGTGCTAAATTACTGTAGAAAAGCTGTGACAGTCAATGTTCTGCCTGTACTGTGTTCCAATTTGAATTACATCATAAATAAACTTATTTACAGGTTGATATAGATTTTATGACCTATCACCTAACTCCTCAAGCTGCATAAATACAACTACACATTGTAGTGCGCCTCATTGTACCACCATATATGTGAAAAGGGGTATGTCACACAGCATCACGAATCTCCCAAAAATGGACACCTGACTGGACATGACACATCAAATTGCGAATGGACACTTATTTGTCTGCCGTGTCATGCCTGTGTCCAATGTCCGTCCATACTACTAGTAACTACTGTCCAACGCCACGCTTGTGAGCCATATAAAACATGAATTTGTGCCTTCATAAAGGACGTCTACCGTCTACGCTGATTTCATCTCGAATCTCTCTCGTGCAACTCTCGTGTTCTTCTCTCGACCGCCTCTACTTCATTTCTATGCGCAATACCTCCGATGGATGCTGATGCACCGTAAGCAGTGATTCATCAAAATCTCGCAACAATCTTATGTTTTCCCATCCCCTGCTTCTTGAAAGGGCAACATATATGCTAAATGGTGAGAGGCACCCAGTTGGCAGGTTTCTGATATCAATGATCACAAAGCGAAGCAGGAGAGGAGTGCAAAGCGCGACTCTCCGGCCCGTAGCGACGGGCATAAAGCTTGTCACTTAGATTGAAAAAAAAAATCATGTACATAATTACATCAGCAAGGTGTTCTGGAGACAGAGTCGACCTTTCATCGTTAGCCACCGTGTGAACTATTGGACAAATTTTGTGCACTGCAAATTGCTATATAAGGTACGTCTATTTCCTGTTTAGTATTTGAACTAACTTCAATCGTGAGTGACTTAGACTTCGCCTCTATACTTCGAATCGATGCTTGTAGTACCATCACCCAAATCATGTACCACCTCTTTCTGAACGTGAATCAAATGAGTAGTAGTTGCCGCGATTGTGTGGGTCTGATGTTGCATGCGGAAACTCTGAAAAAAAGGGGAACAGCATGAGTTCATGCAGCTTCTAGAGGACAAAATATGAAACAACGTACAGAAACTTCGATATCCTCCGATGCCATCGTCTTGAGAGAAGTGCGGGCATTCAGAGTATCCAACAGGGTCTAGTGAGGAATTGAAATAAGGATCATCTGTCGTATTGAATCCATGAAGTTTTCCTTACGTTCGTATAGATGCGACCAATAGGATATGCAAACATCGCGTATAAATTCGTATTGCGATGGAACAGGAAGCTAAAGAGATCTGCAAGGGCAAACATGGACGCGAAAAGGCCCGTCTGAACAGCGCCACGGATGATGCGATTGATGATTGTATCAGTTCTGCGGAACCCAGTGCGCGCTCTGGTCAAAGCGATCGTCAGACTAGCTGTAAGTAATGCTGTTAGTTTTAATCAATATCTAAGATATACGAAGGCCTCGTACCGGTTATGAGGAGGTCAGCACTAGTTTGGAATGTAAGCCAGCAGGTGACAAATGGGGCCAAAGGTCCGAATTTAGCGATTCTACGCGATAAAAAAAATTCAACTCAGCAATTGGTACTGAAAACAGTTCAATCGTAGCGGAAAACATACTCGTGCAGAAGACCAGAATAAATTCCGGAGTAGATACCAAAGAACAATCCCAGAATGCTCAAAAGCCCTATGAATGCTACAAGCGGCTTGCTCTTCGTAAGGGCAAGAACACTGCATGTATTTTCAGCTTAATCACCCATAGGATTACCTGTCAAACAAAACTCACCGATGACCCAGAAAAAATTGGGTGACGAATGCAGCTACCGCAGTAGCACAGGCGGTGAACGGAATAGTCCAAGAAACAACTAAAGATCGGGTCAGTTTTGACTAGTCATCGTATACTATACGGAGCATACGTACACGCCAGGCTTGCCGGATTCATGAAGTTGGTCACACTAGACAAAGCATTTTCACTATGGGCAAAACCGAAACGATGATGAGGCGTAAATGATTAGCCATACCACATTTCCCAGCCAGCGTATATAGCCCTATATGTTGGAATATCGGTAAGCGGAGAGTCAGAACACCGGGAGCTGTACTCACACTATGCTGTGCACCGTATCGAGGAAAAAGAGGATTCCAACAACGGTTCTAGGAGTAGCGGCGGGGAATTAGATGATTTCATAATGTTTGAACAAAAGTGAACAATATCGTACTTGATCCAAAGTCTGTCATTGAATTCTGTAGAAAAGAAGGTGTATGTGAGCACGGAATTCATTAGAAAAATAAGAAAATAGACGGGCTTGTGTTATGATAGACGATGAACTGATAAGTAACAAGGCCATATAGATAGGTGTTGACTGTCGAAAAATCGAATATTATGAGCGACCTGCAAGCTAATATGCGGCCTCATACTCGATTTACGCACAGAAGAGTCCAATTAGGACGACACCTAATAGGATAACAACAAGTAGATGTCAGCTCGTGTGTTGTGACTCATGAACGCAGAAGGGTAGCATTACCTATGACTAGATCGAAATCACCCATCGTGCAGACTGAGCGGCGTCTTGTCAATAAGTGGGGAAGGAAGGACGGAGCGCGAACGGCGACAAGTTTTCCGTGTCTTCTTCTTCAGGCTTTAAACTGCATTTCCGATGAAGGGACGCAGACAAGCGGCAACCCCAAAATAAACCCTGACTAGTGACTGCCGATCAGAGGTCTTTCACAGAAGTACCCAAGAAGTACTTACCCGTGGAGTTAAGGAACGTTATCAGGGCTGATTGAATGTTTCTTAACCATTCCGTCCACCCTCATCGTTGACAATATATTGTATTGTATGGAGTGCCTCTCTGAATTTTGCAAGGAGATGTGGAGCGTTCAGCATTTAACCCTGCCTGGGAGAGGCAATAATCGCTGCGATTTGCTACTCAGCAGGCTTCAGGCACTGGCACGCTTCAAGCTTCGAGCTTCAAAGCTTCAGCTTCAATTCGGCCGACGGAATTGAGCATTGGGTCAGTCTTCCCCAGGTTCGTATTGTCGTTAAATTCCCGACCCCTCGTCCTCGCAGTCATTCTGAGGTCCACGTTGCAGCTGCGCTGAATGCAGAATATTAATACAATCACGGACAGCACCAAAAAGGTTAGAGCCTGGTCAGTGGCCAGCCACAAGGGCCTACACAACAAAGCTATTAGAGGCTTAGACTGCTCTGTCGTAATATGCACCCTTCCATGTATATTTTATCTCTCTCACTCCAATTCGAAGGGGTGCTGCATGGCGACGTCCGGAACAACGCTCTGGGGTGCTTTAGCTGCTACTACACGCCCAGCCGCTGAACATATGTATTTCATATGTTCGGGCTTGTATATGTTGAGCATGTGCGTATCATGACAATTCCTAAATTTGTTGAGCGGTGTTCATCACATACGAGGGGGTTTGTGTTCAGCATAAACATCCCAATATATTCAACACATAATAGTGCATCCGAAAATATCGTTGCCAGGCTCCGCTGCCGCTCCGAATGCCGCGCATAGCATCTCAATTTAGCTTAACCATTCCACTTCTCAGAATATCGGATCCGTCCGGTTAGATCAGAGATCGTAGATCCGGAGACTCGGCAAAGGCCAATTGCATATGCGGCATCAGCACGGCACTGGTGCCGCCACCGCCGCCGCCATGGTCGCTCGCGTATACATTTTCCGTCGTACACAGTATGTAGGTCGGTAGATGTGCGCCCGTACAAAACATGTAAATCTTCCTTTCCCACTCATTTGAGTCTTTCTTTCCTAAACTGTATCTCGTACCCTCTCTTTATGAGTATATAAATTTTTATTCTACCATCCTGAATCTAACTCGGATATATCACTGAGATAATAATGTGAGATGCCTGTGTTCTTCCCATACTCTACTGAACAGAGAATTTAAATAGTTACCAGGTGCAAGCACTTATTAAGGACAGAATGCTAAAATTTCAGCATACTTTATTCCAGTTAAGCAGCAGACATGCGTTGGATTGAATTTTTTCACTTCAAGTATGCCGCGGCCAATATTTATGAAAGTTACTGGAAACTCCATGATAAAGCGCCCATAATTTCTTATCTGCACACGTCGAGTCTCCGTTGCAATCCCACAGTCGTGTTGTAGAAAATTTAACGCACATAGTGCCTCCATGCGCTGCGATGCGCAAGCGTTTGAAGTGCTTGGTTGTGCTTGCATCAAAGGGCTTCGGGGCCACACGCGCTGCCGAATCTCCGAATCCACGATCTTCAATCTAACCGGACGGATGGGTCGTCCTCCCACTTCTGGACACAAGATGAATAATGATAATAATAATAATAATATTGCAAATAATTCTACAGTTTCTACTCTACTGCTACTCCACTGCTCCACTATACGACGGTAGGGTAGGGAGACGAGTGGACGAGATACTACACATAACCTGCATTGACCTATCATCAACAACGATCCACCTAACGAAAGGCGGTCTTCATGGGCGGAAACGTCTGGGGTTGTTGACAGTCAGTGACAGTCAGAAACCAGAGCACAATTGTCTTACCGGGATAGTTTAAGGGTACATGGGGCTTGTGAGTCGACGAATAACACAGATGGTGAGCGCTGAGTCGCCACAAAAATGCGGCGGGGCATGTCATGCCACTGGGGGGGAAGGTGGTTGCTAGCGAACTCATGGAAGTTCGAAGTTGAAGTTGAACTTCGTTGGAAATGGGGCGAGTTTAAAAAGACCTGATGTCGGACTTCGAAAATGTGGCGCGCTTTCCCCAAACAGCTCATAGCGGCGTCCGACAGCCGGTCGGCATGGGACTTTGCGCGTTGCGCCCAAGACGCCAAGTTGCGTCTTGCCAGTGAGCGCTCGGAGTCGAGCTGAGCTCGAGCCTCCCGAGGCCTGACCTTGAGCCCTTTGACACTCAAGTAGGGCGTATTAGCATGGACTATTGAACTCTGTACTCTGGTACAAAATGTAGTTTTACTATTTTAGCTACGTACTAACCGTTAAATTTAAGGCGTATATTTAGAGGCTACTCCCGAATTTCGACGGGGGAGCAGAAAATGGATACCCACTGTGGCAGCAAGACAGGCAATCCCATTCGACGCTCGTCTGCCCAACGCGACCCGAATTCGGACATGGGAGGAGATTATATCAGCGATGTTCAGATGCGTACCACCGAATGTGCTCAAATCATGATAACATCAAGCTCAGCACAAATGAAAATGTATGTACAGCACAAATGGTCACATTTATAGCGGATACATAATTACAATGTGTTTGCAATGATATGCCCGCTCATAAAAATATTTGTGTGTCACACATGGTGCGCATATATTTCACTTGAGCATCAACACAATCACGGCCAACTCATGGCAAACACAAACGAAGGAATGGGCGTGTAAGTATACCTCCCGAAATGAGAAGAAGCTTGATCTTGGATTCCCTGGGCAGTGCGCATGATGTTCCTTCAAGCAAGCTGCTATAATATATAAATATCGAACACTCTGAATCTGCACCTATCTGCTAATGTAGTACTCATTGTTGTAGCAGTACGATGCCGCGATTCCTTTGAAATTCATCGAACCTGAGGCCCAATTGATTTTCGTCCGCCCCGACGATCCGCTCGAATCCAACTCGCTTATAGAAAAATTTCGCACTCTCGTTTCGTGGGTCCACGCCTAGCCAAACCCCTTGGAGTCCTTCGCCGATCAGGAAGTTAACCGCTATTGCAATCATCTTTCTTCCCCACCCTTGTTTCTGGTGCGTCTCCAAAATATTTATGTGCAGATGCGCTGGAGAGAACGCGATATTGGGATCTGGAGCAGTGTGCATGTTGCGCAATCGCTCCGCATACTGTATATCTGCTGGTTTGACGGCGCGTTCAGGTGGGTACTTGTCGGCCAGGGGCGGATACCAGTGCTCAACGGCATAGCACTCATAAGCCCGGGTATCGGTTGAGCCGACGATATACCCAACAACTTCTTTAGATGCGTCGTCTTCAAGTACGAATGCCCATGTGGTAGGAAGTTTGAGATATGGAACTGCATACACAAGTCCTGGCAATTCGCCAAAATCATGTAGAGTTTCGGAGGATGTGCCAGCATTTGCGGTAAGTAAACATATTCGCGAGACAGATTGTTCGTCGTCTGCAGAGGCTTTGCGGATTCTGATGGGCATAATGGAGAGAAATTCTTGATTGGGATCTGATGACGAAGACGCTGGTGTCAGTGGTGAGGTTCAAGAGATCTTGCGAGACTTGGGCTTTCATATATGGCAGAGCTGAGGCCCACCCACCATTGTGGTAAGTAGGGATCAATTGAACCGAATCATCGGCAGATCTGATTCTCGAGCAAGACGTTTTTGCGCACTTGATAAGATTAAAAGAAACGCATGGTATAAGCAGCTACTATAATGATACAACCTGAGATAGACTTCGATATCGTCGGTAAGATGGAAATAATCCGGTGAAGGGTTAAATCACAGCAAGCCTGCTTCTGTCAGATCGCGCTGTAATCTTCGCTCGCTCGCAAATGCTCTGATAATCGCACGGTTCCGTTGGGGGTCGCCGGTAGGATCCAAAGGAATCATTGGACGAGTCTCTTCGGAATGGGGGTCTGCATCTCCTTCTTCTGCACGAATGACTGCCCTGGTAGTTGCAGCATCATCCTCGCGACGTCTCCCGAATCCAAATCCTTGATATAGATCTGCTGTCGTAAGGCTGCGCAGTCCAAAAGGGCCTCCAAGAATACCAGGAGTAGCCTGAGGTGCAGATGCAGCGGCCGTCTCTCTCGAAGCGATGATGCCGCGTTCCCAGCGTTTGACACGCCAGAATCCGAGTAGCGATGTCAGTAGGACAAACCAACCTTTTATTTATTTAGATACAAATATGTCGGGCAAATAGATTGATAAGGGCTTACCGACTGTCATCAAAAAGAAAGATAACCACTCCGTTGTAGCATCCGAAACTATGATAGTAGCCTGCTCCTCCGTTATATTGCCTACAGGAGTATTCCACGATACGTTTCCAAAATGGTGATGCATGCCATGCCCTTCGGTGCCAGAATTCGGTTCTGATTCCCAGTCACTCCATTCCTGCATGCTACCACTGGGGTCAGTAGAATCAAGGCGACTGCGCAGCGCAAAACCATATTGAATGAGTGTGACACCGAGACCAGCTCTTGAGCCAAGACGAGCTGCGTGACTTGTGTGCAGGAGATATGTCAGGAGGAAACCAATAAATTGGAAAGAAACGGAGACGAGGAGATTCCAGCAGAAGGAGAAAAGGGACCCGGTAGGAAGAGAGTCGATGACCATTTCTCCTATTGAATCAGGTAAAAAGGGGGCATGCACGGTTGTTTCCCAGTAAGGAGGCACTGCATCTGCTTGGGCAGAAGCATATGAAGGAGGGGCCTCTTGTCTCGCGTCTTCAGGAACCATATATGAATCGTCACCTGAAAGAGAGTTGTAGAGTCCACGAAACACCATAACAAAAATGTAAGATGGACGTACCTTGTTGCACTCGGACAGGCGCGTTAGGCTTAGCAGTTACATTGGCAAAAACTCCGTCATTGTTCGTGCCGCCACCTATAGGGCCTTTTGGTCTTTGCGGAGCCAGGCCAATCTTGCTCAAGACACTTGATGGGAGAACCGCCGAAGCAGCACGTTGAAGCCACATGCGATGGGGCCCACGTTCCACCGGTCTGAAGTCAGGGATCTGACCATTGGAATTGCCGTGCTCGTTTGGAAGAGCAGTAGCCGAGGGCACTGGAGGTGAGCCAGGAGGTGGATAGTCGTAATCGACAGCTTCGAAATTGTAGACTCCAGGACTGTGGGCGGGGGGTGGTGGTGATGTTGAAGTAGGGGAAGTAGGTGCGGGATTCAAAGGATGAGACTCAAGCGCATTATGCTCGTCGTCTTCGTCGTCTGAATAGTCGAACGCAGCCTGCATTTCCACCTCCCTATCATGCTGGGTCGCTTGGTGTTCTGAACTCGGATTTGGGAGGGGTGCATAACGATGGGCCATAGACAACAGACGGAAGAGAAAATTCAGGTGATTAAAGAGCGAAATGAAGTGGAGAAATGGTGTGAAGGTTGGGAAGAAAGTGTGAATCAGACATGGCGTCGGAGCCTGTTTGACCGAGTTTGGCAGTGGCTGTAACGTTCTCTCTAATCTGGACTCTGAGTCTCTTTTCACGTGTCTATCCGACTCTACAAGCAGGTTCTTCAGAGAAATCGTACATGATCTTTACATTTATTTGTTTCAAATCCAACTATCAACCTTTCGACGCTCTAGTGATGAGTGACCCTCCCAAGCTCGAATTTGAGCTCGATTCCAATTTCTGGAGCGCCAAGTTAACTGATGTCATAAGTATCAACACCTTGCGCACCTCTTAGAGATCCTATCCATAGACTATCATGAAGTGCCCCGGTGGGCTTCTTTGATCAGCTTGTCGACTCTCTGACAGCTCTCCAGCCTGCTCTCCAGCATCCTGTCGAACATCTCTAGAATTTCCTTTCTTGCAGGAAGTTCATCGACGTCCTGCATCTCGTCCATTGGCTGTGTATCGATATTCCGAAGGCCATCGATTTTCAACTTGAAGCCCTTCTTGCGGCGCATCCAACGACTCGGCTGTTTATCCTCCCCTATGGGATCACTGTATCTGTCACCATATGGAGGACCCATCCTAGCTTTGGTTCCCGGAAGTGATGCACGTCGGTCGGAATACAGGTCGTTGCTATTGAAGGAGTCCGTGTTTGAACGAGTGGGTAGAGCATTGTCGAGAATTGCCCTTGTACGGTATACCCACACCCGTTCCTGCTGGTAATACGTGACCAAATTGTCGAGAAGATTTATTGTTGAATCCAATGTGTTTCCACTATTTTGATCGGGCATCCTAAAATGCTCTGGAGACAATGGTGGTGTTGGTATAGAATAAGTATATGATGGAGCCATTGGTTGAAGACAAAGAGGTGCTAACGGTGCCCAATCAGAGCAGAGACGGTAGTGATTCCGTGTGAGTCTAGACGGAGCCAATCACTGCCGATTCGCGTCAGCTCTCCTCCGTGTCCTCATGAAGGTCCTCCTCGCCATCGCCGTCTTCATCTCAACAGCTCTAGCCAACACCTATGCTGTTCACCATCGTCTATTCCATCCATCTCTTCCCGCTCAGCACTATTTAGAGCGCGGTTCTGTATCAATAGAATCATCGACGCCTACATTCATACCGGCGCCCGACTTGGCGGATGATCTCAAATCCTTCTCTGAAGTGCTAGAGTCTCTAGAGACCCCATTTGATGCTTTGTATCAAGTAGCGTTGCAAATCCCGGATGATAAATCAGATGCTTATTGGGATTTTTCATCGGTCAAAGTGGTATGTCTATAGCACTCTCAGTTCCATCCGTGATACTGATACTTACGCTTACTATGCCTTTAATCATTGCAGTGTCACTTGAGCAAAGTCGCGGCAGATACAATAGTGCTCCATCTTACGGGTGACCAAAGCCCCAAACCATTTGCACTAGACTACTTTGTCTCTCCAATACCTCATGATGGCTCATGTCCAGTGTCGAAACCCAATAAACGCATATCTCCTGCCTCTTCCTTGAAAACCTTCGCCAAGAATATTCAAAGCTTGAACACCACTGTTCTTCTAAGAGGGACTGAGACCCCACCAACGTTAGCTTCAACATGTTGTATCTCGTCGCCATTGTTCTAACTCAATCTATATAGACCTGAACTCAAAGCCCCCCCACCTCTCACTCCTGAAGGCGAGATCGTGAAACCGGTTCCAGAAAAGAATTTCTTACAGAAATATTGGATGTACATCGGTGCTGTACTGCTCGTTATTTGTAAGTCTCACCCGATTCCAGATATAAACCGCGACCCTAACCTTTCCATTTTTCCATAGTGGTATCTGGCGGTGCTGAGGAAGAAGCCCCAAAAAGAAAATAGAGGGATTTTCGAGTGTATAATGACCTATTCCGTGACTCATACGTAAACTTTTTCAGGTCGCCACAAGATAGCAACATTGCGTGATTGCGCAGACATAACTTGGCAATGTACTCGTATATCTAATACATATATGATTCTGCTACTGGTACTCTAGTCCTCGTTAGTCCACACTTTCTGCATCTGCTTCTTGAAGGGCTCCAGCGTGAATTCAACAGCAGAACAAGGGAAGCCAATTTCGAACTTCTCTAAAACGGTAGGATGGAGGATGCCCAATGCACCAATTGCCAGATCACTTGCCGTTGGGGTGGAGGTTTGTCCTTTTGGAGGGGATGCTCGGTAGAGGATTGTTGCAGCACGTCCAGGGAAATACATAGGGTCTAAAAGTGTGTCAAATTTGTGAGATACATGATGCAGAAGGACCATGACTTGCCTTGCGTTTCTTTGATATAGTATCCCGTGTGTGCTTTCGATGCAGCATTTCCAATGAAAGGAATCTCCAACATCTTCATGGCGCGATCCAGCATTCCTTGGACGATCTCAAAACCGGCAGTCTTGTTACACCACACTGCGGCAGCGTGCCTCTCGTTGCGCGCCTGACGTTCTCGCGAAACATCCTTAAAGACGACTTCAGAAGTCTCAAAAATCTTGATGGGTAGCGCATGTGATCGATTTTCGCGAATGGTCTTCAGGAGACCGGGAATCAGAGTTGTTCGAACGACTTGGAACTCGAGTGTCTTGGGATTTGCGATCTTGACGGCGGTATTTCCGTCATCGGTGTGGTTTAGCCATTCGAAATTTTCTTCATGAGAGCACTAAAAGGGTTTCAGAAGATAAAATCGAAATTAGTCATTTTAACTCACAAGAATGAGAGGCAGAACTTCGACCCAGCCAGCATATGCCCATTCGTGACGAATCACATCGCTAAGCTTGCTGATGGCCAGTGGTTGTGCGACAGTGCTAGTCGTAGGGAACTTATCGGGAAGGTTGTTGAACCCATAAGCGATTGCGGCATCCTCCATGATATCGCACTCATGAAGAATATCCGGCCTAGTTGGAGGTACATGGACCGAGATCTCGTCTGGGTTCGAAGAAGAAACAGAAGCAGACAAGGCCATACGAGTCAGAAGTGTTGATACTTCTTGCGAAGTGAGCGAAAGGCCTGTACACGAATTGACGTAGGATGCATGAGCTTTCATTTGAAGACCTGAAAGATCAGGTGTAATGCGTGTTTGGCCGTTGGGCAAGATGACTTTAACAGGTTCAATTCTGAAATAAAGTCAGGAAATGGAATTTAGAAAGTATCACCTTGTGACATACGTGAATGGCTCTGCACAGTACTCGGAGAACATCGTAGCGACCATGTTAACGACAATATCAAGCTTGGTCTGATCCGTAGCCGTGACATCGATGAAAACATTGCGAGTGTTCAGGGTAATTTTACTGTGGTCAGAATTGATGATAGGAGGCATTGACAAGACTTGATTGTTCGAGTCGTAGATGATAGGATAGACCGGGGAATCACGAATGATATGCAGGTATTTTGCCAGATGTTTTTCGGACTGAAGGCAGAATTAATGGGGAAAAATGAATACCGCAAAACACATACCTCATAGAGGACCATGAGCTCCTCTGCAGTGTAAGGTTTATCCTTGCCCAAGGGCGCAAATTTGATGTCCTTGGGAGGCCTGGCTTCATAACGGAAAGGAGGTTTCAGAGTGTCTAGATCGTGGGTTCCAATGGCGACAAGTTGTCGGCGTCTGCAAATATTTTGATGCAGTTTATCTTGCAAGTCAATGAAAGACGCATAGGAACTGGGGGTAAAGGTGATGTTGCGCAAGATGGCACACGCGAAGAGAGGCCTGATCCTTGAGGTCTATTCAAATGATTAGGAAAGTATCAGACAGAAATATTTGACACGTCGTACCTCTGGATCTATCTTAACGGTGACCAAATCCGCTTCTCCGCCTGGAGGATACACTAATCTGTACTCCGGTGCTGGACATAATTGGAGAAAGATGCGAAGAGCACGAGCGATGCCTTCAATACAAAGTAAATCGTATCTGAAAAAAATGTATCTTCAGAACAAGGGTGATAGCTAGTTGAGAAGAAGAGTACCTATTGGCAGGGATCTCTATTTTCAATTGCTACAAAAAATGAGCCTTCATACGATGAAGACAACAACAGATACTGACTGGACGTTCCGACGGTAAACCTTTCTTGAGGGCCTCCTCAACTGCTGCGGTTGTCTTCAATGGATTTAGCTGATGCTAAATCGCCATAAATCGTAACCCTACGCACATCTTCGTCTAATTCCAATCCATAGTCGAAGCATAGTTTGTCAAATTCCTCCGTAGCTGGTTGCGAATTCAGATGAGCATCAACGCGTAATCACAGTATTTGACGTACTGTACTCTTTTCCTAGGCGCTCCCAGAGTTCTGCCTTATCCACTGCAACGGTGGGCATGGTTTAGTTCGTAGAGAAAGTGTATGAACCCGAAGCGTAGAATCTAGATCAAGATTGAGTCAAATCTGCAAATACGGCTCGTGACTATGTAGTGACTAGATATTAATTTATTATCTGCAGGTAACCCAGTCGGCCCGGAATCCAATCAGTGCCCTTCTCTTCAGCGACCACCATGCAGTATCTTGCCCTTCTTAGCGGCGGAAAAGACAGTTGTTACAATCTTCTTCACTGTGCACAAAATGGCCATGAACTCGTTGCTGCAGCGTCACTAGGACCAGAGCCTGGCAAAGGTCCGACCGTCCACCATCCGTGCTCGTTTTCTCTTCTCATACGTTCGTAGAGGAACTCGATTCGTACCTTTATCAGACTGTTGGACAGGATGCAATTGAACTTGTTGCACAAGCACTGGACGTCCCTATATATCGCAGAGTCATTACAGGGAACGCTGTTGAACAGGGATCTGAATATGGCGGAAGAAACCCAACGTCTTCTGGCGGTGTTGTCGGCGATGAAACAGAAGATTTATACGAATTGCTCGCGGCAGTGAAGGTCATTCAAACTTTTCCCTTTTGATATCAGTCAACTAAAACTTCACAGGTGCACCACCCAGATGTTAAAGGTGTATCAGTCGGTGCAATTCTTTCCAATTACCAGCGAGTGAGAGTGGAGCATGCGTAAATAAGTCTTTCCATGTCACTTCAATCCATTCATTAATTCCAAATAGTTGTCGTCGACTAGATTTAACTCCACTGTGCTTTCTCTGGCAAAGAGATCAAGGGGAATTACTTTCTGAGATGATTGAAATGGGAATGGAGGCTATCTTGATCAAAGTTGCAGGCATAGGTCTGACAGCTTCGCACCTCGGAAAAAGTCTTTCTGAAATGAAATCAACATTGTTCAAGCTAGTGAGTCATTGATTATGTTTCTTTTTAAAAACACAAAATTGAAATTAATACTGTAGAATGCACTCTATGGTTCACACATATGTGGCGAAGGTGGTGAATATGAAACATTGACTTTGGATTGCCCGCTTTTCAAACGTCGAATCCACCTGTACGAAATACCTGATCATTATGCTTAACAGTGACTAATTTTCTTCATTAGAAAAGAAACAGAGACCGTCATTCATTCAGACAATGACTTTGCTACAGTTGCTTTTCTTCGGATAAAGAGCGCAGAGCTTGAAGCAAAGTCAACAGCAGCAAACTATGCGGCTGCACCACCTCTTCTAGACGAGGAACATGAAGCTGTCCAAACTGCCATTTTGAACCTGCCGAAGCCTCTTTCAGATACAATTCTCCCTAGCGCATTCGATTTTTGTCATCCAAGTGTAAAATTATTGCAAAGCTCACAGAAGGGACTTTGGGTTGGGGTTTCTAACATCCAGATCACTCCGTACGGAACATCAATTACAATTGAGGAAGAAGTTACTCAATGCTTCTATATCTTGACCCGTAAGCATCTTTGTCGACGACTTAGTTTCCTTTGATTTGGCTAATGCGACTTTCACCCAAGAGCGTCTTGCTGAACATGATTTGCAACTTGCTCAAATCGCTGTCATTAACATGTTTATTTCGTCTATGGACTTATTTTTGCATGTAAACGCCGTCTACGCCAAATTTTTCGGTGTCAGCCCACCTGCCCGTGCTTGTGTTGGTGTTGATCTTCCTGATGGGATACGCGTGAGGCTTGAATGCATTGCGTTCACTGAACTAACGGCTCTCGATCGGCAATCGCTTCATGTCCAAGGTTTGAGTTATTGGGCGCCAGCCAACATTGGGCCATATTCGCAAGCTATCACGGTTTGCCAGTCTTTAATGACCTATGCCTATTTCTCAACATTCTACAGGTTGGCGAACGTGTGTTCATATCGGGTCAGATAGGATTAATACCCAGTTCTCTGTCCCTTCCTTCACCGCAATCGTTGGCGATGGAAATGGCCTTAGCTTCTCAGCACGTATCACGTATCATTGGAGCGCTTAAAGAGAACTCGGGAGGCGGATGGGATGGGTGTACACAATTGTCAATTTATTGGCTAGTCAGTTTGAAACACCTCAATCAGGTAAAGGCAGGCCATGATTATAAGAAGGTCAGTGTTGGCCTTCCTCATTTAGGTTCTTGACCAATTATTTTACCCTGGAATATACAGGTTATCACCCGTTCTCCGACACTGTTTTTGATTGTTAAAGAACTGCCAAAAAATGCTCTCATCGAGAAGCAAGTTATTGTCCATACAGGCAGATGTCAAGTAGTCGATGAATACGACGGGGAACAAATAGTCGCAAAATCACGCCCGAAGTACCAAACAGGTCAGTATTTCACCACCTGAGTAGCTGCTGAAATACTTTAACAGCTAGATATAGGTAATTTCGATTTTGAGGGCGGTCGTGTTCTACACTGGGAATCATCGAGCTTGATAGAGGATGGGGCGACATGTGCGGTTATATTTGTCAAAGGAGGTGTGTTCGGAAAGAAATCCTCGCATCATGGATGTTTTTATCGAAATTCTTGTTTCAGACTTCACAGGCTTCATTCCAGAAATCAGGAACGCTACTTCGGGCCTTTCATCTACTGTAGATTCTATTATCTCTATCAGGCTCTTTTATGCACCCACATTCACAAGCACTACTTATAGTGAGTTTGTAATCTACTACAAATTTGACATTGAAGCTGAGGGAATTTGTAGTCGATGTCCTGGACGGATTTTTTTCGAGAGATCAGGATAGACCTCCAATAACGCCTATTCCTTGTCATGCAATCGCCAATACGAGCAGAGATGATTGGGATCTTGCTCTTTGCTTCATTACTTCATCAAATGTTGTACCATAAGCATGATGCTGACTACCTCAGAAATATTGAATATACCATTCATTCGAAATCCTCTGCGCAGTAGTGATTACTTCAGATCTATGCTTTCCAATGAAACAAGTCGATAGAAGTGGACCCCGAAGATACTAGACATCCATTAAATGATAATGTGATATATGTTACATCATGATGAAAGAAGTCATGAATAGTTAATGAAAGCAGGATACTGACAAAAGAACCTAGATGACGGATGTGGGTTACAGAAAGTGTTCTCTTACGGGTTAGTTTCTTCTCCAAGAAGTTTCATTTCACCTATCCTTCGTCGCATGGCTTTCTCCGTCGGAGTGGGTGCCACCATACGGGCGAAGACGGCACCAATAAGTGTACAAAGGCCGCCGAAGCGTAGAACCCATGCAACACCGTTCTTACCGAAATAGGTGTTGGGTATCTCTGCTAAGATTTGCAGAGAAGTCGGCTGATCACCATCAACAATTCGGAAAATAGCACTCGAGGCCAGCGCCACCTAGAACAAATGTAAGATTTCACAAAACAGAAGGAAGACAAACATACAATGAATTGAGGCATTACAATAGCAAGGTTGTGGATGCCTAGAATGGTTCCGCCAGGAAGTGGGGTGGTGGGCATTTCTTCCTCAGCTTGGTTGTCGTAATCATCGAAAGAACGACGACGAATTAGAGGTTGCCGCTCGCTTCTAGAGAAAGAGGGACTTCCATGACTTGGGGTAGAGATATTACGAGCATGGACAGGGCGACGAGTGTCCTTCACAACCCGAGTAGGCGGAGGGGGCTCTTTCAAAAGCTATTACACCATTTGAGAGCCAGAAAATATCGGACAAATTAGCCACAACTCACCTCCATTATAATAGCAAACGGCACCCACATAGCTACAGCCCAACAGATACCCACCAAGCTGATGAATACTGTTGCCTAAGCAATACATATGAGGATAGAGATTATTTCCCGATAAAAACAGAACTTACTTGTTTCGAAGTAGATATGAAGAAGGTCGAAAAGGTGAGGAAACTGAACAAGAGAAGTGCCCCGGTCCAGATATTTCGCAGAAGGAACGGCATCACAGGTAATTTAAGTGCCTTCCCTTGACGTGCTGCGTCGACTCTCCATTGTCGGACTATGGCCCTGAGGCGGGATATTTCGGCGTCTTCGGTAACGTCGGTTCTATGCGACATGAGACGGAGGTCTCGGTTCGCAAGGTGAGGGAGCACCGTCCCGGCGACAACGCCAACTAAATGCCAGGTTCAGAAACTGTTCGACTCCAGCTTGAAGTTAGTGCTTTACCGATGCTATAAACTAACATAGCAAATTCTCCCATTCTAGTTGCAAGCTCAGCATCGGGCTCTTTTCCTTGCTCGTATGCCATGATTTGCCCCATGTATGTTGTTCTTTATCTTGATTAAATTTCACTGCTGACAAGAAAGGAGAAATGACGTACGAATAAAACAAGAAAGGGAACCTGAAATGTAGATGTAAGCTATTACTCTCATGTTGGTAAAGTCATCAAGACAGAACTTACCAACCCATAAATGCAAATAGTTGTACATAGCAGACACGTCTAATTGGCTTTGGGAGGGTTGTTATAGCCTTGATAATGTTGTCAAGCGCATCTCGCATTTTCCCACTGAGCCATAGATAAGTCCAGATTGTACCATGAACTTGGAATGAACATACCCATCTCTTCTCTGCACACTAGGTCGCTCTTCTTCTTGATGGTTAACACAAGTGATCCAAACCGTGCCTACAAGAATAAGGATGCAGATGATGCAAAATTTTCGGAATTGGTCTCCCCCAATCAGCCTGATAATAGGTAAATCTCCGAGCGGTAAAAATCCTAGTGTCGGAAGTAAATTAGTTATACCAAGTGAACAAAGACTAATAGCGAAATTCCTCACCAAAGCCAAACCCTATGATGTTTCCTGCATTTGTCATTCGACCATGCCAGGCATTTCCGACGCTGAGCTGTCCAGGAGGCGCGATATCTAGCAACAGGTTGCGAAGGGATGCTTGCAGACCATTCAATGCGAAGTCCAGGATATAGAATGATATAATTGCGAATCCTATCGCTGTCCAAGCGGCCTAATGACCAAATTTCATGAATGAATCTCTCAAGGGAGTAGGTACATACAAGTTTGTTTCTTCGTTCTGTCCAATCTCCACCTCCTACACCGCACAGATCGACGAAGAACGATGCTATTTCCCGGCAATAGGCGAGGGTAAAGGTTGATAGGACAAGCGCGATCGTCGATACGAAGATCCAAAAGCGACGCCGGTATTTGGATGAAGAAGCGTCCGATAAAGCACCTGAGGTAACGGCCTAAATCACGCATAATTCCTCGAGGTCCTTATATATAGAGGGACGAACCTATGACTGGTTGTGCAACCAATCCACTGATAGGACCTGCTAGCCACACCAACGACGTTAGGTGTTCAGTCAGACCCAGGCCAAGGAGAAATGGGGTGCCATATCTGCCAAGGGACATGAACACGGCGCGGACGAATTATATCGAGGAGCACTCACCCTAATTCGACTGTCCATGCAATCTGGGCACCAGCCATGGATATACTGAGAGTAATAAGATCCCAGGTAGACAGCCAGCGCCTCTCTGGAGGCGAACTTGACCTGGCGTTGCCATTCGCGCCATTGGGTGTTAGGCGGGCAGAAGGGTCAATAGATGGCTCGATTCGTTCTGGTTGGCGCGTTCGAGCAGGCCATGGTATCTGGCTTGTAGGATCGTCGCTGGTGTCGCTGACGGGGGTGATCATGTTTCTTCAGGAGAAGAGGTAGTCGTCTTGGATGGACCAAGGAGATCGAAACGACATGCGGTCTGCTGGCGCCTCACTTTATGTATAGTTCGCCAAATCGAGCATTACCTCACCGGTGCCTCATCTTCGACGGCAGTCTCCGGTGTAAGCAACTGTAGCCTCAAACTTAGATCAATGCTGTTAACTCACACAAATACTACATTCGTCAAGACCACAAAAAATCTAGAAATACAAGAATAAATATATGGCGCGTCAGGCTGTTGAAATGTCCCAAACCCGATGACGGACACGCAGGCAAATGTACACAAAGCGAACAAGATTGCACAGAAATTGATAAACATACAATGAACTGGTGGTACAGGTCTAATGCACAATCAGCAGTCGGAAATGCCCTATCGATCATGATCATGAGCCCCTCGCGGAAGTCGCAGACATACCACGCCGATGACTTGATGATGACGACGTCTCAAACGTTTGCAGAGGCTTTGAGAGTATATGAAATGCCTTCCGACGTCCGTTAGTTGGAGTTGTATTGACAGTGTCTCCATTGACCCCACTTCCTTGCGGTGGTTCAGGAAACTGAGCATATTGACTAGGTGGTCCGATATATGATTCAGAATCGTCAAATGACATTCTGTCCACGCTGGCTATGGATCGCAACGATTTTGAGATAGATGATGATCTTTCGAGCAATGGCACTCCTCGTACGTTGCTTGGACTGGTTCCTGACCGCAATCGCGTTTCTGGTTGAGGAGTTACGCTTCCCGGATTCGAAGAATTAGATATTTGTGTCCTGAGCTGCGCAGCTGATACAGAAGGCCGCAGCCGTCGCGGTGTTATCGTCCCACTCATCAATGCTGTGATGTCATCGCCATTGGAAGAAGGTCCAGCTGATGCAAAGTTAGCGCCGTTTATTGACTTCGTGTCCGTTGAAGCAGTGCCCTGACTACCACTTCTGTTTCGATTCATGTATTTCTCCATAGCATTGGCATCAGTTTGTCGCATGCGATTGGCTATTGGGGAGAGGGCGGATGCAGGATTGGAAGGAGCTGTCAAAGATGCGCCTTTTGAAGTTCCTGGAGGAGGCGCAAAGGATGTTCCATGATGAGAAGGATTGGGTTGAGCAAAGAAGCCAGAGCTAGAGCTAGTGGATGGTTGAGAAGGAGATGAAGACAGTTGCCCTGTAAGCAGATGGTCCGGGTCACCGCTGTCGGATGTTGCAGTCGTGCGACTTGTGCCAGATCCACTCCTAAGTCTAGAAGAAATACTTCGATCCTTGGCTGGAACTGGAGGAGCATTTGATATATGAACTGGGTTTCCCCATTCACTTCCTCTTGACGCTGCTTGGGCTGCTTGAGCAAATATATTACGTCGCTGCTTTTTGTTATTTTCAAATTGCGCCCTTGCTGTCTCTTGAAGAGTTTCTCTGGTGGCGAAAGAGTATGCGTAATCTGATGCGGTGAAGCCTTCGTTGTTCCTAGCAGAGTATTGACATCCCCGTTCTATCAACAGTTGTACGGTCTAGATAGAGCTCGTTTAGCGTTTGAAATACAATAAACCTTATGTGACGGACTAACCGGTATGTGGCCAAAAGAACTCGCACTATAAATCAAAAACGTTATTTGGAGATTTCAAAGGAAACGGAAGGTCAAAAAAGACTTACTAATGAAGGGGTGTATTTCCCTTATTGTCAGATAAATCATAGTCTGCTCCAAGGTCGCACAGCATCTTCATCAGAAATCATTAATACACCTCAGGATTGAATGACAGCTGAAGAGGAACTTACTCGGACCAACTCTTCATTTCCTTTCAGTGCGGCAATATGAAGAGCTGTCTTCCCTTGAATATTGGACCAATCCAATACCCAGGAATATCGTTCGTAGTATAAGCGTGCCATACGAAGGTATGCACCTGCGTTATCTTCCGTTTCTGCGGATATATATGAACTGGATGAGGCAGGTATCTGGTCCGCAAGCAGCATGAGAATGGTATTGTTCTCGGAGTCCTGCGGAATCCGTCAGCAAGCTAATGATGAAAGCCAGGTTACTATAACGGACATGCCTTGCTCAGTTCATCATCGTCGTGGCCAGCGGCGAGAAGAAATTCGAAGGTTTCTTCGTGACCAAGTACGGCCGCCCATGCAAGAGAAGTATAGCGCTTGGGAGCAGTGTCAGGATTGCGCATATCCGTTCGCTGGATTAGGCGTTTGACAAGGAAAAGGTTATTTTCTGGTAATCGTCATATCGTCAGACGACTAGTCACTGGAAATAGAAGCAAGAAGGGAAGTACCTTTAACGGCTCTCCGGAGGCGGGCGGTGGCATCTTTCTCAGCCATGGAGGCAGGGGTGGAGGGGTGAGAGTGGAGGACAAAGAACGATGAGCACGTACAGCTTTCACCAACCGCCCAAGTGCCAGAAATGACGAGAGGGCAAGTTCAATACACGTGACTGAGGCTTTTCGGCATGAAGGATTTTGTTATCACTAATTTATCCTTCAAAATGAATCGGATTGAGATTTCGAGGAGAACACGATTATCCATTTTCAAGAGAAGATGTGTCAAGTAACTACTGGGTCGCTCGACAAAGAATTGCATTGCTCGGAAGGATATTACAGCTCTCCAGGCATCCAACGAAACGTGGCGGCACGGAATTGAAATCAAGGCACCCCCGGCTACCTCCACTAATCCTGAAGCACTGCCACAGTTAGCTTGCACCAATACGTTACTACGTATCCTTAGATGCCTAAAGTCGTTTCTAGATCAGCGGTCTCCTCCTCAACAGACGGTACGTATGTGCACTTTTGCAGATGGAATCAGATCTAATGCCCATTGTAACCTATAGCACAGCCGACTGCGAGCTCGGCCGCGGCGTTGCGCGTTTACTGTAGGTCTTGACCATTTTCACTGTTCACCGTGTCTGTCTTGACGATGACTGTCATTTAGACTGTATATGTGGCGAGTTTATTGTGAGTACACCTTCTTCGAAAGATTAGCATGTTTCTGACAATGTACTGCGCAGCTTGTTATTGACAAAAGCCTGGCTACCTTGCCACGTCGTAGGACAGACAACGCCATCATCATCCGCTCGAAAGAAAGTCCTGCGGGAAAGCCCCGAGTCTTTAAGTTGAACGCTGTTGCCGAGGAACCCATTCTCCTGGAAAGGTACAGTACTATGATTCTTGAAATGACATTGTCCTGATTTGTACACGTCTCATAAATCAGATTGGGTGGGCATGAAAAACAATACCGCTACCACTGCCCTAGATGCCTGCTGAAGATTGGGTATCAAACATCACCGCCACCCGTTAAATCGGCGCCTTTCCTTTATATTTTTCCAGGTGCTCTTACCCAAATGCAAGGACAAGTTCCGCAAGATGCTTTTGATGGGGAGAACGACTAAGAGCAGAAACAGACCCCCCTACAACAAAAAATCTGTACACGGTAACCTCTATTTTCCATGTACATATACCCTCCGCAGACTATTGTACTTACTTTAAAGAATTGTGGTCATTTCCCCCTGCAATGAATCATTTTTATGGGAGTTGCCATTGTGCGAAGCATAATATTATTGAAATCTAGCTACAAAAGCAAAGGTGCTTCGTTGCTCCTTCGATTTTAAGTAGTATTTACGAGCTAGATGCTAGTATGAGAGTAAATGTTCACCAGCTGTTCGAGTTGGACGCCGCAGTGGCAGTGATGTGATGACATGGGACGGAAGCCATTTCCCAAAGATTCAAGGACCGACAGGCAACTGCTTGTTTCGAACACTTTTCCAGGTATCGCGTTCTCGCCACCAGCGTTTACAAAATCCTTGCTCTCTCACTCATCCCTTTCCATTAAGATATATCGGGATGGAAATCCCCAATACGAGGGAGTTGGAGCTGGAGGTCCTTCTCAGGGAGAAGGATGCCCAGTTGGCTGAAATGACGGTATGCCGCTCGCCAACTTTTTTCCAGCATCTTCTGGGCAGCTTTCTTCGCGAAATGGAGCTGATATGTCCTTTTCAGGATGAGATAAGTTCATTGCGCCAACATCTCTCCAAGCAGCCTGGCCCGTCGACGGTCGACCCAGTTACTCTTCCACCTGCCTTGCTGTCTGTGCTTTTGCCCCACATCAACAGTGCTGCACAGAACACGGCCCCAAACACGACGAGCACTGTCAACGCTGCGCTGACGCAACGTGTCCGTGTCCTCCAAGAAGAGAATGATGAGCTCTATGAGCTTCTGAAACACAGCGAGACGGGGAAGCTGAAAGACGAAGTTCGTGGCCTGCGACGAGTAGTCGCAAAATTGGAAGGGTCACTCAAAGGTTCGCCCCACTACCATCTGTAGGGTTATGTCACTCTAACCATATCGCTCCTTCCACAGACTCCCACAAGGTTATTCTTTCATTGTCGTATGTGCAATTGGGCTCTGTTACTTCAGCGTGGGCGCTAAGACTTGCATGATCCAGGACGGAGCTTGACAAAGCCTATGAAACTATTCTTGTTTCATCTCGTCAAACTGGGCATTCAACGAAGTCCAAGTCTCATTCATATTCTCCACGTAATTCTTACTATCCAGTAATGAATGCCGACTCTGCAGGCAATGGCAGTCTCAGCAACTCCAGCGGCAACAAGCCTCCCCCAACAGAGCCTCGAGCCCACAAACGACCACGGCTTTCCGAACCACAGCCACCCTCGCCCATTCAACAAGCGCCTGCTCGTCTAGCGCCATCGCTTCCGCAAAAACCTCAGGCCTACCATCACAACTCCAATGGCCCTCCTCCAAGATCGGATCATCCGCGCGACCAGGGCAGACACTCAAATGACAATGGCCGAAACGCGAAGTCCATGGTGAAGATGGAAGTGGATGGTGATGATCGAACCTCATCTCCGCATAATCGTGACCGCGACCGAAACCGTGAAAGGGAGCGAAACAATATCAACAAAGACCGCGACAGAGAGCGAGGAGCCAAGGAGCGCGAACGACCGCGCGATACGGGATCTGCAAAGGATTGGGATCGTGACGGGAATAAGAACACCCATTCACGGCGGAATGGACATGCCAATGTTTCTGGATCTTCCCATCGTGGCGGCGGTGGATCTGGTGGGTCTTCAAGACAGTCGAAGGGAAACGACCGTGCCAATTCCAGTGCTAATAATCAAATGTTGGATAATGCAAGTCGGACGTTGCAAGAACGGTTGGGGTTATAGAGCGACGATGCATGCGAAGACAGTGTTTTCTTTCAATCCGTGATTCTCTGATCCTTTCTCTATGTTTACTTACTCACCGCTTGGGAGTTTAATTGTTATCTATTTATTTATCTCTACTTCACGCAAGGCACCCGCTGCCCCAATATCAGTGTACCAGTACGTCCATATACATCAACTTGTAACATATTGCTGCCTGGTACGATATACCCTCCGTTATGAGTGTCCGCTATCCATCGTTCTCTATGGTAGCGTATCAGCCGACATACCTATGACCACCCTCTCAGTGTATCCCTACGTCAGTACCTAACGCATCCCTGTTCCATTACGTATACTCGAGTATTATAAAGATATGCTTCGCATGTCATTTCCGATTTACCCAAGTCGATTTCTTCCTCGATTCAGGGCTTTAATTTCGTTTTGATTGACGTAGATGTAGATAGAGTAAAAGTATATACTTCGCGTTACATGGTTGTCAATTCCTTGTGCCTGCTTGGATTGTGTATGTACTCTACATGGCGTCTAATATACTGGATATATTGAACAGCAGCAGCATTCAACTATGTACTAAATCTACGCGACGATCAAAAAAAAACAAAACAAAAAGGTAATTACAGTGAAGATAGCCCAGATGAAATCTAATGCTCGGGGAAGATTATAAGGATGATGTATGGTAAGGACTAGAAAGGAATTATATGTACGTGAAATATGGTAAGTAGATATGTACATACACGGGTTCGGAGTTGATTTGTGGCAATGCATAGGCGCAAGCGCCTGCATATGTTGGTAGTTACAGGATGCGGGCAAATTGAAATAATGAATGGGTCATAATACAAAATGACGCGTTGGTTGAGCGAAAGATTGAAGTGGGGGTGGATTGAAAACATGAGTGATTGTCCACAAATAAAAAATTATAAAGCGAGTAAGGTAATTCAACTGTATGATGATGGATTGGATGATGCAGATGCAGATATGGTGGAATGAGAGAATGTACAAGGCACTGCCCAAGAGATATGACACAAACCTCCACTGTGGGAGGGGAGAGACGACATCGTAGTTGGTCGTGTCGTTTTGTCTGCGTCTAGGCCACGACCCCATTGTTCTGCGGTCGTCTGTGGGAAGATCGAATGCCGAAGAATTTCAGGCAAGCTACGCCCATGCTTTTGTGCTTTTCCAAAGGAGGCAATTGAGTCTGCTTCTCGGGTAAGGTCCTCTGGGCCGGCGGGAAACGCACGTCTGATCTGGGCTGGTCAATCTCTGGCAGAATTATGACAGGAGTGGTCGCGACGGATCGAGGAGAGACGATGTGTCTGGGACCCGTGTAACGGTACGGCACTTCTGGGACTGAAAGAGAGCGTTCGTTCTGAGCTGGACTCGGAGAAGCTGGTGGAGACGGATTCGGGAATGCGACAGACATAGTGCGCCTGTGACGGGGAGCGAACTCGGAACCGCTCTTCACCGAGGGTGGACGAGACGAACTGGGCGTGCTGGGCATGGACGAGACGGTGAGCGTTGGGGTGATGGTTGATAGTGTGCGCGGTCGAGGACTGTGCAGACTGCTGTGTCCGTCATCGGAGAACGGGTTCTTTTCCACAGCAGCAAAGTCGCATGAACGGGCTGCATACAACGTTTTATTGAGGCCGGGAGGAAGATGTGGGCCGGGAGAGTGGACGCGTATTTTTGGTTGGGAGGCGATGCGGCGGGGGTGGTGGGGGTAGGGAAGGGGGACGGGGAGGATGTCTGGAGAGGGCTGGCGCGGAGGGGGGGAGTCCGGACGCACAAAGAGGGACATGGGAGGCGAAAATGGGAAACATCGTCGTTTTCGAGGTGACCGTTTTATACAAATCTCCAGATCCAGCCCCGCCTTTATACCCGATATGGCTACAGCGCCCACCGCATTTAACTAAATTTGATTTATCTCGAATCCCTTCAGCTGACCGGCCATAGTAACTCGCTGTCTGCTTCTGGCGTATGCTCGCTACTGGCTATGCAGGTCTTGCAAGATGTATATTTTCCCCTGGCCTCTGTTATTTTACATAAATCATGCGCGTTCTCCAATACACTCAGAGTGATCCGCTGATGGAGGTGCACAGCACAGAATTTAGCCTCTATGTCGGCGGAATGTTACCGACGAGGTCTCTATCTTCATCCGTAGTTCGCGGGATATAGCCCCCAAAAAGTATAAAGAGGAATGAAATTTTCACACCGACAAGGATATCCTCCGTGAAATGACGATGAAATGCAGGATACCTCAAGGATACCTACCGACACATTCATGTTTGCGCGTTTGGGAATATACAGTTATATTGGCCAGCATCGGCGTCATGCTAGAACCATCGAACGGAAAGGATCATGGATTGTCGACATGAAGTTGACTTGCATGCATGTCCAACATCCCGCCACGTCAAGGGGCGACTGTTGCGCCACGTCAACCGCCATCATCCATCTGCAACGCGTGTTTTACACGAGGCTTTCAGAACTTGTTTCAACCTAAGCAGGCAATATTCCTCAAAGCCCGAGCAGATTATGTAGATAGCTGAGCAATATATGCCTAGCTGTGAAAGACTGAAAGACTATGACTGAGAAGCGTCTTCTTCAGCGATTCAGCGCCCATAAAATTCGGCAACTTAATTATAGGTTAAGAAAAAAGGCTCAGTAGCACTCAACATCGTCGAACAGCAGTCAATAAATCGACAATAGCCTCCATCTATCACCTTTCGCATACTCAGAGCGACCATTATAGAGATGAATACTTGGTCGAAAGAGAGAAATGCACCAACTTTTGAGGCATTAAAACAGGGAAATCGTGTATTGATTTATAATTGAATGACAGTTTCAGACAGTATCACAACTGATTGAACCTATATTTCTTCGATTTCGTGTCATGTCGCGGACCGGTACACGATGAGGTGTCCCATAGTTCAAAGGATAAGCTAGGAAAAAGTGCATACATCGTTGACGATCAATATATGACCTCCTCATAGATGACAAGAGCTCTCACCAAAGCTTTTCAAAGGAAAATCCCGCATTCAAATCCAACAAGAGAAGAAAAGAGATTTTCATGAATGATCAGACTTAGGCTGAGACTAGAACAGACCCAGAAAATTGAAAGCTCCACGCACCAAAATGACCGCCGACTACAGGACGAGCCCGGAAGCCTTCTGGCTGCCCATTTGCTGTTTCGTACCAATCTCCCAATGGCTGCGAGCTTAATCCATCAGATGCCCATTTCTTTACAGAGCTTATGAAGAGATCTCGTGCGGTATTGTCGGTCATGATTGCTGCCGTCCATATTTCCCAATCTGCCATGCAATCGCAAGTCAGTTAACATAAGGTTACTGTATAGGCGCAGTTTCAACGGCGGCAAGTATACCTGATTTAGTGTATGTGTGACTGCGGCGACGGAAATGAATTCATACAACATCAATAAGGGTTCCGTCTTCACGATCGGGGAGCAAACATACCGAGTATCGAGAGGCACGCCAAATGGTTCTATGCATGACATTCGTTAATGAATCATTCGCGCACACTCTAATCTGAAACTTACGCGCAACCGTCTTGTACCAAGCAGTCTCTGCAATAGGTATGTCAGTTAAAAAAACTTATACCGTAACATATGCCTGTATCCGAACTAACGCATGGTGTATATCGAGTTTGGAAAGAGGTTAAGCTTCAAGAGCTTGTCGGCGTATAGATTGTAGGATAGGCCCCAGCTAAGTTAATCCGCATCAATCATCTGTCTTGGGAATACTACGGCATCGAAAACATACCTCGCAGAGTTCCCATACTACGCACATAGCGTCAGTTCAGAAGATTCTGTGGTCACAGAAAAGACACGTACGGAGAGTGTCAAATGTTGGCTAGAAGACGATGCCGCCAACGTCTGCCATTGAGAAACAAAGCTACTAGCAATTGCCTGTCATAGATAGGAAGGCCGCATATTAGTACCCAACGTCTAGAGGAGCTGATATCGAAGACCAACCGAATAGTTCGAAGTTATTGTCGGATTACCGCCCACGAGCTGGTTAATTTGAGACATCGCCTTGATTCCGATGATGCCTTTGATGGCCAAATTCGTCTGATTAGCCAGTGCTCCAGCAAAATCGTCGGTGCTAATTTGGTTGGCAGGTATAAGCGAGTCGGTGATGAGGAATTGGGTCCATTGATTCAATAACGAAGTCTAGCAGGTATATCTCATCAATTATATGGTAGCAGTTAGAGAGGTTCAAAGCGAGCATACATATTGAACAAGTTGCGAAGTGTCTCCAGTTTTTTGGGCATAACTCAGAGCCATGATGACCATGTTTCCACTCTCTATACGTAGTAATGAGTTTGCTGATATTCTCTACTCCATGCAAAGAACGGGATAACGTACCTTCTACTGGCATTGCCTCGTCGTTGCCGTCATTGTGTCCAGTTGCGTTAGGATAGTGGGCACCTTGATAGAAGAATTTACCAGTACTGACGTGTTGCGATCTGACAAGCTTACCAAGGTCATGAACACTCCATTTATTGGGATATTGACCAGTCGCCTGATATCTGAATAGACTTTCGAGAAGAAATTTGCCCAGCGCAGGGTTGGTATACAAAAGTATAGGCCATGCAGGAAATATGACGTCGACGGTATTTACATTCTGGCACATTTATGAATACCTTCGAGTTATAGATGAAAAAGATTGAACATGCCCCATCACTTGAAATTTCTGTGTGGAGTCCAGGAGTTTTGAATGAATTCATGGCTAAAATAAAATGATGGCTAAAAATTAAAATACCTTTCATGAAAACTATTACATCGCTAGTGTTGAACGATCCGTTGCTGTTTTTTGAAAGGGTAATTTCAATTGCTCCTATTGCCTGTCTGATGGAAAGAGCAACGATAGATGCATAATCGGAGGAAATCTTGGTGGCATCAGCTGTAACCTTGCTGTCAAAAGCCTGCGCCCGGCTCAATGCATTGCTGAAGTCTCCTAGGAACGATGAAATCTGATAACATGAAGTCAAAACTTGTTTAGTTGAAGAGGGAGAGATATTTGTACCACGGCAGACGTGCACGAAAACTGACTCCAGAAATACAAACTTCTCGGCTGAGTGGCCCCGCTGGCAACAATGTATTGAAGGGCAGGATCGCGAATATGGCCAACGGAGAAAACAACAGGCGTTGTCGCAGTCTTGACAGATCCAAGATCGTGGCTGAGCCCGAAGACAGGCCAATTATCTGAAACAGCACGGAAGTTAGTATCCCGGGCATTTGTTAATCGTCCGGTGCTGATAAATTGTGCGCGAACGACAACATCTGCTGCGGTTTGGTAGGTAGCAGCGGCCGACTAATAGTCGGCGAAAATGTCAGTATTACCGCATGAAAGCAGAAATTTAGGTCGACCAACGCTAAGGGTGGAGAAAAAAGTGGACCCATCTGTAAAAAAGCGTACATCAACACAAAAGCGCATATTATAAAATGCTCTCCTGACATTGCGTGTGATCATTCATTTCAGAGAACGGAATTTGACGGGCGAGCTGGACTTGATGAGTGATAATACTATCAGCGCTGGTAGACCAATTAACTGTTAAAGAGTTGTCGCCCGATACCCATTCGGCACTGATGTCAGAGTATATCTGAACGGAGTGCGATGCGCCATCTGTTGACGCTGCGGATATGGCCATATACGAAAATGGGATAGATTGTTTCACCAGATCCGTAGGCTGATTGTTTCCATAAAACCAAGATGCATACCATGGAGCGCAAAAAAGACCCACCTCAACAGGACTTAAAAATGTGACCGTTAAATCTACTGGTCCCGCAGACAGCACAAAAACACTTTGAGTAGAAGTGAACTACAGGATAGAGTCAGTTATTTTGCATAAGATCTGATAGGCATATACAGACCTTGAAACTCTTCTGAACGGCTTTGGAAAACGCTGCTCCTGGTACGTTTGAAGCCCCCAAAAAGCTGAAAGCCTGCCCGTCGACTTTAACGAAGCCTGCCCAGCCGACTATCTACACCAAGATATTAGTTGTACTTCTGGGTTGGATCCTTGGTTGATCAAACCTGGCCGGTCCAAAAGGTAGGCCAAACATCGTTGAGCGCAGCGCCTAGGAATTCTATCAGAGAAATACTACGGATGCGAGTATAAGTACCTCATATACCAGATCCTTGTTGAAGCCACGCCGAGATGTATGGAGACCTGACAGCAAGAGGAATTGCCGCGGGATTGAAGGGAGTTGCAGTCCATGTGAACGCAGCGGTCGCCGTTGTGCACAATGCGGCGGACAGAAGTTGTACGGTTTTCATGCTGAGGGCAGCAGGGGGTTTTTTTGGTCGCCTTTTCACATTTTTGACGCAATAAATAGAGAAAAGGAATCCAGAATAATAGTTATATAGAATAAATCTGACCATAGCAATGTGCATCATTGGTCATGAGACGGAGAAGAACCAGAAGGAGCATCAGGACGCACTGAAACAGAATAAGAACGAAGCACTTAGTTGATGCTATAAAATAATATTGGTGCTGGGTTGGGAAAAGCTCAAGAAGAAGTCGAGGAATCCAAGAGGAATCAGATGTTGATCGATCATGGGGCAGGTTCGAGATGATGACGGTCACTGTTATAAATAAAACGTCGGAATTCTTTCTGACTTGGACTCGTGTGGTGACTCAAGTACTCAAGCTCAAGCTTCAAGCTTCAAGACTTGCCAGTGAATCTTCTGCTTTGCTTCAACTTTGATCCTGCCTACACAGGCCATTTATCGGACATACAAGGTTCATCTTGTACTTATGCTCATGATTTCTGTCATTTTTGCTCCTTTCGATGCCGACGCACTGGCACTATTTCTATGTCGACCAGCCGCCTCAATGATAAAACACAGAGACTAACTATACACCGGAGCTGTTTCTAACGATGCTTCCCCTTTCTGCTGGCAGATTCTTTCGCATGTGCTCTGCTACGCCATATTTCCCGACTCGAGAGTTCTTACTTGCTCTTCTTGCTCTGGCCTCTCTCCCTCTTCCCTTTGCGTTTGCCTCATATGAAGTTAACCTTGGACTTATGCGACACGATCGCATGCAAGCGGAAATGCTCGTTATTTCAACACTACCTCCTAATGGATTTCAGTCGCTACCTCCGCCCTATGGGTCCGACAAACCACTTTTGCAGTCGTTTCTTGGAGTTCCACAGCAGCTAGTCCTTCCTAGCGGTCAACCTGAAGCCATATCTCTGCCACCATCTGGGGATGTCTCAAGCGATAATCAATATCTTGATAAAATGCTTGTGATGGCCTACTACCCGGATTGGCTTGGGGCAACATTTCCTCCAAGCCAAATCAATTTCACGCTCTTCGATTGGATTGATTTCGCATTCGCTGTACCGAATGCAAAGTTCAAATTAACCTGGGACGACGCATCCGCTCCGCAACGTCTTATAGAATTGGTAACCGCCGCGCATGAGGCAGGGACCAAAGTGAAGTTGAGTATTGGTGGATGGACAGGCAGCAAGTAAGGCATCAGGCTTGTTCATTACTTTAAATAAAACGCTTACTCTCACTTGTTGTAAAGGTATTTCTCATCCGCTGTTGCTTCAAACAAAAGCAGAACGGCATTTGTGAATAGCATTCTTACGATGTATCAAACCTTCGGCGTGGATGGCATCGACATTGACTGGGAATATCCTGGAAGGGAAGGAAATTCCGGGAATCACTTCCGTTCCACTGATTCCACCAATTTTCTACTATTCCTCAAACACTTACGCCAGGCGCTGCCATCTACCGCTCGTATCAGCGCTGCTGTTGATACCATGCCGTTTGTAGACAATGAAGGCAAACCGATGGCAGACGTCTCAGAATTTGCTGAAGTGCTCGACTGGGTCTTGATCATGAATTATGACGCTTGGGGGTGTAAGTCGACATTCTCGTTCTTTTCTGTGTATTCCAGATACTAAATATGTCTGGTTACAGCGTCATCATATCCGGGTCCAAATGCTCCCCTGCATGATGCATGTAACAATTCAAGTCAGCCTGAGATGAACGCCGTGGCAGCATATAATGCGTGGACCGCAGCACAGTTTCCGGCTTCCAAACTGGTTCTTGGACTACCATCATATGGCTACATAAGTTCGTCAATCGCGACACATTTGAAAACACGAAACAAATTAATGCAAAGGAAGAAGAGTACCGAAAACTCCAAAGCCGATTTCGTTAAAGTCATCAGTACAGATGGCGGTTCAGATCATCAAGTGCAGTTTCGAGAACTCATCGAACAAGGCGCCCTTGTGAAATCCGCCAGCATCGTCGATGGGACGAAGAGCTCAGGACATACATTTCTTGGAAGTGGAGGTTTTGAACGAATGTGGGATGGTTGTTCAGATACTCCATATCTTCGATCTGTAACGTTTGGGCAGATCGTCACCTACGACGACCCAGAGTCATTGGGAATGAAAGCTGCATTTGCCAGGGAAATGCAAATGCTCGGTGTAAACCTGTTCGACGTCCATGGGGATTCCGATCAGTGGGATCTCGTAAATTCTGTCATAAGGGCTATTGTATAATCGCGATAACTTTGTTCTATAGTACTCTCGGATATATCCGTCTGTTCACTTTCAATGGATCTATGTGCGACTCTCATCCGGGCGTCGCACTAGGAAATGGCGATGCCAACGGTTGGGGATCAATAAAATAATTTCGCATTCACTAAGTTTTTGTGGCAAGGTTTGGTGAATGGAATTAATTATTAGCTGCTGAAACCGATTTGGGGTGTATAGGGCTGCGTATGTATTTCTTATCCAAGTGCGCAACTTTGTTTACATCCGGGATTGCTGCAAAAGGAAGGACATGATGACGTCCGTCGTCTAGTCTCGTACCAATCCCGTCCACGTCAGTGGACGGTCCGTCGTCTGGATCTGAGCAATGACCGCATATGGTAATGGTATCTGTCCATTCTTGGCGCACAACGTAATTGGTCTGTCGCGGGCTCTTGCGGGATGACAAAATTTTCTTATGATTGCCCCAAATTGGATTTTTTTCAACGAGATGCGCAAACTCTTTTCTTTGAAACACTATACGCTGCTTTTCGCTGCCACAGAGTACATCAGCTCGCAGGTTTTATCGTTGGGTTCACAAGTACGGGCTCTGACATTAGGTTCGTGTTTGAGAGCTGAACAAATCTTTGATGTTCTAGCAGGAGGTGTTAAATATCTATGGCTACGGCGTCATCAACGTCGAATGGTGCACCCATGGCGGGCACCTTATGCTCTGAAAAGCATTGTGGAAGACTCTTGGGGCACTCCAAAGGCAATCTATGTCAACAATGTACCTCTAAAATGCGATCGCGCGACAACACGTCGACCAAAGGAAGCGAGCCTGTCGTTATATTAGAAGGGACCGGCGCGAAGAGGCCAAATGTTGATAATGATGGAACATCACCATTGGTTGTGAGTAACTTGCTTGCGTATTCTGATAACTCGTTGATATAGAAATCACGAAATCACGAACAGGTTCCCCAGGTAAGGCATTCAATGCATGTCATTCTTCGGAACTATAAATATTTCATACTAGGCGCCCGAAGATCTACCTCTGGGACCTTCGCAAGTTGACAGCTCTGCTCCAAATACTGCGAAAAAACATCTTCCGCAGGCCAAACGGCCTTCCTTTGCGATACCCTATCAGACACCGAGAGTGCCTCGAGGTTCCAACGTTGCCGTTGCCGCGGATTCAAACACATTACCTGCACGTCATTTCAATTCTCGTGGAGAAATTATTGGCTTGACATGCTTTGGAGTTGGCGCACAAATACCTCGTATCTCCCGGAACACTGAGGTAAGTCATGGTCAAAATAGTCAAGAGATGGTATGCTGAAGCCAAAGATAGACTCATCGAACTGGAGCGAGTAGCGAACGGCATGGAAAAATGGCACAATGTGGTCGATGTAACTGTTTAATGCCAGGGTATTATCTCGGCGATATATGCCCAACCTGTCGCGTTGATGTATCCATTGTGCAAACGAGAAGTACAGGGAACACCAGCTTGATAACACCAGCCATTGTACCAACCCCCTTCACCATCCCTTCAAGCTCACGGCCGCTCGATATCCCGGGAAATTTGTTGACGGTCTGTACTTCTTTTCACTTCTTCTACTGTGCGCCCGCCTGATACTTTATTGTGTAAAGACACCCCAAAATGATATGAAAGACGATGCAGATGTCGACGCAGAAAATTTAGAATTCACTTATCCAGCGGTGCGTGCTTACACGCTTACACACAAATTACGTGAAAAATGAAACTAAGTCCTAGTGTAGAGCCCGAATGTTAACGGAATTGAACATGAATCCGAGAAGATGGACATTGACGCAGAGCCAATCAATCCAGTAGCCGGACCGTCATCTAGTCCACCCGATCAACTGCGTCCTGCAAAGCGTCAAAAATCTTCACGTCCGGAAAGAACTGCCCATCGAAAGCCTTCACAGGAGAAGGCGAGGAAGATCATTGAACCTCTGTTCAAGGATGTTAAATCGACGGTGAGTCCTTTAGTCCATGGAAGTGCGGGCCCCTTACTTCATCGACTGACTTCATTGACTTTCAGCCTTTTCATTCTCTCAAACTCTGCTCCACACCGAATTGTACTGGCATCATCTCTGCCGAATCGTTTGCTACTCGATGTTTAACTTGTGTGCGAAGTGACTGGAAATGCAAGCGGTCAAAATTATCTGCCCGGATCAAACAAATTAATACTGCAACAACCTCGAATGGGATATTGAGAGGAGAGAATGAACACGACCTAGCATCTTTGAAACGGAGAAAGGATCGCAAGGTCGTTACTTGGGCTGATGAACTTTCGGATGCCATCATGGAAGATGTCGAGAATGTCGATTCAGCTATTTCTTCTGACAACACCTCCGCTCTCAATGAAGTCGCAATATTAACTACGGCCGTATCCTTCCTCCACGAATCCGCAGATTCAGAAGGTCCTCTTCCATTTAAAATTGAACCTCCTGCTCAAAGCGATGTTGATAATCCAACACCAATGGTCAACAAAAGCCAGCCTCAGCAAAATAGTCCATGCAGTCCACCCAAGAAATCAGCACCGAAGGTGCGACTCATTGTCAACCCTTCGATCAGCGACTCAATTGTCGAATCCTCTTCCCATGGACAACCTTTCAAAATTGCTTCCGGTCCTAAACCTCCTAACCTAGATCAGATAAACCCATCGCCCTCACTTGAGGAACAAAAGCAATCCTTAGGCTGGGATAGTGATTTAACTGAACTTTCGGACTCGGCGGATGACGCAGACTCAACGTGCGACTCATCAGTCGAATCTGAAGTGAAAATCGTACGTCTTTCTATATTCGACTGGTTTTGTAGTTTATTCATGCATGCACTTTTCAGGGTTCTGCTTCTATATCCAGCGGTTTAAAGATCCGTATTCCACCTCGCCCGGGTGGCGTATATTCGCGGAAGTGTGCATCACCCAGATGTGATCAAGTATTGGCAGCGAAATACCGGTGGAAGTCTTGCGTAATGTGCCGTGCACAAAGCCGAGACTATCAGCGTAAACGTCAAAACATTCAAGGTAGACATACGCGATTAGATCAAGAGCTTTTGGAGGCGCAGAATATGGGCACTCCTCTGGCTGGTGTATGTTTAAATCTGCTCTACTTTCATGCCTTCAGCGCAGCTTATCACTTACTTTCGAACAGGATCTTCATAAACAAGACAAACTGATAGAGGAGGAACCCGTCGTATTGATTCCTGGTGCTCGGCTGTGTTCCATCCGTAATTGCACATACATTATACCGCCAGTCGAAGAGTATCGTTGGAAGATGTGTGCTTTATGTCGTTTGCGTCGTCGAGAGAAGAAAAAGCAGGATCGCCTAAAGCACGGTATGAAAGGATCTGCTGATCGAATGTCAACTACTCTAATGCTGCAAAATACGATCGTACGCCAAAATTTTTTTTCCCCAAAGCGAAGGCGTTAACATAAATTGTTTATTCACGAACATAGAAAAACCTTCCTCTCCGAAGTGGACCGTGTTCTCCAGGGCGATGCCAGAGTATTGATTGCGGAATGTTGGTTGTAGATGCCGAAGCATATCAATGCAAACAATGCATTGCAAGGCGTCTTTGGCTCACAAGTCGAAGCGGTTCAAATAGGCTAGGGCTTACACTGAGGCGCCAGTATACCCCAAAGGTAAGCATAGGCGAACCCTTCAGTTCAACGATAACTGAATTCATCATTAGCCTCAAAGGCCGTCCCCTTATCCACAGTTCAAGTGCTTCTCTGCCTTTCTGCTGGAGTTCAAAAGTCGCCTTGGTGGATTTGTAAAAGCACATTCTATATTTTATCTGTTCCGACAGATAACGAATGCGAAGGCACTATTTGCTTTCGACGGCGAATTTTCGATTGTTTCCCTTGACAATGACCTCATCAAGCACAAAGACGAAGTTGATAGCCAAGCCATGAATTACAAGAGGGAAATTGAACATATTGGCCGAATCAAATTCAAGTTAGTGACTCACTGTTCTTGCTAACATCAAATCTCACTGTATAAACTCTACAGTTCCAAGAGGTTGATATCCATTCTTGAAGGTGGGGGAATATCCATTCGATTTGTCTGTCTATACGCGGTGCCAATCCTACAAGCAACAAGATGCGACAACAAGGCCATCATCACCACTGTTCCAAGGGATATGCAATGTGAACTGGAGATAGCCAATGTGCCTGATAACTCTCATCCTTTTATACCAGGTCAAAGGACAATCATACGCTTTCGCCTTCTTGGATAACAAACTTTGTTTCTGCCTCGCTATCTTTATGTTTTATATATTTCTATGATATACCTCTACAATAGTCATTGTTTGGCTATCATGTATCATTATCAGCTGCGCTAAGGTACTTACGGAACCATGCCTGTGGGTCACAGATCAAATAGATCGTCATTGTCGTCGTTCTGCGTTCGGGAAGCCACTTTATAAACAGGATCCAGAATAGTTCCCTTTTGTTTCTGAAGAACCCCTGTCGATAATTGAGATTACATCGACTCGAGATAACTGGTCAAACATACCGGATTGTGCCAATCGTAATTCGAGGACTGCAGTGGTGAATGAATCATCATTTCCCAACTCCTCGAACCCAATCAATCTGGGGGCAAGTTATTTCAACCAAATAGATGAATTATGAGCTAGCAGAATGTTACCTATCCTTTGCTGTTCCATCAACAAAGCAAATAACGCAGGGCAAAACCTTGATAGTCAACTTCTCCACCAACCAGGGGATATTTTCCACGAAAACTCTAATAAACCGAGTATTCGAATGTTTTGATGCCAGTTTCTGCAGTCAATTATCAGCCAGTAGTTAAGAAAATAACGAATTCGGAACGAACAGCGAGGTGTTTGTCCATTATTTCGCATCTATGGAATCTAGAGTGGTAGAAGTGAATGACACAACGTGGTTCGTGTCTAGAATATGTGTGAGCAGGAAGGGGGAGGCCATGAAGAGAGAGCGGGTCGAACTCACGCACTCGCTCGTACGACCTCCATTTCATCCATAATTTCACTGTACGTCCCGTAAAATTCCTCTTGCATATGCTTCATACGCTCCATCCTATATGATATGGTCAGTCGCCCTATGAATGCCGTGTAATTACCTCAATGAAAGTACCTTACTCTGTCTTGAGTACCCGCAAACCATGCTCTCGTACCGAAGAGTTCGAGTCATTTTCTATCTCCTCTTCTAATTCCGCGAAAAGGGCATCGTCATCATCATCAGAATCATGTCTTGATCGATTGGGGTTGTTGGATTCGACAAGACGAGCTGCGAGGGATGCAGCTTTAGAATTACTGTGGGACTGTTAGGAATGTTTCTCTGCAGAATTGGGCGAAAGGCACACCTAGACATGACGAAGTTCGAGCTGAACGCAATTGTTAGGTTACGTAGGACGAATTGATGAATACAACGAACGCGAGAGGTGGCAGCTAAAAGAGAAGTCCGAAATAGATCAGTCACAAATGGAGCAACGGTCCTTGGATGGCTCTCCTCTCTTTCTCTTCACTATCAGCAGTCTCATTATTTCCTCGCTCAATCCTTACAAATCGTCCATTCCTCTTTTGTTGTCAGACGTTTTTATATGAAGCTGGTCAACAAATTCGTCGATAAACATGGCGCAGTAAGCCTCTGAATTTACTCCGGGATATTCGTAGGTTGATCCCTAACAGGCCATCTAGGGACATGTTACATTGCGTCCAGAAGACGACGAAGACATGTGGCACCTTTATAACCTCATCCAAGAAGGAGATTTAGTTCGCGCCCCTGCTGTTCGGTATGTATCTTCTCTCGATCCGCTCCAGTTCAACAACCCTGATCTTTCATATCTACAGCCGAATCACCAGTACTTCTGCAACTGGTTCGACTGAATCCCATCGCGTTCGCCTAAACCTGACACTTCAAGTAAAGAAGGTGGTTTTTGCACCGGCAGGATCGCCTGCGAATCAGGAAGGTAGCAGCGGTGGCGATCAAGAGGATCCTGCTCAATCGGCTGTTCTCCACATTGTTGGACCTGTCACTTCGGAAAATCCCCATGTCAAACTAGGTGCATATCACACTCTGGACATAGAAGCCTTTCGTGACGTTCGCATAGAAAAGGAAGATGGCTGGGACAGCATCGCCTTGGGACGTGTCGAAGAGGCAATCGTGCCTGGACGAGGTGCGGAGGTGGCTGCTGTGGTCTGCGGAGAAGGTGTTGCTGCCTTTTGCCTGCTTTCAGAACATATGACATTGGTCACCCATCGGTTGACTGTACCTGTTCCTCGAAAGTCATCGGCGACAGGTGCCTCACAGCACGACAAAGGAATGACGAAATTCTACTCTGCTTTATATGATTCCTTCGTACGCCATATTCCCTACGGGAATGTATCCCTCAAAGCCATCGTCATTGCAAGCCCAGGATGGGTTAGAGACGCAGTTTATGATTATATCGTAACCGAGTCGTTGAATCGGGGAGACAAGACCTTGCACAAGGCAATGAAGGAGAAAGGGATCAAGGTGCATATATCCAGTCCACATGTGCATAGTCTGGTGGAAGTTCTGAAGAGTCCCGAAGTCTGTAGTCTTTTTCAACATTCTGAATTATAATTGATAAGGCTTTTCTAGGTCGCAAATAGGTTGAAAGAAACCAAATATGCACGGGAGGGTATCACCCTTGACAAGTTGAGTAGTTTTAATGCGTCCCTGACGTTGCTTATAATTTTGCAGGTTCTTCAAAATGCTTGGTAGCGATGAAATGCGAGCCTGGTACGGGCCTGATCATGTCCGATTAGCAGGAGATCGAGGTGCAATAGGAACTTTGTTAATATCTGACGGTCTGTTCAGGTGAGAGATTTGTGTCTCTGGCTGAACGAAAACGAATAAATATATTTTCCAGATCAAGCGATCCGGCCACAAGGAAAGCGTACGTTGCGCTTGTCGAGGGTGTACAACAGAAAGGTGGTGAAGTAGTTATCTTCTCCAGCATGCATGAATCGGGTCAACGTATGCCATATTTTTCTCTATTGAAATTCGATTTTCTCATACCATGGATCAGAACTGAACCAATTGACCGGTATTGCTGCTATCCTAACATTCCCGCTAGATGTCGAAGTGGTGGAAGCCGAGGAGCAAGAGGCAGCCGAAGAACGCCAAAAACAGCTTGAGGCTTCTGTAGAGGGATCATGATGTCATCGTATTTGCCGTCACGCTTCTCCTTTTTATGATCGTCCCCCGACATCGCGCAGGCAAAATCGTGATTGCAGTATTGCAGAAGGATATATAAACCATACCCGCATCCCATGAATTACATCTCAAACCTTCTTCTTTTCCCTATAACTCCTCGTCTCAGAAAGATTTCTTGCAGTTTAACAACATTTGCAATGTCCCAACGCCAGATATCAATATCATCAAATGCCTCTGAGCATCTTTCTACTAAGCGCGCAAGACGAACCGCACCTTTCAATCCCATCAAGATTGCAACGGCATCAGTGGCGGCGGTTGTCGATAGCATCACTCCTTTTGCTCAACTTGCTCAACTCATGTCTGAAAGCATTAAGCAGAAGCGGGAGAAAGGAGGCTCAGTCGTGTTCTGGATGCGAACGGGCGACCTAAGAAGTGGGTTTTCGGCGTCATACTATGAGATTTTGACTGAACTAGCAACAGTCAAAGATAACAGAGCATTAAGTCGCGCCTCCGAGCAAGCACAGTCTTTAGGGATACCCCTCGCTGTGTTGTTCGTAATCAGTCCGCAAGATTACATCGCACACGATACAGGTAATCGGAGGATCGACTTTATGCTCCGTAATTTGCGGGCCCTGAAGGTATCTTCTTATCTATATATCTACGCATTGAAATTTTAAATCTCTCGCTCTTCAGGAATCACTTTCTGAACTTCATATTCCGCTTCATGTCGTTTCTCAGGCTCTCAGAAAAGATGTTCCTTCGTTTGTGTTATCATTCTGCAAAGCACATGACGCTCACTATCTTTACGCAAATTATCAATACGAATTAGACGAGTTGCGCCGCGACATTCAAGTGTGCAAGCTAGGGCGCAAAAAAGGTATTCAGGTTCATTTCGAACACGACAAGTGCCTTGTTGACCCTGGAGTCCTGGCTACAAAGCAAGGCAAAGCATATGCGGTGCGTTTGTTTCAAGTTGTCGTCAGTGCCAATAAATGATCATATTTTTTACATAGGTTTATTCGCCTTATCAGAGGAACTGGCTGTCAACTCTAAACGCCAACATTCCTTATTATCTTGAAGATTGTCCGTTTCCGAAGTCCAACAAAAAATCTGTCAGGTCATCGGGATATTTGACACCTCTTTTCACATCTCCAATTCCAATTTTAGAAGATTTCAAACTAGACGACAACGATCAAAGCAAGATGAAAGAAGTATGGCCCGAAAGCGAAGAGGCTGCTGCTCGAGTTCGTCGCTTGTCCTTTATGTTACACCTTGCGCTAATGCTTTGCGCTTACTTAGATTCTCGAAAGGTTTCTAGAGACCAAATCGCATCCATCACATGTCGGAGCGATTGATCCGCTCTCTGCTGGATCAGAAGAATCAGCCAAGTACAGCAGGATTCAGAAATATGATAAGGACAGAGACAGGACCGACAGCGATACTACCAGTCGTTTGAGGTATTTCAACGCTTGAAAGTTAGTTCCTCTGAATTCTAATCCTTTCGTAGTGCATACTTGACATCAGGAGTCATTTCGGCTCGAGCATGCGCAAGGGCGACCATGCAGATGCTTGGCTCCAACAAAGTCGAAAGTGACAGATCATCTGGCGCTGGGCGATGGCTTCAAGAACTAGCTTGGCGCGATTTCTATGTGAACGTTCTCGTTTCGTTTCCTCGTGTTTCCATGGGCCGACCGTACCTCGAAAAGTTCTCGGAAGTCATATGGGAGAATCATCGAGTGCCAGGCACCGACGAAGGCGACAGCGAAATGCTCAAGAAGTGGAAGACTGGGACGACCGGCGTACCCATTGTTGATGCTTCTATGCGATGCATCAACGAAATGGGATGGGTTCACAATCGGGGTAGGATGATAGCTGCGATGTATCTCACCAAAGATCTTATGATTGATTGGAGAGTGGGAGAACGGGTGCGTTTCTCTTTTCATATATGCATATTTTTGCGACTGATTGGTATTCTATACGTAGTATTTCATGGAGAAACTAATTGATGGAGATTTAGCGTCTAATAATGGCGGGTGGCAATGGTGCGCCAGCACCGGCGTTGATCCTTGTCCGTATTTCCGGATATTCAATCCGTACTCGCAAAGCTTGAAGGTATGCAGATTTTTTATTTATTTTGTCTTTCATTATTCGCATCGTTTCCAGACGGATCCCACTGGGAACTTTATTAAGTGCTGGGTACCAGAGCTGAGGAAATTGAACGGATCTGGTATGCGCCCCCATTGTTCGATCTCCGTGGTTGCGATCTACATCTGACCACCTCGTCAAGAATTGCACAATCCATCTGGTTCTCTTGCAGACAAACTGGGATATCCGCGCCCCATTATATCACACAGCGAGGCGCGCGAAAGAGCGCTTCGACGATACAAGAACCCTGGGGAGGAGTAATGGTTGGGGCATTGTGGGCCCGGTTGCCAAATATAGTAGTGTACATTTATTTGCGCATCGCCAAATACGCTAGTGATGTACAAACAAGCGATGAACTTGCCATGTAAGGTAATTTTGCCTCGGAGACATTGTCGCCTCGCGGCATTGTCTTCCATGGTTAAAAGCGCGGCTCTTCTGACGCTGGATCCCCAGCATCTCATCCACTGACTGCTCACCCCACCAACTTCACCTCAACTTACCTTGCTCTGTACTCGTCACTTAAAGCACTTTGATTAGTTGCTCGTTTCGTGTCGAATTATCTCTATCAGCAATGTCTACCCGCTCGTACTCTCTCTTCCCAACCACTACCTCCGCCACCCCGTCTTTCAACCTCTTCGTCCCTTATACTGCTGCGTCTTCGCGTGAAACTCACGAGATGTACTCAGAGCTGGGACTCATCATCCGCCCCTCTAACAAGCGCGCATCGTATGCATCCATCAACTCAACCACATCCATCAAGTCATCTGCCTCCTCGACTTCGTCGACCAGCTCGAAGTCCTCCTTCAGGAAATGGCTTGCCGGTCTCTGAGCAACTCCTTTACCATGGGCTTGCGCACCATGTTTCCAAACAAGCCCCGTTGCGCGCTGCCGAATTTGGCATACAACGGCTCTTTTCTGCGTTCGCCGAAGCCTTTGCGCTTCGCGCGTTCCCGGATCTCCACAAGACATTCCACTGGCGCGACTTTTTGTTCAAATCAAATGTTCTGCGTCATTGAGATATCCAGGTTGACGCGGATGTCCTTGGTCACGGACATCCAGCGCTCCCGGCGCCTACGAGGAACACTTCCTTCGGTGCGATATACAGCTCAGATAAGCCCGTTAGGACAACAAAAGGAGGATACGGATGCCTCCACCACCTTTTCTTCCCCTTTGGTTGGTATATATTTTGTATGACGAGAGAGCAATATTGGACATTCTTATTTATTAGCAGACTACCACACTTGCTGGTCTGAAATCCTCTTTCTTCCGAAGGACAACAACTGTATCTATATGGTTTGCCATTATATATTTAAGACTCGATTGATTAGACTGAATATACGATACCGTTAATTTTCTCATTGCGCTCAACACCTCGGAAAGGTTTTGTACGACTTGCAAAATTCTATTCAAATTTTGCAGTACACAACGATCGCGGAAACATGAAATATAAGTATGTTATCGTGATACCAGATGATGAGGATTGTTGAAATCCGAATACTACAGATACAACACACGCAAAGATCCTGCCTCCTAGTGAAGCACTTCGCGGGCCATAACGCAGCATCATGCCCCTTCTCTTCGGGTGATGGCCACAGCCATCAATCGGATAAAATCGCCACAAGCACGGAACGGTCAAGGAAACATAACTCTTGGTAGAGTCAGCTGCCATAAGTTAACCAGATCGCGAACGCTGTTGAAGCGGAAAGAAAGAGGACATTTTAGGCGTAGTTCTCACGAGCCCATTTGGCACCCTCAACGAGGTTGATGAGCGAGGCTTCAGTCTCCTTCCAACCACGGGTCTTGAGACCGCAATCCTAGAGGACAGAAAGAGTTAGAATGCAAGTTCAAAACACCAGGAATATTTATACGAACAGGGTTGACAAAAAGGAGCGAATCGGGGAGGATGTCGAGCATCGACTTGAGGCGATCCTTGATCTCCTGGGGTCCGGGAACACGAGGAGAGTGGATATCGTATACACCAGGGCCGATCTGGTTGGAGTATCCGTATTGCTTGAACGTCTCGAGGAGCTTCATGTCGCTCTTGGAGGCTTCAATGGAGATAACATCGGCATCAAGGCGCTGGATGGAGGGGAAGATGTCGTCGAAGTCGGAGTAGCAGAAGTGAGAGTGGGTCTGGAGCTGGTCGGTTACACCGGCAGTGGAGAGCTTGAAAGAGTCGACGGCCCACTTGAGGTAAGTATCCCAGTCAGAGCGACGAAGAGGCAACTGATAAAATAGTCAGGACATTTGCCAAGAGCATAAAAGTTTGAAAGATCAACTTACTCCTTCACGGATAGCGGGCTCGTCGACCTGGATGGCGCTGATGCCGGCCTTCTCAAGGTCGATGACCTCATCACGGAGGGCAAGAGCGAGTTGCTTAGATTGGAGCTCCCTGGAGACATCGGCACGAGGGAAAGACCAGTTGAGGATGGTGACAGGTCCAGTAAGCATTCCCTTCATGGGCTTCTTGGTCAAGCTCTGAGCGTAGGAGCTCCATTTTACGGTCATAGGGTGAGGGCGGCTGACATCGGACACGATGATGGGAGGGCGGACGTAACGGGAGCCGTAGCTCTGGACCCAGGCATTCTGGGTGAAGACGAAGCCCTGGAGCTGCTCTCCGAAGTATTGAACCATGTCGTTACGTTCGGGCTCTCCGTGGACCAGGAGGTCAAGACCAATCTTCTCCTGGAACCGAACGACAGTCTCAATCTCTTTTTTGATGAAATCCTCATACTGCTCCTCTGTGATCTCGCCCTTGCCGAGCTTAGCACGAGCTTGACGGATCTCCTTGGTTTGCTATATAGTATAATCAGTATTGAGAACCGAAAAAAAAATTGATGTGCGACATACAGGGAAGGAACCGATGGTGGTGGTGGGGAACTTGGGAAGGTTGAGGTGCTTAGCCTGGATCTCCTTGCGAACAGCGAAGGGGCTCTTGCGCTCGAGCTGGTCGGGGGTGATGGCAGCAACGCGCTTGCGGACAGTGTCGTCGGAGTTGGCCTCGAATGCGCGACGCTTGGCAATGGAAACCTTGTTGGCCTCAAGGGCGGCAGTAACGGCAGCATCCTGGGAGCCGGAAAGTACAGCTGCGATAGTAGAAACTTCTGCAGCTTTCTCAAGAGCGAAGGAGAACCAATCCTTTTGCTCCGCAGTCAACTTATTCTCGGAAGCAAGAGTGACGGGAGTGTGGAGGAGGGAAGAGGAGGTAGCGATAATGACGCGATCCTGGCCGAGAGCATCGATAGCCTTCTGTCCAAGCTTGATGGCAGCAGCAAAATCGGTCTTCCAGATGTTGCGGCCAGAAACAACACCAAGCGACACGACGATGCTGGTGGGCTTGACAGCAGCGAGAACCTCCTCGAGTTGGCCGGGAGCACGGTCAAGGTCAATGTGGAGACCAGCAACGGGGAGCTTGGAAACGTAGTTCAAGTTGGAGTCGAGGCGGGAGAAGTAGGTAGTGAGGAGGATCTTAGGGGAAACCTTGGCGAGCGCAGTGTAGGCAGTGGTGAACTGGGTCTCGAGGGTGGCGGCCGTGTCGAGGACGAGGATGGGCTCGTCGATTTGAACCCATTCAGCACCGGCAGCCTTGAGGTCAGCAAGGAGGGTCTCATAAACGGGGATGAGCTTGGGAAGCAAAGTGATGGGCTGGAAGCCAGGCTTGGCACTCTTGCTGGCCTTTCCGAGGACGAGGAAAGAAATGGGTCCAAGGACGACAGGGCGGGTGGTAACACCGGCAGCCTGAGCCTCCTTGAATTCCTCAACAGCCTTGTTGAAGTTCAACTTGAAGTCAGTCTCTTCAGAGAACTCGGGGACGACAAAGTGGTAATTTGAATCGAACCTATGCAAATATTTTAGACAGATCGCGACATGTAAGGTAAAAATAAACATACCACTTCTTCATCTCAGAGGCGGGGACATCAACACCCTCAGACTGACGTCCACGGCCCATGGCGAAATAGACATCGAGAGGGGACAATCCGAGGCCGACGTAACGCTTAGGGATGACGTTGAACGCGGCGGAGTGATCAAGGACGTGATCGTAGAGGGAGAATTCACCACTTATAATAAAAGTTTAGCGATCATTCGCCAAGATCAAACGCTTGAAGACCGACCTGGGGATGAAGTCAACGCCCTGAGCCTTGACGCTGGTCCAGCTGGTCTTCTTGACGTCGGCAGCAGCCTTGGTGAGATCATCCGCAGATATCTTGCCAGCCCAGTAAGCCTCGACGGCTTTCTTGACCTCACGGTTGGCACCTGGGAAAAAGGATCAGTGAAGTTGGCATCAGAGGGTGAAACGGACAGACATACCGATGCGGGGAAACCCAAGAACACTGGAGGAAACCATGATGAGTTTTGTGCGGAGAATGTGGGGGATGGAGGGGGGAGGATATGGATAAAATTTGGTGAGACCATCTTTTATAAGAGATTGCACGTGGATAATCGATAAATCGATCACGATTTGCAACAATTGCGCCTATCCGGGATTCGGCGCCTTTCCAATGTGGTCTGATATCCGCTCTTTTTCTCTCGTCACCATCAATCTTCGCACTGTACAGTGTACACGCTTCCATGCCCATGAACCCTCGACCGTGTCCGCCAACATCGACATATCAAGAGTTTTTATTTTATGAAGCCAATACACAAACGGCTACTACCGTGGCAGCGATACGACAAGAGCTCTAAAACTAAGAATAGTACGTACAGGACTTCCTGATTGGCAATACAAAATAGACACTGGTGTAATTTTTTTTTGGCGCGAGACAAGCAAGAATCCTCGGCCGACGAATCCTTGCAGTCAATCGCGGGTTTTCTGAATAGTTTAATTAGCTAAGAGATGGGACTATTCGCATCTACGTTGACGCGGCGATGGAGCAGTAAAACGGTGTGATCAGCATCCAACACTACTCCTAGGCTGCATATAGGGGTTAGTCAGAAAGGAACGCAGCAAATCGACGACGAACCCTCGTTTTGCGTGAGTTGGTAGACCGAAGGAATGGGAGGGTAAAGAACGTGATGTTGAAAAGATAATGAAGAAAAAAAGTGATGCCTGCATCGTCTTCATGAGCTGCCCGATCCAGACAGGGCTTTGATGCGCTGAAGGGCTGTACGGAAAATATGTGTCCTGGGTCTCTTCGCCTTGACGACGGTGATTGGGGCTTGAATTTTGGTGATAAATTTGAGGCTGTCTTCTGGTGGACCAAGTCCTTCATCCTCCAAGATCTCGGGAACGCTGAGGTCTGGTTGGATGGGGTGTGTCGCAGGCGTAATAGGACCTCTACTCTCTGGACCAGACGAGGCTGACGAAGGGCCAGAAGACGGAGCTGAGTATGGAACACGGAGAGAGTGCGTTGACTCAGTGCCCCCAATAATAAAGTCGCCTAGATTGCTTGCTCGCAGGACATTGGCATGAGGAAGTTTGAGATGGGGATTGGCTTCAAGCTCTGGATGATGAGCCACCGGGCTAGGGAAAAGGTACTGCTCATCCGAATTGGCCGACTCGCTCGAAGACACGAGGATGAAGTTCGTGTTTACTTTGCGAGGCTGTTCGGGTGGACAGTGGACAACTGAAGGTTGGGCCTTCGTATTTACGATGGCCTTCCCAACACTGATATCCCTGTCATCCACAAAGAAGCCATTGAGTTCGAGAACCTTTCTGCGTAGGGTAGGAAGGGACATGCGACGCAGAGGGTTGATAACAAAGACCTTCTTCAGGATTGTGTTGACGCCCGACGATATAGGCAAAGCTTGTTTGAGAAAGTCGTTGTCGTTCATGTAGGCAGCAAAACAGTCATCTTCGGAAGTAGCATATCGCCAGGGGTTCCTTCCAGTGATCATATTCGTCAAAATGACCGCCAAAGCCCAGACGTCATTGTGACGAGTCGAATAGTTCCCAGTTCTGACTTCTCGCCCTATGCATTCTGGAAAGAAAATTCGACGTCAAGATATACAGCCACACAAATGATGTACTCACCTGGACTCATATAATAAGAGCTTCCACACCCAAAGTCGTGGCAAAGGGGACTCTTGATAGAAAGCCCAAAATCGGCGAGACGAATGTCGGTGCCGTCGTGAGAACAGAGGACATTCTCAGGCTTGATATCACGATGAAAGACGCCCAAATCATGACAGTGCTGTACCGCATCGATGAGTTGAATGAAGGCCGACTTGATGAGTCGACCATTGTTGTGAAAAAGACGCTTCTCTGTGATAGCGGAGAAGAGGTCACCACCAGGACAGAGATCCAGGACGACATATACAAAATGCTCGTCAAAGAAGGCTTCGTGGAAAGTCACGATATTCGGATGTCCAGAAACGAGCTTGTGGAGGGAGAACTCGCGTTGTTGCAGAATGTCGGTATGAGATCCAGAGGCCGGTTTGTTGAGACATTTGATGGCATAAAATTTGGGCTTGGAGGATGGTTTTGCAGCCTCTATGGCACGGTGGACCTTCCCGTACGCGCCAGCTCCCAAGGGTTCGCGAAGTTGGAAGCGACCGTTGTCTAGAATACGGCCGGTGAAATCAGGCATAAGCTCTGTTGCAGCGATGCGGCCCATGTTGAAAGTGAAATTGAAGGTTTGTATTGTTTAGAAGAGTAACGTTTGAAAGAATGAATGCAAGTCTCAAGCCAGTTGAAACGTGGTTGGTAAGAGTAGAAGTAAATTTTGTAAGACGCAAACACCTCCATGGCAGTTGACGTCTATAACCATTCTTTGAGCCTAGTCCAAACCAGAAAAATAGGAGAAATTGAGCCCAGAAGTGGTGTTGTTGACGTGCTTTAGACTGGAACACAACCGTCGAAAGCGATATTTCCCCAGCTTTGAAATATTGACGAGGTGGAAAGAGAGATAGGAGCGTCGGCCCATAACACAACCGCCATTAATCCGAGTAATTTCCCGACGGAGATCCGGACCGCTGCATCGTTCTTTCCTTTCGACGAGACGCTCAAATGACCTTAAGTACGATGGTTTCACATTACGCGCTGTCCAAATATCTCCCCCGAACCACCAAGTCAAATCCGTCAAATGTCCGATAACCCATCTTTCGTCCTTCGAGGCATCGAGGACGTTGTTTATGAACAACGTCCCATTCCGGACGGTCAGTCGAGGCAGTTCAAATGGATGAAATATCTAGCTTAACAGCCTCCATCGTCATCTAGTTCAAGGAGATGAGGTTTTAGTCACCGTTAAAAAGACAGGTAATCTTATTATCATTCACCGTCGTTAGCCTTTCGCTAATGCATTCTGCATGATCAGGTATCTGCGGCTCAGATGTACGATTTTTCCATGATCGCTTTGAACGATCTATTGACCTTTGCTTTTGAAGGTCCATTACCTTGTTGAAGGCCGCATTGGGGACTTTGTTGTTGAGAAACCTATGGTACGCTTGTGATTCTTTTGGAGCTCGATTTTGTATGATCTGATTGCAATCCCCAGGTTCTTGGACATGAGTCCTCTGGCATCATCGCAAAAGGTGAATCCTCAACTAGATCAGCAAAATCCATTTTTCTAATTCTAACCATGATATCCAGTTGGCCCCAATGTCAAGCATCTCAAGGTTGGGGATCGAGTAGCCATGGAGCCTGGAGCCACTTGCCGTCAGTGCTTGCGATGACGTCCAAATTTGCTCAGTTCTGACGATAGCTTCCATATCAGGTGCTTGCGAATCCTGCAAAGCTGGACGCTACGAGGTATGATTCTGATACTATCGCGCATGCAGAACTTTTCTCAAGATTTCCTATATAATTAGCTTTGCCCTGATATCGTCTTCGCTGCCACTCCTCCGTACGATGGGACATTGGGTCGCTATTATCGCTTACCGGCTGATTTGGCATACCCTCTTCCGGATAACGTTTCCCTCGAAGACGGTGCCATGGTGAGAATCCTCTGGCAAATTTCTCATACGAGGTAGTAGTAAATCTATTACCAGATGGAGCCCCTGGCTGTTGGTGTACACTCGGTCTCTAATTTGGGAGGCCTTCGCACCAATCAAACGATTGCGGTATTTGGATGTGGTCCAGTGGGTCTCCTGTGCATGGCCGTGGCGAAAGCCATCGGGGCATCCCGCATTATCGCCGTCGATATTGTTCCTCAACGTCTTGATTTCGCCAAGAATTATGCGGCGACCGAGATGTATCTGCCACTCAAGCCTAACGATGGTGAAAGTAAGATCGATTACAGCAGGAGAAATGCTGCGAACATGAAGAAAGAACTCGTCATCGAGGACAGAGGAAAGAACTCCATCGACCTTGTCATTGATGCCAGTGGTGCCGAAGTTTCCATCCAAACGGGCTTCTACGTCGTCAAGGCTGGAGGAACCTTCGTCCAGGTAGGTATCAGTGACGTCTATTGCAGTCTTCGATGTTCACATCTTTTCGAGGTCGGTATGGGTCATCCGAATGTGACACTCAACCTTGGTCTGCTGATGACCAAAGAGCTTAATTACAAGGGCTCCTTCCGATACGGGGTATGTTTAATACTCTATTTCTGAACGTAATCCATTCCTGACTAATTTTATCAGCCCGGCGACTATTCTCTTGCTATCTCTTTGGTAGCCAGTGGAAAGATTGACCTCAAGCCTCTCATTACTCATCGGTGAGATTTTCTGGGTCATTTACTATTATTACCGCACAAATTCAACTAATTCCGACTTCTAGGTTCAAATTTGATGATGCTATTGTTGCATTCAAAGCGACCCGCGCCGGAAAGAGTGAAGACGGCAAGGGCGTCATCAAGGCGATTATCAATGGTCCTGACACTGATGACTGAGAACTTTCAAACAAATGTAACTGGTCATTGGGCAGAAGGGAGTGGAGGATCTCTATGGGTAATTATTTTCAACCCAAACAATGGTGTAATTTACAGTGATAAGATTATATGTGTTGGATGCAAATATAAGTTTCGGTCTCGATGATAAACTTCTGCTTAAGGTTCGCTACCGCGCTCGTGGGGCCACCAATCTGGCCAATACGACGTCACACCCAATTCGATTCTTTTTTCTCCATCCATGCCCTGTAATTTGAATCGACAGTCTCCGCGTTCTTGAGCTAGTGCTGCTTCAGCTTGTAGGAGTGCAAGTCCTACACATTTGAATGTAGTGAGAATTTTTCCTACTTTGGGCGGAGGTCGCGACTTCGTAGTAAGCTCAACATCCGTTCTTTCGGATGTAATATCTTCTTCCAATTGGGTATTTTGCAACAATGAGGTTCTAGAAATTGAAATCATGAGTTTTTTTAGAGTTTTTTTAGACAGGATGGAACGGACATCTCATCGATATTGTATCTGAGTTCGTCGTAGGAATGAGGAGCTGGTGTGGGTCTAAATACAACAGTCATTAATTTTTTGGAAAACATGGAATAGAGGATTGACGGACCCAGTAATGTATTGATGGAGGAGAACAGGCATTGTTCGCTTTCGAACAACTCCTGTATGATAGGTGCGCACAGTGAGCTCTTGACCAACATAACAGCCTTTTCTGAAATCCACTGAATATTTTAATCAGAAATCAGGGAACACAATTAGCTAAACCTGCCTACTTACATCCACCCATAACATCAAGGTTTGCATTCATTGGAAGCGACTGCATCGGTTGTATTTCTGTAATTCCTTCAGGAACACCGTTCAATATTCGGTGAAGAAGATACTCCTCAGTCGATACGATGTCATGCGTAACCGCTTCCTGAGCTAACAAAGATATTACTTCACGGCTGGAAGATACAGCAAAAGAAAACGCTGCTAACGTTGGTCGCCCTTTTTAATGAGCAGCCGGCGCCCCATGCCAATTGCTCTTCTATCTTGAATGACGTTCTCATGTGTGCCCCATGGCCATTCTTCAGATTGTGTCCAATCAGGTTCTATTGCCCCACTTTGCGCTCGTAGCCAATGCCTCTGAGTTTCCCAATCGCGGTCCTTCTCAGAGCCCCAGGCAGACCAAACATCATATTCCTCGCTTGCATCCCGAATTTTGACTTTTGAGCGAAGGACATGACGTTTCAAGTATGATAACAGCGGTGTAGCTTTGGATTCACGCGTATCGTATTCCAATAGAAATCCATTACTTGTCGCGTACAAGAATATGTCGTACATGACTCTGCCCTATAAGAGAGGACAATGTTCAACGAAGCCTGGACCACGAGCAGACGAAATGCGTGCCTGAGCATGGAGTATCGTCGAAAATTGGTTGCGGGGAGGTCCGCGTACAGAGGTCGCGACCAGACCATTGAGGAATTCCGAGCATTGAGATCCAGTGAGGGAGAGAACACCTCTGTTGGCGATTGGGGCAAGTGTAGGTGTTGTTCGAAGAAGGAACCCAAGCACAGAGGGAGGCATGGCTGGAGGACAGCCGCAGGAATCCAGGCTTGCATTCGGCGAGTCTCCGCACGTGCTCAGGCTCTTTCCACAAGGTCGCCGTTCACCCCTTCTGCAGGTCAAAATCCTGTCGCTGCACTCAAAGGCTTCTCGAACATTCAGAATGTGTAATTAAGGACGGTTTTCTTCCATCAGATTGTAATGATCGCCTGGGATTAACCATCCTGACTGAAAGTTTCCTTCAAGTATGGTATTCGCATCAGCTCAGAGGAGAGATCAGTACCCTGCAGTGCGTTATATATGGAACAGGTCTATTGGTGTAGTTTCTTCTGCTCGATGACTCATCTACGCAATGCTTATTCATGCCAATCTCACCTATGTTGCAATATGGCGTCAGACCGGTCCCTGCCCCTTTCACCTTGACGTGTATATAAAGCATCTTTGTGCGAGAAAAACGCTATCCAAACAACTAGCATTCTCACTACTAGACCTATGGCGGACGTGACTACTACTAAGCCTTTTCTTCTGTACACTGGAAGAACTCCCAATGGGCACCAGGTCTCGGTCTTCCTTGAAGAATTGAAGGCAGTCAACCCATCGATTGATTACGAGTAAGAGACAATCATATACAACAGTGACATTTGCTGACATGATGCTTTATAGTGTATTCAACATTGACATCTCGACCAATATACAGAAAGTGCGTCCTAAATATCATGCTCCGGTTGGATTTTATTCGATTTCTCTTCGTTAGGAACCATGGTTCATCAAGCTGAACCCAAATGGAAGAATTCCTGTTTTGGTTGACTATTCGAGGAACAGATTTCCTGTCTTTGAAACTGCTGCCATTCTGCTCTACCTTGCTCAACACTACGATAAGGGTCATGTCTTTTGGTTTGATCCAGAGACAGAGCCCGATTACTACAGTGAAATGTTGCAGTGGATCTTCTTCGCAGTATGTTGATTCTTCTTTATATACATTTCCGTGCTCACGAATTCGTTTTCAAGCATGGCGGTGTAGGTCCCATGCAAGGTCAATGTATGGTTCTCATTATAGGACGACAGATATGATCGTCATCGCTGAATTCACGCTTTTATTTAGCTAACCACTTCAACCGCTTCGCTCCAGAGGTCATTCCCTACGCTAAGAAACGTGCGTATCGCCTTCGAATATCCAAAAGTTATGCTAAGACATTTGTGCCCCTCTTATCCAGGTTACCTCGACGAAACAAAGCGCCTGTACGGAGTTCTTGAGATTCGCCTAAAGGATCGCGACTGGCTTGTGGGTCTAGGCAGAGGAAAATACAGCCTCGCCGATGTCAAAGCATTCCCCTGGTAAGTAGCTTATAGCACTTTTACTACGACATACTATGTTTCATTAATACCTGCATGGCACAGGGTCCGAATCCATGCGTTTGCCGGAATTGAAACCTTGGATGAATGGCCAGGTGTAAAGGTATGAGTTTTATGAAAAGTTTTACTCATTTCCAGCTCATATCAAATACTCAATTATCCAATACGTGTTTTAGGCTTGGGTTGAACGGAATCTGGCCAGGCCTGGGACTCAGAGCGGTATCAATGTTCCATAAATAAACTCCCTACTTTTGCGGTGATCCAACATATTTGAGATGTAATTTGGATGTTGAGTAAACAGACTTAAATGCTGCTTTGCATCCGACGTGAGCCTCTAAAACCTGTTGTCGACAAACATTTAAATTCTGTGGATCAATTGGTTCACAAGCAACAAAAGTAAAGTGCTGCGATCAAGCGATTGCCATTGCTATAAGTATATACACACAATAGTCGCACTACGAATACATGATGCTTGTATAAATAGACACCATAATTTACAGATTGAAAATGAGAAATGACATAGTATTGTACATATCACGAAATGTTGGTATCCCAGTTCCTTTTTGAACCGGCACCTTTATTAGACGCCCAAAGGGAAAATCAAGCAAAAGCAAAAAAAATCAGAACGAATGAAAGAAGAGGCATAAAAGGAAGAAGGAATCGCGAAGCTTGGTACAACGAAGACTCAAATACAACCTTGAACGTTGCCTTTTGAAGAATATGCCATCTGAAATGCAGACCTTGCGGCAGGTTCATTTAACATGAGCACATGAATAGGTGTCGTGCCATAGTACCTGTCGGCCACTCGGTCAACGAGTAGAAAGCATGGGTTGCCAAACACCGTATGAAACCTCTTCCAAATGGTGTAACACCACCCGATCCCAAAGAATAGGAATAACATTTGCCTAAATAGGGAAGAGTGAGTGACGAATTATTCATGTCATTTTCCTTGGGACAAACTTGAAGGTAATGCACACAGGCCCTTGAGACTCGTCTTGCGAGCGTCTCTAGGTTGATCCGTCCATCATAGCCGTCCAAAGGGATTTCATACGTTAGAGACGAATAGCCCGCCCACTAAGCCGACAGAAGAAGAAAAAATAAGAATGTTGGCCGTACAAATAGAAAACATTGAACACACCTTGATTTTCAAGTAAATCCGTCCGCGACTATCTGCGTGTAAATCGTGGTAGGAATATGAATCGTGTCCTGAGAGACGAATTCTCTGTTGTGCTTCGTCGAGGCCAATGCCGGTGGTAAACGAGCCCTTTCTCTTGAACTTGAGGTGAACAGCACTGGGGCTGCGGTATGGGTCGATCGCAGGTGGGGCAACGAAGGATACGGTTGAGTGTCGACGAGTCCTGGGCACAATCATCGAGTTAGAGTGACTCATGGACATGGACATCTGGCGGCCTCCATCGTAGTAGGGATCCTCGTAGTCGTAACCAGCTGGCAAGTACAGGTCGGCATCTAAATTAAGGATCCCATTTATAACTTCATTACCTACCTTGGCTAGTTAATCGATGACTCATGGGGACAACAGCGCTGCTGGGATGGCCGTACATCTGATATGGGGCTTGATACTGCTAGACGAAACGTAGGTTAAATTTTCGAGATGAGTAGGATTGCGTTCGACTTACATCCGTCCCAGCCATTCCATCCGGATACATTTGATGAGGATACGGGGTGGCGGGATAGCTGATAGACTGGCGGCGCGAGAGAGACCTAGAAAGGTATGGATCGTACGTTTCATATCCTCCACTGTATGCCATTGCGAAGTTTGTAGTGACGGTAAGAAGATGGGATAGGTTTGCAGGATAGAGACAGGAGGGCCCTCTTTATACGCAGTCGAATATGTGCAACGAGGATGAACCATAAATACTTTGCGTCAGGCCTCGTGCAGCCGTTCCAATTCAAAAAATTGCACTGCTGGAACGCGAACTTCCATCCCTAAAGGGGACATAATAGTCATCCTTGAACGGATTCATCGCCATACTCGTATCCTAATATTGTCTGAGACGGAGTTCTGACCAAGAGGCTGATATTATCAGTCACATAGAACTGACATAGAATTCGATGTCATTGACATACCGGGTTAGAATACCACAGATAGCGTTGGTACTTTCCGCCCAGACCCGAAAAGATCCTCTCGCAACTTGATTCCGGCAAGCCTGCCACTTCGGAAATGAAAGCCTTGTGTCTGACCTGTCATGGAGGAAAAGTCCGCGCGGATACCATGTGTTCAGTGTTTGAAAAGCGCTCGGCGGTGAGGCATATAAGACGTCGGCTGGAATATTGCTTGGAGCAGCAGTCGGTATGAAGGGTAGTCAAAGACGTATGTGTTTTTACCGGCATTTGGGAATAAAAAAGGATCCAGGAGCAGTACACGCACATTTTGGTGGGGAGCAATGGTGTTGTGCAGGCGCATAGCAGTGTTTGCAGTGCAGTTAAAAAGTAATTAAACAGACCTAAACAACGCGTTAAACCGTGTTCGGTCATATGATGCTAATTGGGTCACGGTAACTCTCAAATCCGAGTCCTGGGACCTGTTCGTCTCTCTTTTACATTCTCCTTCACCTCGGATTGCTCTTCATGCTCGGATCGAAACGGTTGACTGAATGTTATAAATTCTTCCGCATCCTTTGACGTGCCGCTTCAGTGCCAAGTGGATATGAAATAAGTGCGTTATTCTACTTTGCATAAACTCAAATTTTGACTCTGAATTATGCTTCTGTATGTCTTTCAAGCCAGAATTATACTACTTGCCAATCTGGATTGTGGACTGCCTATGTCTGAGCCTCCTATGCGAGCTGTCGTCATCATCTCATTTCGTCAAACCCTCTGCTGCTGTCTGCTGGCCAAAATTCACACTCGGAGCACGAATTCAAGGGGTGTTTCAGATCACTCTACCTACGTGCTCATTCAACTGCAATGCGGGGTTCAGGGTGTTTTTTCATGTATGGACTTTCGTGAATGAATCAAAAATAACACCTTTCGTGAGGAATTACTCTTTGCTAAGTGATCTTTTGTACCCTCCACGCTGGATGTATATGCTAATAAACTACTTGTGCTGTATAATTTCCGACATTCTAACCACTTTAGGTCTCGAAACCTCCATTGAATGGAGTCTCCAAAGCTTCAGCTACAACAATCATGGAGCGTGGCGCTTAGTGGACATAAATTCCATGTGTGAAGGGGGAGGTTTACATGCGGATTCAGACGAGTATTCGCCACAATATGTGCACGTCCCAACGGCTGCAATGGGAGAAGATATGTAACTCGGTCTCAAGGCCATGATCCGGCTTGCTACTGTAATTCAATTTCCTCACTGCTGCTGTTTTAGCCACCCTGCTGCAGTCATGTACGGCTTCCAATCTTCATAATATTGGATCGTATAAACGCATGATAAATGAGCTATTGTTAGTCCAGCGCAACCTCTTTATCTCCAGGATGATCTATGATATGCAATCATCTTAACCGTGCCAGTTTTCTAAACTTTGGAGAGCGCTCGAGGATACAAGTGTTCCTGAAATAGGTACAATGACATCATGACTCGAGATAAATTTTCATCGTATGTAGGGTTAATTAACGCTTTCATAACAAACCTCCATTATGAGGCCAACAAGAAAGGAACTCGCGCAAGCCGCCCAAAGTTTCTGCAACGCTTTCGCGGAGAACAAAGATTTGCCTACAATCCTTTCGCTCTTCTCAACCACGCACGAAGTTTCAGTCATCGAACACGGCCTCCCTATCCTCGCACCATTCCTCGGCAGATCGTTCACAGGGCTATCTGGGGCGCAGCAATATTTTGAGCTGATCGGATCCCTTCTATCGTACGAAAACATCTCATTTTCTCAATATGTTGTGGATCCCGAAAGCATGAAAGTATCCGTTAAAGGGAAGGGAACATTTACATGGCTGAGCACAAAGCAGTCATGGAATGAAAATTTCACCTATACTTTGAACTTCGATGATGAATTAAAAGTCATACAATATCAAATTTGGGCGGATTCTGGGGCTGCTTATCTTGCGAGCCACGGGGAATTGAGCAAATGAAGTCCTTAGTCTTGAAGTACACAAGAAGTACGTTTCTCCATTGCATCACTTCCTTCTTGGGACTGAAAAGAGAAATTTAGTCTGACTGCTCTGACCGCAGATAGCGCCTTTTCAATGTACCCTGGAATTCATATCAAGTTTTACATAACTACATAGGGTGCTTAATGTGAATACATCGTATATATGAACCGCAAGATTAATCAAACAGTCAGTCATTACGATCACCCGAAGGATTTCCTTGTCGCGAACAGGAATATTTGGAACAGTCGAAAGTTTAAGATTCCTGCGGCCAACTAGAGATCTGTGCTGGCGCGCCTAGCAACTCAAATTGATGAGTAAGAGAGACTTCTGCGCCCGTATCGACGGTTATACGATAAGTTCCAGGATACACCCAAAGGTCTCCTTTTGCATCTGCCCGCGCGATAGATCCCAGAGTCACTTTCAATGCAGCTGTAGCCTGTTTTCTCGGTGCGATCGAGTGCAAGCGTGTATACGAGACCAGCTGCTTGTTGGGAAGCGGTGCCGGTCCCCCCGACCCGCTGATAAAAAGAAGGGCAACGTAGTCCGAAGCTACCTTCCCGGTATTCCTGACGGCGACGTTGAAAGTGTCAAATTCATTGAGATCGACAGTGTTCTTCGCGTGGAATGAAATTTTTGGGATTTGGTATCTCGTGGCAGGCTGCTTTTGCCAACTGAGAGCGAATTTGGTGAAATGGAGGCCGTGCCCGAATTCGAAAACAGGTTTTCCTTGATACCATTTATATGTTCGACCAGGATTGGTGCTGCTCGGGCGAATTGTCATATCGGTCATAGGTACTTGGTTGACGTAGTCCGCAGGGTACTGCGTAGTGACCAGGCGTCCAGCCGGAGAGGTTTTACCGCTCAGAATGTCACCTAACGCAGCTCCGCCACTTTGGCCGGGATAGCCTACCCATAGGATCGAATTCACCTGTTATGACGTACTGTCAATGAACGCAGTCGCGGAGATAACAAAAAAAGACTCAAACGAGTATGTTGTTCTTGAGCGCTATGCTGTCAACCTGGCCGCCTCCAAATTGCACAACCACGAAAGGCTTCTTCAGCGCTGCAAGCTGCGCCACGAGGTCGAGTTGCACACCAGGCCAATTGATCGCAGTTCGATCATTTCCTTCACTTTCAACCGTATCATCAATTCCTCCAGCGAACACGATAGCATCAGCAGCTTTCGCCGCAGCCAGTGCAGCCGCGAATCCGGTCGTGGAATTGCCGCTTATGGCTGTACCCAAATTGAAGGTAGCTTTGAAGCCTGCATGGAGCGCACCCTGGAAGGGGCTGATAAGGAAGGGCGCGATACCCTGATAGTTTCCTTGCATCTGGGTCGTCGCGTTGGCCCAAGGGCCGATAAAAGCAATGTTTTTGATATGAGACTTGAATGGAAGCGTTCCATCGTTTTTGAGGAGGACAATACCCTCGACCGCAGCCTGATAAGCCAGAGCTTGAGCTGCTGGCGTGTTTACGTCGGACCAGTCCAATTGACGGAATGGTTGCGTACTGGGAGAATCGAAATAGCCAAGACTATAAATATCGACGCATTAGAACACGTCACGACAATGTACAGCAAAAGCACTTTACCGAACAAGAGATGAATATTGCCTAACGAGCGCCTTTTCCAAGTCTGACCGAGTGATCAACGACTGATTAAACGCGTCAGGCAAATGGAGAGAATATGCGGTTCCACAATCGACGTCCGTACCGGCTTTCAAAGCATCGGCCATGGCGTGCGGGTAGTCTGCAGTGAAATGATGCGTGCTGAAGATATTGTCGACCGCGTCGCAGTCGGACGTGACCCATCGACCAATATCGTCAAAGCCCCAGTGGTTGCGCAGCACAGACTGCAAAAGGTAAGAACTTGCGCAGGAGGGAACACCGTTCACGGAGTTATAGCTGCACATGACAGACGCGACCTTTGCGTCGCGGACACAGCTCTGGAATGGAGGCAAATAGTACTCGCTTAGGTCCTGGGGCGTCACCACCGCGTTGAACGACATGCGGCTGTTACCGTCCCAGTTCTCCAAGTCGTACGCTGCGAAGTGCTTGCAGTCTGCGATAACTTTGAATCTGTCTGGGTTGATGCCACCCTGGAGTCCTTGGATGAGATTGAACACGTATTGCGAGATGTGGAATGGGTCCTCGCCAGGTGTTTCCTGTCCTCGGCCCCAGCGAGGGTCCTTGAAAGGGTTAATGTTGGGGGTGAAGAAGTCAATACCTGCGCGTCCGGCATTGTTGAATGCACGCGCTTCAGTGCTGATGATTGTCGCCACTGCCTTGATGAGAGGGTCGTCGAATGCTGCGCCCAAGAGAATGGGCTGTGGGAAGGACGTGGCGAAGCTGAAGTTTTGGCCCACAGGCGCGAAAGTAACACCTGGGCTACTAGCGACGCCATGCTAGTCAAGAATTTTTTTCTAAGCGTCGCCTAATAAGACCAAAAAAGATAAAATAACATACCAATCCTTCTGACCACCACTGATAGGAGGGAAGTCCCAATCTTGGGACACCAGGGGACAAATTGACGGTGTTCGCCATCAACTCTTCGGTAGTAAATTGGGAGATAATAGCCATAGCGCGAGTAACGGGGTCCTTGCTCGTGTCGCATACTGCATTTCCCTTAAGAGGCGCAGAGGTGCAGTCCGGGAAGGTATAGGTAATGCCAGCATATGTGCGGGCTACAAAGTAGGCAGCGACAAGGCTTTTGAAATACGACTTCATCGTGATAGGACAGGACGTCTGTGCGAGCAGAATATTGGGATTTGAGGTATCTTTATACCATGTCGGAATGCGTTATTGCAAGGTCCTCTGGATGACGCAAAGCCCATTCCGGAGGATTCTCCGACTTGCATATGGAAAGAAGTTTACAGGTTTATCATCCGCTCTTCGAAACGTTTTTTGAAAGGTCGTAGAACGTATATAGGTATCGTAAGAACCGGAAGTCGGACGCTATGGAGCGGGTGGCCAACATTGCAGCATTCTTCTGAAATCACGAGTTGAGATGCAGACGGGCCGTCAGAGGGCGTTGGAGCAAATAGGTGTGTTTAATCGATTGTTATACTTAGTCGAGGGCCGTGGAGAAGCCTGGAGAAATGGCAGTGATAATTCGTGCATCGTCATCACGGGAGCCATCTTCTTCGTAAAGTTGGATAAATCATTGAGGCGGGTGGCCAACGGTGCGTTCGAGTCAAGCGCTGATAATTCAGAGGCGGGACCGGATGGTAGGTAACATGGTTCAAGGGTCGCAGATAATTTGCTCTTCCGGAATGGTGATATCGACCAGGATGACTTGTTGAGCGGCTTTGTTCCATATAAGGGGGATCCTTGAAAAGAGAAATCGCTCTGAAAGGGCCCACGACAAAAAGATAAAGGAATAAGTCAAGGTCATAAGGTCAACAAGTCTATTTTTGAAGTGTGTTTTTACTAACGCACATTACTGATGTCACTTCGCTGCATCTGTTAGAGGTTAGGACAGATACTTTTATACCGTTAAATGCAAGGTACTGGTTTCTCATTCCACATGGAATTGGCGCACGCTCAGCGCAAATGTTTGTGATATTACGAGGCTTACAAGACTAAGAAAGTGAGTATAATACATGTCCTTTAAGAGCGGGAATAGAACAAGACGAACCAAAGCAAACACTAACGCTAATCGTAATCATCCTCTTCGACCAACTTCCGTTTTACACCGTTTGTGTTTTCCACCAACGCAGTCGAAATCTCTTCCATGGCGTCACTCTCCTCCTCTTCGTCGTCGCCTCCCGCAAAGAGACCTTCTTCATCGTCTTCAGCGCCTTCACTACCCTCTTCAGTTTCCATGCGCATTCCTTGAGCTGGTGTGCCTATCATATCAATGTCGGATGGGGTGGCAATAGCACTAATGGGGAAAGGCGCCTCTTCTCGCATGGGCTCTTGTGAAGCCATTGTCGAGGGTGTTCCACGACCTTGAAGACGCGATGCGGCAGTTTGCGACATCGCGACATCCTCTTCCTCCTCTTCCTCGGATTCGGACTCGGATTCTTCAATCTCTTCGATTTCTTCATCGAACAACTTGACTCCCGGAGGAGGTTTGTTTGGGATAAGATCAAAGTCAACCGATGAGAGACATTCTGCGGCGGGTGGCAGTCGTACGCCGAAAACCTCTGGCACTGCGGGGAGCGGGATAGCATTTACATCTTCCGCAAGTGAAAGAATATACTGAAGACGTCACTGATTTAGCATATGAAATTGCTATGCAAAATAAACGCGACAAACCTCCTTGGGGACGCGTCCACCGTATTCCCAGCCAACTCGCGCCTGCACTGCGAGGGTGATGTCGTCCATTTCGATTTTGCCTCCGCGGCCAGCATGTTCAGCATAGACGCTCGCGTCGGTGATCACCTGGGAGGTGTATCTGTGGGCGAACTCGAGGAGCTGGTGGAGGACGCCGGGCTGGGCATCCTGGACGGAGGGGGCGGCGGAGAGGAGGAGGGCGATGGCCCGCGCGGTGGAGGGGAGACTATCGGCTGAGCGCGACATGAGCGGGAGAGCAAGGAGGGGGCTGTTTGGTGCAGATTGGCGCGGAGGCTGCGATTGGCTGGGGCGCTGGAGCCAATGGGAAGTCTCGTGAGCGTGTGAGTGGGGGGTGGAAATGACAAAGCGAGGGGCATTCTCTCTTTTTCCACCCACCCGCCATGTTCCATTCAGCCCTGCGAAAGACCCTCTTCTCTGCCCCCCGTCCTGCCGTCGTCCGCGCAGCCTCGAGGCCCGTGGCTGCTCGCGCCTACCACGAGAAGGTTATTTCTCACTACGAAAAGCCTAGAAACGTATGTTTGGGCCCATTTCGCTCAAGTCTGGACCGTGGAGCTCTTTATCTGATAACTCGCATCTCAGGTTGGCTCTCTCCCCAAGGGCGACATCGATGTTGGCACTGGCCTAGTAGGCGCTCCTGCGTAAGTCCTCCATCCCATCAGGCGGTCGGGGGACATCCATATCGTCCCTTGTTGCCGTCGTCAGCCGCGGGTTTATTCGGACCCCTCTCTAATTTTGCCTCTCCACAGATGCGGTGATGTTATGAAACTCCAAATTCGCGTCGACGAGAACGGTATCATCTCAGACGTGAAGTTCAAGACCTTCGGTTGTGGCAGCGCCATCGCGTCCAGCTCATATATGACTGAGCGCGTCATGGGCCTCTCACTGGACGAAGCTGGCAAAATCAAGAACACTGAAATTGCCAAAGAGCTATGTTTACCACCTGTAAAGCTGCATTGCTCGAGTATGTTCTCTTTGTTGCTCGACATTTGTCGTTCATGAACACCATCTCACCAAACTCGCTTACAGTGCTTGCTGAGGACGCCATTCGTTCGGCTATCCGTGACTACCGCTCCAAACGCGCAAACCAAACAAAGAAGTCAGGCTTCATTGACGTCTCCCAAAACTCATCGACAGGGCAGGTGACGACAACTCAGACTCCGACTTGAGTTCTTCGATCGTCCGGTTCCCCGGCTCTGTCTCATCCGACGGCTTTCGTTCTCGTTGAAAATTACTAGCTACTCATTAGTCACATTTTTATTTTGCCATCTGTATTATAGTAACCCTACATGCATACCAGTACATTGTCTTCTTGACGCCCGTGTCTTGTAGCGCAAGGATCATCAAAGCAATTAACAACTTAAGCCCCCTTCTGCCCAACGAATGAGAAAGTACCTCCCGAGAACCATTTCTGGTTAGCCTCTTTCACCTGCTGCAGCCTTGTGTTGCGATTGGTCAATTCGAAACCTGTGAAACAATCCGCAGCCAGTGAGAATTACGGTGGCAGTGTATTAACGTTATGCATAAGACCGACCTTGTGATGGAGTGACGCTCAGCGATGTAGCCGTCCCCGAACTCTGCGAGGACTGCGATTGTTGTGCCGAACGCGTAAGCGCCGCCGTCCGTAGCTTGTTGGCCTTTGACATTTTGGCTATAGAAAGAAAAATAAACGCGACAAAAAGGTGAATAACGCGACAACGCAGCCAAGAAAAGCTCATGCACGCACCCCGACTCTTGGCCTCGCCGAGCCCTGCGCGAACTTTGCCTGTGCCGGCACCGATCATACCCAAGCCCTTTGTCTGGTCAAAGGCGCCAACCTCTTCCTCTGCCTCGCCGAACGCCATGCGGTTTTGCAACTTGCGGAGCTCCGTTTGCGCGTACGCCTCTTTCGCCTTACGCGCGCTGATAGTCGGTTGAGAAAATCAAAGGTTACGAGATTATGCAGAGAGAAAAGACGTACCGTTTTCCACCACGACGCTTCTTAGGGCCATCGCCTGGTATAGGGAGAGCCTTGATGACTTTCGAAGGTGGTGGTGCTGCAAGTTTGTCGATGCGCTTTTCGATTTTATCTCGAAGGCTCTCTCCATATGTTCCTGCAAATCCGCCAAATTAGAATTTCGGAGCGGCCAAAACAACGTCGAAAAGCACCATCTCTTCTTGACCGTTCCAAGTCCATTCGAGCCGCAAGCACACATTTTGCGCCAATCGTTCGTTGAATTTTGAGTTGATATTCCGGCGGTGTCGTTGTGACGAGGTCGGATTGGAAGATGAATCCTGTGTGCCGTTTTTGTGTCGCTGTAGAAAATCCTGCAGTGATCTTCTTTTGCGCTCCTAGCAGCTGTAAAATGGTCAGAATTCAACCGCAAAGTATTAAAGAACAATATGCGTACATGCACATTACATGAAGGCATTTTGGCGAGGCCTGAAAGCCCACCGGCGACTCCAAGTAATTTAGCGGCTGTGGTAGTACCAACTATAGCGGATAGGTTGGGTGCAAGCACGTTCATTCGAGAGCTGACATACATGAAGATCTAGAGTAGCAAAAGGTCAGATTTAATTAAGCTGCTGATTACCAGCAAAGCGCACCTTTTTGCGCGCCTCCTCTAGTCGATCTGCGAGGTCACATGCACGTTGAACAGCAGTCCATTCAGCATTTGAAAGTGGTTTTCCAGAAGTTGTCGTTGAGGTAACCACGACACTCATGATGATAGCAGGTGGAAGAACACCTTGGAGATTGACTTTGGCCAGTTCCTAAATGCAAATGATGAGTGAAGGGTAATAAGGGCTGTAAAGACATGTTCTGACCTCAGTATTTGCAAGAGCGCGTACTGAACGGATATACATAGTAGGATCTGTGACAAGTTGTTCAAGCTCTGGGAAACGAGGGTGATAGTGGTCGCGAATGAACTATAAAGAATAGATTAGAGGTGGTAGGTTGGTTGTTAAGTGTGCTGACCTTATGGACTACGAGGATTTCATTGTCGACGTCGACGGACAGGTTGTTGGCCTGTACAATCACATTGTATTCTGGGTTCAAATGGGCTGGCAGGGCCATCTGCGCATTTGGAGTTGGATTTGCCTGATATTTCTCGATATCCTGTAAAATGAAGAATCAAGTCAGCGCATATGTTTTTTGAATTGTCGCAGAGACGTACTTTTAGGACTTCGTTCATCCTCTTACTTCCTTCAAGTTTGGCAATTTTGCTAACATCCTCAATACCACCAAGTTCCATGCGCTGAACATCTTCTACATCTAGTTCGTCTGCAGGCTTTACACCTCCTTCAAGAACAAGTCCCCCAATCTCGATCTCCTTTCCGTCCGCGCCTTTCGTAGCCTCTCCATCGCCTTCCTCCATGTCCTCGTCATCTTCCTCCTGCTCGAGGTCAAGATCGGTGCCCAGTGCCTTGCGCTTGAGGTCATTGACAGGTGTGGAGGTCGATGGCTCTGGTTGCTGAACCTCCTCTTCCTCTTCCTCTCCTCCGGAGAGCCCTTCGAGATCGGCAAGAAGTTCGTCCGCGAGTCCGCTCATGAAGTGCTGGTCGTAGAATGAAGTCAGTTGCAGGGCACATGGACGTGAGTTACATCATCACGGGGGGCGTGGAATGCAACTGCCGAATGCGGATGTGACATCATGGGCTGAGTCATATGACGTCAGTGGGCCAGGTGGAACGCATATCATGGTTGGAAAATAAGAAAATTAATAAACTTTTTAATACGATGCCCCCACTAGTCGACGCGTTCAAAAGTATGTCCTTCCTCCTTCCCCTTCCCCCCAATGTCACCGACCTTCCCCCCGCAGATCTCATCCGCCACGGAAAGCAGCATGCCCCCGCAAACCAGAGCCCCGATCCACGTGGCTTACGTCAACAGCAACCTCAGAACCAGCCGCCGCCTGCAGAGTCTACTCAACACCAAGACGCCGCAGAGGTCATCGTCCAGGAAGAACGCCGCCACAAATCCAACATGCCCGTCTACAAGGGACTCGAGGCCTACCGGCTCACCGACAAGATGGGAGAGTCAGTCTCACTTTTTGCCGTCGCTCTCCAATCCGCGTTTATCTGAACCCTGCCTCCAGCGGCGCGTTTTCAAACGTATATCGTGCTTTAGAATCCGCCACCGGCAAACCCTACGCAAGTCAGTGTTCCCTGTTTTTTTTTTTTTGCCTTTTTATTGATTCACATCAACTCTTTTAGTCAAGGTCGTCCGGAAATTCGAACTCAATGCATCTCAGGTATGTGTATGCTGAATTCGATTGTACAACTCACTGCTCCCTTCTCTATGCGTCAGTCCACTGACAACTCTATCCTTTTTTGTCTATTGTCTTTCCTCGGCCCTGTGCGCGTGGCATATTCGATCCTCTATACAGGAAGGCGATAAACACTTGAACCCCCAGTTCAAGAAAAAGCCGCGCGTTACAGAGGTGCCGTTTACATCTTCCATGTCGGCTTTTGTTCGATATCTAATCTCGTCGTTCTGACCTGTTTTCTCTCGCCTCAGCGTGCCAATGTTCTCAAAGGTTCGCGATCTTCGTTCTGTCCAGTCTATTTTCTAACTACTTGACTCAGAGGTGCAAATCATGCGCGGGACTTCCCATCCATCCATCGTAAAGCTGTATTCCTTTTCGGAATCCGATGAACACTTTTTCCTTGTTATGGAGTGTACGCAGCCTATTTTCTGCTCCCTCATGCTCCTCTGATGTCATCCGCTCCATAACAGTGATGCCTGGTGGCGAACTTTTCCATCAAATCGTCAAGCTTACCTATTTCAGCGAAAACCTGTCCAGGCATGTCATCCTGCAGGTCGCTCAGGGAATTAGATATCTCCATGAAGAACGCGGTGTGGTCCACCGAGATATCAAGCCAGAAAACCTTCTTTTCGACCGTATCGAGATTATTCCTTCCAAGAATCCCATAAAACGACCTTATGACGAAGAAAAGGAAGACGAAGGAGAATTCATTCCTGGAATTGGAGGCGGTGGTATTGGACGCGTCAAAATCGCGGATTTCGGACTCAGTAAAGTTGTTTGGAACGAAGAAACCATGACTCCTTGCGGAACTGTTGGCTATACGGCACCAGAGATCGTAAAAGATGAACGCTACAGCAAGAGTGTTGACATGTGGGCTCTCGGATGCGTTCTATATACACTATTATGCGGCTTCCCACCTTTCTACGACGAGAGCATAAACGTTCTCACAGAAAAGGTCGCCAAAGGTTATTATACCTTCCTTAGTCCATGGTGGGACGACATCAGCCATTCAGGTAATGTCACCGTTATTTTCGCACTATTCGCTAGCTTTTCTGACATCTGTGTACAGCAAAGGATTTAATAACCCATCTTCTATGTGTTGATCCGGCGCAGAGATACACTATCGACGAATTCCTAGCCCATCCTTGGTGTAATGCTGCTTCTGCGCCCCCTCCTCCTCCGACACCGTATATCTATGGAAATCAACCACTAGACTCACCTCTCCTTATGGCTGCTCGTGGTCGTCGCAGTTACGAAGGCCGGAGTCCTGGTCTTGCTACGCTTAAGGAAGCTTTCGACGTCACCTACGCTGTACATAGAATGGAAGAAGAGGGTGCGCGGAGACGAAAATACAATGGACGCGGCGGTGCTGGCACTCGCGGATTTTTGACTGGTCTCAATGAGGATGATGAAGATGAAGATGCCCTTCCGGACAGCGACGCGGAGAGCGACGAGGAACACGCGAGGTGGCAACAAAATTCTGCGAATTTACAGAAGCCTGTTTCAGCAGTTGGCCAACACCAACAGATGTACACGCATAATTCGGTCATGGATGGGAGAGCAGGCTCACGCGATCAAGGACGAGGGCGGGTTGTTCAAGTGTCAGCTACGAAGACGGTCAAGCCTTCGACAAGAGGCAGAACAGGTCCGAGAGCTTTTGAGCTTGACATCGACAACGCAACGTTACTCGGTCGAAGACGTGTCGGAACGAAGGCCATGCCAAGTCCACTACGAATGGAAGGGCTTCGAGTTGATGACGACCGACCCACACCCCTGCCGACTAGTACGCCGATGAGGGTATAATAACCAGTTCCTTCGATTTCCTCGCATCAACATCCTTACTACCTATATGCTGGTGATATTCCCCTCTACCTCGATTGTGATAACCTTGGGCGCCCGCTTGATTAACTAGTTGCGGGCATCTATCATCTTATAACCTCCACCCTTCATTGGTTCTTTTTTTCTGTCGCTCTGTGTACTACACCCCTCCCCTTGCATCGCAGTCTTTGTGTACTATGCCCATATATCCAGAACACACGCACATATTTTCACACTGTTCATAATTCATTCGTTGAGCGCCGGTGGCTACGTATTCCTCCTCTCGGTATACGTAGTGCCTTCGGTGTAATTATTTATTGTTCATTTGATTTAGCGTGGTACTTTTGATCAATACGTATCGTCAACGGTCACTCTCAAAGCAATTTGTTGTATCCATAGATATAGCTGTTTTAAACGACGAACAGAGGAACACGCACATGGTATATAATTTAGGTAGCTCGTTGGATAATAGGTATATCGCACACGCCTGTTTATTTTTTAACGTCATGCATTTCGGTGAAATAAGCCTAAAATCTGGAAAGGCCTTCGCACAATTTGGCACCCATCGATCAATGACTTTCGCATCGTGCCAATCCCCTGTCTCTATCCACAAAAATTATAGCAATAAAAACTTCAGCTAATACAAAGTTGAGTCGTCTTGTCTGTTATTCTGATACTTTTCTGTGGCGAGCATTACTGCGCCACACCAATATTCGGCTGATTTCGTCAACTCCACCTGTTCATGGGGTCTTCAGTGGAGACTTGCATGTCATAGTCATCGTGATTGTTTACAAGTTCGGTGAGTGGTGCGTGAATTGAATGCAGGCTTCCAAAATGACTGCTCGTGTCAGTCGTGTCCGACATATGTACATAGCGAGGTTAGCATGGAATAAAATGGATTGTACTGCACACCACTTGTGTTGCGAAAATGGATAGATCTACCGAACAATGTATCGACGATTTCATTACAGTACTTTCAAGGCCTTGGGCAGCCCCACTAACTGCAAGCCAGCATCATTCCGCTGAAACAATTCTGCCAGAAATCCGACATAGGAAAGTTCACTGAAACCATGTTCTTCATCATTCCATTGCTGTAGACATATACTACGGAAGATGTATAACAGTAGGTGGAATGCTAACAACTGTGAAATTGGGGTACAGATAATAGGGGGTTTTCGGCGCTTATCACAGGGAATCTTTATCATGCACTGTGTTCGAGGTGACAGATATCTTGTGCTTTGACTTCATTCAATATATTCTATCAAAGTGATTTTATCCTCCGCTGCCGACCGCTTAGTGACAATGTTTGCCGGCAGGATGCGGATGTCTGACGGGCGCTTAATATCTAACATCTATCATTCATCAGATATTTGAATGCGCTTGTTTAGCCGTGGTTAGGCGGCTTGCATTGTCATCGCGGGTATCTATCATGGAGAGAAAATACTGCTTGCGTTGATCCTGTGTAAGTCCGAGGCATGGTATGAAAGCGGAGTAGGGTGTCCGGCGTTGAATCTCGGAAATTAAACGTCCCAGAAGTGGTTTAAAGCGGCGCTCAGCATTGAGTAATATCATCCGAGAATGTATTTACTCTGAATATTATCCCATGAAAGGTTAATACTTAGTGAGAGAAATTATACCTGATTCCGTCCGATATTTCCTCAAAAGAGCTAACCCTATCCTCGTTTAGAGCGAGGCATCAAAATCGAATCTTTACATACACCACAGCATGTTCCGGTCTACCTGATCGTTTCACTCGCAGGTTTGTACAGCACTCCATCACACTTGCACCATTTGGTGAATCGGTGATGCATCGACAAGTACTCGGTGTGGGAGCGAGCAAGCGGTGAGAGTAATGCCGGACGCTCAGCGCACTGGTAGAGTAAATGAAATAATATTCGCATAATCTTCGAATAGGTGACTGATCCAAACAGGTTAGTTACCCTTTGTTGAGGAGACATTTTTAATATACGGTGCTTTGCTTCGGTCACTGTGCACTTTCGTGTTTATATGTGGAACTGACATCAGAAACGATCGGTAGACTGAGCTGCGAACACTGCAAGGTATCTCGGACAAATGCTTGATATAGCTTTTCATAATGCTGGTTAGTTTTATGTAGTTACTCAAGCCTCGACTGCTGTGATGTGTAAGGCGAAAAGGTTATTCAACGCATAGCCGTCAAGTTGAATGTGGATTGCTCCGATGCAAAGGTAGTCCGATTGTAGAGCATGCCGTAGCGTCGTTTTTTCCTCCACCGATGTAGGGTATTACAGGCCCCCGGTTGCTTGAGGCTACCTATCCCTCCTAGCGGTCCGTTAAACCAGCTACTAGAACAGCTAAAAATTTCCACGTACGAGCTGATGTTCGCAACTTGTCGATTGAAATGTTGTCCGAAATACTCGTGGTTAGTGCGGTTGTACCGCTCGGAAAATTAGGGGTATACACATCGTCCGTAGGTTTCCGTTGGTGCAAATTTTGAATGGGAACTTTGACGTCCAATGTGTCAATTATTTAAAAAAATACCACTCGATGGCATCACCTTGGAATCAACCCGCGTTTACGATATCCACGATTTGGGTATACGGGTCATTCCAGCGCCGCTCGTCAAAGCTATGAATGCAATCTCTGTTTCGTTGGGGCACATACGATGGGCTGTGGCACTCGCCTTGATACAGATCTGTTCCAGGGATTTGGGACTGGAGAGCAAGATTAGTAACGTTCCGCCCCAATGCTGTAGAATTTGCTGTTACCTGTAGAATGAATAATTTAGGTATTGCTGGACCGGTCGGTCAATTCATATATGTATCTTCTTTACCAAGGTCCCATACAAGTATAGGAGAGACAACTTGAATTCCTGCTCCACGTCCAAAGAGACTTTGCGGCACGAAAGACTCTGGCTAAAGATGGTATTAATAAACGTCGAGAGTCAAGTACGCTTAAGATACACCAAAGTACTTACCAGATCAATATTGCCAACCTGCGGCCGCAGTACGACATACATGGATGTTCACAGAATAGCTCGATCCATTGTACTCTACACGCACAAACTTGGATTGAATACCAATTCATGATCGTAAATAACTTTTGGAGTACACATTGAGCATCGGGATAAACGCAGTCCTTGAAATGATGTACGCACCCAAGAGTCTAGAATAAGCTCTAGAATTGAAGTGTATAACAGCAGATAGCCAGATACGGATTCATTGAGACCGCTCGGCACAGCAAGGCGCGGTGGACAAATCACATTCGGAGCGTATAGTGCAGCCAAACACATTGGCGTGTAAAAACGTGGGATCGAATGGGGCGTATTGTGTCTGGCTTTGACACTTGGCCAATAAGTCTCATGCACTGCAGAGATGTTCCATGAAGGTCGCGTCAATGGGGCTAACAAGATAGATGTAGATCAAATTGACAGATAGATAGGCCATGATCAGCGAGATGACCGATGCGCAAAATGCCCGTATCGCACTAATGATGGCGTAGAAAGAGATTAGGCATTGGTCATTCTGTGTGAAGATATGAAGAGCGTAAGTCCCACATACAGCCGCAAAATGGTGCATAGAGGGCCTATTCCAACAAGGCGCGAAATCAAAAATAGTCTATTCTTGCTGATGAGAGGACCAATTAAGGAAGACACTTGATGAAGTCGACACTACAAGATGGCCATCATGGCTTTTGGCATAGGCCAGCTGCGATGAAATGCCTATTGGACAAAGGACATCTTGAGAAAGCAGGTGGAGAGTACTAGAATAAAAATGTACCAGATCTCCACATTTCACGACGTTGGGTGCTTTGGGATGAAGTTTAGACCGTGGAATGAACTTGGTGCATATTTAATCAATGTCACTCATTGCAAAGGCTGGGTTGCAAGTTGACAAATTAAGGAAAAGTGATATGTCAAGAAAGACAAAGATCAACTTGTGCGAAAATATAAACCTAAAGAGCCCAAGTTTTTCTAGAACGTCTTGCCGTCAGATCGGAAGTTAACATATTGACCGTCAGAAACGAGTCAAGAATGGCAAGCACATACCTAATGACAAAAGACATTTCAAAATGCCAGTGTACGGATTAAGGACGTTTGAGCCATTTAATTTCGCACAGATTGTTGGACCTGGGACGTCGTTGCGAGTTCTGCGGTGTCCTGGAATAGCACATGGCCTATTTCGATTTCCAAAGTAAGGAAAGTAATGCACAGGGAGGCACGATAAGAGCAATTCCATAGAAAAGGAAAGCACTGGGTAAACGTGTCGCCCAGAGAGATACATCATATTGCCGCGGCACACGGACAATGTGTATGATTCCGAGGGAAAATTGATTCAGAGTCCAACTTACGAGCTTAGGACAGCTGCATTGCAGACTGAGGAGGGTTTCCCGAAATGAAGGAGCCGCGTATTCTGTTGGGAATCATCCACGTTCGTCAAGAAGCCCATGGGGAGTTTTAGGCTGCCAGCTTGTTTTGCTTCAGGCTTCGCTCTTGGGCCCAGCAGGTATTTTAAGTACAGGTCAGCCGATAGTCGTATTCTTATCGTTTTTTGGAGTCCAGTTCGAGGTCGGCGGGGTAGAATATTCCAGTTAGTCTTTCCTGCATGATGTACAAGTTGATACAGCGGAAGTAGTCGAGCTAGCTCCAGGTAATTTCAGCGTAAGTGGAAGGAGAGATCCAAAAGTCATCTCACGGCATCTATAAATGCTTGTCTATCAGTTTCACGAACTGGTGAACACGGACCGAAGTTCCACACGTACCGTTAAACGTCTGTACGGCCAGACCCTCAGATGACCCATTCATTCCCGAACACGAAAAGGATTACATCGCCGCCGGTCCAAGGGATTGCCAGCACTTGGCAGAGCGGTTACGTTGGCCAGCGAAACGGAGAACGCGATGGGGAACAGCCTATTGTGGCGGTTTAGGACATTGGCTCGTATGACGACAGTTCACAATAGTCTCCTGGCTTCGAAGCACGGAGATCGACAACGCAATGCACGCCGCAGGCCCTAGTGGGCTGTATAGATCGAAAATCCTAAGACAATGGAAGCAACATGTCAAGAAGATAACCCACCAAAGTCCGCAAATCGGAAGCTGAGAGAGAATATGGAGATTGTCGGATGACTTGAAGGATCGGTTGTGCAAGCGCCTAGATATCAACTGTTCAGGAGCGACGACCCCAGGGAATTTCCAGCGAAGATCTGGGTGGCGAGATATTAGGCTCGTGACCAGCCGGCTTCGCGGACCGTGAGACTACGTGCACGTGTTGTGAGTAAACTCGACAAGCCGCGAAGCGGGCTGGGAGAGCTCGGGACGTTTTTTGGTGAGCCTGCTAAATCAGACTATGGGACTTCGTCAAATAGCGTCGTTTGAGCTCAAAAAAGTTCCAAAATTGAGTATACATAAAAGCTTCATTTTCACATTTCAAGCCAATTCGAGTATACAACTTTTTTTCAAAAAATTTAAACTTCGCGTGCACTTCGCCGTTGGTGATCGCGTGCGCAGCGGCTGCGCCTCTGAAAACCAAATGGGTAGCTCGAAAACTAAAAGAAGCGACATTAGGGAACTTGAAAAGTGTTCTCGATCATTTAGGCTACCGGAAAGGTTGAATCCAATGGCTATCGGGAGAAGCGTAAAAAATTGCTTTTTTTATAATGACGGCCTCGAGAGGCAGTCAACAGGCAACAAAGCCAAAAAAAAAATTTTCCAAGAGTGATTTATTCGCATTTACATACAAAATAAGCATATTGTATACCAATCTGAGGACTTTTTTGAGTTGTGGCCATGTTTGCGACGAAGTCCCCTCGTCTGAAATGGCGGGGAAACAGTCCATCACCAAAAAACGTCCCGAGGTCTCCCAGTCCGCTCGCGAGCTTGCTTCGTTCATGTCATGTGCCCCTGTGACTTTTCGTCATCTTTGTGACTAAAGCCCGCGAGTGTGACTGGCTTGCGAGTCTAGCGAGATATGGATAATTCCTTTAAAAGGCGCAGCGCGCCCATCACGTGCGTGCGTCTGGCGGGGGTGGTCCGTGCATCTGGCGGGGAGTATAAGAGGGACGTTCGTTGAAATGAACAAGTCATACTTACCTTGATGGCATAAATCCCTTCAAGTACCTGGGTTTGTGGGCCGTGGAGGTCCTCCATAGCACGGCGACCTTGTCCTCAGAGGGCGTCTGCGGCTTGCATGGCCCTAGGGTCATGCACCGTCTCAATATTTTCCTGTCCTGCTCCGGCCACTCTGGCTGGGCAGGCTCTTTTTTTGTCACAACGCCTTCCTAACCCTAACCCTAGTTATCCTGTTTAATCTGAGATTCACAGAGACACCCCATTGTATACATCCACAAGCCAATCAAGGTCAACTCGTGAACACCACACCATTCTAATGCAAGGAGTTGCCTATTAGGTGCTCAAAATACCCGTGATAGGCAGGTTGTCATTTCGGCATGCTATAGGTCTGGTACCGAACAATTTATGTTATTCTGCTGCACACGATACCCAATGCTACCTCTGATTCAGCGGCGCCCCCACATATGATACTCGCTCAGATAAATCAAGAACATTTCATCCTACAACAGCACATCATTGAGGCCTTCACATTTGTACTTGGGGGTGGAGAAAATCTAACAATCATAAGACCCATCAGCGGAGGCTAGCGGTGCAAACGGTACGGCCGATTGTGTCACCCATCGGCTTCGAGACTAAAAGCGGGAATTAGCTGACGAAATAGCGCACAAGCCAGAAATACGGCTCGAAGAATTCCCTAGCGCGGACCTTTCTGTAAAATTGGAAAGCCTCATGATCACAATCCCCAAAGCAGCCATTTCGACATGACGAATGCAGGTAGGTATGTATATCCAGCCTATAAACTTCGACAATTCAGTTGCGCGACGGTAATAATAATGCAGATAAAAGTACTCACTGTCCGCCCGAGTCTCGAGACGTCGGTCACCCGCAAATTGATGGAGACCGCATGCTGAATCCTGATGCCACTGATGGGTCGTCCATGTCTTGCGCACGATGGGTCACTTGGTTTATTCTAAATTCTCCGACGGTCCGTGTTGTTGGACATTGGACATAAGATGGCGAAACTGCACCATACACCCACCCACACATAGATGGGTTGATGCGATGTAATACCCAATCTATGGCTCCCGTGTAATGCAGAGCGGCGACATCAGTCACAAATGTCGCCGTCCGATCCGTCATTGAGATGTAACGGGATCAGCCGTCGTCCTAGATAGCTAGCAACGACCCGGCACATCGTCTTCGTAGGAGGGTTCTTGCGAAGGACGTGCCACAATGCTGGTGGCGGTGCTCAGAGAAGCAGCTTGGAACATCCAGCCTGGTATCACGCGTGCAGGGGTAGAGTTCTGCAGATCAAGAAGACCGAAGGCCACTCATGACACAAACTCAGACCGACTGTATTCAAAGCCTGCGAATAAGAGTAAAAACAAAACACTCTCAGAGGAGCCGTGTAAGTTTTGTTATTTTCTAGCTCCAGAGTTTCGCCGAGATGCAGTCGAATCTAAGAGCGGTGATGACTGAGCCAAGTATCCACAGTCTGTAAATGTCACTTTGTCCATGACCGAGACGAAAAAAATAGACGCACGAGAAAAGATAGTCACGAAATTTGACACCGTCAAAGACCATAATAACATGATCGTAGCGGAGCAGTTTATCCGTCTCTACGAACGAGCCGCAGAAAATAGCACCGCAAGTCGCCGTTTGCTAGATATATCTAGAACTCAAAGGCTATCTCAAAGGTGTTGGAACTTTTTGTCATCTTCTGAAGAACAGAACAGGAGTTAGATAGGTATTAACTTTATGTAAAAATAGTGTACTTGCTTACTACTTGGCTAAATTTCTCTCTGGCGAAGAGAAGAGATTTCCAGTCCACCGGTCGCATGGTGCGAACCCGCGGATAATGTTTAGATAACCTAGAGTCAGCCAGTGATACCGGTCTTCATTGATTAATTGGGTGGATAAAGGAAATTATAGTTAGAAACGCTCCATGCGAAATGGCGCAGAGAGATACCCAGATCTGATAGCAGCAGTACAGCACGAAGACTCACAATCGCTTTATCATCGTTTGATGGCTCGACCGCATCGTTCTCTCTGGAACTTATTTTTTCCTGTCCTAAACCACAATTCAGTGAGTTTTCGTCGAGAACCACCCAAATACAGCAGCATCAGGTTTCAACATTGAGCCTCATCGGAAGATTGCTTGGCTTCTGATCTTCGAGTGTGAACCGCGGCGGCTCTGCGGCAGAAGATCCAGATTGCAGACATGAAATCGTTCGTTCATAGATGGGAACAGACAGCTTGCGACACTCAGATGAGCTCAATGAGCGGTCGATGCTTTCGAAAGTAGAACTTTCCAAGAAGGGATAGAGAAAAAGGGTATTTCCGCGAGCACAGGTATGGGTATTCCGGACAGAGGAGAGTGATCAGGCAATGGCAAGAGCTATACATATACAGATCAGAGAGTCCTAGAGAAATGTGTCAGAAAGAAAGGAAAGGCGCACTCCGTCTGGCCGTTTATCTTTAGCGGCTATACGTACATTATAATACATCTCTTGCGCGACAATGTCACTGTCCTCCCAGTGACATACGATGTCCGCTCTGAAGCAAAAACAAAGTCAGATCGAACGGGCAGATAGTGGAACAAACAAGCGGAGGGGAAGCCCACCTGCCACCCTGGCCCCGATTTTCGTTAATTTGTGTCAATACAACATATTTACTGCAAAAGCGCCAAAAGAAAAAGGGTGAGCACATGGGTGAGGTATACCCGGACCTCATGCGAAGCGGGTAGCGGAAAGGAGTGTTTACGCACAAGCCCCGTGGCTGGATCTCGAGCATTCTTTCCTTGACTCTTTCCCCGATCTCCTTCATCCAAGCCTTGACCTGCTCGCGCTCTTTCGGCTCTGGCCAGGTGCTCGTCTGCAGAGTGCTCGAGAGCAGTTTCTTCATGTACGCTTTCAATAGGTCGGCGTCAAACTTGGGGCGGGGCGACGGAGCGGAGGAGCGGGGCGGTGGTGGAGAGCGCAGGCCGGACGCATGCGACATTGGTGGGATGAATAGAGTGTAGATAGGAAGCGCCTCGCCGGATGCCACAGCAGCTTGAACTCGCAGCTGTAACGCGCTTCACTTGTTTGGCGTTGTGATGACCACACCTCATCACGTGTTAGCGCTTCTTGCGCGCCTTGAGTCAAGGCGAGCAATAACCCATTACGAACACCCATCCCATCCCCGACGCCACTCAGCCGTTGGCGCGCGCTCCTCCAAATCTGACCACATTTCGCTTATACCATGTCCTCTATATCCTTTCCCGACCATTCGATGTCCCATAGGCAGGACGAATCCATGCACGAAGACCAGTTCTACACCCCACCATTCGATACCGGTTCCTTCCAAATAAACCCGCTTTCCTCGCATCCCCCCCGCACCCCACGCACATCCATGCATGCTAGCAGCTCACATCATCATTTTTCAGCGAGCGTGTACAACGAGAATGGGCAGGTGGAAGAGAAGGTTGAAATTGACGTGGACGATATTGAGATTGATCCCGAGGAAGACAGGGTGAAGCAGGTGGAGCAGAGGGTGAGGAAGGAGGAGGTCTGGCGGGAGATGATCGTTACGAGTAATGGCAGGGACAAGGCTTTCGTATGTGTCGTGTGCTCGCAAACGTTTTTTTTGAAGGGAAACGCTCATGCATTGTTCTACCAGAAACTCATGCAATATTCGATTCGTCTCGGACTCGCATTCCACTTCACACTGACATCTACTAGACTCCTGCGCCGTCCAACGCGTCCTCCATGGGAGCAAAGCATCGTCAAGCGTCTAACGTCGACCGCGGACGGGTTCTCTTTTGCACGGTATTTCTTAATGAACCTGACTGCGCCTTCGCGTGTGATTTAATTCTCCATCATATAGGAAATTGTTATTGCTCTTCAATTGGCTGCACCCCCTAACTCATATCTTGGCACAGCAATCAGTGCCCTTCTCTGCCGAGGTCTCCACCGAGAAAGCGAAGAAGGTCCAAAAACCATTCCTGCAAACCCTGCTGTACGCTCCTCCACCGGTATTGCTAGAGCTGGTGAATGCGATCTCGGACGATATCTACACCTGGTCGCGGCTAGGGCTGCTGGGAAAGAAAGTGGGCGAGCGCGCTGGGCGCTTCTCCGATTGGTGTTGGTTCTTGAGCACACTTGTTGGCCTAGTCGAGAATGGCGTCGAGCGCCAAATGATCGGAGGCCTACAATCAGAAGGTGCGTAGTCTATCAAGTTTCTCGCCGTTCCTAACATTGAAATTTTATGTTGTATGTTCTTCTCACAGTGGAGGGTCGCCTATATACTGAGTCCATGACAGGCGCCACTGCCGCCTCCAAGCCGAAGACCACGAAGCTTGACGAAAAGGAGTTGTCGAGGCTGAGGAACCAGGATTATTGGTTGCAAGTAACCCGAGCGAAGCTTCTCATGGACCTGATCTTCGTTTGTGAGTTCTTTCGATCGCTTGATTCAGTCAAACAACGTGGCCCTAGGTGTTTTTAACCTTGGTATGTTCTTTTCCCACAGCCTACGAACTTTTTAATGTTCGTCGAGGTCGCAACACTGTCAAAGCCTTTACGGGTCTTTCATCAGCGATTCTGAGGTACGCGTCGTTGATCGAAGCCTTTGTTAATTGTGTCTCGATGCTTACTGTCCGATTCTTCTAGCTCCGCTAAGCTCTACGATCGTCATAAAGCTGCTCTTCTCAAGGGCCTGTTGACGTCGTCATCATAAGTTTTCTTTGGTTAAAAGGTTTCGCAAAACGTGTTGCGTAATTTTTGGACTGCATACCCATTTGTCCTTGCTTAGATCTGTGTCTTGAATATTCTTGGTGCGTTTATACCATTCTCTAACATTTGCCTTGTGCTTCCAGAAAGAGCTTTATTCCACATTTATAGGTAGACTAACATTAATCGCGAAGCTCGATTGCTTGCTTTGAGTATTAGTTGATGTGAAAGATCACCACCACCTCCAACGGGATGTAATTGGTGACGGCGTCGATGACGATGAAGTGTCCAGCGTGGGTGACTGCAATTGACCGGCTCTCCGCTTTTGCAGCGCATCAACCTCGGCCTCTAGCGTTGTGACACGAGCCAAGGCCTCCTCCATATGCTTTTCGTGCGACAAGTTTAATTGCATCAACTGCAAGCCCTGTGAAAGTGGATTGTTCAGTCAAGTATGGCAGAAAACGAGCAAGGTAGCACATGCACGCACGAGATAGACGGCGGACCCCAGTAGGAATACGGGGATCATGGCCGGAAAGGTGTCCGAGTAGAGAGATGAATGGGCAGACTTCGGCCTTGGAGGAGGAGCCTCGGTGGTGTAGGATAGCCGCCCCCGGGTGCGAGAGAGGGCGGCTAAGCGTGTCAAACGGGCAGATAGCATGGCGGGGGGGTGGGAGGTTCCGGTCGGAAGGAAAGATAATCTGGGTGTGACAAGGTCAGCTGGGTGATACCGTATGGAAGAGGGGATGGACAAGGTTTGAAAGGTGTGCAGCAGCGCCACGGGCGGTGATAATGTCAGGCTGGACGTGACATCCAAGGTGGTCGCAACGACCGAAAGATAGTGGTCGGGATGCGCCAAGTCCGAGAAACGGTCGATAGACACAGATGATATCAACGTGGCGATACGAACGTGGACGAAATCAAATGGCATAAATAATGTCCACAGTAGTCCAGCGTCGGCCAGCGTGACGAGGCGGGGAGAGCGTACGATGGCGCAGCGCAGAGAGACTGGGCATGCACGCGGCTGAAGGGAAGATACCGCTCACCGAATGGATAAGAAAGTGGCTGCGGAGAGATGGGTTCAAGTTGTGACAGAGTTGACGTGTGACAGGTGGATTAGCGGACATAGGTCCCCCCTTTTTCTTGGATACACCTCCTCTCCTGCTACTCACTCACCCGTAGGCTGGTCCACCTCGAGAAAATGGAGTCCAATCATCCCCGGTGCGCAGAGCAAGATCTCATCTCCCTCGCGTCCCCTCCGCGCCCTGCCCGCCCCTTCAAGTACGTCCGTCTCGCTCAGGATGCAGACGAATACGACGAGAAGGCAGCCGAGAAGAACAAAAAGCGGCCTTCAGCCCTCCCCGTCCATCCCTCCCCCGCCGAAGCCAGCGCCCAGTGGACTCCGTACAGCTCTCCTGAGTCTGCGCGCCAATACCCCGCTTCAGCGCCCTCGTCTTCGACTTTCTTTCGCCAGCCACAGTCCATATTATCGCCGCACGCACGTTCGCGTTCATCCTACCCCCCGCACCCCCATCCTCGCTCCAATTCGCGTCTGCTGGCAACGCTCAGGCCATGGCTCCCCCTGATCATGTACGCGATCACGAGCCTAGCATTTGTCGTGGCCTTTGCCCTCTATCGCACGGAGCTATTCACATGTATGCCCTTGATCTGCTCCAATATTTCGTCATATATTAATCCACCTCACTCCCACGTTTAGACCTCGACCAACTATCGCTCTACCTGCGCGCTGACGAGCAATATGGCCATGCTCTTCTCTTCTTTCTCATTTTCCTCACGACAATTCGTATGTCCTCATGTGCTTTCGATTTCCCGTTGACGTGCGTCCTCACATCGTGTCCGAACAGCTCCCATTCCTCTGTATTCTACTCTCATTATTCTATCCGGATATACCTTTGGCCTATGGACGGGCGCTATCATCTCTTATTTCGCAGCTCTTTTCGGTGCGCTCGTTGTATTTATCCTCTCTCGCTCTCTCTTCCGCCAATCCATCGAACGTTGGCTCCAATCTTACACCACCATCAAGCGCGTCGTACGCGCCATCGAGAAGCGCCCAAAGCTACTCTTCCTTATTCGCCTCGCACCATACCCTTACAATGTTATGAACTGCCTTCTTGCAGCGTCCCCCACACTCACTCTCCATACTTACACTGTCTGCACCGCCCTCTCCCTCTTCAAGGTGATCATCCACACTAGCGTCGGTGCATCGATACACTCCTTCAAGGATTACCATTCGGATCCCGACGCTTCTCGCGTCGAACAAGGCACGGATATGATGGGCCGCCTCTGGACAATCCTGGGTATCCTTCTCTGTGTATTTATCCTTGTTTATCTGTCCATTGTCGCGCGTCGGGCCGTCGATGACGAGTTGGACGACTATCCTGTCACTGCCCGGGAAGCTGAGGAGACCATTGCCTTCCTTTCCAACGACAGCGACACGGAATCCGCTCTGCCGTCAAGGGACCGCCCCATGTCGGAAATACCCCACCGGGGAAGTAGATGAGACCTCTCTCATGACATTTCTTTTCTTTTCACTTTTATACCTCGGATCCCAAGGCCCCAACATCCCCTGTACATACCTTGACAGGCAGCAGAGAATCAACAGACAGACTCCATCCACCCATTTACACGCACGCCCCCCGACGCTACCCACAACTGCGCTTTCATTTGGTTCGACTTTTTGCACCGACACCTTATCACTCTGGTTTACATTACCCACACGGTCCTTACCTATTATCTACCTCGGCGATCGGACTTGTTTTTAATCCCTATTATGCACGCTAGGCTAGCTATCTTTTTATTCTCTCACTTGCTGTCCCTAATCTGCCCCCCGCCTTCGTCATTTCTTTTTTTTGGATTGACTGTGACAGACAGCTTAGAGGAAGAGAACGTAGCTATTCGATAACTATCTGCCTAGTTGGAGAAATGTGTACTTGTATTTAAACATCGGCAATAAGCTACTTTGACTATTGAACGTGGGGTGGCTGGCGTGCTCGAGACAGGAGTGTTCTGCGTAGAGGGTTCTATTTGAGTCTGATGCCCTCGAAAATTTTTTATGGATGATAGAGGCTGATTGACCGCCTCGATATAGAGGACGACCCCCAAATAAAGGTGGAGTAAGTAAGTATTGGGCTTTATCCAGCTGACTAGCGCTGACTGGAGCAGCAAACATCTGCACACCCGGGCAAGCTACAAAATGGCCGACGCGCGTGCGTGCGTGCGTACGCGTGCTGGAGTGCAGAGATGGAAATGCTCGCGGAGTTTGTAATGGCATAGAAAGAAAGGAAAAGTTCTGCATGGGCCTTCCGATCAGAAGTTCTGTTGGAATCTCGCATGGCCACCCACCGATCGCAGATCTGCTCTGACAAAGCAGATCTGGGGGTACGTTTCCCGTTTGCGGCTATTTACTTCCCTTTTCGGCGGGATGGGAGCAAATGGCGAAGTCCCGCTCCGTATTTTGGGGGCTTTTTTGTCCCTCTATTTTTATTTAATGGGTACTCGATAGTCCCGACGCGGCCTCGCAGCGCACGCGCGCCTAGTGTGCTGGCAGCAGCGCTGAGGCGCACAGGCGCCGCGGCCACCTTCAAGAGCCACCCTGCATGCACCGCGTTACGCAGCCCAAAATGAACTCCACCGTTCTCTCCAGATCGCCAGACGTAACCCCCTTCCCTCAGCTTACGTCCCGAAAACTCTCAAATCTTAAATTTGCCGATATCAGATACGCGCGAGGTCTTATTTCGGTGCGAACGCGCAGCGCAGATAGCTGCTTTTGTACTTTGTATGCTACGCAACGTAGATAAGTGAAACGGACAAGTGATGGCCTGGAGCGCCTCGAGTCTTGGAGGCGCGCTCGCTCCGGCACGAGGCCTCGGATTCACGTTCTGCCAACGCTTTTGCCATGACATGAGCTGTCTATCTCGTCGGGCTCGGAATCGGATGCACATCTAACCAATGTATACTATGTACGCCAGATTCAAGGCGGATAAGCCGTTCTGGCTCCTGGGGAACTCGAGCAACAAGCGCGCATTGGCATCTATTGACACCCTTGGAAACCCGTCTGCCTACAATAAGTACAAGGGCTAGCATGGCTACCTATATGTATCTGCCTTGCCCAGCTACGCCTTTACCATTCATGCGCAGCGTCAAGCATGGCACACACATGCATGCAAAGATTATTTCGCAATACAACTTATATAAACGCAAGCCATGGATACCAACTGTGACGGAACGCGCGATCGCACAAAAAAAAATGCAGCCTGCAAATTGGAGCGAATTGGAAATATCGTATTTCGAAATACATGGGTTGTGTGACGCGTATTACTGTGAGTGGTCGTCTAATCGCGAACCCTGCATTAGCGCCGAGGATATGGCAGTAATCCAAAATACGCATGGGAGCAGATCGCGATTTCGCGACGAGTCGGAGGAGCACTCTCCAGCAGGTCGACCGAAGCCCATAGTTTCCACCTAGCACGGCGGTAGCTGGCGCATGTGAGCACACTGGGCTCATCTAGAGAGCGCATTTCTTGGTACCTCGATCAAAGGGGGCGTCTCACCCGTGGACCCATCACGGTGGTACGCCCCACGGGCGCCAACCATCTATCACATTCCCTCGACCTTCCCCACCACGCTCGCGAGTTTAGCCGAAAGCCGCTGTCACCACCTCCAGCGGTCGCACCGGCGGAATATTTCACCAAAGACGACTCCTCGTTTAGTATTTAAAGTTTGCCCATTACGATTTATCCACCACACCCATGTCGTACTGATCACGCGCGCAGGCAGAAAGGTGAAGTGCGAACGATCGCACCAGCGCATTGGGTGCTTGGTTGAGGTGGGTAGGGTGGAGCCATTGAGCAACTAATTATTTTTGTTCACAGGCTACGTATCGCATTGCTTGTGGTAGTCCTTGGAATCAGAAGGCTAGTCTTTTTTGTAGTGTGTACATACGCTACCACGAAAATGTATACGAGTACCACCTGCTCCTTCGCCTCTTCTGAGCATAAATATCAGAGATAGACTATATAACCTTTCCAGTAGAGCGACATACATATGCGCGTTCATTTCTATCTATTGAACACATTCCTCGAGCTCGCAGTGGCATGCCACACCTTGGCAAAATGCCACAAGTATCCGTTTTAGGACGTTCGGCCGGACATGCGTGTGTGTCAATCGCAAATCACTCCGTCAACGCTGCATTCAGCCTGTATTCGTCTGCAGCTACAAACGTCCAAATCGCCAGCCTTTTCAAAACGTCCTCCAAAATGCCATAGAAAACGGAGGGAAACGTAAGACGCGAAACGGGGCCCACCCGCTCACCTACACGTCTGAAGGATCCCAAAAACCGAGGAAAAATAAAAATAAATTATTAACCGTCCCATCTAAATGGGGATCCATTATAACGTTAACAGGCAAAGGACTGAAGCGCAATGGACATCTACAAGACTACAACGGCCGACGACTTTCCAGACAGGAGCTTCTCAGCTGCAGGAATTTCGGACCGGCGGCATTCGTCCCTCGGGGAAAGTCCTGCCTAAAAAAATTATCACTTGAAAGCCAAAACAAAGCAAATATAGCTCTGGACGGACCCTAGAGGACCCTGTTTGGTTTGTAAATGCAGAGCCAATTCTAAATCTGCAGTGAGTACCGTATTATGAAGCCTAAATTTTATTCTGAGCAGTGCGTGCGTGCGTGCGTGCGGAGATGGGTAAACTTCAGTTGGTATTTTTTGCCTGGATAATGATACATACATGTATACATACATACATACATAGCAGAAGCGCGAGTGAGGCGGAGGATGAGGAGCAGCAACGATACAAACAGTCCTAAAAAAAGAGCGTGAAGCAAAAATCGAATTGGTGCCCAAAGTGACGAGCGAACGACAGTGCGGATTTTGTTGAAATGTCCGTGGGATACATCAAATAAATTTGTGCGGTGCATAGCTGGAAGACATGAGTGGATGAGATGAGGAAACGTGACGATGATGTGGGTACGAGAGCGTGGTGCGAGAGCAGATTGTATTGGTTGTTGTGGAGCAGTGCATGTACAAAAAAAATGAGCAATTCCAAGATATGTTTGGTGGGCGCGCGTATTTGAGCGCGCTCGAGGCCGCCTGCCGTGGGTATCCCAATGTGAACGACGGAGAAAGGGGAATCAAAAAGAAGGCATCAAGCAGCTGCTAGAGAAGCGAAAGAAGGGAAGATGGGTAGATCTCCCAAGGAGGCAAGAGGCGTGAGCTGGTATGTAATAAAGAGAGCCGAAACAGATAAAAAAAGACAACTTCGAGCACGAGGGCAGACAAAAAAGAGAGAACGAAAGAGAGAGAAACAGCAGGGCAAAAGGATGAAGCATCTGGCCCCCTTATGCGCGTAGAATAGATAACACAGGAGGGGCGTGTACGTCTATAGGTCACCTGCCACCTTGTTGTAGTGATGTGGCAAATGCTCGTTCATCGGAACGAATCCAAAGTCGGGCGAAACTGGCAAAGAATAAGAAACTGCGATCAGTAAATGAGAGTACTCATAACGAAATGAGGAATGATAGACAAAAAAGAAATTGGGCTAAAAACGAAAATGTAGATATCCAAAACAGGAAGGTATTTCTTATCGAATCGGGGCGAAATAGCTCCGGGGATATGCCAAAACAAAAACGATCGACAGTCGATCGGGCCATCCGGGGGAGCGGATGGGAGCAGTCACAGATGGCTTGTTTGACAAAGGAAACAATCTATCATCACAACACACGGAATGAGATGGGGGAGGACACAGTCCCGATTCTCTGCGTGAGTGCATGCAAACGCCAAAATATGGCTGACAGATATCGGTCGAGCATGATGCGGACTCAACAGAGCATGAAGCGTAAAGTTAATACTCACATCGGTTTATATCGGTTTCGCCATTGTAGTTTTCAGGGACAGGGGGGGTATTGGCTTGCGATGAAGATGTATGCGAAGCAGCCGAAATTGAAGATGTCGATGTGGACGGTCGCACGTTACGTCCATGTTGAGGAGAATGACCGCTCTGCACGCCCCATGCACCAACGCCGTCGCCGTTGTTCAAGGATGAGTCCATAGATCCCTGGCCTGGGATGGCTGAGTAGGCAAAGTCCGCTTGCGAATTGGCGAAGTTGTACGGGTCCACCGACGGCAGTTGGATCATGCTGCGAACCCGCGGCAGCGCGCCAGCACCACCCGTAGATTGATGCACATTGTGCGAGTTGTGATGGTCAGAATCGAGAGGCGGCTGGGGCGATGTCGACGGCCGTTGCTGTTCGCTGTGGTCGTATGGGCTAGGGTATGGACTAATAGCTTGACTGTGACGTCGGGCGCGTCCGACGCGTAGAGATCCCGAGTTGTTGGGATAGGCTGGTCCTTTTGAGGAAGTGGGGCGAGACGGCGAAATGGGACGATGGTGGCTTGAACTTGGTCGCGAATAATCATCCTGGTATGGCATCGAGGAAACAGAAGACATGGAATACCCTGTCGTTGGTCTACTGTCCGGGGATAGCGAGGAAGCGCTGTGCTCTCCCTGCATTGGCATGGATGAGAACGGTGATCCGTATGACGTATTGATCGTCGGTGTTGGGCGGGAATACCCATTGTTGCTTGGGTTCAACAGGGACGACAGACTGCTATTATGGCTGGAAGAATTGCTGTGGTACGACCAGTTGTTTTGTTCAGGATACGCGGAGTATTGCTGAGACGAAGGAACGACCATGTCGCGCGCCGAGCTCGAATAATTAGACATAGGATGGAAATTGGAACTAGGAGGATCGTCAGAGGGCGTGATAGGATGTAGAGTGTGCGGCGAGTGATTGTACATGCTGTTTTGTTGCGAAAGAGGAGGTGGATCAGAGGGAACCATGAGAGGGGGAAGAGCAGAGCGATAGTTTCCTCCCCAGCCATTACCGTTGGTTCCACCACCACCGCCTCCTTGGGTAAGAGGGGTGAAGGATCCAGGTGCAGAAAAACCACGAGCGCGACCCATGGCGCCGCTTACCATTTTGTGGGAAGGGTGGGTGACGGAAGAGGGAACTATGAGAGGAACTGGGCCCATTCCAATGGCAGATCTTGAAGGTGGCATTGAAACCTGCTCCTGGACATCGCGTTTCCTGGGTTTGGGAAGACGGGGTGGTACACGACGCTTAAAATTAGCGACGACTTCCGGCGGAGAATGGCGGTTAAGAGTAGGGTGTGCTGTATTAAAAATAAGACAGCGATTGATGAGATAGACGAGAAGGGCACGCACACCAAGTGCTCGCATCGGGGTCATCAATGGCTGGATCGACATTGCGCAGGTTGACCTTGCGCATGAAGCCGTATATCTTTGGGGAAAATAAATACGCGACGGGGACGCGCAGAGGACAGAAGAACATACATTGAGCTGTCGCGAAAAGCTGGCGAAGCGGGACTGGCGATATATGCTCGGCAGGACATGGAGAGCAAGCTGTTCTGGCCGCTCGACTATGATGTGCTCGCCAGCGGGGTCCCAGCGTATCATATGCTGGTTTTCTGGGCGCTCAAGGAGACTTGGGACTGATTAAAAAGAGCAGAGAAGGAAAAGACGGGTACGCACTTGTAGAGTTTTGTGAGAAAGGTGGCCTGTGGTTTTGCATCTGACTTTGGAGGCTGTTGGTCGAGAGACTTTGCGGGGGAGGGAGGTGGCTGGTCGTCGTCTGAATTGTTGGAGGAGCCTGCGGACATGAGGGGTGGATAGAGGTTTGGGTAGGAGCGTTGGTTGTAGTGTGGCGGGTATAGATCTGCCATTGGCTTGTGGAAAATGGATTGGGCGTATTTCAATGGGGACGGTGGAGAAAGGGAGAGTTCCGAAGTACGTAAGGCAGGAGGGCTATTCTTGCATCGAATCTGAGATACCCGAGGCGCCGAGGCCAAACAAAGACGAGCACATGCATTGTCATATCAACTATTCCTTTGCCTCCGTCAAATCGATCTAGATATAATCAATCGGCTATCCCCGTCAGCTGTCCCCGTCATAGTGAAGCGTCACGCTCGAAAACTGCCCAAACAGGTCCTCCATCCCCACCACCTCTCCCCCCGCCTGCTCCTCCAGGTGCAGCGAGTTCGACTCCTTCAGATTCCGGAAGTTCACCGCATCCTGCCCGTTCGACATTGACGGCACAATCTGCACACAATCAGCACACACCCATAACCACACACGCACACACTCACCGGCGGTCGGCTGTTACGCAGCAGCCCCCAGTTGATTTTCGTAAACCATTTGTGCTGCTTCACCTCGCTCGCACCGCTCTTGCTGCCCAGGCGCGTCCGCTCCGATTTGTCCAGCAGGCGCGCCATGCAGTCCTTGCCCGCGCTGTAAACTCCGTTAGCATTCCCATTTCCGCTCCTAGGTCGCTTTGATGCGCGGACTTTGATGCCCGCGCATCACCAACCACCTCGTCCACTCACGATGAGATTTTGGGCGTGTCCCGGAATTGGACAGCCTGATAGCGGATATTATGAAAAGTCTCATTACGTTCGTTTCCTTTAAAGGGTGTCGTTGCGTACTGTGCCGGCGAAAAAACGTGCAATGGTAGATCAACAGCAACAATAAAATCAGTTGTGTACGTCAATAATACTCGCAAGTCGATAGGCTTTTGTGGACGTACAATCATCTCATAGATGAGGATACCCAGTGTCCACCAGTCCACTGCTGCCGTGTGCCCTTGCGCAGCGATAACTTCCGGTGCTATATACTCTTTAACGACACATCAGACCACTCCCTTCCAATCGAAATAAGAGCAAAATCTTTACCTTCTGTTCCAACAAAGGAATTCGTCCGGAAATTTGCAGTACATGTCATCGTGTCCACCAGTGGGATCTGGATAGAGAACGATTGAAAAAACAAGGCAAAGATTTAGTGCATGCTTTAATCGAAGCAGGGCCTCTCCTACGACTCACCCCATTGTGTTCCGAATGTACCATCGTCGGCATTCCACTTGGATCGGTAGACTGCTTAGCAAGGTCGAAGTCAGATAACATGATGTGACCTGACTGATGAAGGAGGATATCTGTACACAACGAAATGCAATTAAAATATACACCATCATCAGATAAATGACAACGCACTTTCAGGCTTCAGATCGCGATAGATAAAGCCCATGAGATGCAGGTATTCCAACGCAGCCACGACCTCCGCGGCATAAAACCGCGAGCCATCTTCGGGGAGGCACTTCCCGGGTCGTGTCTGCAGAGCCCGAAAGAACTCTCCTCCCATGCAGTATTCCATACAGAAGTATAGATACCCTTCCGATTGAAACGAGTGGTGCAAAGTGACGATGAAAGGATGGTTGGCTGTTGCTAATATCTCCTGCTCCGTCAGCGCGCGCTTGATTTTTTTCCGTTCGATCATCTCTTTCTTGGAAAGGACTGCAAAGCAACACGGAGCGGATCACGCAGTTAATGAGTGTTTTGCGCGCCACAAAGGGGCGAGGGAGGGAGGAAGACAGGCAAAAGGTAGAAAGGCAGGGGGAGATAGCTGGTTGAAACCCAAACCCAAAGTGAGATTGACATTACCTTTCATTGCGTACAGTTTCGACGTTTTCTTCTCCCGTACGAGATAGACCCTCCCCACGTCCCCCTTGCCTAGCATCTTGATCTTTGAAAAACTTGATGGCCCCACCTCGACCTGACAAAACGTAGCGTATAAGACGATATCGATAAACCATCAGGGCTATAGACTCTGTTTCTTACCTGTCGGACCTTGATGGAGTTGCTCGAATACGTTCGCCGGAAGGCAATCTTGCCAGGGACTTGAGGTAAACCATGCTGGCTGGCGACATTGTTCAGCGGTGCCGTCGCTGGAGGCGCTAGTAGCCGGGACATCCGGCCTCTCGATGACCCTGATGAAACTGTTTCTAGAGACGACTCCTGCCCCTGGTCTGATGAGCTGGACACTAAGGGGGGCAGAGGGGGGACGCTGTCCGCTGGTGCTAGGAGGCCATTCTTCGTCGTCGCCCCCGACCGTGAACCCATAGAGAATAATCCTTTCGCGTTAGGAGCCGACGCTACGCGCCGAATGAACCGTGAGGCGCTCGCGCCGACGGATTTTGGACTTAGGGGGCCGTTTGTTCGTGATCGTTGCGCCGCTGGCGGTGTCTGTGGGTAGGATAGCTGGCTACCGTCAGCCGTTACTGACGTGGGGAGAGGGGGCACCGTTGAGGGCTGTAAACGCGAGATATTAGGCCGCGACCGTTCCGACTTGGTATACTGTCTTGATCGTGGAGGGATGCTGCCCGAGAGTCCGTCTGTAGACTTTGCCTGCGAATAATGCGGCGTATAGGTAACTGGAGGCGAATGATATAGACCTCCGCGAGCCCCTTGGTTGAGATTGGATTCGCTTGATTGCGTACTGGAAGAATTATAGGATGACCGTTGGTCGGAGCTTGTTAGATATGAAGCAGGTGCTAGCGATGCAGTGGAAGCGAGAGGTGTTCGGGAAACAGAGCCGTGGGTGGGTGTAGATATCAGCGGCGTCTCAAAAAGTGAAGGAGATGGGGGCACAGCGAGCTTCTTGGAGGAAGAGTTGGGAAAGCGAAAGACGGATTTCCAAGCAGACTGTGTTCGGGGAGACTGGTGGGAAAAGGCCGACGAGTTCACCTGAGAGATATTGGGCAGGGAGGGGGTTGTGGTGGAGGTGTTGGGCATTGTGGGGGGGGGGGGATGAGCTGTCCGTCGTGGTGGGCGACGAAGGAAGAGAGAGGATCAGGGACGACGGACAGAAGCTCTGCATAATTATAAGCCTTCTTTCACAGGAAAACCAAATTCTTATGTAAGATCGCGTTCCTGGTGTTTTTGTCATTGCATTCAACTACCAACTGTGATCCCAACAACCCCTCCAAGACGGCGCTAGAACCAGAGTCAGGATCGTTGCCCTCGACGCTGTCCAGCGTACATCGATTGCCGAAGCTGACTCGCCCGCAAATACCTTTCTGCACACCGTGGAAAAAAAGTTGGTGCAGGAGCGCTTATTACCGTCTGGAAAATATGTCTCTCCTGCGTGATCTTCCCATTCATTTCCGCTTTAAAAAGAGAAACTCTCGTTGTTCGCGTTCTTTCAAAGCATGTCCAGCTTCTCAGTCCTTCGATTAAATCATATAGTGGCCGCGACGTGCCTGACTACGAGACCTGAGCTTCGCGGACTCTGGAAAACCTGGTGCGTGCGTCATCCCTGCCCATCCTGGACCTCCCTCGATAGGATAAATCCCGGTGCTCGTATCGTAAATGTGCCCACCAACATTTATCTGAACCGTCGCTGCAAAGGTGTTTTGTCCCAGCACATGATCGAAGTTCAGCCTTTGGACAGCCAGCGCTATCAGAAATCGTCTTTGTGTCAAAAAGCCTTCCTCAACCATGCGTGCTGGCCAACGCGATTGCCACCTCGACAAACACGACATGTACACCCAATGCTACCGTTTCGTATGTGTCAGCGTCATCGCAGTGAACTAGTACGAAGTGGTAAATTTCTTCCACCACCGATGTGAGAAGAACTGAAAGGAGTGGTTCACCTTTGTCCGCAGGTCGACTGTCAAAAGCACGCTGGCTTTTATAGCAAAATCCCTCCATTCTCAGGGGCCTTTTTGTACCCGCAAAGACAGTAATCCATCAGAAATACTGCGCGCTATGTCAGTTTATCGAGACTCCGACGTGCGGCAGCGCCGCATCGCCTCTGGCAAGAAAAAAGAAAAACTCCGCCCGCCGGAGAACTGACTCGTTTTCGCCAGTTTCCTACATCATCGCTGGATTACACACTCGTCGCCTGATACCATGATTCATTTTCGCTGTGTGAATTGCTCAATCTGTGTCTAGGTCTCCCCACACTGGCTGGTAAATCCGTTCGTACCTTCCCGCACTGTCATGAGGTTCCGTTATCTATGCATCAAGGAGCCCTCGTTCACCCTCTCCTGTGACCCAGTATCTGGCGTCACTGGAGAGAAAATAGCCGAATGGATTCACTGGCACTCCGAGATCGTCGACGAATATCGCCCAAAGATCCTGCGAAGGGATCCCATTCGACTTTCTCGGAAACTAGTCAGCAAGGATCTAATAGAATCCTGAATTGCCAGCACCACGCTAGGGAATCTCTCGCTTGATATTGAACGCGCTATACTCTTTCTCTCAAGAGGGGATTGCCTTTGAACCCCATGCAATTATTTCTCTTCCATTGCACACCATTAACTTCTAGAAAATGAAGTCCGTTACCGTTGGATCATCGCGCATACTCCGTTGGCGCCGTTTACTGTGCGCATTGCTCGGCCACGTATTTTGCGACGATTATTCTCATCTTTTCTTCGAAGACTGTATCCTCGCCGACAGGGATGCACCGTCGGCCTACGTTTTCCGGAACACGGACGGCGCTGTTTCTTAAATAGTAATTGCAGTATGTCATCCCCCAACTCATTTGAATGTTAACACGGATCCTGGATCTATCTTTTCTTCTCTAATAGAAGGCCCTCGTTCGATAGCATCCCTGCTCACGACTCCACAGATTTGGGAAAGATTCTGATTAGCAAGATCAACTCTGGCCTGCTTCTACACTCTTCGAGGTTTGTTATCAACACCTTGTTGCCAATCATCCGCCATAAATCCACAAATTCCCAAGCAGAATTTTAAATTAAATACAATGCATTCCCTTTCTCTCCCGTTCGAGAATGTTCAGGACATTTGATCACGTATGCTGACGATCGTCCTCGCATTTAGGGATTAACCTTCTGCGCTGAGGTTTTCTTTAGATACACGCGCTCATCCTTTTGCGGCATTTTCTCATGAATGTCCTTTTTGGTTCTTTCTTCCGTGTAAACGAAGTTTGGAATGGATTGAAAATCCTTATGACCTCAATTGCGACGATTATCGGAAGCTTAGAAAGGGCTGATGCACCCCCTCTAAGCACCGACCACTATCCCTGCAAGCTAGAAATGTTCAAGTAAGCAACCGCGAAAAAGGCAAATCCGGACATACATTTGTGCATCAATTGAAATTGATGAAAACCAGGCCCTCCGGCGATAGTTTTTAGACGCGACAGAAAAAGGGAGGCTCGATTTTAGAATAGGTCAGCTTTATTTCTTGGAGGGACTGTCGATCACCACTGATGACGTTTTGCCAGCTTCGAGTACGTGTTTTCGTTTTGGGCCACAGCTCAGGTTGGAAAGGCAAGTAACCCGGAGAGAGATTGTCAAACAACGCAGAGATTTCCTACAGCCTACCGAATATGTCGGGATTCGGCCGGTATCAGTCCGCGGCCGGGTAAGCGACCGATGAATACGGAAAATGACCACAGCTGAGCAGATCTGCATGCAGTCGACATGCGAAAAGCTTCAAAAATCTGCATCCATGGATAGTTCGTTTAGTTCCACCCCACCGGACTTTCGTAGCTCTTGAGGAAAGCCGAATCACCCTTTCTTCAGCATTTCAAGTTACACTTGTCACGGCAGGGCACGGAAAACGAGTACGCGTCAACCCCAGGAAGCTATAAAGCTGAAGTGACCAGCGTACCGGATTCCTTGAATACCCATCGATGTCTGTAGAGCGCAGGCTTCCTCCTATAGAGACGCGACCGCTGCTCTCTAACGAGAGGCCTCCTTCCTATCACTCTACCGATGACGTCAACGCCCCCACTCCCTCCTCTCCGTCCAGTCCAGAGGAACTTTATTCGCCACCTCACAACAATTTCTCCAAGGCGGATGTGCGCTGGATCCTCGTAGGGTTGTGGTCCGCTGTTTTGCTGGGCGCTTTTGATGGTACGAGGTCAGATATGTCATGCACTAACCTTCTTTAAATACTTCGTGTTCTAGGAACCGTTGTTGCTACGCTGTTAACACCGATTGGCAGCGAATTTAAGGCTTCCAATCAAGCATCGTATATTGGTACTTCGTATTTGCTATCCGTATGCTGCTTCACTCCTCTATATGGTTAGTGAAGATCATTCCGTCATAAGAATCAAACGATTGACCTACCAAATTAGGGCGACTGGCTGACATCCTTGGGCGTAAAGGAGCCATGTTATTGGCATTATCACTCTTTGGTGTGTCCATACCGATTTAGGCAAAGCGCCCATAGATTAATTGTCGAAAATGGCAGGTTCCGGCACAATAGCCTGTGGCATGGCCCCATCTATGAATACGCTCATAGCCGCCCGTGCTGTGGCGGGTATGGGAGGTGGAGGGTCAGTTCATCTTCCGTCAAATTTCATCCCTTTATATCCCTATTCCGGCCTTACCCCGTCTAATTGAACATGCTTTACAGTGTTATGACAGGTAAACATCATAAGACAATTGTAAATGCTGCGACAGAGCCGTGACCTTATGTCTCTCCACAGTCTCCAGCATAGCTGTTACTGACCTAATCCCTCTGTAAGAAATTTTGATCGGACCTGCTATGGTTTTTTGCTGAACAATAATTAGGAAACAACGAGGGTTGTATCAAGGCATGGCGAACATGTAGGTTTTGGCAGATGATGTCAAAGCACGCGGCTAAATGAGAATTGTAGATTGTTCGGGCTAGGCGCGGGGTTGGGTGGACCATTGGGCGGCTGGGTGAACGATATGTTTGGATGGTATGTTCGCTGAATATCGAATACTGACCAACTCTAATTTTACCACGTTTAGGCGCAGTGCTTTCTACATGCAGGTTCGTCAATTGTGTCATCGACGTATTCGTTAATGCTAATTTTAACATAGGCACCGGTGCTGATGTTCAGTTTCATTGTAGTCGCAACAAAGGTTAATATTCAGCTTCCACACGAGGTGCAGGATCAAATGTTGTCGGACAAATTACGTCGTATCGACTTCCTTGGTTCTATAACCCTTGTCGGAGCGGTTGGCTGTCTTCTTCTCGGATTTAGCTTGAAGTCTACAGAAGAGATGGCATGGTCGGACCCGTTTGTTGTTGGACTTTTCGTTGGAAGCGTTATTTTTACGTTCCTTTTTGTGTTGGTTGAAAAATATTGGGCTCCATACCCTGTCATGCCTTTACGACTTATAACCCAAAGGACCCCTTTGGCCGTTTCAATTTCAAACCTTCTCGGCAGTATGGCAGCATTCTCTATGGTAGGTAGTATCATCAATCGTCTCTGCGAAATTCCAAATGACCAAATTTATCTCTTTAGCTTTATAATGCCCCTCTGGTGAGTGGTGGCATCCTTTAATCATGGTTTGAATTCACAACAGTTGTAGTATTTTTCTGCAGTCAGATTGAACTCGTCAGCAATGGCAGGTCTGTATTGCTAGAATTTTCCTGCTTGCTACATGATCGCTGATTTGTCTTCATTCCCAAGGGCTCCACTTGTTGCCGCACTCCGTGAGTTTTTGCAGCTCTTCGTGTCGAGTACATTCGTGTTGATCGGCCCTAGGTTGCTATCTCCACTGGTAGTGTATTCGCTGGCTGGTGAGTGTCGGACATACTCTGGGTTGGTCGAATTCTTGCGAGCTCCGGTTGGGTTATTTCTAGGCTAATGCGCCGAACGGGGAAACTATATACGCTTACTCTGGTGTCTTGCGGTATGAGCATTCTCGCGAGTGTTCTTGCAAGTCTCTGGAATGAAAAGTCTTCCACATTTCATCTCTGGGTCGATCTTATTCCCCAGGGCTTCGGGATGGCGAGCTTTATCACCAGTACCTTGATTGTGGGCTTCTCGCTGCGTGCTCTCTCTCGTGATTGTCCGCTCAATGCTGTTTCATTAGGCAATGATTGCCAATGTCTATAAAGAAGACATGTCTGTAGCTATTGGAAGTACGTGGTCCTACTGGCAATAAAGTATGGCTTTTAATTTAACCCATCTATTCTAGTTACTTACCTTTTCAGAACTACGGGCCAAGTTCTTGGTGTTAGCTTAGGCGGAGCTGTCCTCCAGGCTGTCCTCCTTCAGAAATTACGGGCGCGAATACAAGGGCCCGATGCAGCGCAGGTGAGTTTCTTCTGTACTACGACGACGATAACGATGCGATGATATATTCCTCTAGATCATTTATGCTATACGGTGATACCTGTTGTTGGGGATCGAACAATTTGAATCACGCTGACTTTGTTTAAAAGTCATACAGCGCAGATTATACCCAGTTTAGAGCCACATCTGCGAAAAGCTGCAGTGGACTCTTACGCAGACGCCTTACGCGTCGTTTTTATTTGTCAAGCTGCAATCGGTTTTGTAGGGTTCCTTTTCTGTCTACCGATTCAAGAAAGTGCATTGCCGTATGTCATTCCGCGTCTTGATTTCAAAAGCGGCTCGCTGACAATTTATGACAGAGGGACTCCGGCAGCAGAGCAGGGACGGAATCTTCGAAATCAAGGGAGTGCAGGGAGCAGCGACCCCGAACGCGATTAATTGCGTTGTACAATAGTTAATGTATTTCTACATAAACCTCCATAAACATTTGGAAAATGTTTCGACCTTCATACTGCGGGATTCAACTTGTGTAACGAGTATCTGATATGGCGACAACGCGAAGGGTGTATGTGACGAATAAGTTTGGATTGGGGTATTTGGTTCACCGGTCGTTGTAGGCTTTTTCTTCGATCCATCTTCGGGGGCGTTTCACCACTTTCACTTCTCCGGTCTGCATGGCAGCTTTTTGTGGATCGCTATCAGAGAAGCGTGTTCGATCTGGCCGGACAGGACATGGCAGAATATTTGAAGCTGAGACCGTTAAGCAAGCGGCAAGAAACGTGAAACCGAAGAGGGAGGAGACGAATGAACGACGTTGGGTTAAGCGAAGAACTTTGTAGATGGACATTCTCTGTCTAGGAAATAAACAAGCTGTGTATCATCTGAACAATGAGATACACACCTAGCATATATCCATATCTATGGGCAGTGTGAACCCTCGTCGAGTTTCGTAACCCACTGGTTACTGATGTGGATGGTGGAGAGGAAGAGCGCTCAAGTCTTCAAGTTGGCTTCCGATTCACACCGTGTTTGTCTCTATTTGCGAGAATGATTTGCTCCTCCGCTGCTCCTCCGCTGCAACCATCCCTCCCTCCGTCATCATGCCCAGCGCTAGAGTAGTCCGAGACATCAAGGCTCGCCACGGTGTTCGTGCCAACGAAATTGCACGACGAGCATACCTGTTTGTTGCCCGAAACGAGACTCTACCTCCTCAAGTTCGTCACCATGCACAACTCCAATTGAACACATTCACGCGCTACACGCGTCCTACGACGGTCAAAAATCGTTGTGTCGAGTCTGGGAGAGGTCGCGGTATTATTTCAGAGTTTGGCTTGTCTAGAGTACGTACAACATCGGCTGCACCCTTCATCTTATTGACTTGCTCTCAATAGTTCCAATTCCGCCTGAAGGCATTGGCTGGTGAACTTCCTGGCGTCAACAAAGCTTCTTGGTGATTTAGGTACGCTGTATATTACATCTTTTATAATTACCAATACGATTGACATGGAGCAGATAGCCTATAATATATGATCTTCAATGCCAAAATAAATATACAGACCATAGCTCGAAGCAATGTCCCAGAGATTCAGATTGTTCGCTTCCGGCTTTAGACAATGCCTGTTCTATCGTCTGGCAAAACTAGCTCTGGTTCCCCCCTCTCTCTTCTCCACCTATTGGTAATCCTCAATACCGGTGCGTCGATGAGGAAGCTACAAGTTCTTCAGTACACTGAAAATGGAGGCAATCACAACCACTCACCTGTATTTACGAATGAACTTCTCGCCCACTTCCCAGTTGCTGTGAGCCAAAACGTCGTCCCCATGGATGATTACAGACTTGCGAAGATCCATCATGCAGTCAGCCAACTCAAAGCGCTCTGTTATAAATGTAAGCACTAGAGCAAGGAGAGGCAGCTAATGTCTTACGTCGTAGCAAGATCATCCGATCTCTGAGCTCTGGATGGAGAACGACGTCCACGACGCTCTCTGGCGCAGATTAAGCAAGTTAGTAATCATTATAGTCTTTGCTGAATTCAGACAATCACCATGAGGGATAGTCCTATGCACCCTTTTGCATTAGACCCATAAAAGGAGTGGATGAAAAAACCTGAGACATACCTTTGTACGATAGTAGGCCGCAAAGAAGCAGGTAAGCAATATGACGAATTCCGTTTATAGTTTTCAAGGTGATAGCTACACCGTGTCAGAAACAAGAAGAAATAAGGAGAGATGAGACGCACTGAATCAGTTTATACGCCTCATTCTTCTTGGGATCGTCATCAGACTCTATTTCTTCTGAGGCACCGCCATCGGCAGGTTCTTGGGCTCGCTGGAGAGAGCTGGAAGACGGCGACTCGTACGTCGAAGATGATACTCGCTGGTCTATATTAATGTTGACCCCAGGCAGATAGTTTGGCTGGTACCCCTCGATATTCGAGCTTCCGCCACCGTTGTACTGAGGCGAGCCACCTGTGCCCGGTGAGTGCATGAACATCGGAGACCCATTAGAACGCAACAGATCAGAGAACATCCCGTTTCGTTCCGGCCGAGGTGGTGGGTACATGGGTGAAGGCTGAATACCAGGAGGCATCGAAACCAGCATGGAAAACCCATTCTGATTGTCTTTTGCATCGTTTTCATCGGCCCGTGCTTTTTTGGACCGAGAACCAGACTGGTCGTCTTCAGCGGATCGCTTTTGGGACTGGCTAATGGAAGATGTCGCATTCGAGCCTTCAGCTTCGGCTGACTGCTGCTTCTTGCGACGATGATATCCCTCCCAAGCAGTGTCTGTCTCTGACTTGTTGATGAAATCATTGAAGTCTCCTAGATCCCAGCCAAGTTTGGGCAGCAAGCCGCCAGCGCCATCTCCTATAAACGAGGCTAAACTCCTTAGAAGATTACGCAGGGTTTGATTTTCAGCCATCAAATCTATATCGCATGCAATTAAGAATAGATAGACCAATTCCGTGACATCACGATGCTGACCTTTGAGCATATTGCGCATCTCACCCAAAGCCTCATCTTTGCCACCAGACAAGATTTCAACGCGAGCCTCTAAATCGCGTATCTGAATGAACAAAAAACGAGAGATGGTGAGCTCCCGATTGATCGGAACAAAGGGAGTACTAGACATACCCTTTGCTGCTTTCTCAAGCGGAATTCTCTCTGGGCAATACGATTTTGGTCCCGGCGGGCAGCCTGAGAGCTAGAGATTGCGAAGTTGATTACGGTGAAAGACCGAAAGGGACAGAGGGGCTCACTTCGGATTTTTCTTCCGGCCAGGCTTTCCTGGTGGATTGGTGTCTCCTGCGCGCGACTCGAAGTCAGATTCCTAGACACGATAGAATCAGCAAATTATGGGCCTTGACAGCCGCTAGATACCTTCCTCGAAGTCGTTAGATTCACTGCGTTCTCTGAACCGTGGTTCCTGTCCGCTGGGCATGTTTTGGAATCTGGGCGATTGAGTGAGAGGGATTACGAAGAGTGTTTATATTACGAAGGCACAATTTGCCTACGCATGTCGTCGGCTCGCCAAGGCCAAATATCCTTCAATATCAATAAGCTGCACAGCTTTTGCCTGCGTATTTTATCAGATTCATCTTATCTGAACCTAATTCAAGGAATTCTTGCAAGTGCTGGCTTAAAAAAGGAATAAATTGTGGATGCTTATGGTGCCCCCGGCCTAGTCACCACATATTTGTGACAAAGTTTATTCAGGGTCAGAAATTTCCCCAATTTCTTAGTTACTTGGTAAAAATGCTCCTTTTGCAATTATCTATCAAACCTCCAAAGGATTTCTTGATTGGATCAAAACTGAGCGTGTTATATTTTGCGACTCTCCTGAATTTGGCCAGATAAGATCATCAGTCCATATATGGCATCTATAGATTAGATAAGGTGTTATCTAATGAGATCTACTGATTAGATAATCTCCAAAACTGTTCCCGACTGTCCACAACTCAATTTTTGAACATAAAATGTGCATCTTGGGAACTCAAAGGTGGTTACAAGCTGTTACCCACCTATTACAGGCTGTAAATGCAGCAGTGAAGGACATCACCAGGCTGTAATCTAATCTAATCTTGCATCAAACTGCCATCAGGGTGCCGGCAATGCCCAATTTTGCAGGCTTTAGGGTGCAAACTGCTTGTTTAAATGATTTACGTCGGAATCTGGCATGACCCAAAATTATTTTTTTTGGCCACTGTCAAAATATGTGGTGACTAGGCCTGGGGCACCATAGGACATCAAATAAAGGAGAAGGTATTATAACTCCGTGATCTACGTGAAATCACCCGAAGTGACGTCCCCAAGAGTCTTGTAACAGAATCGTGAAGTGAAGTCCGACGTAAATTGTCCTCGTAGATTCGCACAATTCCAACAATACTTCCTCGCCCAAAATCTCGAATAGTAGTGCGGCGTGGTCCAGAAAGAGGAATGAACAAGGAACTGCGAATCGTCCAGCTCGCCTGTCGACACCTTTCCAAGTAACATCCGTAGGGCCGAGTACAATCCCCGAGTACCGTGGAGTGATGATGCAAATTTTTGAAGCTTTGGTATCGCTGTGGCCTGGGTGGTGCATATAGCAGGTCAACCACTTTCAGCTTGATGGGGTCGAGGCGATTGCATTAGCAAGTTACAAAGTATGATACATTTTGGACGATATGTCGAAGGTGAAGGGGTCTAGAATGGTGGGATGGAGGGTATCACCGAGCTTCAAATTGCACCACTATCGCTGCAGGTGAGTTACTGGGATGCTGAAACAAGGCAAAAGACACGCACTCCGCTTTGTCCTCTTCTTATACATGATACGGTGCCCACATTCTCTACAGCGAATCGGTTCTCGTGGCTTGATCTCATTTTTGGCACCGCAATCTGGGAACGCAAGAAAGGACAATTATGATTGCTGCCACGGACCGAAGAAGAGTCACATCTACCTGCGCAAAGATACTCCATGGCCTCTCGCGGAGGCTGCGCGTACAATGGCTGCTGTCCACCGCCGTTGGGTTGAGGGCCTTGCTGAGAGTTCATGGAGATGGTATATGGCCGTGAGTGTAGTTGGAAAAAGAACTGGTGGCTGTGCAGGTGCCTTTCCCGCCAAAATGAACGTCTTTGTCAGCGACTTGCTCTTTATCGAGTTTATTGTAAGTAGAATAATAACTTACTCAAGTCGCAAAGGAGCTCTGGTACGGTTTATACTTGTCACATGCCCTAGTGCGCAGAGACAAATTGCGCGGCTGTTCCGTCCAATAGACGAACCGTATGCTGCACTAATGGATTTGAGACAGCGAGGACGTTGAGTGCTGTTGAGTGTCTCGCATACTCTTGCTGTCAACCACTTTGTACCAGAGCTCAGTGATCTTAGGCCGGTGACCGTCCCCTCTAAAAGAGGAAATCGACCCTGGCGGGGATCCTCGATAGAGGGGCCGGTTCAAATGACAAGATTCTATCAGTGAAACCGAAATGACGCAATTTGTCAGCGGCCATCATCGGCATTTCGTGAGAAACTTCCCAATGAGGGAGCGACTCGACGCTCGCGTTTCGGCATCTCCGGCGCGTCAGCGCGCGAGACGCGCCAGCTCAGTAGCGTAGTGTACATCTTCCCTATTCTATCCATAATGACCTGCAAAAATTCATAGGATGCTCCATACTTGTAATGCAGCCTGAAGTTTCGGAAGAAATGCCCTGTTGAAAACATACTGAACCTGTCTACACCCACGCGCTAGGTGTAAGCGCTTCTGCCGCACTTACATCACTGTAACCGAACGTCAAACTGTGCCCACTACCTATCGTATTCTCTTGGACGACGCGTAGGGTCGTCAGAATAAATTTGACAAATTTGAAGCGTCCGTAATCTAGCTTACAAGACAATTTTAGAAAGATTTTCGCAATGCAGGCTATTGGGATATGCCTTGCTGCTCGCGACTGCGAAGTCATGCATGATGGACGGTTGGCGGTACTACCTTACAAAATTCAGTGCGCATACATACAGATATTATTAGGAGAGCATCTACTCCCCATGTCATCTAAATACATCCCTTACCCCGTGTCATGTTGGTACCTTCGAACAGCTACTTATGGACAACCGGCAGTCGCTTTCCTCTTCCTCGGAAATGCCTTCGAGCGCCTGCCAAGGCTTGTCAATTGTAGCGTGCATAGATATCAACAAAGCTTTGACAAAATACTGCTTGGAAGTAATCTACATACATCCAACAATGTTGTAAACTACAAGAGAGAGAATTTTATATCCCTTGCAACTTGCAGGCAGTCAAGAAAGCCGCTTCAGTGCAGAATCTGCTAGGGGCTTGGTTTTTTGCAAGTTTCTAGGGTTTAAAGAGGCTTTATACACCCCAGATACTTCTTTGGAGTGATATTCTATATGGGGCGACAATATAACGATGAGGACAAAGGGAAAGAGAGATGTGGGAGAGGAGCTCGCGCATCTCGCGCGCGACACGCCGAAGATGCCGAAACGCAAGCGTCGAGTCGCTCCCTCATTGGGAAGTTTCTCACGAAATGCCGATGATGGCCGCTGACAAATTGCGTCATTTCGGTTTCACTGATAGAATCTCGTCATTTGAACCAGGCCCTCTATCGAGGATTCCTCCGGAGGTCGACATCCTCTTTTAGAGGGCCTGGTCACGAGGCTACAGTGATCTTTGGAAACCCACCCACCACGCCCCTTTTTCTTCTTTAGGTTATTTTCATTTCTGTGTCGGTACACCTCCTTTGTAGCTGTACCTCGACATACGACTAATGATAAAATTTCCGCTCGGGCACTTTCAGCCGGCCAATCGCCGCTGGGTGCCCAAACCCACTACAATCATTTTTGGAGTACCTCCAGTCTCGTTCAGCGCTCATTGGACAACGAAAGTCGCGATCGCCAGCGCTGAAACGACGAGGTTTGAGGTGTAGTAACCGACTCCATTTTCGAAATGACGTTCCATGTGGTAACGGCTCGACCACGGGTTTCGGAATCGCACCAGGCTCTCGCGAAATGGTTGAATCTACGGCTGACCATCATTTTGTTGCAGAACTGACAAGACAAGAGTTGCAAATCGCTTGTTACTGTTGTCTCCTCGATCAGAAAATGCCTCGCGTTCGTTTGGACAGTGTTATACAGCTGATTCCAAGTCAGTATCCACCACATCTACGAAATATATATTTGTGTTTCTGTGTTGTTGAGCGGCTGTCCGGGTCCGGTGGGAACCCAGTCCTTGACACTTTTGTCGAAGACAGGGTAACAAGTGGTGAAAGTCTTTCAGACAAGTTGACGTTGTTGGAAACCGCCCTTCACAAGAAAGGCTTTTGTGACAAGAGCCGGTGTAGTTGGCTGGTACTGGCGACGGATCTTTTGTTTCGTCTTAGAAGTTGGTTCGTCTGCTTTACTATTGTGTCCCGCGTTCAAAGAAGTTTCTGACGACAGTCGGAAGACCACCGGCGCCAGCAACCATGTTCTGTCATGCCCCTACACATTTGCATCACCTTGGAAGGAACGAAACGGATCTATTTTCTCTTCTGGTTGTGCCGAATGCAGAAAGATGCATCACCTTGCCGACCATTATTGATACTGGTCACCATTTTGGTCTTTGCGACGAGAGGTGTAGCCCGCACGCCGTGATAATTGTAACAACCTCTTCGCTTGACAACATAACCGTGGGTTGTCTCTAAGGACTAAGGTGAAAGGGGACGCCTTTATAGATGGGGACATTTTCGCTTGGGTAGTTTTCAAGGTTGCTCGTTGCCCTTCCCTCATTCCGTTCATTGCTATCTTCACTTTCTTTTTAATATCCTCTCGCACAGAATGGCCTCTCTGCCCACCTTCGTCGAACTCATGGCTTCTCTGGGCTTGGAACAATCTTCAGCGAAACCCGCCGCCGAGAGATCTCCTTCGCCTACTCCAATTTCTTCTCCAGGATCGCCATGCTCGACCGAGAACAACGTAGAGCTTCCACATCCGCGATCTAGCTCCAGTCCGTCTCTCAACATGAAGGAGGCCACCAAGCATCGAGTTTCGCGATATTCGCCGTATTCTGCTGCAGTGGTATGATTCTATTTCTTAAAGAACTGTTGTCATGGGAGGTATCTTATGCATTCAAAACAGTCCTTTACCAAACGGCGGGACAGTTTATCTTCTGTGACATCTTCCGATTTCGAATCTTCTCCCTTGAGCGCAGTATGTGTTCCTGGTTTAATTATATTTAAATATCTCACATCGCCGCTCTATCAGACGTTCTTCCTACCTAATCGTCCGACGTCATCTCGTCCAAGACGCTATCGCAACAAACCGTCTGTACATACATATGGTTCATCGAGCGACCTCGCCGCCGACACACCCATCTCCACATACGTGCGCCGAAAGACGCCCGGCACATCACCCACATCACCCACCTTCAGCCGTGATAGTGGATACGAGTCGTCCTCTCCAGAACAGATGCCGTTCTCTATACCCAGCCTTCCGATGCTTTTTCCGCATTCAGCGAGTTCAGAGTCCTTCCCTCATACCCCTTCATCAGACCTTGACATGTCTGACTCGAGATCCTCCTCACCCACAATCGCTGTAAAATCTCTATCCGATATCATCGATGGTACACATTATTACCGCTTCATTCGTAGCAGGCGCATTGGAACTAGGATCTCTGCGCCTTCTCGGCCCAAAGAGGTCAGGAATCTCCATCCTCGGCGAAAACAGGTTTTCGATATCACTGCTTAATAGTGGCCAGGAAACCTTGTAGCTCTTGCTCCTTCCTTCATACATTTTTGTGTACATTAGACTCCATATGCATTGAACCCAACTTCTCGGACTTGCACCTTTCCACATCAATGAAAATTTAACATCCGCACGCTCTTTACCTTCTAGGATTGCTAGTTTTTGTCTCCAATTTCCACCGCACTCGTTTATCATCCTCTTTGTTGGCATCTGGTTTTATTCCTACTTCTCGAACATAGCTTTTTGTGCTCCAGGAACACTCGGTCTATACATAAATAGGCATTACCCATTTTCATGTACCGCTTACTACGTATGTAGGCACGGTAACCCCACAATGCAAGCGGAACTCAATGGGAATTTTAGATAGCAACGGATAGCCGCCTGCCGAATTAGAAACAGCCCGAAGGTTTCGGAACGAGAGTCAATCGTGGTCGTCTTCCTCAGGCCCAGGGCATTGTTGCTGCAACTCCTCCTCGTTCTCGTAGGTGACACCACACCAAAAACAGTACGCGTGCTTATCGCGTAGATATGAGAGCACGAGATGAAGTCGATCCTGTGCCTTGAAGAACGAAAAGAAGTCAATGAAATGGCATCGCCTCCGATCCGATGATTTGCGAACCTGGAGACGCAGGAACTGCGTGGCTTCTTCCAGAACCTCAGGGGGAAATTGATCCTCAGCGGCTAGCGATGACTTCATCTCCTCCGCGTGCTCTTCTGGCGAATCTAAATCGTCGTTGATGGGTTGTAGCGCATCAGCCTGCATCTGCTTTTGTAGGCGGCTTTGTATTGATCTCCTTGACGCTCAGGAATTACGGCAAGATTATTACTATGCAGCGTTAACGCTTCTAGTAATCCAGGCGGAAATGTATCGCGGTTGTTGGGGTTAAGCCATAGCACATTGAACTGAACAACAAAGGTTAATACTTCTGTTGGAACTCCCCAGAGCAATACCGATAAAACGCAGGCGAGGAGGATATCTCATGCTCACCGATTTCCCCATTTGCTCGTCCAAAGTCATGCAAGTGCTCTGGGCTGGCACTAAGTAAAATAGGAAACAAGAAAGAAGGTTATTATGCGTATCTCTAACAAGAATGGAGCAGATCCAGATGTGGGGCACGCACCTAATCTGCCTTCCGCCTGTCGATTCTTGTACTCATCTCTGGCGCGATCGCGGAAATCGCGATGGTCCATGTCCTTGGCCATCTTCACCATCTTAGTCAAACGTTCCGCAGCGCTGGGCGAATGCGCACGTTTTCCCAACCCAATACCCTTTCTCCCTATTGTGGACGAAATTTCTTGAAATCAGCCACTGCGGAACGACCATGACGGTGCCACCAAAAATAGAAGAACATAAGACGAGGCTAACCTTCCCATTCTTGCAGTGGCAACGGCTCGGTAGTGTGCTTCGTCCGGGGTTCTAGAGTAGTCTCAGGATGAGAGTCACTCGCTGATACACCGCCAGAGCCGCCTGACAATGCAGCTGAGATAGATTTGTGTTCGTCGCTGGCGGGAGGTGCAGCCGTGATCGGGAGAGACTTATCGTCCTGGTCACTAGTGTTTCCAAGTGACTGTCCAGGCTTGAAGCCCATCTTCATCATGATGGAAAGTGCCTTGTTCCCAGAGCCAGTTCCTGACGCTTCCTCTTCCTTCGCGCGCTCAAAGAGAGACTTGGAAAGACCCTCTTCTCGAGCTTCGAGCTCAAGCTGCCGCCTGCTTTTACGCCGGTTCTGTTCATTCTTCAATTGCGCCTTCTTTTGAGCTTCTTTGCGTAGTTGCGAGTAGCTCGTGGGCTGTGGAGGAGGAGCAGCAGTATTCACCAGGAACTTTTCTGAGAGATAGTCGTCGTCGTCATCATCTGCAGACATGGTTTGGTCAATAATGATCAACATCACGCACCTCTTGTGGTAAACGTGACCACCAAATTAATCTCTTACGGCTCAAATTGAAATCAACCAGGGTGTAAAAAGAAAAACAGCAGCGATGACATTGGAGTCAGAACGAAATCGCAATATGGGGGATGAACAGGGATGAACAAAACGGAACCAGACCGTAACAAGTGGACAAGTGCAACGAATAACGAAGAACAGCTATCAAAGACACATATCGCACGATTGGAAAAGAAGGTGAGAATAAAGGGCATGTAAAGTGGGGGGTTTACTATAGCAGTTCGTCAAGGCATTAGTCGTAAGCAGTATCATTAAGCAGCGCCGTCGGCAGCGGCAGGGACAGCTTCATCAGCGGTGTCCTCATGGGGGGTATTGACGGCGACCTTGACGGCAATGGCACGTCCACCAACTTCCTTGCCTTCCAAGGCAGCGATGGCCTTCTTTTGTTCCTCCTCGCTGCCAACATCGACGAAACCGTAACCCTTGCTCTTCCTGGGCTGTCCCCAGCGCCTACGAACAATGCGAGCGCTGACGACGGTGATACCAGCCTCAGTGAAGAGGGCGGAAAGACCAGCATCGTCAACATTGAATCCGAGGTTAGCGACGAAAAGCATAGTGGTTGAGGGCTCGCCAGCGGGGTCTTCGCCAGCGGGACGGGGTGGACGAGGGGCCTTGGGCTTGCGCACACGAGGCTTCTTGGCGGAGCCCTCGGCGGCGGGCGCTTCACCCTCGGGGCCAGGGGCGGCGGCAGGAGTCTCTCCAGGTGCTGCTTCGTCAGCAGCGGCAGCAGCAGCAGCAGCCTTCTTAGCCTTGCGCTGAGATCAAAAATCACATCAGCATCATGATGGCGAATGGAAAAATGCAGGGACATACAGCAGCCTTGGATTTCTTCTTCTTCTTGGGCTTAGCAGCTTCGCCAGACTCAGGAGCAGGGGTGCCATCGGTCTGAGGTGTGTCGCCGTTGGCTTCGGCCTCTGATACTTCTCCGGGGACAGCCTTGCTGCCACGCCTGCCGGGTCTCCTCTTCGCCTTCTTCTCTTTCTTCTCCTTTTCCTTTTGCTCAGATGGCTTGGCCAGCTGAACCATTACTTCACGACCATCGAGCTCTTTCTTGTCGAGGGTTTCGATGGCCTTTTCGGCTGCCTCTGCAGTGGAAAGAGCGACGAATCCGTAGCCGGCCGAGCGGATGGTGTTGCCACCGCGGGGAATGGGGCGCAGGATCACTTGTGCGGAAAGGCTAGAGCGAACAACGAAGGAAAATATGAGGCGAATAGATCAGAGGCTGTGCAGTGGCTGCCACGTACATGTCGCTCGCGAAAGGCGCAAAGAGAGCCTTCAGCCCTTCATCCGTGGTCGCGTATGCAAGGTTACCGACAAAGACCTGGAGTAAAAGAGGAGGTCAGGACAGGGATAATGGAAGAATGACGGAAGAAAAAGCATACTTTGTGGCCGGGCGCTTCCTCGACTTTCTCTTGCGCGACTGGAGGCACGCCGTTCTCGGTGACAGGGGCGGCTTGGGCGTCAGACATGATGATGGACTTGTTGGACTGGTGTTTTTTGAGGTGGATGGACGGGAACCGGTTTCGTGGTATCAAACTTGAAGGTTGGAGGAAAAGAAGAGTGGCCAACGCCTTTCCTTTATGTACCACCCGCCCAAACACACATCAACTCGCCCAGTTTGGTCAGTCGTCATGCAGAATGATTGATATGTCATTTCCGGCGCCGGTCCGGCCAACAATGGCCAGGTCCGTGCGCAACGGCCGGTCGGCAGAAGCCGTGTTTATAACTGAAATGGCCAGATGTGGAGGCAGCAACCCCTTCTTCACTACGCCTTGTCTCTCTCGAACCTACATTCTTTTTTCCCCCGCTCGTTCAGAATCCCGGTCGCCAAAATGGCCGCCAAAATCCTCAACCTCATCGCCCTTTCGTCCCTCGCCATCCTCGCCAGCTCCTTCGGCGCAACCCCCGCCCACGCGCTGTCTCTCAACACGTCTCCCAACCATGCCCGTCATTTCGGCCACCACCAGCTCATAGCCAAGAAGAAGCGCGCAGAGTCCAGGCGCTGCAGGCCCCGTCCGACATCCAGCTCCGTCGCCGTCGCTGTTTCTACAACCCACGCGGTCTCCACCTCCGTCGCGCCCGCGCCCACCACCCACAAGACGACCTCTTCCACCCACAAGACGACGTCTACCCACAAGGCTGACCCCACGCCTTCCACCGCTCCCGTCGGCAATGCTGGTGGAGGTAAGGCTGGTTTAGCTTGGCCCAACGGTGACTCTGTGCCATTGAAAAATTTCGTAACCAAGAAGGTCTCCACGTATGTTTTTCTGCCATTTTTTTTTTGGTCTGGACGCGTTTCTTACCTTGTTTCAGCGTCTACTCTTGGAGTCCCTTCAAACCAGCCAACTCGGATGCCCTTGGCCTCGAGTTCGCCGCCATGTTTTGGGGTGATAAACAAGCCAATGATTTCAAGCGTCTCGTTGTTGCCGGGTACGCCCGCTGGGCAATGGGAATGAATGAGTGCGTCTTTATTCTATCCATCAGTCCTATATTTCTGACTCTCATATAGGCCTGATCACGTCGGCCAAGCTAACATTGATCCAATCACTGGTGTATCGCTTTGGAAGCAATATCTCGAGCCCCTGAAGAGCAAAGGATACACCCTTGTTTCTCCCGCTGTGACTTCTGGTAGCTCTGGAAAGCCATGGTTGAAGAGCTTTATTGAAAATTGCACAGGCTGCAAAGTAAGTCACTTCGGATGTGTGACATTTTTCGTTGCTAACGTGTCAATGTCAGATCGACCGTGTTGCTCTTCACTGGTACGGTACTGACGCCAATGCGTTCATCGCATATGTCAAAGACTTCCATACCACCTTCGGACGTCCTATTTGGGTCACTGAGTTTACATGCCAGGTATGTGCTAGCCTTACCCCTGTCTCCTTCCGATATTCAGTGTTTTGTCTGCAGAATTTTAGCGGCGGTGCCCAGTGCAGTGCAGCTGAGAGTAGCTCCTTCATGGCACAAGTCACCAACTTTATGGATGGTGCTGACTACGTCGAGCGATACTTCGCATTCGGTGAGTTTACAACCAACTGCATTGTGTCGTCGTCGTCGTTTCTGTGATTAATTGCCCTCTCCTAGGCTTCATGCACGATATGGGCAATGTTAACCCCCTTGAGCAACTGATGGGTTCCGACAACCAACCCACTGCCCTTGGCTGGCAATACCTCAGTTGAGCAAATTTGGAACGCTTTCCATTTACGCGGCTCTTCAATCCACCATGATACCCCCGACGTAATTCCATGACACCTAATGCAAGTGCCAGTCACTTGCTGGTCCTATTCGCCTATCTATTTGCTTAGATCGTTACCGGTTATCGATGTCTCACGATGTAATGCTGCGCATCAACAGTTCAAATTCTATTATCCTAGCACAAACTATTTGGAACAACTCGTTGACGACTTCAGCATAACGGAACATCGCCTCTCGTTTCACAAATCTTCGCCTGAAGATCTTCATTCAACCCCATTGTCATTTAATGATTGATCTGACTTCTTTTCTTGTGTTTGGATTCATGTTGTTTTAATCTAAGTTCATCCAGTATTTGATACCCTTTAATTGAGGCATCTAGAAAATGATTCAGCCTATTGTTAATTGAAAAGAAGGTTTAGCGCGCAGAAGGGAAATTTATGAAATTGACGTTTATGGGATGTTATGAGCGCTTATTGTAGACCCTCTTGCAATGCTATCTAATTTATACAGGGGCAGGAAAGAGCCCGGTTTTTGCAGCATGGTCAAGGTTTCGTTGCATATTGTTCACTTTAGGTTCAAATTGCTGTGCAATAAGGTTCAGGAATAGGATTCCTGGAGTTTGGTACGCCAGAACAATGTAACATGCAATGGTCGTACCAGTGTCAGAAGATTGACAGTCAGTTGACTCGACGCAAATATTGTTCTCACAGAGAAATCCCAAGGAGATCATGCAGCAGCGTGTGGCGAGGAGGAGGGTGCCGGCCGATACCCTGGTTCTTGAGCACGAATAGTATGGTTGATAGTAAGACCCACGCCAAAATCCGCGCTTTCTCTTCCACTGCTCAGATCCATCTTTCTCCTAGCCCCCATCCGGATTCCCAGACAGTCGTCCGTCCAAGAGCCAGAACGCGAAATGGCCAATGTTAAGCTGACCCCCGCGATCAAACACCTGTTGACGCTCCGCAGCCCGAATCCCTTGCCGGGTCCTCCTCTCGCCCACTTGAACCGATTATTCACGAACACGTTCCGGGATGCAACGGCCAAGAAAGCACAAACGGGATGGCTGGTGGCCACGGTATGTTGCATTCGCGAGCGCTCAAGCTCCTCTTCCCCATATAACCCCTGTTGGAGTCCACCTTTCCTGACGCGTCGTATTGCGGGTTTTCGCCTTGTGCTCGCCCTTCCTTCTAGACTTGTTCCCTCTTGACAGCCAACCGGCCTTCAGCCGTAGGCCATCTGTATCGTTTCGCCACCAGGTCGACATTGGAAGAATCCGGCAAACAGAATGCGTTGGATCTTGCCAGTGCTGTGAACAAGGCTGCGCTCATGCGTGAATCCGCTCTGAAGAGCGTCATCTTCGTTGGTGTACCGCGGGTGAGATAGTAGGTCTTATCAGACACGAGGACCGCGTCTGACTGCGTTCCCTTTCGATTGCATTTCCGCGTTTCTCTCAGGTCATTCTTTCCCTGGCCGCCTTGCACGAAGCCCTCGATGACGAGGTTAAGGCAGCCTTAAGAACGCAATCGAGGAGGTGCGTAAACCATTGGCCAAAAACATTGCTTCAGTACCCCATTCAAATCCTATATTTTTATCCCCTTCTTCGATCCCTTGATGTGTGTGTGTGCGCGCATTCAATTGACGTGATGTCTCTGTTTCCCATGCTTCAGGACGGCAACGCCAGATAATATTGAATCGATAGTGACTCGCGGAAAGGCCCTATGGAATAACATCTATGCACCTCATGCAGATAAACTCCATGATAAGCTGGGTTCTTACCACCCAGATTTCATAAGTAAGTCCAACACGTTTTGTCCGGAATTTGACATATTCCCTCCATAACGACTTGCGCAAAGCCGGCTGGTTCTTGCTTTTGCTCGGCTCTTTTTTTTTATCTGATTGCTTCCTCCCCACCTCCTGGACGATCTATGGCTAACATACCTTCCCCATACAGCGTTCATTATCCAGTGCTACGGCTCGGTGCTTAGTCCACTCCCCGGAGGGATAAAATCCTATTCCGATGCGAGCAGTTTGGAGGATCTCGATCAAGGAAATCTCAGTCGTGCCATGGGGTCCGTCGTTGGTATCGCCACTCTCCGCGCAGAAGGCCGTGTCGTTCCCCAGCTTATAAGCCATGTCTTTGGCCTTCTCAAGGCTCGCAGCATCGAGGGCTTGAGCGATGAAGACAAGTGGCTGGCAAGCGACGAGGGAACTGAATGGGTGATTCGAACGGTCGACGAGGTCCTCGATGTTGTGTCAGCAGAAGACGAAGATCTGCCTGTCGGAAAGGCCAAATTATGATATAGAATGGGTCGGGTGACCTCTTAGAATGCTTCTATACAATGTATCTGTTAGAAAACTTGCATCGTGTCGTCCGTACTTTCGTCAGCCGTTTGCCTCGCTTCATGCTTGTCCAGGACCAGATGTTCTTGGGATTTCTTGATAACCTCTCTAACATCGATTATCTACCATGCCATTCACATTATCGCGTCCAGATTGATGGATAAGATCTGTCGCCGGATAAACTGCTCATTTATCTCAAGCTTCACAGTTTAAATTTTGCACGACAGAGGCAATGTCGTCACTGAGAAGTAAATATTGACATTTGCGGGTATCATACACGACAATGAAGTACAGTACAAGTGAGTGGCCGAAATGCACATGGATGTAAGCGAGTTGTTGACTACAAATTCCACGTCGTACAGAATCTATAAAGCATAGCGGTCAGGGTCACCATATCCATCATCGGAGGGTGCATCTGGGGACGTTTAATTTAGTAAATTAACTCGCTGAGCCATGGCACAATCTACTTACGACTGTGCCCAATCCAGCGGTTCGGATAAAGTGGAGTTCGCCATACACGTCGCCAATCTGGTAACGCGTCTGCCGAGTTGGTCGGAAAAATGCGATTATGACCCCGTTAGGGTCCTGAAGCTGGAAGCAAATGTGAGTGTCGAGAAGACATGATCTAGCCGAATACTTACCACGGTGTCGACGCTAGTAGTACTGGGCCGCCAGAGATACTGAAAACCATCGGGACCAGTGAAGCTACGCCCGTTCTAACAATTTGAGATGAGAACAATGCACCAGATGAAGTTAAGTCGCTGGAAATAGGCGAACATAGATATTTGGGTCCGGGCGCGCCAAATCCGACATACGTAGCGATTGCTGTGAAAGAAGTAAGTAATAAGCTACTCCGAAAAAAAGAATAGACTTACCTTGCCCATAAGGACGCGTCCGAGGCCACCGTTGGGAGCCCATTCGAGTTTCGCGATTCGGTCTTCTTTATTAGGTCTTAGAGCGCGCCACATGGTAGTAAGTGTTTGGCCGTTCTGGGTCACCGTTGTCTGCAAAGAGTAGGTGAGCTCGTCGTCACTGACAAAATCGTCGTGCAAAATACCTGAAATCTGTAAACAACACCCCAAGAGTTAAACAGGGAGCTTTCTCTGCTATCCACGTTCGTCCAAGAGAGCACGTCGTTAGATGAAGCAGCCATTTGTTAGATAGATGAAGGGGAACGCGATATGGGAGATGAGACGAGGCAAAAGCACTTTGCTCTGGAAGAATGACCTCGGAAGTATCGCTGACTTTATACCTGGAGGCAGGCGATGGTCACCTCCCAATCGCTCCATTTTCTTGTGGCCAGATGATCCACCATGAGCCGATCGGGAACGTGGTTGGCACAGAAAATAAAATGAAGTCTGTTTCAACGTGTCGAGGTGGAAGTAAAGGTTCGAAAAAGGCTGTCAATCTCGAATAGTGGAGCGAGGTTCCGGTGGTAGAGTGCATTGGATCCCTATTTCCTATGATCGAACACGCGTTAGAATCCAGTGATTTTGTTCTTTCATTGGCTACCTCTGGTTGCCCTTCAGAACGAATGCGATCTGCAGATTGTATATCTTCCTTTTCAAGATTTGTGGTAAGGCGGCCCTTGGAATCGGAGGAATCCCGAGATAGAATGACATGCATAACATAAAATCCAATAGCGAGGGACTGCATAATCCGTGATAGATTTTGATGAAGACTTGTTGGTAAACCCCACGAGGCGATCTGTTTTAGGCAGGTCAGAAATCATGAAAATATTTTGAGGTGAAGGAAGGACATAAACGTGTAATCTGTATCCGGAGTTGAGGAAAGCATGTCTTCATCGTGTTGGTCATATTGTCACCGGCCAAAAGGCACATAAGATAAGACATGCGTGCAGAGTGTTTGCTGGGTCTAATGCCGGATTCATGGCAAGGTTTGAGGACGTGCGGGGTATAAGTTTGGTGCTTGAACGATGGTATCGGGGCTTGGCATCGAATGTCAGGAAGATGGGTCGGAATCTGGCATTGGGTCTACCAGATTCTCAAGGCGTCGATCAGCTTAGAAGTTTAATTTCGCCAACGAACCTGATTTCGAGTCGTCGCGACTCACTGGAGCTCGGCAGCTCTCTCTATTCCAATAGTCAAGGGACGCTTAATGGACCCAGAAGCTTTCGATAATTACGAGTATTTGAAGTATTCATTATGGTATAAAATCAACAGACGTGTCGTAGATGATGTCAGAAGAAGAAACATCTGTGAAAAGTAATCAGAACTCTACAAGAAACATCTATTAGATGCATGCACGCACGGTACGGAGTCCGATCACGGAATAACTTGGACTCCCAAACTCCTCGCACTCCCCACAATCATTCTTGCGATGGATTCCAAGGGTATCATCTTCATGTGCTCGTCTGTCGCCTTGATTTTGGCGATCTCGTACACGTGCTTTAGAGTGATTGTACCGGTGACTTCATGGCCTGGACGGCCCGTCCCCTTCTCGATCCCTGCAGCTTTTTTGACAAAATATGAAGCAGGAGGAGTTTTTGTGACGAAAGTGAAGGTACGGTCGGGCTGCACTGTGATGAGTGTTGGGGTAGGTACTCCGGGTTCAACGTGTGCTGTCCTGGCGTTGAACTCTTTGCAAAAGTCCATAGACTTTACACCACGCGCTCCGAGAGCAGGACCCACTGGAGGAGTGGGGGCAGCTTTGCCGGCGGGAATGAGAAGTCGCTAGCAGTTGTAAGGTCATGAAAGATACTTCTGGTGAAAAATGAAGGGAACATACCACCATCTGCGCACGCGCCTTGGGACCTGCCTTGGACATTGTATAGTAGAGGGAGCGTATCAACCCAAGTGCCACCAACAGTAACTTAAACTCAGTGCCGAGAAAAGTTGATGTAGCACGTGAATAATTGCCTTTTCGGGAGTCACTCACGGAAGTGACGCGAACTTGCTGTGGCAACAGGGGGCACGACGCACGTCACTCTTTCTTCCTCGTCCACAATGAAGGCTTTCTCGCTGCTCGTTTCTTTTGTCTCATTTGTCTACGCAACCCCCCTGCTTGTCAATGACCAAATTCCCCTAAATGCCGAAAGGCTGTCGTACCCGGGATTCAGCCTCGACTTGAATGCACGTCGGCTCGTTCAGATGGAGGGCCAAGAGCCAGTCTGGATGACGGAGCTCCAGAAGGTATGGCCCCTGGTATTCTTTCAATAGCTTTACCGATATTTGGCCAGATTCGCGCTAAAGCTCAAGGCGTCAAGTTCTTTGACATGTAACGGTCTCTTCGATTATACATCCTTGCCATGCTCATCGCACATTCAGCACCGAAGCACAAGATCTTGGATCTTTGGCTTCCGCAAGGATGCAAAGCAAAGGTAGGCTGCTTTCTCTATGGGATGTTTTGTACTAAATACATGACACCAGTTGCCTTTCCGAAGCCTAACGCCACCGACATCGTTGAACCAATTTTGAAGAAATTGAGTACTAAACAAATGCAGGAGAATTTGCAGACATTCACCAGCTTCCGTACCAGATGTTGGTTTTCTTTTATTTGTGATTTATATTTACTCATATCTATGTATCAGACTACCGCAGCGATGTATATATACTGCGTTTTTTGTTGGTGTTGTCGTCCCGGCTTATCGTTTTCTTAGACCGGAAAGCATAGTCAACAATGGCTACTATCTAGAATTGGAGAAGTAAGTCGAAATTATGTACGACTTGCTTGTTCGTTGATACTTACAAACCGACAACAGATCACGGCGAAGTATGCTTCTAACTCACTCCGCGAACTTATCACCGCGAAGGAGTTCCCTCATTCATGGGGACAGAACTCTATTGTAAGAGCCTGTGTGCCTTTCTGTCGTTTTGTTCTCAATGTTTTATAGATTCTTCGCATTCAAGGGTCGTCCAAAAGTGACGACGGTGTCGTGGTCATCGGAGCTCATCAAGACAGGTAAGCTTTGCAGCCAAATTCCTAAGGTATTTAGTCACGAGAACCTCAATTTTTAGCACAAACATGTGGCCTTTCCTCGCTGCGCCAGGTAAATTTCTTCCTACCGAATACATTCCCATAACTGACGCATCAGTTGCAGGGGCCGATGGTCTGTTGCGATACAACTTATCAATTATTATCATACTCATCAATAATCAGATGATGGGTCTGGAAGTGTCACAATATTGGAGGCGTACCGTGCTCTGATTTCCTCCGGCTTCCGCCCCATCCGCACCATAGAATTCCATTGGTATTCTGCAGAGGTAAATTGATATGGCAAGTAGCTTGCTCAAACAGCTCAATCGATATCTAGGAAGGAGGCCTTCTTGGATCTCAAGCCGTGGCCAAAGATTACGAGGCACGTTCTGTCAATGTTCTTGCCATGAGCCAGGTGTGCATACACAGTCACCGCTTTTGATTGCCACTGACCACATTTTCCCAGTTCGACATGACTGCATGGGTTAAGGTTATTTTTCCCTTCAAGTGTCTGTGCTCTCGCTGAACTTGACACTGTAGCGAGGAACTCGGGAGGAAGTTGGAATTATCACCGATTTCACTGACGCTTCGTAAGTCACATTGTTTCCGTTAATTGAAATCTCGCTCTGACCTATGTGATACGTGATACAGTCTTACGGCCTTCAATCAAGCTCTGGTGGACTTGTACCTAGACATCCCATACGTGGAGGTATGTCTGACGTACGAAGATCGGAATTATCTCTCACTCCTCCTCTTTCGTAGACTAAATGCGGATACGCTTGCAGTGATCAGTTGAGGATTCAATCGCTCTAACCGTAGTTGAGTACATGCTGACGACTAAACTTGATTTTAGTGCCTCGTGGGGAAAGGCTGGATACCCTTCATCATTCACTATCGGTAAGTTTACATGCCTTGTTTGGATTATACGTTAGTTGACCTCCGATCCAGAGAGCAGCTTCGAGAACTCCAACAAAAACATCCATTCAATCAATGAGTAGGTTTGCAACCTTACTTCCGAACATGATCTAATTATTCCGTCCTCAGCCGTATCGACATTTCGGACGAATTCAGTTTCACTCACATGTTGGAGTTCTCCAAGTTGGCCGTTGCATTCGCGGTTGAGCTTGGCAACGATTCGAAGTGATCAAGGAGCGTGTTTACTGACTGGATTGTAATCTACCGGCATCTGTCACACGCCGAACAAGGAGGATATCTAGTATATTTTGCAAGCCTCGCGGCAGAAGCTCAAGTTTTTTTTTTCCAGTAGTGATATACTGTTGATAATAACTTATCTAAATCCCGTTCGAGCGAATCATGTTCGTGAATCAATGAATAACAAGTTACCACTGTTGTAGCAAACAATATTGCCTGATTCTGTGAAAATGGTATGCACGACTGCGCCCTTGTTTTCATGTGTCTTAGTAAGTAGGGGCCGCTAGAAGTTTTCATTTAAGTCTGGGGGAAGAACCTTGATAGGTAGGTAAGAATTTTACCTTGGAGTTCCTATAATCCCAGAGCCTGACCGTGCCATCTGAGAAGCCTTTCGCAAACATGCTGAAGTGGGTATCACCTCGACACGACGATCTAGCCGACATTGAGCCTCCACACCTGATTCCAAACGAACAATCCGCCGTCCTATCGAAGCCACGTTTCCTGCCGTCGAATATTTGGATCTGGAAGTCCAGGCTATCCATCTGGTCTCCGTTAGACGTAATATGCAGGTGGTAGGGTGCATAGAGCACTTACTTCCAAAATGGTCACGTTGGGCGCCTGCTTGTGAACATGGATCTGATGTATTAAGTTGTCCATTTGGGCCGTTATAGGTTTGGCTGACAGATGACCCAGGTCGAGGGTAAGAATTTTCTTGGACGTGCCTACTAATAGGACCCGATCTTCAAAAGCGAGGGCATTAGGTATCGTCGATAGTGTTGCCAGACGCTCCGTCTCTGTTTCGAGATCTGGGGTTGTTACGGACCACAGCTTGATTTTCCTATCGTAACCGCCGGTAAAGAAGTGGATGGCGTTCCCTTTAGATTCTCTTGCAGCCAGGCAATTCACGCCACTCTTGTTTGTACTAGGCGTGTTTTGTTTTTGATGTGGTTTATCTTTAAGTTCTGTGAGCACTGGTGAACGACCCTGTATCATTCAATAGTTCATGTTGGCAATTGAAAATCACAGACACACTGTTGAAAATCCGTACCTCGCTAGTGCGAACCAACGACACCTGGCATGTGCTGCTACGGTAGCCTATAACAGCTGTATCCCCAATCATGACAGCATCAGCAGTGTGCCGATGGTCTGGAGAACTGTTCGGAATTGAATATCTCGAAATTCTGTGCCTGTGACAGAATATAATCTTAGCCAAATAATCACTGGCTAGAATTAAAAAATTTCTGCCCACCTTTTGATTCGATGAAAAAATTGGAGGTCTGCCTTCATCGAGACTGTCATCATCGGCAGTTTTTGATTACGGGGTAACAATACCCTTCTGGCTCTATTGTGGGCAGCTGGGGGGAGAGTGACCACATGAACAGATGTTCCATCGTCCCTCGTGTTAGTGACCGGGTGGAAAGTGGAGGAAACAAATGGCGAAATAGGTTGTAGAGCTTCTCCAATTAGAGCAGAGGATCGGTGAAGACCTCTGTAGGGTCTAGCAAAGCTACCTACAGCAACATTAGCATTCATTTCATATTGAGGCAACTCGAATATTTCGGTCAGATGAACATCGATATCGGAGTTTTCATTGTCAGAGATATCCTGAGACAAAATCGTGGCCGACGGTTTCGTCTCTTTGGCGGCAGAGGATACACTTATATCAGTGTCGGGATATTCGGACGAAGAATCATCAGAGATATCTTCAGCCAGATCTTTAGAGCAATCCTGCCGAGAGGGTCTTTCATTCGATCGTTCGACAACGGGGGGAGGGAGATTATCAATTTCTGTTAAGTCAATAACTTCTTTCTCAGGAGTTCTAGCCACGCGTGCAGAATCCGCTGAAGAAGGCTCCACAAATAGACATGCAGCATGATTTTGAATAAGAGAGAATGCAATCGTTGCTACGTTTGAGTGAGAGAACTCCAAAGAAGCTGATGACTTGTTTAAGAACGCTATTTTCCTAATAACGAGAGGAATATATCATTAGAATCGCAGAGCAAAAGAGAGAAAACCTACACTGGAGCAGTAAAACCTTTATCGTCAAGGAATACTTCAAGGAAGTTACTAGTCACATTAGGAAGAAGATGGTGAAGGAATACAAAATTTCCTTCGACGGCCATGTTTTTGTGGCCATCGATATCATATTGCCGCCAATTCTTTCGACGTCGAAGGCGTGGTGGCAGAGCGTCTGTATAGTTGCATGGTTCAGATGCCGATTTGGGGAAGTAAGAAGATCGAAAACTAGTATTTGAAGATGAAGCACTGCTTTCTGGAACATAAAGAGGCGCAGAAAAGGTTCGAGGAGCCAAATTTTGAGAGTAGTTAGTTCCAATACCATCAGGGCTAGAATGTCGGCGACAATTCAGCTTCCGCAAAAATAGATAAGGTCTCGTACTTACAAGATAAGGTGTTGACCAATTTTCCTCTTTCCTAATGTCGTCCAGGTAGACATGTCAGAGATCCTTTGGTAAATCTACCAATCCTTCCGAATTTGTTGAGAACGATTCTAGAATCTAAACTCGTAGACCCCTTAAATAGCCTTGCGTTGAGAATGGGTGACAGAGCAGTAGATTGAGAGAAACTAATGGTATAAAGGGATTCTTAGACGGTGCTAGAATTCCATTTGCTTGTTAGAAGCAGTCATTACCAGTGGTAGCAGTTCAACGAAGGTACAGGCGGCAGCAGAACCATTTTGCCTCGTGACATATATAAGGCACTTATTAGCCACAAAAGGCAATATCCTCGTCCGAACTTGTCCGGCCGTCCAACTCCGACACCATACTCTATTCATTGCAGCACTTCTGTTAAAATCACCGTACATACAACGTACATACCTTTCAAATTACGTTTCAAGCAGTTTCCAACAATCCGACTGAACCTCGTCGGAAAGAAGGAAGGCTAGATACTTGGGCTTCCCGTCATGTCGAGTTCCCAGATCCGTCACAAACAAGACGTTGATGAAGCCTACCAGATCCAGGCGAAGGCAGGGATAACAGTACGTAGTTTTGCTTGTCTATATTTCGGACATCTTATACCTGTCAAATACTGTTATAGGGAGCTGCTAGATCTACCGCTGTTGGTGTTGGATTAGCGGTCATTGGACACCATCTTTGGCCAGCTTTCAGGTATCTCTAGACATTACATTAACCAAAAGATATCTGACCATGAGTGGTTCAGGCGACAGACTCTTGCCTTCAAGGGGTTTATTGTGTCTGGCTGTGAGTTACCATTTACAGAGTCCATTACAATTAATCAAGATTCACATTATTCAGTTACAATATTCGGCCTTGTATTTGGAGCAGAAAGGGCTCTCGTTGAGCACGAGAACAGGAGAAGACGCGAAGAAAATATTCTTCGCCGAGAAGCGCGTCTCGATCTAGCTCGAAGAGGACTGATAGGAACAGAGACCGAGATAGCAAATTGGAAGGCACAGAGGGAACTAGAGCGAAATAAATCTTCATGACTGTAGCCTGTAGGTACAGTAACAATGAACAGAAGTATTTGCTTTAAAATTATGCATCGTGAATACTTTTTAACGACGAAAACATGATGTGCATGACGAAAGCGTAAGCGATGTGTATGTATATAAAACAAGATATTATTGAGGTAGTTCACCAATTTGCTAGTGGGACACTCTACGATGATCTTTCAAGATATTTCAATTTGCAGGCCATAATAATTTATTTGCGGGAACAAGTTGCAATTTTCAGAGATCAATAGGCCTGCGAGGTTTGTTGAGAGTCGACGGGTTGTATCCATTGCCCATATTCATCCACAGTGGGCGGTTTAGGAGGAAGGCCTTGGTTATACGATCCATTTTGTGGTATATGTATTTGCTCAAGAAGTGGTGGCGGTGGTGGCGGTGGTGGTACTGGATTCTGACTGTAGTAATCCATTGCAGGCGGCGGTGGCGGAGGTGGTTGAGCTTGTGCATACATTGCCTGTTGCTGCTCAAGCTGCTGCTGCTGTTGAAGCGAAGGCTGTTGTTGCTGATAAGAGACAGGGGGCTGGGGAAGGCTAGCTCGGTGATGAGGGCTGCTTTGCGGAGGTGGTGGTGGAGGTGGTGGAATAGGAAGATTATGCGTCTTTGGGGCCAAAAGAACAGATGAATTATATTGCTGCGGTGGAGGTGGCGGCGGCGGCGGAGGTACCGATGAATACGGTGTGTTTGAGGGATAAATATTTCCCGGTTGAGTTGGACTGTAGGAGTTCACAGTCTGAGAAATGCTACTAGGTGCGGATAGAGAGTGCGAAGTCGGAATGGGAGGTGATTGGACTGGTTGTTGTGGCGGTTGCGTGTATACAACCTGAGGTTGCTGAGGTAGAGGCCGAGAAGGTTGCCCATTTGAATGCGGCAGTTGGACGTTAGGCGATCCCTGTCCTGATTGTATTTCATGAGGCGAGGATATGGACGTATATAGCTGTGGGGGAGCCGCATTTGCAAAATTTGCTTGAGGAGGCGCCGAGGATATGAATTGCTGCGGGGGCGCTGAAACAGATGAAGGAATGCTATAATTGTACTCATAAGACTGAGATGTTGAAAACGATTGCTGAGGCGGATATGATAACGAAGTCGAATGCTGAAGGTATGAACCTGTGTTTACAGGTGCCTGTGGTGGAGGAAGAACTGGCTGGTACACTGACTGAGATTGAGAATGAAACTGCGAGCTGAAGCCCGGAGCAGGCGTATGCGAGGGGATGGGGGCAAATCCAGATGGTTCCGAAACATGAGACGAGAGTGGTACAAAGCCAGAAGGCTGTGGTAATGGCACAAACCCAGAAGAAGCAGTGGGAACGCTGTGTCTTGGTCCTCGGGCTATTGATTGATAGGAAGTTGGTGAAGCTACCTCATAAGCGGGTTGTTGATAGGTTTGTGTACCATAACCATGCAAGGTGCTTGCCGATGATTGTTGATAATGAGCAGGCATTTGCCCATTGGGTGTCAAGGAACGATCGTAAGGGTAAACAGATTCTGGTATACTTTGTTCATATCCATATGCGCCAGTAGGATAGTTGGTAAAAGTCGAATAATTATTTCCAAGACGCTGTGGATCTTGCGCATATTGTCCAGGAACGGGCTACACGAAAAGATGAAAAATTGAGCAAGTTACAATGAACACTGCATCTCAGCGGCAACTTACAGGAAAGCTTTCTCGTCGTCGGACGCCAGACAGCCCAAATTCTCCGAAGTCTCTCGTCAGATTATCAACACCAGACGCTCGGTTCCTCTCATAAGGCGCCACATAAAGGTCAAGATTAGCCGCCGAGCTTGAAGCTCTTAGAGACGAAGGGATAACATCTGAATTTTGGCGCGCATGATCGCTGTATGCAGCACCTGCTGAAGCAATCCGGGAACCAGGAGGAAGTTCTCCTGAGGGAATAAAAGAACCTGGACCACCATATTGTTTATTGCTCTTAGATGGCTTCGCAGTTGCTTTCTTTTCGGGTGGTGGCTCCTACGCCGCGACGTGAATAGATGGTACATAAGAATGGTCAACGAATAACGAACATTTGACCAAAACGTTAACTCCAAATACACCTTTCCGGCGAACTTGTCCTTGTTAGTGAGAGTGAACCATTCTGTACAGTGTGTTAGAAGAAAAAAGTTCCGATACAATAGTTTAGAACACACCATCTGTTTCGCCTTTCGTCAGAACTTCAGTGAGGTTAACATCGACATCCCCAATCAAGTCAGGTTCGCGTGGATCATCCGCATAACAAGCCACTTTCATAGATTTCCCGCCTTTGATCTTCTTCACCTTTTTCTCGTCTTTTGGGGGCGGAGGTGGTGGAGTATTATCTCCGTGTGCAGTTCGGGCTAGGACATCTTCAACATCTTCGTAGAGAGTAAAGCGGATCTCTTCATCCCACTCTGGATGCTGTCCCCCGCGCTTTATGGCCTTCGTTCTGCGTTTTTCTCCATTTACTGTGACTAGGCAGTATGGATCTTGTTTTCCTATGTGTCGTTTGTTGGGCAGATGATTCTTTCGAAAATGAAATGAGCAGTGAACTGACGCGTACATACTAGTGGCACGGACTTACAGCCCTGAGGACGACGACGATCAAGGTACCGATTTCGCGCGGCGTTGAGGACATTGCGCAAATCGAAGTTGGAAAGGGAGAAGTGTGTGTTGTCAGAGGGTGTTATGAACGCCTAGCATGGATGATGTGCTGGGGATTGTTCGTTCGTTTCAGTTGGTGGTTAAATGGGACTACCTGTTCTGGCACCAACAATGACACATTCGGTAATTGCTCCATTTATTCTATTTGTTCGTATTTAAATTCTCTCCACGCGCAGCGCTGCGCGTCGCGTCCTCGCCGTTGGACTGCGTACAAGGCATTCTATGCCCGAAATTTTGACCAGGTTCGCGCTGGGCTGGGGCTATCCCACACGTCTGCTCATATTTTGACATTACAAACTTTCACATAAATTTATGCAACAGAAATACTATTCCTTCGCATCCAGTTATCCATCTTCCATCCCGCTTTCATCGAGTACAAGTTCAGAATCATTGGCCAGGTTTGTAGCTTCTGTTTCGCTTCAGGACGAGGCCTGGCTTTCGATCGGCCAAATCTAGGATCATTTCTGCAAAGTAGCTATTTGCCCACGCGAACCAGCTGCGGGTATAAGAAGTGGAGTTGTAAATGGATTGCGACTCGTGAATGAGACCAAGACCGTCTGTATTCTGCGACAAAGATGGTCAATATCGTCGAATCCTTGCAGAGAAATATAAATTAAACATACATTAGCAATTAGAGACAAGTGTTGCATTATTTCCTCATCATCGTCTGTGCCAAAGATGGCGGAAATATGTGCCATAGGCCTACATTTATGCAAATTAATGATAGCATAATGCAGAAGATGAGAGATGCAAACCATGGGTTCCAAGGATCAACATGTGGTCCGCTGATGTTCGAACGCAATCAATTCATACGGAATTCAAGAAATCGTACTAAGTCTACACACCCAATTCCATTGAAAGATTTACCAGCAGCGAAGTAAGGATTTCCTCGGGAGAGTAAGAGCTTCCGAGTCGCAACATAAGCCGGATGCGTTCTGTCCAAGAAACCAAGATAAGGGAGTGAGATCAAAGACTGCAAAAGAGATCTGAATCAGCCTTCAATTGCCAGATGATTACTTTTCCAACTCACAGGAACATTTGCATCATCCATAACATAACGGCTTCCAAGGCCTATATAAGATTCTTATAAGGAACGAAACAATTTCGAGATTGAACAAAATTAACCATTTGTCTCATAAGCAAATATATTATCGACAATCTGATTGACAGGAAACATTTATAAGATTATATACACTCATGTAAAATTGACGTACTGTAGTCTTGTAAATGGCGTTACTGATTCTTGAACTCCATTTCTTCGCTTGTTGGCTGACGTTCCGAAGTTGGCCAACACTATCAAGTATAGTTGCCAAATTTTTCAATTCCACACTGAGCATTGCATTAGCAGGCGTCAGGAAAGCTGTTACGACGCTTGGGTTAGCCAGATAAACATGTGATGTAAAAGCTTCTTTACCGAAGACACTAAGGTCATCGGATGGCCTATGATGTGTGCCAACAAGTCCAGTGTAGGCCTTTGGTTCTCCATTGCCGCCGTTATTGACCATCGGCGAGAGCGAACCCCCTCCACCTGTCCAGTTGTAATAAGAGATAAAGTTGAAGTTCTCATCGAAAGTGCCTTGGGATTGTTCGTTGATAACCCGGAATATTTGGTCAATGGCAGAATGCCCTGTAGTGAGAAAATCATAAGCACAATTTCTTTCCTCAAACAGAACACATACAGTTGAAGTTCATAAATGACGAATCCTTGGTTGCCTGATAATACGATCTTGACAACTTCAAGAATCCACATAGAGAATCAATCTCATACTGACAAGTATGAAAATCAGTCTGATAATATCTGGAGAGAGAGTATCTCCAAATTTAATTTCTACCTTGCATTCGAATACGGTTTGGTTGTTGACGGGGCTAAAGTCACCTTGCGAGTTTGTTTACAACTGTGTTTGTGGTGACACTAACTTACGGGTTAACCTTTACTCCGTCTGCCCAATCGTTATGAGAGGGGGGAAGACCACTCTCCGGAGGAGGTTGGAAAGCACCACCTAAATTGGCGTGTTGGAACCGTATCACATTCATGATTGATGGATTATTACTCACAATATGGATATTGCGCCACGTAGCGAGCTTCATTGTTTATCACTGCTTTCACAAGAGTCGCCAACTTAGGATCAATTGCAAGCAAAGAATGATAGTGTGCGAACTAGAGAGACGCTCTGAGATGATCGGTTTAAGAACATTATTTTAGTGCACGAACTTGATTAGCAGTATCCCGAAGCCATTGAGCACTGAGGAAGCATCAATGAGTGAACATTGTTCATATTGCATCGTCGACGAACGTAATGTCCTGGTTCGTGCAATCAAATTTAGATTTGGAAAGAGTAGCAAGAGTAAGGACGTACTCCGGTGATAATGAAGGCCAAATTCTCGGACTAAGGCAATCGAAGCCATGTCAATGATGCTCTACAGCGAAGAAAGTGTTTATTCACCTCGCTGAAGTACTTGACAGTGGTATCTAGGTAAGTGTACGGTCAGCTGAATGGCAGAGATGGGTAGAAAAGTGCGCCACCTAGAGTATTTGGGAAGGTATTTTCAAATAGCCTCGCCAGGTCGGGGTCCTTCATCAAGGATTTCATGTCCGTAATGACTTTCTAGACGCAAAATAAGCAAGATAATTGAAAGTTCTATGAGAAAAATTGTTCACTTCAACTGCACTGCTATTAAATGTGCGACAAGCAGGCGAAGGGCGCATAAAAGGCAATCCGAGAGGTCCGGCTGAAGGAGAACCATGCGGGCTCTGTTTCAATACAGTCAGAAACAGGGGAATCGTGGCGAAAAAAAATTATCAGACCTGCGAGTATGTTGTATAATCGGGACATTGGGCTTGCGAACTGGACACAAGAGATGAAACGAAGAGCGCGAGGTTCAGGTTTCTGAGCCGGAAATGCATACTTATTGCACTCCACAACGGGTTGAACATTCTTATGAACGTAGCGATGACTTTGGATAACAAAAACACTAAGGTTTTTATAGGCCCCACAGCGTCAGAAGAGAAGCCCAAAAGCATCTGTAGATTTCGGTTCACGAGACCCAGCTCCTTGTGTTGTTGGTATTTCGAAGCTACCAATCTTGTGGCTCAGAATAAGAGGCTTACGAACACCCTGTCACGGTGTTCTCAGAAGACTAACAAGCTTCTAGAGGTCGTCGACGGCAGAGTTTCTTGCAGTTTGTCGAATAGCACGGCCCTAAATATAAAGAGGATGAGGTTGAAATTTCGAGATGCGTTTCATGGACGAACTTGAAGTTCACAGGTACATAGTTCATGGTTGACATGCAGGCGTGTGAAATTTGCAAGAAATGCCATGAAATCATAATGCGCAGCTAAATGACCCATAGAAGATTTCAGTTTCGTGGTAGAAGCAAACCTTACACGGACCGTCTTGTCATGAAGGCAGGGATCAGAGTGCACCGGAAGGACCGCCTCGAGCGGTCGCCATTGGTCATGTGGAGTATTTTGTCAACTTGTAAAAAAGATAAGCTACTAACTGCAAACTGACTGTTGCATTTGACGAAACTGGAGATGAGATATAATAAAAGGAGTTCAGTTCAAGATATTAATATGAGTACATAGCTAAATTTATTATGCTTACAAAAGAACGATGAATCACGGAAACTCGAAGTGCGATGTAGAATGACAAAAAATACAGTAACGATGGTTGGACGTGCGGCTCAGCATGCAGAAGAAATGCATAGAAATGAATGTATGTAGAATAAAGAAAGAAAGGAATTGACTGAATAAGGACTGAAAATGATTTCACAGCAAAGACAAAAAAAAAACAGGATTAAGACGTAACGGGTTTGGGAGAAATGTTGACTTCATTCGCGATATGTTCATCCTTGTCAAATGCGTCAACTACTGGCATGCAGGGAGCAACAGCTCCCTGTGCGATGGTGTCCGTCGACGCTCTGGGAAGGAGATGTTTATCGTCATGTTTAATATTTTCGTCCGGTTTGAAGGGGACATCTGCCTTGCTACTCTCGTCTTCAGCCTTGACAGGCGACAACACTGGAACCAAAGTTTCGGCGACGATGTTTACTTCTTCCAGCGGAGGAAGATTTCCTATGACAGAATTGGAGTCGGCGAGTTCACTGGAATCAGGCGCCGCATCATCTTGATTTTGATCATTGGCAGTGTCGTATGTATCGGTTTCCCCAATGTCGGTGCTCATTTGTCCCGTCCGGACACTGTTGGAAGTCCAAAGGCTTCGTTCTCGGACAAGCGATGAGGCGCCAGTTCCGTTCACTCTCGCGCTCCATCCACTAGCCTCACTTTCCCAACTCCCTCGCCTCGAACTCCTGGGCCTCAAGGCTCGTACACTTGCATCGAAATCGCGTTCTTCCAACCTGTCATCATCTCCTGGAACATAATGGCTAACGCTCTCCGCATCAGGGAATGTCATGCTGCCTCCGTAATGTGAGGCCGAATCGCCAATAGCAGAAGGCGTATAATTCTGGGTTGCGAGGCGATTTGGCATTATTCCAAAGGCTGAGGAGGCCAATGTTAAGACGGATGCATTGTCCATAGGAGGGGATGATGGTCGGGGATTATTCCGAGGATGATGATTTGTGTGCAAAGGCGCTTGGACGGGTGCTACTTGATTGTGGTGATATGTGCCAGCCAACTGTGTGTTCAGAGTAATTGAACCCAAGCTGCCGGGATTTCTCAAAGAATTTGGCCGCGAAGATGACTGCGCGGAGGGGATAGCAGAGAAAGTGATAGAGGCCCCACTGCTGAGCAATGCTGCATTACTCAGAGATGATGATTGTCGGACATGCGGAGCAAATCGATTGATTTGTTGGGGTGGAGGAGTCGGGGCTTGAGCAATGTGCGCCATGCCGTTGCCGTTCAAATCGATGCTGAGAAGAGTAGTGGGCTTCGTACTTGCTGCCATGCTCCTGAAGGTACGAGGATCAGAAAGGTATGAAGAGGAGGAGCGAGAAGGAGACGGCGAAGGTGGTGCACTTGGAGCAATGGGACGCACAGACGCGTCATCGTCAGCTTCCAGTGCACTAGCAGGAGACCATATGGAATCTCGATTCAAGGAGGAACGATCCAGAGAAATAGCATCGTCTTCCGGTGATTGCGAGAGGTCTCGTAATTCTTCGTCTCCGTAAAGGGATATCGATCGTGTCTTGCGTCTCGCGACCGCATTGCCATCAGGTTTGGCTTGTTGCTTCAGGTAGTGCGCCTGTACAGGGAGTGGAGAGGAGGTTATACGGTTCATATGACGGCCGGATGTCGAGCTATTACGACCCATGCCGAGGTCCGCCACCCTGAGCGGCACGTTTTCTGTTCGCTTGCTCTTGCCCGACCCAGCTAGCTTGCGTTGGAACCAATTTATGATTGGTTTGCTTGATCGACGTGGGACTTTCTTTTGCGGAGCATTCGAGGTGACAGTGCCAGCAGGAGGAATCGTAGGCGGGCCTTTCTTGGAGTGCATTTGAGCGGCGGTGGATGTTGGTGCTGGAGGTCGCAGTGTCAGAGTTGGGCGGGCTGCCTTGGTATCCGCGTGGGATGAAGCAGGCAGTGCAGACATCGTTCTCTATCAGTCCAACAACAAAACGATGGAAGGGAGACAAGCAGGAAGACAGATGCACAGTGGCCGTCGATGGAAGAAGTGGTAGTCAGGGAAGAACAGAAATGCGGACTAATTTGGCTCGAACATGTTGTCCCAAAACGGCCTCACTCCACGTTCACGCATCGTGCCCGTCAACTCTCAACAAAAAGCGCTTTTCCTTCTACAGAAATAAAATACAGAATTATAATATATAGGTATAGATCTTTCAGGCATCCTCTTGTTCACTGTCCATTTACCAATCTGTCTTCTTCACTTTCCGGCTAGGGGAAATAGGGATTTTGCTGCCAGAATATCCGAAGCCATTCAACCAGGGCCACAGCTCACTTCGCCTCTGCTCAAATTCTCCAATGGCATCTCCCCTCTGCATCGTCAATGCTATATCATCGAGGCCATTCAACAGGCAATGTCTGCGGAAAGGATCGGTGGTGAAGCTGATTGGAGGTTGTCCATTTGACCGCCTGATCTCTTGTTTTTCCAGATCGACCTCTAGGTCAAGGCCTGCCTCAGCATCCTTGGCCAACTCGATGCATTGTTCTTGAGGAATGGCAACTGGAAGCATACCGTTCTGCATCGAGTTGTTGCGGAAGATATCGGCAAAGCTGGGCGCGATAATGCAACGAATTCCGAAATCATTCCTAGAAACAGACGTCAGCATTTGGGCTACCAACAAAGGTGACTAGGACTTACAAACTCCAAGGAGCATGCTCACGAGAGCTTCCGCAACCGAAGTTTTTGCCAGTGCAAACCAGAATCTTCGCTTTGTTATACGGCGCACGGTTGAGGATGAAGTTGGTATCTTTGCCAGTATGAGGGTCTTTTCGAAGAGTGAAGAAGAGAGCATCAGCTAGGCCAGTTCGCTTCAGGGTCTTCAAAAATTGTTTGGGAATGATCATGTCGGTATCCACGTTCTCAATGTGCAGAGGAGCAGCAATACCCTTGACGATGACGAATTTTTCGACTGCTAAAGGTGAGGTTGCAGGTGGAAGATCAGCAGAACCGGCAGCTCGACCGAGGGCCGTAGGGGATGCTGTGGCGCCTTCCAAGAAGTTGAACTCGCTGACGGTTTTCAATGGGGCTGCGGCTGCAATATTGGCGTTGGCAACCTTTCCAAGGAATTTTCGAACATCTGTCAACTTTCCAGTGAGAGCGGCAGCTGCTGCCATAGCAGGGCTCAGCAAGTGGGTACGACCTCCAGCACCTTGACGGCCCTCGAAGTTTCGGTTGCTCGTACTGGCACAGCGTTCACCAGGGGCCAACTGATCGGGATTCATACCCAAGCACATTGAGCAGCCAGCTTCCCGCCAATCAAAGCCTGCGCGTTTGAAGATGATATCGAGGCCCTCCGCCTCGGCATGCTGCTTGATCAGACCAGATCCCGGAACGATCATGGCGTGAACATTGGGAGCAACCTTAGCGTCGGGACCGGCTGCCAGAATTATACGAACAGCAGAACGGAGATCTTCAATACGGCTGTTGGTGCAGGACCCAATGAAGATCTTGTCAACCTTGATTTCTTCCATTGGTGTGTTGGGCTCGAGGCCCATGTACGCCAAGGAACGTAAGGCGGATGCGCGTTTGACCGGATCGGTCATGGTGCTAGGATCGGGGACATTGCCAGTGATGGGTATGACGTCCTGAGGTGAAGTTCCCCAAGTGACAGTGGGGATGATATCAGAAGCGGGGATGTTGACTTCAATATCAAATTTGGCGCCTTCATCAGTCTTCAAGGATTTCCAATAGCTGACGGCGCGGTCCCATTCCTCTCCCTTGGGTGCCAATGGGCGACCCTTGAGATAGTTGAAGGTAACTTCATCCGGCGCGACCATTCCGGCACGAGCACCGGCTTCGATGCTCATGTTGCATACACTCATGCGTGCTTCCATGCTGAAACCACGGAAGACTGAGCCAGCATATTCAATGACGCATCCAGTTCCTCCCGCAGTACCAATAACACCAATGATATGCAGGATAACATCTTTCGAGGTGACGCCCTCATGCAGGTCGCCGTCGACAGTAATGCGCATATTCTTGCCCTTCTTCTGCAACAGTGTTTGAGTGGCCAAAACGTGCTCCACTTCAGATGTACCGATTCCGAAAGCAAGGGAACCGAAAGCGCCATGAGCTATTTGCTGGGGTCAACTTGATGGTGGCAGAAGATATTTGAATTGGCTTACTCGAAGTATGCGAATCACCGCAGACACATGTAATGCCGGGCAACTGAAAAAGAAGTCAATGTAATGTTCAACGTTCGCGTTATTGAAATTAAAACACACTGTGAAGCCTTGCTCAGGACCAATAACGTGGACGATACCTACGATGCGTCAGAATGGAATTAATAGCAGACAACCGGGTGCATTTACCTTGACGGCGGTCCGTCATGCCAAAATACGTCAGACCAAATTCCTTAACGTTCGCCTCCAAAGCAGCGCATTGGGCGCGAGAGTCGGGCTCAGCGATAAAGGTTTCAACTGAGACGAAGTTCTTGCGAGAAACAGTCCTGCGCGCATTTAGTATCACATCCATGAAGCGATAAGCCTAGGACATACGGAACATTGTGGTCCACGGTAGCCAGAGTGCAATCTGGCCGGCGAACAGGACGTCCTGCATTGCGACTAAAGCCCAGCCCATGAGGGCAATTCACCGACATGAAATCAATGAGACTCACAGTCCTTCGAAAGCTTGTGGACTCGTCACTTCATGGACGAGGTGGCTAAATTCAAGGCATCAGTTTCAATATCGTGCTCGGTATTGGTGTGAGGTGTACCGGTCGATATATACCAGCGCTAAACCGTCTTCCTTGACATCGCTTTCAAAAAGGAAGGCGAAGTCAGCATCAAATGTTACTCTTCAAATTGATGTACACTCACACGACGTGATCGTCCCAAATTTTGTCGTACAAAGTACGAGGAGCAGTGACAGCGACTGGCATTATAAGAAGGATATGCGGGGTTGAAAAGAGAACGGGAAATTCGGAGCGAAACAGTCTGGAGAGATGGAAAGTAGGACGCCCTTTAAATGAGCCGATTCACTGCCACAACATTCGGCCGATGACTCGAGTTAAAATCCCTCGGTACTTTGGGCCGACGGCCAATCACAGGCGATATTTCTGTCATATACTATAAATGGAACCATTCCATCACTCCGAGGCTCAAGCCGCCTTTCATGCAGCATGCTCTCGTGCATCGCGGCTCTTTATTATTGCCTGGGATATTCAGCTCACAATGGGAACATTTACTCCAACATTCACTTATATCCTCTCTCAGCGAAAGGGTTATGCGTGAAAAGGTATGCATCTTATCTCCGACGGTTATACACTTATCGGGGACTTTCGAGACCACGAAGGAGAACTTAGAAGATAGATTGGATGACACAGGCTACCTATCTTTGCAATGTATCTTCCCAAACTTGTTACAGATATGGGAATTATAGCTACTGTGGTCCGAAAATTCGAGACTCTGTGCATCCGAACCACGCGATATGTACTCGTACTTGTCGCTGTACTTCAAGCTTCAGGTTCAACAGCCGACTAACACATAAAAAGTGAATTACGGTTATATATATCGTATTTGTAGATCCGTTTACTACATTACGATTTGACAAGTTACAAAAGATAAGCCATAAGAAGACACAACAGAGGTCAAGAGGTGACAGGCAGTGGAAAAATAACGAAAAGATAGTACAAAACGAATTTGATGGAAGCCGAAGAGAAACTAGAGAGTAGTGCGATTCCAATCCTCGATTGCCCTGTCTATATCAGCGATGAGGTCCAGTACTATCGGTGGGAAGATAACTTCGCCCAGCAGCCGTTGATCTCCTGTCACAGAACTAAATTGCCTTCGGAGAGCTTTGGAAGATTTAAACTCGTCGGGAATGCGAAGACGAAGGTTCTGAGATGAAGATTTGTGTGTCAAGTGATGTTCGCGGGTCGAGACCGGTAAGCAGATCATCGGACCATTATTCCTGGTGTCGGATATATCCTGGGGGGTATACCGAAGCGCCTTAGAGTCGTCATCATGTACTATGATGTCGCGTTCGTAAGTCTTGTGATTTGGAATGGGTTTCGACTCTGAATCGTAGTGCGAAGCGCTATCTAGGCGAAATTTTGGATGTGTCACAGGTTCCCAGCTTGTGGAAGCGGATTGTCGATTTGTATGCATTGGCAAATCGGCATTTTCTTTGAACTGACAGAATTGGTCGAAAGCCGGAACATACAAGGATGGAGTGTAGATTGCATGCCTCTTCCTTGATTTGGGATCCACGGCGTCATAAGGGTCAAGGAGAGCATGATATGAACCATCTTCTGCGGCGGCACTATCCGAGAAACGACTAGAAATATGGGCGTCTGACTTTGTTCTTTCATGGCGATTCGTTGACCTAGGTACCGAAATGCGCTGAGAGACCTCTGGAGACTGAAAATTGCTAAGACTAGAGAATTTAGGATGGTTTCTTTCATGGCGACTTCTGACTTGTAAAGACCGTGAGATGGTGTGCGTAAGAGGAGACTCCGACTGAATGAGCTGGATTATTGACTCGTTTGAAGAAAGGCTTGGAATAGACGAGGCAATCTGAGGGTCAGAGATAGCTTGAGGTGGATATCTTCGTTGGTGAAGAAGATTTGTATCCAGTTCCGATAAGACACGCGGCTCGGGAAGTGCGACAGAAGACAAAAAGATGTCCGAAGCAGATTTCTGAGCGCTCGCATAAATCGCCGAAGAGGATTGTCGCGCAGGTTCTACTTCTGGCTTGTTACACCGATCAAGAGCCTTATAGAGATTTCCCATAGAGTGCTTGTGAGACGAGGAAGATAACTGTTGCTTGGTCTGGTAAGGTGTGCCAGATTTCTCGGAGGTTGGAAGCAGAATCGATTTGTGAGGCACCGTAGAAACATGGAGGCGAGATGAATTTTCTGACTGGCTAGCACTAGATGTTTCCAATTTGCTGACTTCACGAAGAGAGACGACCTGGAAACGATGGGGCGTTTTGTCCCGCACCGCAATACGCGTTTTCATAGTTACTCTGGCATGCTCAGCTCCAGATTCCATATTGAACGAAGGCAATTTAGCAGTCTCCTCGAGACCAGCAGAACCAGTAGCGCAAGTAGTAAAGTGTGGCTGACTGGGAAGAGGGCCGGAGAACTGCGTTGTTTCGTTAGGTTGAGAAATAAAAACTTCACCGCCAAGAATTGAAAAGTCCTGCCTGCCTCGAGAGCGCGGTTGACGAAGCATCCTCCAGGTCTAGCGGTGGAAAAGGGTCAAGGAATGGTTGAGGATAAAGAGCTTGCTCCATTCAGGTGCTTATATAAATGGGTCTGAACAACAACACAAAACAAATTCTGGTCTGAAGTACTTATACGACGCCACCTTTGCTCTTCAACATGGCACCGTCTACACCGCATCAGCCCCACCCAGCTCCAGATTCTCCGCGCTCTTCGCAATCTCCTCCACCTACAGGTCTACAAGGAGACCTCGAGCTTGAGTTGCTTGGGCTAGCAAACGCTCTCTACAATCTAGGCACAACTGTTATCAATGATTCTACGAAAGAACGCGACAAGCTAGGCGGAGGGAAGCAAGTTGGACTCCGAGTGTACGTTTGGAATCGTGCCCATGACATTAGGAAGGCTCACACTACTCCGTTCCTTCAGAAATGACGTTGTCACTCACCTCGGGACTATCGATGAAATGTCCCAGCACATCTCAACCATGATTCCAATGCAAGTGCTGGCCGACATTGACAATTCGCGAAACCCGATGCAGCTCACCAAGGAACGTTTGGAAAGGACTGCTACGGAGAATCAGTTTATGAATGGCAAAATTGCTGCTATTCAGGTACGCTCCCATTTCCCCCTCCTATGGGAAATATTTGACTTTACGCTTTACTTAGTCATATCGCCAATTTCTGGACGAAGCCATCGCACAGAATTTTCCCGAACTCGAGTCAACTATCAAGAACCAGAGCTTAAAGGCCAACCCATCCGAATGAACACTGGCTTCTCACCTTGCAGCTTTGCAAGCACCGCTCACGAATGATAGAGGGCTTCCGACCTCTCGCGGGCCACATTGGCTACTTTCGCCGCGCATTTCGCCAGCGGGCACAACCATGCTTATCGGAATTCGGCATCACCTTAAAATGATGATCGCTCAAGATGCTCTTTTCAAGTGCTCCGGGCAATTGTTCCGAAGCGGTTACCACTGGGATGGGTGACCTGGTCTGAAATCCGACCATATCAGATGACAATGCGATTTTGTGAATATTGAGGTCGCAGGATTACCTAGGATGACTGTCCTGGGTGTGAACGAGCCTAGTACTTACTGTATATGCGTACAAGACTGGTAGCAATACAACTGTCAGCGCGTGTAGGCTGATACTTGCGAGAACAAGATAATGAATTAGTGCAAATAAATAATGAAGGGAGAAAGAAAACGGCTGGTGTCCTGAAACGCTTTTGAATTGTCGTCATTTCCGATGTCACTTGCCCTGTGATGGTGCACGGAAAGCGCGACATGACAACCGGCTTGGATCAACAAAAAGGCTTTACACGACTCTCATTAACCTTTTCCCCTTCTCCTTTTTTTCTCCTTCATCTTCGACAGCAACTCTGCGGTTGACCACTGTATCTGTTTGTTCCATAACGCCTGCACCATCCAAGGCTTGATTTTGATTATCAGCCGCCTAGATACCCATTCGATCTGTAAGATAGCCGCCCATGGCAGACATCCTCAAGGCATATGTCGCCATCTCTCCCTCATCCTCAAGGACAGATGTATCGGACGTGTTCAGCAAGATAATAAATGGTACGTTTGTCATGAATCACTCATTCCCTCACTCAGTTTCTTGACTGTCATTTAGCAAAGCCGTTCACATTTACTCCGACTTCTCGGGTTGAACTCATCCAAGCCATTATCCAAGACTTAAAGAACGCTGGTTCGAAGGGAAATCTCACACATAAAGGTAAGAATCAGCGGCGTATCTAACTCGAGTGCAATCTAATTACTTCTATGCAGATGCTGCGCGGGCTTTACTCTCGATTAAGACGCTAGGCAAAGATCCTGCTGGGTCGAAGTTCTTAGCCTCAAGCGCAAACTTGTCAGCGCTGCTGGGATTTGCAACTACATTCAGAGATAAAGACGATCCCGAGGCGGCAAGCGAAGCATTGCGGTCAATTGCTAACGCACTTCTGTTGATTGAGGAGGCCCGCTCGACCTTCATCTCCAAGGAAGTCAATGGCGGAGAGACTTGCATTTTGATGCTGGAGGTGCGTTACATGTATACCGGTGCTCTTAACATTATTTGACAATGTACCATAATAGAAAACAACCTCTCCAGATTATATATTCATCCTCTCCCGCATACTATTTCTTTCGACAGCCTCCGGACCAACGTACATAGAAACAATAGTCGATGGGAAATACCACGGTCGAACAATAGTCGATATTCTTGGAACGAAATTGGACATGATGACAAACGCCGTTCGAGGGAGCACTCCGACTGCGAAAGAAGCACTGATTGACTTGCTTAAATTCCTGTTTAATATTCTTCTGCACTATCCAAAGGTCCGTAACACCTTATTCGTCTACATGAAGCGTACTAACTCATAAAATTAGTTGACAGAGGCTGAGCCTCAGAATTCCGATAGTAGCGCAGATGATAAAGTCATAGGCGATTTCTGGAGCTCCAAACTCGATGCGTAAGCTGATTTCTTGAATTTTTACTCCCAAAGTCTCAACTAATATCACGACTCAGTCTGCTTCCTCCTCTCCTTCGCGTTTTCCGTGACCTTCCGCCAATGTCGCCCGCCCCCATCGCCCCACCCTTAACTCACGTAATTCATTCCCTAATCACTATACCCGTATCTCCTTCTCTCAAACCTATTTGGCTCGGTCAACCCAACTCCACTCCCAGTCGAAATTCCACATGTAATACCCCAAAGAGCAAGTCTTCGGAATCTACCCCAGGAAGTCGAAGCGATTCGCCCACTCGCATGGAGAAATCGCCAGTCTCAAGATCATCCACTATTGACCGCGCCCTTTCTGTTATAGCAGCTGCAGGAAGGTCATTGTCGCGTACCTCTTCGCCAACTTCACCAACTGTAGCTGTGGAAATCGATGTCCTCCAACGCGCGTACGACCTTCTTGAACAAGGATTTTCGCGATATTTCCCTGAGGATGCCGATCCGGATTCGCTTGAAGTTCGACAACGTCACAAGGAGGAATCCGCGCTCGATACTTTAGACGATGTCCTGTCACCTTTGATCGTTCTTATTTCTAGGCTATGTATCGCGGATGAAGGCTGTCGCCTTCGTTTGCGACAATGGGTGATCCCCGATGACCTTGACAGATCATCTCCGCTCGAACACAGATCAGATATGCTTGGAAAGTGTCTTCGACTTCTTGCGTGTGTGTATCACCCTCGGTTGAAAGACTCTGTGGGTGAAATGTTGTACGCCGCATGCGATCAAAATGGTATGTAGATTTTAGCGCCCGTGTCATTGAAATTGAAATCTGACATGAACGTATTTAACAGCAACGACGTTGTGTGCATTGGTCGGATATGGCAATGTTGCTGGCTTCTTGTTCAATAAGGGAATTCTTAATGCTCCGCCACCACCATTGAAAAGCTCTTCAGACGTCCCTGCCGATACCCAAGAGCTTGACCCTATTACTGGAATTAAAGCCAGACCAAAGGCGGATCTTCCAGAGATGACAGACGAAGAAAAGGAACGCGAAATGGAGAAGCTGTTCGTCCTGTTTGACAGGCTTGAAAAGACGGGCAACCTCCCACCTGATCAGAATCCAATACGGAAAGCTATTCAAAGAGGGCACATGGGCAATTGAAGGTTTGACGTGTTTCACGATGGGCGACGATATCTTAAACGTTAATATACGATTCCCGAATTTTCATCACTAATAGTATAATTTGTATACCTTTTCTTTTTCCTCCTTTTTTTGGTTCCTACTTCCTAACCTTACTTACATATCGTAAATACCTACGAATAATAATTCTCCTGCGACTCGCTTTTTGAGCATTGAATGCCTCGCTGAAGCATAACTTCAAGCAACGATACCGATTTGCTGCTCTGTATTGAATTACAACTAGACACTATAGCTATAGACATATGTATCAGACATCCAAGAAGAAAAGACCAAGCAATAACAGTTACGGATAGGTCAGTCAGGACAGGAGGGAATGTGACGAAGGAAAGCATGATATTAATCGTAAGTCATGAGCATGCCCATAAATTAAAGAGCATAAGTACGAAATGAAGACAGAAAGGGACGGGACGAGATACTTAGAAAGTGGTCTTCTTACCCTCGAAAGAAGCAATGCCACCAGATCTTGCTGAGCCTCGGGGAGCACCACGTCCACGTCCGCCACGGTCACCACCGCGTCCGCCACCAAATCCACCACGTCCACGTCCACCACGGTCACCACCAAACCCACCGCGGCCACGTCCTCCACGGTCTCCGCCAAATCCACCGCGACCACGTCCGCCACGGTCTCCGCCAAATCCTCCACGGCCACCGCCATTGCTATCTCTGGGTTGCGAATAGTCCAAACGGATATTCCGCCCTTCAATGTCAGCACCATTTGATGCTTCGAACGCCTTCTTTGCACCTTCGATGTCCTCGAATTCAACATAGCCAAAGCCCTTGGGTCTGCCTGTATCACGGTCAGTGGGAAGACGCACGTTCTTCACACCGTAATCATTGAAGAAACTCCAGACGGTATCTTCAGTAACGCCGAAGCTCAAGTTACCAACGAAGAGAGTGCTGCTGGGTGGGCTAATCTCGTCATTGAACGTCTTGGCCCTGTTTTCCCTCGTTTTCGATTTGTCGGGAGCGGTACTCCTGTCAATGTTAACAGGGCGACCGTCGATCTCGACACCGTTCATCAAAAGAGCCTTCTCGACAGCCTCAGTCGCAGTGAAACGGACATAGCCGAATCCTCTTGACTTTCCAGTATCACGATCCATTTGTACGTTGGCAGACTCGACCTCACCACAAGAGGCAAATTCTTGGGCAAGACGGTCGTTGTCAACGGACCACGACAGACGACCAACGAAGATAGTCTTCGACTCTTCGGGTTGATCTTCGACAGGGGCAGCAGAACCGTCGGCAAGCTTGACCTTCTTGGCCTGAGGTTCATCATCATCAACAGCCTTGCGTTTGGATGCTAGAAGAATAAAATATTAATGGAAGCTCGAGCAATCAGGTCTGAAAACCAAAAAAAAACCCACATCCATTGGTGGCAGGAGCGGTGTCTGCCATTTTAACATCACCATCTTCGTCCGAGTTGGAAGACTCATCTGAATCATCCTCTGAAGAGGAGGAAGAGGATTCAGCTTTTTTAGCGTCTTTTGTCTTCTCGTCAGAAGAAGAATCGTCCTCACTATCGCTGCTTGAAGTCTCAGCAGCGGGTGCGGCTTTTTTGGGTGCAGCTTTGGCCGCTTTTGATGGAGCTTCTTCCTCGTCTGACGAGTCGGTATCTTCAGAGGATGACGAGGACTCTACTTTCTTGGCGGGTGCAGCTTTGGCGGCGGCGGCGGCTTTGGAAGGGGCAGCTTTGGCGGCAGGCTTCTCGTCCTCAGAAGTAGAATCCGAATCGGAGTCTGAAGAGTCTGAGGTATCTTTGGGTGCAGCCTTCTTCACGGGGGAGGGCAGCGTTTTTTTGGAGGCAGCTTTGGCATCGGGTTTGGCTGGCTCGCTTTCACTGTCGCTGTCGTCGGAGGAAGCGGAAGCAACTTTGGCGACGGCCTTTACTTGAGCAGCCTTAGGTTTCTCATCCTCTGATGATTCCTCGGAGCTCTCCTCAGATGATGATGGCGACTTGGCCTTTTTCGACTGGAAAATCAAGTTCGCGAATCAGAAAATTTTAGAATACGAGATATTGGGATATTTACCTTCTTGCCGTTGGTCTCGACCTTGGCAGCGGGAGGGGGGGCTGCCTTGGCCTGTAGGAAGAAGCGGCTTTAGTGTGAAAAATAAAAATAAAAGGTAATTACTGTACTGACAGTCTTTTTTGTCTTGTTAAGGATTTCCGTCGAGGAGACGACCTTCTTGTCCTGCTTTGCCTTGGGTGCGGCAGCGGATTTCTTGTCCGACTTCTTGTCCGACTTCTTGTCTGATTTGGCCATTGGAGGAAAATAAGGATTAGAAGGAGAGGACGGGAATAAGGGAAGGGTTGTGAAAAAGTAGAATCTCCAAAAATTTCTGATCTAAATAGACGTTAGGGTGGGTCAGATGTAATAGCACGTGACTATAGTTCGCTGCCGGACCGGTCCGGGTTAAGGCTTAGCGCTGCGCGTCAAGCATTGATAATAATTTGATATCGTCCATTGCCCACTGCAATCATGGAGGAAAGTCAATTCGATGTTATCATCTTGGGTACAGGTCTCGTGAATAGTATCGTTTCCGCGTGAGTGAGATTCATATTCATTGCTTGATATATTTACACAGCCTGACCACTTCCCTTCATTCAGGGCATTGTCCAAGGTTGGATATAAAGTTGCACATATTGATTCAAACCCTTACTACGGAGGGGATGAAGCCAGTCTGTCCCTGGAAGAAATAGTTCAATGGGCGGACACTATTAGGAACTCACCTTCAACCCAATCCTCGCGATTCCATCGCCTGACCCGTTCATCCACGGTTCCTTCTCAGTCAAGACAGTATTCGATATGTCTGCAGCCTGCAGTCATTCCTTCTATTGGTCCTCTCATCTCGTCACTTGTCTCCTCTGGCGTAGCCAAATACAGCGGCTTTAGATTGCTGGAATCTGTGTGCGTTTATGACGCTGCAGGAAACATCAGAAATGTTCCAGGAAGCAAAGAGGACATCTTCAAAAGCAAAGAAATTAGCTTGATCGAAAAGAGGCGCCTAATGCGCTTCTTGACGTTTGCAGCAGGAGATTTTGAGGACAAGAAAGAACTCGAAGGGAAGCAGGATCTCCCATTTCTCGAGTTTCTGCCGAATGTTTTCTCGTTGAGTGAAGAGATTGCCTCCGTCATCGCTTACTCGCTCGCGTTTTGCATATCCTCAACTGGTAAGCCACGACTTATATCATTGTTCTTGTCAATCTATTTATTTGTTTCTGCACTAGAACCAACGCTACCTACTCTGATACGCTTGCGAAGTTATTTGCGCTCGGGTGGACGTTACGGCCCCTCGCCCTTCCTTCTCGGCCACTACGGCGGAATAGGCGATATCGCTCAAGGTTTCTGCCGCGCCGCTGCAGTTAACGGAGGAGTTTATGTCCTATCGCGGGAGGTTCGCAATATATCCCGTATTCAACCTTCAGAAATTCCGGGCACCAAGAACGCTGCAGTCACTCATTCGGACGAAGCGACCCATACATTTAACTATGCAGTCGAATTGGATGATTTCCCTGATATCCTTTCCACCAAAATGATCATATCTTCTGCATCATATGTGCCCCCTGCCATCAAGGATTATATTTATCAGTTACCGCCCATCCTTCCATCCGATATGCCAACTAACGTTATTGCACTCGCTCGCTGTGTTGCTATCATTGATCAACCACTGTTGCTTCGACACTCCAAACCCATTTCGGAATCGGAATCTCAATCTAAAACACTACCTCAACAAGGGCATGCAGACACGGACCAGCCAATTGATACGGCTGTATTCATTTTCCCTCCTGCCACTGTGAAGACAGGCTCAACTACCCACCCTGCAACCGTACTCATAAATGGCGAGGGTTCATTATCAACACCTAGAGGAAAATGTCAGTGAATATTCACGGAGATTGAAATATCGCGACTAACAATTTTATAGGGCTGCTATATATCACACTCCCGTTAGCGACCATACCTGAGGAATCCGTATCACCAGAAAGCTTGCTACGTCCATATCTAGATATCCTTTTTTCCTTCTCCAGAGATCCTTCAAAACCTATTCAACCTCAGTTTGATTTGTTTTATCTGGAAACTCCAGAAATAACTGTTAGCACCAAGTTTGAGCTGCCTCCGCCCGACAGACCACACCCTCCAGTTGCAACATACCTTGTTCCAGCGGCATTACCCCTCGCTTCTCTACCTGATCTCCCTGATCAAGCAACACTCATTGCAGAAGCGACCTTTATGGAGGCATCAAAGACACTGAGAGCATTGAATCCACTGGACGAGGTTGCAGAAAGTGACATCATCTTTTGGCCACCTTTAGCCAATGATGATGATGACGATGAGGACAATGAATGGTGATGCATTGATGGCTTATATCCTTGGTTGAGAATAGGATGCCTGTTGATTTCCTTGCTGCTTTTACCTTATGTATACCCTAGGATTACATCTACTTCTCTTTCTATTTTCTTTCCTCAATTTCATCGGTAATATTTGTAGTCAGTTTCAATATACAATTTTTATTGTACATGCATAAGAGTAACTGAATAATTAAGTATAGTAGCATTTCTAGCATTTACATAGAAGATATGTTTCGTGGGTATAGAGTTGTAAAGGAGCAGCTACATATATATAAGTGTTGGTATCCTTGCTGGAAGAATGGGCTGGTCGGCAAAACAGTTTAATATCCGTTACGCTGCTCGACGAAGCGTGTTCTGCGAGGCGTCGAACGTATTCCCAAAGCTCGCTTAATCTTTGCCATCAAGGAAATATGAGTATCCCGCTCATGGCCCTAAAAATTTTTAGAGAAAAAAGGAAGTAATTGAGATGAAAAGCTCACCATCGCACGAAGTTCGCGTTTGGCCTGCTTCCTGCCAGCACGAGTAGTATTAGGATTCGTTAGAGATGCCTCTAAAAATAGCTATGAGCAACCTGCAGCATAGACATAAAATATAGAGCACGCACTGAGACCACCAACAACGCGATCCTTATCTTTGCGATGAAAGAAACCACGTCGACGAGGAGCAGATGTCGCTGATCTTGTGGTACGAGAGTTACGCGTTTGGAAAAAATGCATGATTATGTTTGGAGTAGGTGGGAATCTTTGTATTCGGGATGTTGGACAGAAATGTTATCTCAAGGGAAACTTTTATAGATTCTTGAAGTTGGAGTATGGGAGCATCATAGCGGAGGGGGTTCGATGATGTCAGGAGTCCTGGAGCAGTGGTAATGGACCTCGCCCGAGTATGTGGAGTCCCACTGAGGTTCAAGTTACTATGAGCGCTTGAAGGTAATCCTGTCTTCAATGACAGCCACAGCCCTACAGACATGGGACCTGAAATTTTTGAATTACATTGAAAAAAATGCAGAGCGCTGTCGGTGTTATCTTTCAATGTCGATGACCGCATCATACCAGTTGGTAGTTTAGATCCAGACGGTTCTTGAAGCTTGATGCATCTATTTGGAGGATGCATCATCTCTTCAGTAAAGAGACGAGTATTGTTAACAGTACGAGCTGAGGCTAGTTGAGGTCATCGTAAAGTTCGCGGCCAATGGTAAGCGCCGCAAACGACCAGTAGGCGACCGGATAACCGGCCCGTCAGCACTCAATACTGACAAAGTATTATGTAACGTAGTCAGCAGAATTATTACCATTAAAGTACTTAAGTAGCACCGCCAGCGCCAGTTGAGCGCCAGGCGACTCGGACTCGTTCTTGAACGGACACGGCGACGCCACGCGCCTCTCAAAACTTTCGCCTCAGACTTCTGGATCCACACAAGCCAACAGCTCTTCTAAAGCATCTCTTATCTATCCTGCTGGAATCTATGCGCCAATGGAGTCCCACGCCGACGCATTCCGCAAAGTACTAACACTTCCTAATGCGACCAGTCTATCACGGCAGCCGCGTCTTGCAGCATTCATGGCGATAACTATCGTTCTGTTGAGGCTGCTGTTATCAAGTGCCCAGGAATTTAGATGATTAGGAGCCGCGAACGCGACCGCGATTAGCCTAACTAGTCAACCAACCCAAATGTTATCGGCCATTCTCTTCAAATTCTACCTATCGGAAGTCTTGAATAAGCAACTGCGCATATCTTCTATCTTGGTCTTCGCGCTGAGTACTTTCGCGTGGATTACTCTTCTGCCTATCTCCCACGTCTGCCACTGGTAATTTAAATATAGCGTTCTGTCGGGAATCCTGCTTTCTTTTGTATTCCAAACATCCAACATACCTTGCTGAATCTCATTCGCAGACGATCACTTTCTAATCTAATGACCTCCCGCATCATGCAAGATGCTCTGGCGAAGCTTTCGCTGACCGACTACGATCCCGTACCGCTGTTTATTGCAACTTTCTTGCTCGGAATCACGGTTGCGCTGTTCATATTTCGCGAAGGCTCTCTTCATCCTGAAAAACAGGACAATCTTGCGACGGACCCCGTTAAGAATCAGAATAAAGAACGAGAATTTGGAGGTATGTGCTGACTATTGATGGGCATCTGCACGTCAGATATCCTTCTTGCTTTTGCCACCTCTTGTGGGCAAGGTGTATGCGATTATTCGGCTGATTTGGACTCTCTACAATAGAATGGAAACCTGTTAAATTTCGTTACCCACCCATTGAGGCGTGCCTGCAGAAACTTGTCGACGTGAGGCCGATCCCGTACAGGCCTTTCAAATATGGACCTTATCAGTAAGTCAATCTTCAACATGAGTTGAAGACATGCTCAACGCCATTTATGTTGTGTAGTGTGACAATGGGCCTCCGTAGCATGTCCTGGAGCGACTGGATCGAGGTTAGTTCTTCTTCAACTGTCATGTCTTCCAACGCAGTGACTCACATTTCCTTGTGGTTAAATAGCTTGATCAGGGCCATGAAAACTATTACAAGATCAAGGCTCACAGGTTGAAGACACGTGTCGGAGCAGGACGGCCTGTCCGCATTGTTAGCGACGAAGCAAACCCCATTGTGAGAGGTGGCGCATTGGCAGGTGAGTTTCCTCGGCTTTCGAACGTCCACACGCCTCGCCTGTCCGATGTAGCCTGGACAATAACGTCTCGCGCACATAAAGCATCCCATCCGAATTTCAAATCAAAAAGTAGCGGCCCCTGACTGATCAATACTTTTCGTTGGCAGCCGTCGAGGTCGTACATGAATTGGCTGAATACCTTTCACGGAGGTATCCTGGCGAGTTTACGGTAACCCGTCACGCGAAGCGTCCTGTCATGGACGCGTCCGATGAGTCCGACGTGACTTTCAGCGATTGGGGGTGGGACAACTTGCCGCCTGTGAAGACGATCAATATGACTTCCATTGGTGTATCCTTCGACGTTCCGCTTTCGGTTGCGGACGGCGAACGTGCTGCAGAGAGGGCGCTGGAGATAGCGGGCCTTTTGTAAGTCTATTTTCTAAAAGCTTGTCTTATCATTCGACGTCGCGCACGACCGACGTGATATCGTCTTGGGACAATGTCTGATATACGACTCTTTATTGCTTTGTAGGATCCAGGATGATTTAGCACTTATGATGGAAGGTAAGTCTCCATTGAACTATCAGAAACTGAGGGGTATCAGCTAAAGATAACGCTCGAATTTCTCCCCATGCATGTTTGCAATAGGCAACGATGGGAAGTACTACTTCCAAGCAGGCAATATTAGTCTCGCAGGTAAGGCTACTTCTTTTGTCCCCGAGTCTCTTTCGCGGGTGTTATGTTATGCTTCTTTCTATGCTTGGTACGACATGAGTTGTGTCTTCTGTGTGCGTTTTTATGTGCAGTTTCGTTCAAGTTGGGGACAAATTATGGCACTCACACACGCCAACGTAATGTGACCGCATGGGCCATTGACACTCACTGATTTCTATTTTCTACTGGACCCAGGTTTTTGGCGTATGCAAGACAAAATCGGAATGTCGATGGACGAAATACACTTCTCGGGTAATGTCCCTCAATGTGAGTTTTGTTTCTCCTGCTTTGGTGTGTTCTTTATTGGGGATGCATTTCTCTTGCCTGCACTTTGTTTTTGGAGTGGTGGGATTTCGGTTTCATTGTGCTATGTCCTTTTGCTCTCTATTCTCGTTCCTGTGTCTCTCTATCTTCCATCTTTTTTTTTCTTTCAGCTGGGAGTTGGGCTGTGAATCGGGTGTTGGTGAATTCGTTTTGGCCGTCGCTTCTCCCATACGTGATGGCGATAATGGCAGTACCATACATACCCTTTGGAAGATTTCCCTCTTGCGATACGATTGCGATGCGGGAAGAGAGCGCGCGCCTTCATTTATAGTGCGTCGACGCTCACGCGCGATGGGTGCAATGTGGGCAGTGGAACAACGGATCAAAGATCCATCCCGACGTATGAGCGTAGCCTGTCCTCGCTCTGCTTCGGAGGCTGCACGAAAAAACCCCATCGATGCGGTTTTGTACAGAAACTCAGAATTTGGGCATCACGATCGCGCGAAGTTGACAGGCTTCGCGAACGCGCGTGTGCGCGTGTGCGTATCCGGTGTCCCATTCATTCATTCATTTTACTGCTGCGCCTTTCGGGAGCTTCCTCCCATGCGTTGTGTTGGGGAAGGATCTAGGCGCGATTACCTAGATGCCAGGTGGTTATAGTGCCACCCCTACCTTTCCCTATTTTCTTCGCCTCGGTAACTCGGGGTTCGGGGGAGAGGGAAAATCCTTACCCATTCGTTGCCCATGTCTTGGTTATTAATACGTCGGTGGTCCACCACCTTTGGGGGCTGGACGGCGAGGATGGGGTATATTGATTGCCATTACTCAGCCTGATCGGCGAGCGTCTGCTGTATTCCTTTTCTTTTGGAAGATGCTCAGGCTCTCACGCGTTAGTACTTGCAGTACTTGGGGTGGGGTGTTGAGTTGCCCAGTTTCATATCTCAAATTTGTTTTGTCTCTGGCTTGCATGAAATGTGTTTTTATTTTTATTCTTCATGGCCTCGAACCCTTCTGCCAAGGAATACGGAGTATGGAGACGCCGACGCTGGGGGCGTTGCGCACTGTGTGTCCGAACGATGGTGACGGTGGCACGCACCTCTGGTTCTCCGCCTCGAAAACGCCGAAGCGCTTCTCTTCTACCGAATGAATGGGGTGCATCTCAATCATTGAATAGAGGTCATTGTGCGTCACGACAACTCATGACGGGATGGAATGGGCCTTCATCTATATGATATGTCGTACGCGCGTGCGTCATGGGGTGACGGAGGTTGATGCTACATCTGCTTTGGGTTTGATGTTTACCGTTTTAGACGGCTGCGAGAGAGGCGGGACAGGCGCGGCGATGGATTCCATTGTTGACGATTGGCGTTTGGCTTTTTTTGTCGTTGATTTTTTTTTGTGTTGATGCGTCAAACGCGAGGGCGATGCGCGTTGGACGGTATCTTTCTGGAGAGACTGTGGACGCAGATGCAGGCTAGGCTACACGGAAATTGGGTGCACGCTATTGGGTGGGATGCATCGAGATCTGGTTATGGGCGTATAATTGCCGCGATCACGGGGATCGCCCGGGATGTGAGCGCAGAGAGCACTGCAGAGATTAGCGGTGCTCGCGAGGCGGTGGATTAGCGTTGATGAAGTGGTTTCAAAGACTCGTATTCTCTGTTTGATTGCACTTTGGGCTTTATTTTTGCTGGTGGATTGATTGGATGTATGCTGATGAGGAATGCTTACAGATGCGGAGAAGCTGAAGATGAGCTTGGAGCGGTTCTTTCGACGGCTGGCGGTGGACAAACCGATGACGCGAAACAACTATTTTTTCCAGATGACGCCGGAGGAGAAGGAGGGCAAGATGGATGCAGACGAGCTTGGGTGGGCAGACAGCATGCTGGGGCCGGAGGACGAGTTTGTGTCGGGCGGGGGCCACCGCAACATCAACAAGCCCAGTGGGGGGGACGAGGGGGAGGTAGACGTAGGGCTAGTGCAGATGCGGTCTGAGCGGCAGACGGTGCGCAGACTGGGCCGCAGCGGGGCGATCGCGTTCACGGTGCGGACGTACCTGACGCGGGTGAAGGCGCTCGGGCAGGAGGAGGGCGTGCCAGCGCGTCTTGCGAGCGCTCTGAGGAGTTGGCCCGCAGACGTGGGGGAGTACAAGGGGCAGTTCCGGGGCGGGTGGCACTCTGCGGTCGTAGCGTACATGGATCGGATGACGGCATCTCCTAATGGGGAAGCATCAAATAGCACCAAATAGGAGAGAGAATATAACATCTACGTCAGCAATCGTCATTTTGTTTAGGACCCCCAACGTCGTCACCATGTCACCTAGGAGCAACTCCCGCTCCCCAGACGCTGACAAGTCACGCCGCCGCCAGACACGCTCCGACTTCTACCTCGAGCCCAACCCCTTCGAAGAGTCCTTCAGGGCCCCCTCCGCCTCCAACGTCCGTGCCCGCTCCCCGTCCCCAGACAACCCCCGCTCCCGCCCCCCCTCCGCCCCCCGCTCCGCCTCCCCCTCCCGCCCCGTCCTCCCGCCCCTCGCCGCCATCTCGTCCCCCGCCGACCCTGCCTCCTACTCCTGGGGCTACAATCAGAGCTCCATCAACTCCCTCCGCGCCGGGCCCCTCTCCCCCGCCATGCTCGCCGGCCCACAGCCCCCCCAGGACCAGCAGCAGCAGCAGCAGCAGCAGCATCTCCCCTTCGACCCGGCCTCCTTCCGCACGGGTCTCACCCCCCGCACTGGCCTCACCCCGCGCACCGGTCTCACCCCCGGCACCGGCCTCACGCCCCTCGTCGGCGGCTTCCCCCCCTCCCCTGGCACCGCTGCCTTTCTCGCCATCATGAACGGCGGCAGCAACCCCGCTGCCCCCCAGGGCCCCACCATCACCCCCAACACCCTCAACGCCATCTCCGGCGTCCTCAACGGCACAGGCTCCAACGGCTACCACCAGTCCTCCGCCCCCAACCCTGCTCAGGAGGGCGCCGCCCAGAACTACATCACATCGCCCTCCAACGCCGCCGCATCCGCCGCCAACGGTCTCTTCCTCCTGTCCCAGGCGCACCAGGAGCTCACCAAGCGCGAGGAGGCCCAGGCCCGCGCAGGCAATGCTGCCGTCGGCGCCGCCAACGGTGCAGCCGCCAACGGCAATAAACGCGGCGCCAAGCGCAAGTCCTACGACGCTATCTCCCCCCCGCCCAGCGCCTCTACGACTACCACCCAGGCCCCCCCGCCTGCCCGCGCTGCCTCCAACAAGCGCTCGCGTGCCGCCAGTAACGGCCGCTACAAAGCGTCGCTCCGGGGCGCATCCGAAGATCAGGAGGAGGAAGAGGATGACCAGGATGACGGCGACGATGGCGAAGGCGACCAGGACGACGGCGAGTCCGCCTCCAACGCAGCTGCCCGCCGCGCGAACAAGAAGCCGGAGACGGAAGAGGAGAAGCGGAAAAATTTCCTCGAACGGAATCGACAAGGTATGCTAGAAACATCTGTTTCATTGACGCTCACTGTGCTTATCCGCCACCGCTAGCTGCGCTCAAGTGTCGACAACGGAAGAAAGCGTGGCTTTCCCAGCTGCAGGCAAAGGTCGAATATTTGTCTCAGGAGAACGAGCGGCTCACGGCCGCGCTCATTTCTTCGCGCGACGAAATCTCGCGCCTTTCCGCTCTCGTTGGCGGCGCAGGCGTTGTCAGTGCCCACGCCCCCAACGGAACTGGCCCTGGGGGTCATGGCGTCCAGCCCGTCAGCATGAACGTAAGCCTCTCGGGCAAGTCTAACAGTGCCGCCGCGGTTTCAGGCCCCGGCGGTGGCCGATCGTCGGGATATGGATACTAAACCTCCATCCCCAAATCCAAAATCCCCCGCCCCGCGCGATGTCTGACACGACGCAAGATGAACATTGACGTGCTCACGAAAAAGCTTATTGTACTCACCATGTCCCACTATCCAAAACATCCATCATCCTCATATATTATCTGACAACAGCAAAATCTCCCCTCCCTCGCTCACGCACGGATGCAATTGCTTGCCAAATGATCGCGTCCTTCGTCCAACGGCGCTTGTTCTATATTATCTCTTACCCCGCCCCATTTATCGTCATTGTTGTTTTATCCCTTGGACGGTGTTGTTGAACTTTTAGTACGAACACGCCATGCGCGTACGTTGCTAGCACCTTTAGCACGGACTTGATAACATCTGGCTCTGGCTCCTATTGTTGCGGGAGGATACACGATCTCCCTTCGACTTCACTCTATTCGATCGTACATAATCCTTCGGCGCTGTTCGCGCAGAGACGAGCCTGGTGCTGGCTATGCGTGTGTGGTTTCCATCTTTTTTTTTTTGGTGGCTGTAAATTTTTGCGTTTTTGCTGTGCTTGTGATTCTTCTCTCTTTCGTGTTTTTTTTTTAAATCTCATTTTATTTCTTTTTTGGTTTTCGTTATTTCCTCTCCTGCTCTGTGCCCCTCCTGTCTGATACGTAAACAAGGAAATAAAACAAGTGAAAACCATGCGTTTGCGAGGAGGCGGGGGATTGGGGAGGGGAGAGTGGCCTGGGCCAATGCTCTCGCTGAGCTCGCGGGACTGCAAGCCCATCGGCCTCCCGACGGCGGTCTGTTTCAATTTGGGGGTCTGGGGCTCGGCCGGTGCGAGGCCGCCATCAGCGATCTGACTTGAAGGATATCAAACTCTACATTGGCTGCCCTTCATATTGGGCAGATAGAGAGGCGTAAGTATCTCTGAATCTCTGGTAAGCGTGGCATGGCAGCCTCCGTACTAAAAGTCAACACACGGGGAAGTGCCTGTTACATGTTGCACGACATTTCCGCTTTGCGCGGGCGCCTAAGTTTATCCCATCATCATACTCAGTCGTGCAAAGTTTACATTCTATTCGGCGAATAATTGCTATGTATATCGTTTATTACGAAAATCTAGACGCTCGTAAACCCGTTCGTCAATCATTCGCCGGAAGGTTATTATAACCTAAATGTCTCTCCTTTACCTGGAGCTACATAGAATGCAGGCACTGGTAGCGACGGCACCGACAGAGACCGGCAGTTGTCTATTCTGCATTCCCCGAGCGGTGATAAGCCCTGCATGCACCTCGAGTCGGATCTCTTTCCAGATACTTCCCCTGCTTTTAGACTTTCTCCACAGGGGACGCAACAACATACCCAACGAGCCACCGAATAGAACACCGTGTCTATCTATCGTATGAGACCCTGCGGTACTTTTGTGTCAAAACCGGCCGCACCTGTATATCACTCCATTCCAGAATCAAGGATGGATGTGTGGAGTGGATCCAGTGGTGGACCCTTTCTGAGGCTCACTCGAAGGCACGACTTTGAGGTTTTTAGCTTCCGGTGTCAATCGTCCAAGACACCGAAGCAGGTTTGGGAGTCGACTCAGGTCAAACTGAAGATGCAGCACCGGCCTGCCATGGAACATATCCAAGTGGTAATCTTCCGTTTCCTTTGTTGCGCTGATGACATTTTCTTCGCCCTGCCAATCTCACGGTGATTGGTATAATTGTTATCTACAGTCCGTTTTACAGGTCGGATTTGTGTGGAGGGCCCCTTGATAGGCCCATAATGCCGTATTGGAATAAATGCAAGTCAGTTCGCAAAGCTAATTTTGCGCAAACAGAGCTCGAGAACTATCGCTTCTTCCTGGTCCAGCCCCTCGCCGGTTGCATAAAGCTCGGAAGCTAAGTCGTTCCAACTTCCAACTGCAACATCCTGAATTCTGGTACCAGATCCTATCGTAGCCCACCTCCGTGGACCTCAGACCAATCATCGATATCACCACCATCATCAAGAACAACTCCTCCAAATTAACTTCCACCGCCCTATCGCACAGCTTTCATCACGCAAGCTCGGCCGTCCACCCGTCGGGTCGGTCTCACAAAATCAGTGATCGGAACACGGGGCTGCACTCGCAGGCAAGGCATGGCAGAGAGAGAGAAAAAGTTAAACATAGCAGAACACCGTGCCGCGTCTGCTGATACGCTTCGTGCCCATTTATCTAGATCACACGTACCGGATAAGGAGTTTGATTCCTAACGGAGCCGCTGCCATCTGCCCCAGGTGGCCAGCCAGTGCGGTTTAATCCAGTAAATGAAGTTGGGTGGCTGCGTCTCGAAACACGAAACATGTACGTACGGGTGGGACAAGGCAACGAAGTTCGCCACCAACAGTCGAACAAACAGCCCTATGGTCTTCAGCAATGAATCATCTGCAAATGATCGGAGTCAGAAGCCTTGACAATGTCCGTAGTCCAGATTTGAAGGCTGCTTGAATTTGCGCGACCAAAGGAGCGGGTGATCACCTGAAGTTTTTGCTCTGCAGGTTGCAAGCCTTCATATCACCGCCTCCACGATCTTGTCGGGGGTTGGATGCCTTGAATAGACAGCGTTCCTTATGCCTAATCTGTAGGTTAAATAGACACTGTGGAGTGGGAAGTGTCCTCTGAACAGAGGCCGGGCCATCTGGCCACTTCGACGCTTGCCGTGGTATCGTCGAAAGAAGCTCCCAGAGAGGAGGTCCATGAAACAATGATATTCATTGAAAGAATGCAATGCGCGACAAAGCGGAGCCTCCGATAAATAAAAAATCTGGAAAATAGATTGAAGGTAAAATTAGTGACTGATTAAAGTTCGAGGAACAACCAACTTCTAAAATACAAACTGGCCTGCGAGTAAGGTAATAAATTTCAATCCTGGCCATGTCCAACTCCCAGAGGTAATAGATATGTTTTGCCCATGCTTCGGGCATTTGTATTAGAATTATCACCACTTGAGACTGTCGATGTCAATTTGTCTGAACGCAATGGCTAAAAGCAAAATTAGGAAGGTAATAATAAGGACAATGATGAACGCCCATGCTTCATAAGAGCGTAAGTAGAATCTCAAGCGTGAATCACTGGATCACTTACAAGAACCACCAACGACGCTTGGTATACTGACAATTCGAATTGTGTTGTCGGCACTCCCCGACACAAGTAGTGTCGTTGAAGAATTGAATTTAATAGTCGTTGGAGGAAATTCGTGAGCTTTCAATATTGACACTAAAGGCTAAAGATAGATTTCAGTCTCGTTACACCCTTGAAAGATAGAATGGCAAGTCAACATACACTGAGTGTCTTGGTGTCCAACATTCCGATGGACAAATCAGAGGACCCACATCCTAAAAATCGCCCGTCCGGACTATAAAAAGATTTTGGCCATTTAGATCAAATACCGACAACATGATTTACTTACCTCATGTCCACGCAGGTAATGCTTCTGTCACCTATCTTGCGATATCTATCGACGGTCCACGTCCGCGTATTCCATTTCAATACAAAGGCCTGACGAGATGTGCTTTTGCTCTTCTTGGAGCGCGGTGTGGTTGTATTGATTATGGTGAACAATACACCAGCATCAATAGGATGGTACCTTGTAAAAGTAAAGTATGAGGGAAATTTATCAATCGCGAATTAAAGGAAATACCTAGCAGCTCGGAATGTGCTTCCTTCACCCGTGAAAGATGGAAGCAGGGCAGTATGTTCCAATTCTAGAGCTTGCAGCTTCTCGGCAGATCCATCAGCATTGACTTTGGTTTTCTTCTTGCCTTTCTTTGTAGACGGAGAAGTATTGGGCCTGTCTGCAGAAGTTATCGAATACGCGAAAAGATTATGCGTCGTGGCGACAACTAGCTGGAAGACAAATGAGCTAGGCGACGAATACGGTATAGAATTGGCAAACCAAGTCCGTCGAAAGTGTAACATCGTATATTTCTCTGTCGGTATGAATTGGTAGAGCAATAGGTATCAGAGAGGGATATGACAGAAGTGTCAGCTATGACAAAGAAATATACATCAGTTACATATTTGAGACTTATAGAAAACATTGAAAACAAACATCATGAGAACCCGCTACTGCGAGGAAAGTGCCATCCGGAGACAAAGCCGTCACTTTCTATGAACCATCAGACCAAAGGAATATCCAAGCGGTTTAGAAAAACGTACCTGATAGTCATCTACATCATTTCCGGTCAACGTGCTTTGCGCTTTGAGTAGGTTAATTCTATGGACGCGTTAAACGTCATCATTCCAAGGACCGAAGTAATTGAAACCCACTTTGAATTCGAAATATTGAATGTGCGGCAATTTTGATTCTCCCCTTTCTCGAGCTTCTCCAAAACACTGTTTACTCCACAGATGATACCTTGGCTCTGATGATAAGCGTAAGCAACGTAACAGAAGGCGGCTCGAATGGCATTACTTCAAGGTGTGCTGCCATGCTCATAGGAGCATCCTCTCCTTTCTCGAGTTCAAACTCGTCCTTCAATTCAATAGAGCGGTCTTGGGTGACATCGTAGAGTCTCTACAAAACGAAGTAAGTTCACCAACTGTCGCCAGATAAAGAGGGTACTGACTAGTTTATTCTTAATTCCGCTGCGTGAAGCACCACCTCCGCCCCCCAAGACTAGTTGACTGGGTGATAGAAATGCAGACGAGTAGACAGGAAAAGAAGGCATAGAGTGTTGTGTATGTCGGGGACGCATTTTAACGCGAGGATATGCAAGCGATTGTAGGTGTAGAGGAGCAATCAAGTGACAAGTCAAGTCAACAATGGGCGTTGCTCGAGGTGCAGTGACGTGAATAGATCATGTGATCATACGGCCTTTCCGGGCCGTCCTTTGACATCAAAGAACAGGCTGATCATAATCATGAAGTCATAAATTGAAGAGGCTGATAGGTGCATCCTTTGCCTGAGCCTCCTGTTAGCAGCGTGTCGCGAAACTGTTCAGGAGGTATTAATGCCAAGTGAGATGGCAGGTGCTCTCCGCAAAATTCAGTGTTGGGAGAACTTCATATTACATACTTGATACATACTTTGATTTACGCGTGTGACCGTAATTAAAATCAGGCCAGGTAATATGACTTTGCGACTTACTAGACCTTACTTGTATCAATCATAGAGTCAAATTGATAATATTGTTTCCTGACTGAAAGTTGAGGGCGCACGCCGCAACCTGAAAATCGGCGAAGCCTAACTATAAAATGTCATCACGATAGAAATACAGACTGGAATAGAATACAATGCAGGAACAACATCGTGATAGCAAATAAAAGGAATGAAAACCATTACTGAGTTGAAGAAGGAGGTGGTCCGAGGACTACGTCAAGTTTTGTTGCAAGTTTAATTATTTCCTTTTCGATTGCAGAGATATGGGTTTGACTAGCAATATAGGTGAGAGAAATTCATATATCAATCAATTGCGATACTCACTCGATATTAGATCGTTGTCCATATTCAAAGGCTTGAGAGAACCCTAGACTTTCTGACCTTTCTAGTTGTTTTTTGTTCTTTTGAGACTCCTTCTCGGCGATTGCTCGAAGAGGGGGAAGAACCCGAGCATATTCTTTTTCAAGCTGTTTGGAATAGAAATTACAAGGTATTAACAGATTAAAAGCAAAAAGACACACCATTCGTGTTCGGGAGACCAAAGAATCATCATCATATCGTCCTCGCCCAAGGATGTCTTCCTTCATTCGTTTAAGCTCTTCAAACCATTTGCTTTCATGTTCACTCAGCTCAGGTGAAGCCTTTCTCATTAACGCCTGGAGCAATCTATCCAAACGGGCGAGAAGGTCTTTCTGTTCGGCTTGCATATTGACAAATCTGTCACTGGTCGCTTTCCGTGTGGGTCCTTTCAATTTCTCAATGGTGTCCTCCATCTCTTTGCACTTGGCTACTTGGTGCATGAGTTCCCTTTTCTGCAAATTTATTTGCGCCAGCGCGGCTCGGTAGGCTATTTGCAACGTGTTCACTTGTGAACTTATCTCGGCAACAGTTTTACCCATAAAGCGTAAGGTGTCGGGGGTGAGCATAAATTCCTTTAAACCAGATGCAGGAAGCGATAATGTTGGTAAGCTAGGGAGACCGGAAGGATTTGCGACGATTGAAGGTGGTGTATACGGTTCTGGGCCGAGAAGAGAGATATAACTCGGAGGACCATCCACAGGTATTAGCCACTTGCTCTTTGCGATGGGTGAGGAGCTAGTACCATGTGTGGTGATTGGTTTGAGTGAATTCGATTCTATGCGCATATTTAAGGGGAAGGTGGTCACTCGCATCGCGGAGGTAAGAATAAGAATACAGTAGTTCAGGTAAACATCGTTGGGTATAGCGACGGCGATGACAGGATTTGAGCATCTAAGAAAATCATAATCAACAGAAAGAAGCCATATAAAGAACGGTCAACGAACTTTCGTTCAACGGAAAAGGTGCTTAGAACGGGTCGGACGGTTGTCATTGTCTCTCCTTCGAGAACTTTTTTGAGAACTGACTCGTCCTCGTTTTCATCTTGAAGAGCCGCTGATAAAGTTTCGAGAATGGGAGCTATGTCTAATGCATGCACCCCAAAGGCATGATATACATAGAGAAGGTCGTCATGGAGGGGATCAAGCAAGAAAACAGGGTGGTTGGCTTGCAGCAACTCTGTCAACGGGGCGGAATCACTAGTGCTTGTAAGCTCCTTCAAGCCCTTGACAAGGCCAAGATCAATGCTCTCATAAACTGCAAGCATTGGCAAGTCTCGGCTTGGAATCTAAAGGCGTGATGAGCCACGGCGATAGAAAAAATAGTAAAGTTTACGACTTGTTTGGTGTCCCACTGCGCCTCGACCTTGTCGACATCGAGAAAAAGATCCACTTTTCCATCTTGATATGAAACAAGGATGATACCCAAATGTTCCGTATCTGGCACGTCGTCTTCGTTATCAATAAATCCAGCCCTAAATGCAAGATATGTGATATCTGTCGCATCGCCGCCTTCGCTGTCCTGAAGGGTTCTCGGCGAAGGCTGGAGCAGGAAAGGGCCTTGCCGTAGCGGTGTCGATTTGATAGTGGTTGGAGGATGTACTGATACGCATTTCGACACAGCAGGAAAGACTATACCGGGAGGTAGTTGTTTGACAAGGGCTGTAATATATTTGTGCTGATAATCATAGATTGTTGAGAGGCTTCTGGAGGTGGTTGTGGCTGCCCGAAGAAATTCTTGCTTGGCTGAGATGAAACACTCCAAGGAATGTATATAAGCAGAAGGTATGGAGCTAAACTTAACAATTAGATGACGATCTGGAGGGAAAAAAGACAAACGTACGCGTTTTGAGGCATATAGGGACAGACACAATATATGTCGCCAGACTTCATGACTGCGTATATGGTGAGAGGTCCCCAATCGGCTCTGCCCTGTCCGAATGTGAAAGATGCGACCTCTCTTTCAGAATTATCCACACCCAAAAACGATTTTGATTTTTTGTCTGGAACAAAGGAGATAACTTGTTGTGGTTCTTCTGTATCGTTTGATATATCGTATTCTCTGTGTATAGATTGTAAGAATATGGAATATATATATGCGTGTCTTAATATACCTAAGTTTCCCGTCCACCGTCATAACCAATAATGTCGACCCAGCTTCACCCCATGGATGCCATTCAATCTTCGCTATTGGCGCTGAATTGTCTGATGCATGGTAGAATTGTCCAATCTGAATAGCCCTTAAAGAGAACAATGTTGGAAAAATTGATTAAAAGGAGGTCGGTAGGATACATACTTGCAATCCAATGCATCGGAAACTAGTCTGCTGTAGCCAGGACGAGGCAGAACTATGGCTGCGATTTGGAATGCCCCTGCGACCGCCAATAATTTACCAGTGGGATTCAAGGCGATTTGGTGGATTTCAAATTGGACGTTCGGGATATGAAGAGTCTAAGAATCGCGATTCAATTTCGCGACCGCGCAGCATAATTCGACGAGTACATGCCTTGTACGATTTCCGGATGCTACGACTTAGTTTGAGGTCGCCGAAGGACGACATCCTTATTTCCTTTCCAACAGCGACTATAAGATCCGAGTCTTTCAGAATCATAGTTTGGCGCCTCCCTGAGGGCGCCAGAGGATCCTCTTGTGGATTAGAATTAGTGAAGTTGAATAATGTGTTTGTAGATAATTCCAAGGGGTTCATCGCTTTTGGCAGTTGTTCGTACGATTTAGGTAGAGAGAATATTGGATGGTCATGGAGCAGTTTAGCCCATTCTTCGTTGTCGGCCATGTCGCTGGCTTGGGGAAGGAGCGAGTTTCAGACAGTGGTTGTTTCTCCGTTTCATTTGATACAATGAGTCGAGCGTGACGCGCCTGTATATTCCCACGCTTGACTGACGCGTTCTAGTTGCTTGCGCGTCCCATCAGAGGCCAATCGAAATCTCTACCATTCACCATGACCTCAATCGGCACAGGCTACGATCTCTCTGCAAGTACCTACTCACCAGATGGACGCATCTTCCAAGTGAGTACGTCTCTCCTACCCTACTCGATAGGCGTCTTTACAACCTTCCTATTTGAATAGGTGGAATATGCCAATAAAGCAGTCGAAAACTCTGGGTGAGTAATGACAGAGCCTCACTGCATGTCCATCTATCTGACATTATCTCTGCGATTAAAAGGACAGCCATAGGGCTCAAAGTCAAAGATGGTATTGTGTTAGCTGTGGAGAAGCTGGTCCATTCCAAGCTGCTAGTGCCAGAAGCGAACCGTAGAATTCAAACAATAGATCGGCATATTGGCTTGGTGCGTTTTGGAAATTCTATGTCGCCTACTGCGAACTTATGGAGCAATTTGACAGGCTACTGCAGGTCTGCTCGCTGATGGCAGGCATCTTTCCAACCGAGCCCGTGACGAAGCCTCTAACTATCGTGAAACCTACAATTCGCCTCCCCCTCTGAAGGTTCGTCTACAGCATAAATCATAACAATTATGTGTCTGAATTATATCTTCAAGAATATTGCAGATCGTCTTGGACTATATGTACAGGCATATACATTGTATTCCTCTGTTAGGCCTTTCGGCATCAGCACGATATTGGGAACGGTCGATCAAGATGGTCCTGGACTGTTCGTCGTAGAGCCTAGTGGTGTTTTCTTCGTAAGCTTTCTCTGCACCATTTTTATGCATATTCTGATTATTTGAAGGGCTACAATGGCGCTGCAGTAGGCAAGGGCCGGCAGTTGGCCAAGACGGAATTGGAGAAACTCAAGTTACCCGAACTTTCCATGCGGGAAGCAGTGATGGAGGCTGCAAGAATGTATGTCCGTTGTCTTTCCTGTTTGCCTTGTCTAAACACGTGAATTATAGCATTTATCTGGTACATGATGACACGAAGGAAAAGGAATTCGAACTGGAAATGTCGTGGATAGGCCCCGAAAGCAACAATCAGCATGTACACGTACCCAAAGATCTTTTCCAGGAAGCTGAGGCTGCAGCTAAGGCAGCCCTAGAGAACTTCGAGTAGAAATCGGTGACAACTTGTCTTGTAATATATCCCTGGCTATCTTTCCATGACAACAATACCATCAGAATGCAATGCATTGGCAAATAGGACCTCAAAAAACAAAATTACACTATCTGCTCTAACTCACGTGCGTATGTCAAAGACGCTGTTATGAGACGTTGCTTTGGTATCTCCATCTTTTCTTCCCCTTTTCGCTTAAAAATAATCGTGTTCGCCGTGAGATCCAACTGCCAGCCACGCTAAAAGAGAGAATTATTTGAATGAATGAAACTTTTCATCTGGAAGTTAGAATGACATACATTTTTTGCGAAATTCATAAGTTCGCCTTTCGAAGTGAAGAATAGAAGTTGTCCGGCCTCTTCTAGAGGAAGGCTCTCATAGGCAGCCTCTTCACAGCTGGCAATTTCATTCCTGCATGTTTATATATCAGTGTTATGCTCAATTCGACCTGGACATAAATTACCTGATGGTGCCCATCAAACTATCCACGAAGAACTTATACTCTTCAGCAGGAGCTTGCTCTCTTGCGTTCCAGACTTTGCTGTAGCTTCCTTCCATAAGCCACCGTTCCAAATTTACGGGGTGGCTGATGTATTTGTTTTCTGCAATTACGTCTGCATCGAGGCTTTCAAGAGTCGTGTGGAAATCGGCGATGCGATTTTGAGTAAGGAGGCGGATAAGATTGAGACCACGAATGGGATATTCCCTCTTTGAAGGAGGCAAGGATTCACTGCAGATAATTGTTGGAAATGGTCCATTAATTGCCCCGACATAATTCGAAATACCTGTAATCCGTATAGAAGGTCTGCAGTTGTGAAAAGTATCGGTCGAACGAAGGTACATCGCGACTTCGGATGCTAACATATGCACCAATTTCTAGGATTTCACCTGCAGGCCGTGATCAGTAGTCGGGTCGTTAGAGTAGACGCGCATATACGTACGAGCAACAACGAGGTCTCCTAGATTGACATCGCCTTGGGGAAGTAACAGTCCAGCTTCAATTAGGCCGATCTACGAGGGTAAATGAGCCAGGACTAGATACTGCCCGAGGAGCCACCCACACCTTCAGTTTATTCAGAACGACTGTACATTTCTTGAGATCGGAGGGTTCCTGCTTGAACGCGCGGATGAGTTCTTCGTAGAGAGTCTTGAGTTGGGAGGACATGAGAAATGCGGGGAGAGTGAAGAGAGATGATGGTGGAAATTGTACAACTTTGTACTTACAAACGGGGACGCGTGTATGTATGAGACGCGTCAGCTCTGATCACTTCCATAACTGGCCTTAAAGTTGCTCATCATTCACTCTGCTTTCCTCCCACTCACTCACAAATCCTCGAAACTCCAATGGATCACATTGACTGGAACCGTCTCAAGACCGGCGAGGTCAACCTCGGCGTATGTGTTGCCTGCCAATGTCCTGATTTGTGCTAAACAAATTCGTTTAAAGACCTCGATTATGGCTGTCCAATTCGACGGAGGGGTTGTTGTCGGTGCTGACAGTCGCACAACGACAGGCAGCTACATTGTAAGCATTGTATGTAACTAATTCAGCCCGATTCTGATGTCTTCGTAGGCTAATCGCGTTACGGACAAACTCACCCATGTCCATGACCGCATCTACTGCTGTCGCTCAGGCTCGGCAGCCGATACCCAAGCCGTTGCAGATATTGTCCATCAGCATCTGCAGATGTACAGGTAAAGGCCAGCTCTGGAGAGTTATGTGGATAGATCGTTGATGCGTGAACTCTAGTCAAACTGCAGGCAAACCACCATCAGTCCACACCGCCGCTGCCGTATTCCAGAAGTTATGTTATGAGAATAAGGATGCGTTGAGTGCCGGTATCATTGTTGCGGGATGGGATGAGGCCCATGGGCCAAGCGTGTACAACATCCCTCTCGGCGGTGGTCTGTTCCGACAACCATGGGCTATCGGAGGTTCGTTGTCATTTCTTTTAATTAAGCGTCGAAATCTCATACTTTACACAGGTTCGGGCTCAACGTATGTTTATGGATACTGCGATGCTACGTACAAGGAAGGCTGGGGACGCGATGAAACAGTGGAATTTGTCAAGAACAGTAAGTCATTGATCGTTGTTCATTGCGGCATTTGTTGATTGTCAATGTATTTTAGCTCTTGCCCTTGCTATGTCGCGCGATGGATCCTCTGGAGGTGTTATTCGTATGGTCGTGATTACGGAAGACAGTGTTGAGCGGCTGTTTGTTCCTGGCAATGAGCTGCCAAAATTCTGGGAGGGCCATGAAGTTTTGGCTGCTGCACTCCCTAGGAAGAAAGGTGTCCCTGATGTTGTCCCTATGGCGGTCGAAGCATAAAATCCTCATGTATATCTATCAAGTGTATTGCAATTGATATGTTTTCACCACTTCGTTGATGTGATATACATAAGATTAGGATTATCATTAGTCAAGGGGATACTTTAAAGTCTGAATCGCGTCTATCGTCCACCCATCCCTCGCTTTCGTACATCCGTAACCTCCATAGCGCAAGGGCTACAGCAGCTACATCGCCCCGTTTGGCAGTATAAGGATCAGAGCATAGTAAGAAAGCACGGCTCGCATTAGTAGAACCAGTTTCTTTTTCTGGACTAGTTGACAGTGAGGGGTTGCGTGCTGTTTGCATGAGTTGGTAAGATCTATCTGCTTCTAGTACGCGCAGCAGTAGGGTATGGAGAGTAGCACGCTGCGAGCGGCTAGGGAATGCAGATATACCATTGTACAGAGGAACTCTGAGCGTAGGCAATGTGCTCGGTAGAGAACCACTGACTGCATGCAATCTTGCTGGCAGAAGAGTAGAGACGGCTTGACAGTCTGTTGAATATTCTTCGTCATCCGGAGGCAAGGGAGACATGTTATTCGGAGGCCGTTCCATTATGACTGGATCTGCATCCAAGGGAGGGACTACGAGGACCGCCGCTGCGTTATTATATGGGAGAGTTTCTGTAGAATTCATCAACTCCCATTCATCGGTCGTCAATAAGCGAAGGATAGCATCAGAATTGCCATGATCTAGGCTGCAGCGAACCGTATTTTCCAGCTTTTCCGCAAGCAATTCGAACTCTTGCAGAACACGAAGCCGGAGAAGGTGAGCAATATGTTCAGGAACGCGAGGACTTGCAACGACGCCTGGAGATGCAGGATTGTGAAAGCCTTTCTGGGTAGTCTGCCCAATGATTTGTCGCCAGCACAAGGCATAGACGGCACCTCCAGATCTCTGGCGGGAGGCATATTTGGGGTGTAGAAGTCCATCGGGGACTAATACTGATGCAGGCTGGGAAGTATGTTTTTTATCGTGGAGTACGGAAGCTGGGACGCGTACTGGGACAAGACGTACAAGGAGGTCTGCATATTAATCATGAGCAAACACGAACTGGCACATTGGAAAATAAAGATAAAAACATACCAGACGGTAAATGACGACCTGTTATAGCACACTTCCGCAATGGAGACGTCAACATTCTCACTGGACAATATATGAAGAGGTGGAAATTTTTTCTGAGCAGTGATATTCACATACAATATGGATTAGCCCACCATCCAAATTCTTTTGCGTTCATTCGTCGAGGGGCATCCGGTTTACGCGAAGTTTTCGAGGCAGTAGATGGTCTAGGAGGCAATGTCTTGTGCCGAATATAATCATTGGCGTTGACGATGGGATTGTCGGGTGCTAGGAGGAGAGATGTATGAGGATGATCGGCGGGACTGCATGAAGGAGCTGGGGGAACGGCTTTGAATAGTGACTTGGGCTTTTTCCTGCGGTTCAGGGAGGGAGACGCGAAATACTTTTCTGAATTGGCTTGGACTGCGATTTTCTCGATGAGACGGGGTAATATTCGCGTCATGATACGCGTATAGGTGCTGGGATCAATGGACAAGACTTGTAGGTTATGACTAAGCTGGTGGCGGACACAGCGGCAGGGTTCCAGCGCTCAGCTTCGAATGTCACTATGGACGTGTATAAATATCCTCTTCACCTCAGAATCGTATGGCAGCCCTTATCAGCAACACCAAAAGCCTCTGGCGCAGATCCATCAGGCTGAAGCATTCCCCTCCCATGGACACCGATTCCTCACACCCAAATTCCGACCAGTTCGTTACATTGGCCGTCGTTGGCTGTGGTCAACGCGGAAAGGTATTCAAAGAGAAATTGTATACGTGCTTATCCCACTGATAATGACATGCAGGCGTACTCTAAATACGCTCTAACCTGTCCAGAGCGTTGCAAAGTTATTGCCATCGCTGAGCCACGTCCCAATACACGCAAGAACTTTGCAAATCTCCACAAGGTGGATAAGACCCTTATTTTCGATACATGGCAAGATCTCCTCTGTGCTTCCGCAGAAACAATCAGTACCATCGGCAAGCGTCTAGCAGATGCAGTTATCATCGCTGTTCAAGATCATCTGCATGCTGAAGTCACCGCCGCATTTGCTCAGCAAGGCTATCATATCCTCTGCGAGAAGCCAATGGCAACAAGCATTAGTGACTGCTTGCAAATGGAACGTGCCATTAAGGATGCTGGAATTATTTTCGGGATGGGGCATGGTATGTCGCGATCTAATTAGACAAGGCATTCTCTAAAGATTTTCAGTTATGCGCTACTCTCCGTACAGCAAGGAAATTACAAATATTATTCGTACAGGAGAGCTGGGCGAATTGATAAATGTGGTACAGGTTGAACCTGTGGGCCACTATCATTTTGCCCATTCTTACGTTCGCGGAAACTGGGCAAGCGAAGACAAGAGCTCGTTCTCATTAATGACGAAATGTTGTCAGTGAGTACTGCCCCCTTTCCGAGTCTGGCGAACCGCGAACCCTAATATCCTTATTTTCTGTAAGCGATATTGACCTAATCTGTAACTGGTTTACCCCCGCTGTACCGGTGAAAATATCATCATTTGGATCGTTAAAGCACTTCCGTAAAAATGCGAAACCCGAGGCTGCTGGTAACGCCACACGCTGTTTAGAATGCCCAATAGAGAAAGAATGTTCTTACAGCGCTAAACGAAGTACATCCTTCAGGTCTCCTTGTTTAACTAATATAGCGGCTTATCCGTTTTCCGTTTAGTTTATCTTGATCCCGTAGCGCACGGAAATACAGGATGGCCTGTTGAAACGATCGTCGATGGCTTGCCAGACTTGGAGAATGTCGCTTTTGCTCTCAAGACTGGCCCATATGGTCTGTGTGTCTATGAAAGTGCTAATGACGTCTGCGACAATCAAGTTGTCAATATCGAATTTTCCAATAGCTCTACTGCGTCTTTTACGATGGTAGCTTTCACATCGGCTATTTGTGATAGGCAAACCAGGCTGCACTTCAGCCATGGTGAAATCATCGGAGATATGAAGACGTTCACTGTGAATGACTTCCGGAAGCAAACTTCGAAAGTGCACCACCCACAAAGTGAAGGTGGAGGCCATGGTGGTGGAGATACCGGCCTCATATGTTCCTTTGTCGACGCTATTGGTGCCAAGGAACAGGCATTATTGGGGACTGACATTGATGATGTCCTGAAGAGCCATTTGAAAGTTTTTGCCGCAGAGTCCAGCAGAAAGGAAGGTACAGTGGTAGACTGTGTCGCCTTCGAGGAGCAAGCTAGGAAACTAGCTCTCAGCGTTCAAGCAAGCGAACAGTAGGGATAAGTAATTTACAGCAGGAAAGAAAGAGCAAGTCGTCTGACACAAATATTGTTCAAGTTCCCTGCCCTGGAATGCTCCACACTGTGTTTCTTAGCTATTACTGTGTGTCGTTATGCTTCTTTCTGATTTCTCATGTCCAATTTACCAACATCTTGTTTATACCATCGCTGTGATCTAGTCGCTTAATTTCTCTCTTTTCTTATCTGATTCTATAGCCACAAGTCGTTATCCTGGTTGAAAATTTTGTTCTAACACAAATTCACTTTTTGTCATACTATCTAAATACATAGCTCATCTTACATGATACCACAAACCATTAATGCTTCTTGGTTAAGCGTGGTGTGATCTTGCTGGCAGCCTTCCCCTTAGGCAACTGGGTTTTTGCTTTGGTTACCCAATTTTGAATGGGGTGTGAGGCAGCTGCCTTTGCACGGTGGGCAGCCTTGGGTGTCTTGGAGGCAGTCCTGGACTTGGTCGTGTGCGCACCGTGAGCGCCCTTTGCGATGTGTGCGACCTTGCCACTCTTGGGAGTCCTCAGTTTGGATGTGTGAGCCCCTGCCTTGCCAGCATGAACTGCCTTGGTTCCGTGGGCAGCTTTACCAGCAGCGTGAACCTTGGCGCGCACTCCGTGTGCTTTGGGAAAAACCTTCGAGAGCTTGGAATCATGTCCCGCACGGGCGGCACCCTTGACAGCGGTTCTAGAATGAGTCGCTCCCGGCTTAGAAACACGACCAGCCTTGACATGGCCAGCGGCCTTGGCAGAGACGGCCTTATGACCAATACTATGTGCCCTGCCAGGGGTAACTTTGGTCTGGTGTCCTAGTTTCGCGCCTGCTTTGGCAGCAGCGGCCTTCTTTTCCGCAGCTTTCTTTGCGAAATGGTTGGCTGGTAGCTTGCAGGAATTGCGGCGAGAGAGATACATGAGCTATAAGTCAGGATGATTGGTGTCAGAGACTATGGGTTGAATAAGCAATCAAACGCCTTACCTGATCGTCATCACCCTCAACCAGAGCTCTAACGTAGAGGTGTACAATCACGTCTGCGGAGAGCGCCTGGTTGTGAACACAAGCTTCCAAACACTCTAAAAGATTTGTGTAAGATTCGTTGATTTATCGAGTAAACGTCAGACGTACGCATAGGATTCTGCATTGTGATGCATGTTCGGGGAAGAATCCCTGACGGCAGTAAAATCCTTGTCAGCATTGACATGAGCGACAGTCTTGTGCATATTGTGGTTTGATGTATCTAAGATGATAGAGTTAGTTTCTTGAAGCCCTATTACAGAGAAGTTTGCACTAACAGCCCGTCGCCCGATGGCTTGGATGCACCATCATGGGGCCGAATGATCTTGCCGCTCTTGTTCACGTCGTCTCCTGTTTTTGACAACTGGTGTGTGGCTTCGTGGATAATAGTTCCAGCACGACCTGCATCATTCAGTGGGGTACTACCAGAACCTGAAGAACTGCTTAATAACATCGCCCGTGCATAAAAATCAGCATTTAGCCCACCATGGAATTCCTTGCTGAATTGGGCGTGGCCTGCAGTCCAAGGCTTAGTGTCATCCTTAGACCACGGAACAGCAGCGATTTCTCCATTCTTGAAGGGGTGAGTAGCTACTTTCGCCTTGATATAACCGTGTTCAAGACGGGATATTGTCTTATCGACCTCATTGACGTCGGCATTCTTTCCGAAAGAAGCCTCGTACAGCGCCTTCGCCTTCGCATCGCCGGCCTTATACTTGTTGAGGCCTTCCCGCATTTTGGTAACTTGGGTGTGAGCTGACATTGACTAGTTAGAATGGTGATACTGAGGAGATTTTTGCAGATCGCTTACCTTGCGCCGTAGCAGTATCAAGCCTTCCTTTGTTGGCTTGTTCGCCAGCTGATAGTCCAGTAGTCTTGTCATATTCAATACCGAGAGGAACAGCAACAGCGACTGAAGACACAAAATCAGTCCACAATGTAATATGAATTAATCAGGAACATACCTCGGATAATAGCAAGAGTCAAAATGAATTTAGAGGACAAGAAAAGCATGATGGCCTGCACCTGAGGAAGCGAGTTAGTATCTGCAGACAGTCGGACATGGCATATGCTTACCTGCTGGATTTTTTATGTCAAAGAGTGTGTTAAAGGGAATCGACCGGCGACTGGGGTTCCACAATTCAAACCCTCGCATTATATATGCGACAAGTAATGGGCAAAAAGTTCCGTTAGCTTCTTTCGAAACGGCTCCGACTGGAGGAGCAAGGGGAGGAATGATAGCATTGAAAGGGAATGATGAGTTCCTAATGGGTTCAGTATCACCAGATAAAAGGTGCCTGGTTTGTCCTGTGAACGGGCTCCATCGGAGAGGAGAGGAGTGGGAGCCCCGTATGCAAAGTACACTAGTGTAGAGTACTTTGAGTATGCCCGAACATTGTCAAATATCTTGAAGCCAGTGCTTGTATGTCGACAGACAAAAGAACCATGGGATAACGATATTCAGAGGGAGATGTTCGTCATATGTTGCAGGACCGAAAGCAGCATTCGACATAGTACCAACATAGAGAAAGGCAAGCATCGCAAATGCATCGATACTATAATCAATTTGATTGTTGATTCAATCTGAATCAAATGATCATGAAGGATAATAGGGGCGCGTGCGCAACGTCAACGTTCGTCGTTGATCATGTTTCAACCATGCTTCACTGCTTATCACAAACATGATAAGTAGTCGCCGATCCTGCGGCCGAGGGCACTTGCAAACACTCTGCGATGGCGCAGCCTCTACCCGACACAGCGTTACCACCGGAGCTCCTCAGGGAAATCGTGAAAATTCTGCCGCTTGAAGATCAACGAACACTTACTCTCACATCGCAAGCCATCCGGATTCAGGCGCTGCCCTTCATCTTTGGGCATCTACGTTACACAGGCTACGGGATATCTGCGAAAGTGAGAAACATAAATCAAGCGAGCCAAGATGTCAAAGATGTCATAAGGTTTGTTCTTATAAACCGCAAAGCGTGTCTGTTCTGACACTTACTTTATTCAGAAAACTCGAGCTCAGCTCTCGCGCACTGGCGATCCGAGAGGACGACAACAGTGCCGATATCTTTGAATTCCTCAAAACCCTTCCTAATTTGCAGGCCTTTGAATATCGTCAAATGGGACCTCTTATATCATTCTCAAAAATATCTGACCTTATTTCATCTCTTCGACACGCACCTCTTGTCGAGCTCGGGCTTCATACTGGAATCTATAATTCAGTTGAAGGGCCGCCCGTAGTTGGGCTATCTGGCTTGCAAAAGCTATCCATTAGTTGGGTCTCGAGCGATAGTCCTGACGAGCATGGTAGTTCGGTGGCTCACCTGTTCGCACTCATCCAGCCATCACTTATGACTTTGGTCGAGCTCGTCATCGATTATACCCCAGAAGAACTTAGCACTCCCCTTGACTTGCTCTTGCTGAAACCTGCTGGAAGCACCTTGCAAGTTTTCGAATATGCCCTCCAAAGTCTCGACGAAACAATACTTGACATCATCCCAGAGATATTTCCTAATCTCACCAAACTTTCCATCACTTGGGATAATGTGTTCGAGGATCACTCCGTTTTGTGGAAGGTAAATACATTTCATGAGACCTTCAAGGTGCCTCACTGATGTATAATGATAATATAGGATACCCATATCTTGTCACTGGCGAAGAATAATAACCTTATTGATCTGACGTTGTCCTCAGACTTTGAGGTTAATGCTGAGGACACAGTACGGGCGGACGATGATTATGCTTGGTTTATCCGAAGCTATACGAGGCGTCTCAAAGCAACGCAGGACATTGCCTTGGCCTGTTCAAAATTACAGCGATGCAGTTGGGTCCAAATGCGCATCGGAATGCGCAACATCTCGATGATACACCCATTTATCATTGAAGAGCAGATATCGGATGGAGAATCAGCTCGTATTGTGCGGGGCGTCAAACAGAACTGGATGGGTAAAGACCAACTTCATTGGGTTGACAATAGTGTCATACAATGCAAACTGGAGGATCTACCTGGGAACATCATTGGCGAAAACGATCCGCCGGAGGAGGAGGAAGAAGTCATCCCATAGCTTCAGTTCGCATTGACACCAACGCATTGTAGCCATAAAATTCTATGTAAATTCGGACGTTACATATATAAGGGATACCGAGTCATCGAAATATATTCCCTAAAACGCGTTGAATTTTATTCTATAGTGGAAGAAGGCTGGAAAGAAATAAAGACCACCTCCGATTCAATTGTTGTGTCTTGACTGGGATGCCCAGACTATGCCCCTTCAATGTCAACGTTCAACACTATTCCACTGCGCACTGCGGATGAACTGCGCCTCCCTACTTCCCGGAAGCTCATAGCCTGACAGCATTGGCTGCGGATTATAGGTTACATCGACGGTATATCAGTTATAAAACCACGGCTGCAGGTTAAACTATCCCATTTCACAACTCGAAGGCAACAACTGACTATGTCGACCCACACACACGCTGCAGAAAAATACCTCGACTTTCCTGACGGTCGAATCCTCGCGTACTCTGACATTGGCAATCCTTCGAGCTCTTCCGTTGTTATCTTTTTTCACGGCGTTTTCAACGTCGGTGCAGTACGTCGAATGTGTCCAGCGCTAAGCGATAAAGGAGTCCACTATGTCGCCCCTACCCTCTCTGCCTGGGGCAAATCCTCCCCAAGACCAAAACATATACCATACCACATTGCCCTCGCTGCAGATATAACGGCACTCATCGAACACCTCCATCCCAATGATCCCAATCTCAAAATATACATTTCTGGAGGGTCATACGGCACCGTGCCTGCACAAATGCTATACGGCGCACCATTCAATATCTTTCCTCTTGGACGTCGCGTCGCAGGATGCTTGTTGATGGCCCCGATATCGCCTCTCGAGATCCACAAGGATTGCGTGAAAGATATGAGCACAATGACATATTTCTCGATTGGACCACCTTCCCAGTACATTCCCTTCCGACTCGTGCAGCACCTTTCCTCTGTAGTATTCAAGAAGACGACACGCACTATCGATGGTGCAGAAGCTTTTCTCCGTGCGCAGATGTTTGATACAATGGAGGACGAGGAGAAAGTCAATTTTGCGAAGTGGAGAGAGGAATATCACGTCGAAGAAGGCGAGCTGGAGCGAGACTTCGCGGAAATGATGGTTAGGAGTGTCGCCAACACATGGGAAGGATTTTACGAAGTATCAGATGTCATTCACGGGGACTGGGGCTTCAACCCTGCTTTACTCGATGAGGCCCATCATGTTGACCGTCCGATACTTCTCATCTCTTCCGATGGAGACAAGATGACACCAGATGCAATGGCAAAGTGGCTTGCGAAGTCATACAAGAATTCACACTATCGAACGGTCAAGGGAGGTCATCTGGCTTCACTCTACCATAGTGACGATATCTGGAAACAATTTTTCGATATCTGTGACGGAGAGGCAAAATGAAGGAACCCTAATTCTTTTGTTCATCTAATTCAAATTATTTAGTGGGTACCATAATATACATCCATGTGGTAGAAGTCAACCCAGGCGGAGGAATTTATTAACATATCGAAAATATTACAAGACGAGATCAATGCGTGACTATAAACATAAATGAAGCAAGGTTATAAATCAATCTTGGAGTTCCAGCTCTCGTCGAATGATCTCTCTGACTTCGCGCAAGCCACCAGTTTCCTTTTTCACTCTTCTAGGGCTGCGATTCAATAACTCTTGTGCACTTTCGTCTTTGCCCCGCAGCCTTCCAGGGCTTGGGGGCATGACCTGTTTTCCTTTCGTCGGCGAGCCATCTGAAGATCCCTCTGCGGGGGTGGCGGCCATAACAGGGGCAGGCATTTCAAGCCACTCTTCTTTAGAAATATTGAGTTTCTTGAGAAAAAATGGACATAGTTTGATCAGCATGGCCACAGACTCGTTCGCTTCCGAGTTTGAAATTGGCACTGGTGAGGATTTAATGATAGCAGTAACAACATCAGCCAAGGGGAGAGCACGACGTTTCCTTGGAGTTGACATGCTTCCCATGGAAGGATTAGAGAAGAGCCTAATATCAATTTGAGCGTTGGCATCAGAGCTTGTCATTTCTGACTGAATATAAAAGTTCTTACATCCAAATGCTTTCAGCTACACCTGCTAAACGGCCTAACAGACAGCGTCGTCTCAATTCATCCTGGCTCAACTTCAACATTTGATCTTTGGTCATTCTTGTGCCGGGAGTGTCTGGTCGAGGCGCTTTTGTTGGGGAAGTCGATAATGATCGTTGGCGAATACGTTCATAAAGGGCATCTCGACGAGAAGTTGACGGTGTCTGAACTGGCGTAGTGTTACTTCCTCTTTGATGTACTGGAGTGGAAGGAAGAGGGGAGTCTTTTAAAGGGGATGATGATGCTGAAGAAGGCGTTTCAGGAGGCCCTTCGTTGTTTCGATTGCGGCGCGATGGTGTTTGAGGGAAAAGAAGAGAACTCTTCTTCACAGGAGATACAGAACGTAACAAGGTCGGAAATGGTATTGCATAATCTTGGGCTGGATGTTTCACAGGTGAACGAGAAGGAGAAAGTGGCGGTACAGGAAGTTTGATGGCAGAGGCGGCCGACGGCGAAGAGGAAGCGAGCGTACGAGTTAAAGCAGAAATCTTTGGTGCAGCAAGCTCGGGGAGATCCGCTAGAGGTACCAGAGAAATATTGTCATTACAATGAAGCTTTAAAAGTTAAATCTCGTAAGTGTCATTAAATCGAACGTAAAACATAATAATCACCTCTGCCCAACGCTCTAGTTTCCTGAGGAATTCAGACCGACGTTGTTCAGCTGTAGCTGTCCATCGAGCGACTGCTGCCATACCGCCACCCATGTCTTTATCGATGTCCATTTCAACTTCGATTCCAATTCCATAGGCGGGAACACGTTTGCGATCACGCTTAGAAAAATGAGTGGTAGGACTGAGAATGATTCCCATGGATCCGCGAATCCATTCCGTAGGTGTTGAGCTTGGAGATGCAGTAGAAATAAAAGGGTTGTCTTCGTCGTCTGAAGTAACCTTTTTCAGTTCCTCCCCTTCCAAGCTTTTGCCGTCCCATTCCCATAGCCAGCATAGTCGTTTGAGATCATCCAAGTCGAAGGACGCAACAAAGCCAGAATAGGTTTTCAGTGAAATATGATTCAAGACATTTCGAGCGATTCCTGAATCAGCTGTGGGTGAAATAGCACAAGTTGCGAGAGCATGGGAGAGAGCATGTTGTAATGCTGTTTGGATTGTGTAAAGACGCGCCAAGGCCTCTGGCAAGGATGGCTTTGGCAATGTAGTCGCTACCTTTGAAGCAGATGGGGGAGGAGTAGGCGGTCTTTAGACTCAGATCAGAGCGATACGTAACCAGTGCAGAATTAGATACCTACATCAGTCTCAGTTTCTTCGGAGTCATCGTGTTTCCATCGAATTGAGGGGGGCATCTCTTTTTCTTTGGAGAGACTTGAAGTGAGGTATATAGATCTGACATAGTAAATATTAAACAAGAAGGAATGACAGAACAAGAAGGTCGAAAGGATGGGGTGTCGCGCGGGGAAGAATGAACAATGGTGGAGAAAGCCAAGCAATGATGGTCACAGAAGACGCGTCAAGACGCGTTTGTGATGTCTGTCACGGAACTCTGATCTCAAATCATCTCTCATCGCGCTTGGGCGGCGTCGGCCTTCCTCACAAATATTTCACACCACATTTCTTGCTTTCTCTGTGAGTAAATAAAGATCCTCCCACTTATGAACATCTTTGACTTCCGCTCCGAGTCGCACGATGCCAGTTCTGCACTGCCGGTTTCATCCAAATTATCTGCACATTGCATAAACACAAGGTATCTGATCCAAAGCTTGCCGTCTGAAGGTCGAAACTGAATGATATACCAATTTCGGGTAAATTCATCCGCAGACCACACGCTTTTCCCTGCAATATGATCCATGAGTTGAAAACGAAGCTACATCGAGGCAATGTACCAAATTTTATGACCCTCTGCGCCGACCTGAATTGAGCGATGAAACCTATTTCCAGATACTACAAGGATGTAAACGGAGGGACCGTTCGATTAGTATTTTTCGATCCCATCAGATCCTACTCCGTATAGTAATTTCGCTTAGATACTTCGCCTGTATGATTAGATAGCCCATATTTCACACCTTCGCCGTTGCCCCAGGAGGGCCCGTACCGTCTCCGGCCTGTTTTGATACCAATAAAGAAATTGTCACTATGCCGCTACGCCTTTACATTTCCACGCTCCCGCTTGACACCGGCTTCATGTCCGGCATCGAGGCCCATTAATGCGCGCCAAAAGTCCATTGTCCCAAGCCATACACTGTAGATATTTTACCGAAAAAGTATTTAGCTTTAAAACTTTTTCAGAACACAAACACAAAGAGACACGGCGGACAAATAGGTGTCCATTCGCGATTTGATGTGTCATGTCCAGTGAGGTGTCCATTTTTGGGAAGTCTGTGACATTTTTGTGACATGCCCCTTTTCACGTATATGGTGGTACAACGAGGCACACTACAAGGTGCAGTTGCATTTATGCAACTTGAGGAGCTATTTTATACGTTATAAGAGCTATATCAAAATATATATAAAGTTTTTTATGCCATAATTCGAAGTGGAACACAGTAAAAGCAGAACATTAACTGTCACAGGTTTCTACAGTAATTTACCACAAAAATAATATATTTAAATATATACAGGGTGGCTTCAGGAATTCGAAGTGCTTTGGAGTCATTGCATATATGTTTCTTTGCTTTACAAATTTTTTCTGAAGGCTAGAGGTCCAAGCTTCATACTCAAAGGTCAATATTTGTGGAATAAAGCGTGACATGTGCGACTGGACAGGTAACTGGACAGTTGATGGTCACGTAACTGGACATGACATATCAAATCGCGAATGGACACCTATTTGTCCGCCGTGAGAATTACGGGGATTCCAGACCAGATAACGGCCTCCGTGGTGAGTACTCCCACGCAGGCCGTGGTAAGTGATGACATTACACCCTGGCTATCTATATGGGGACCACGGGGACTGTGTGTCTAAATCGAAAAATACTAATCGAACCGTGACTCATGTAAACGGGCTGGCTATGTCCATGAGCGACTAATTCCACTTCCTTGCCCTCTGTAAACATTTCTAGAAACCGGGGCGGAATTGCGGCAATCACAGCATATCGAACTGTCGAACATGCGTTTTCCTCGTGTGTGATGATTTCAGACCCTCAGCTCAAGAGCTACGTACGCAGTGACATGTCCAACATGCGAGGACAGTGCGGTTTTCAATTTCGAAGCCCTTCGTTCATGTCTTAAAAGGGACTCAGGTCGGACGCACTGTTATAACCATCGGGCTTTGGAAATCCCTTGTCAAATACGACTTCACGATGTTTTACGAAAATCTAAACCCTCCGCAACAACCATCCCTTTCTGAACCATCGAAGCGTGTGTGAGTATCTATCTATACGAGTGTCCCCGGCGGTAGTCCATTGACGCGAGACAATAATAGTAATCTCTACTTTGAACAACTCCGTGGTATATTACCTCTATCTCATTTCTCCAAAGTATTTCTGACCCTCATGTACAGGGGAAATCCTCACTGTTTTGGACGCTGAGGCTGGTTCTCGTGAGATTATTCGCCGCCTAGAAAACGAATTAGGCGTCTATAAACGCGCGTATGCCGATCTCGACGCCGAACGTCAACGCTTTGAAACACTCAAGCGGGAAGCCGATAAGCAAAAAATGGATCTAGAAAACCAACTCAAAGTACACGATGAACCTCATCTTTCTTCCTACCCGCTCACAACGAAACTAAACTTGTATATTCAATAGGGACATCGTATCATCACGCTTCTGGATGGTGATGGAGCTATTTTCCACAGCGACCTTATTGCACAAGGCCAGTCTGGTGGTCACATCGCTACCCAGAAACTATCCGAAGCAATATTGCAACACCTCGCAGTTAACAATGGTGCCAATCGTTACCAACTTTGGATTTTTGTCTTCGTCAATAAGCGTGGGCTCTTGGATACGTTTGGCCGTGCAAGGCTCTCAGCCGCAAAATTTAAATTCGAAGAATTCATCATGGGGTTCAATCAAGCAGCAGAACGATTTATGATTGTTGATGTCGGAAGCGGGAAAGAAGCAGCTGATGCCAAAATCAAAGGTAAGTAAGGCCCCGCCACATCTCTGCTCGTACATCGGAAGTTAGTTTATTGGTATTTGATCTGTAGCGCTTTTGGACGACGAAATAAGGCTTCCTCAGACAGAGAAGATAATATTCGGAGGTTAGTGACTACTCTAATATTGATCATGGTTTTTGAATATAAATTAACTGAGTAGGATGTCACGATAATGGATACGTGACGACCCTTCGCTCTCAGATAACGGCGGGATTTAAGCAGAAATTAATCCTTTTACGAGGTTATACAGATATGGCGGCGGGGATTAACGACCTTGACCTCCCTTCCTTTACGGTCCCTGATCTTTTTTTGTCGCAGAAGCTTGTAACAGTGACTGGTTCCTTCAGCAATCCTTCTACTCCTGCGCGTCCCATTCCCACACAGGCTGTCGCGCCTCAGGTCCTCGACGCAACTCCCCCTGCGATAAAATCACCCATTCAACAGGCCTTTGAGGCACTCCCGTTTGCCTCTTTTGATGCAGAAGCTATCTCTGCACCTAAATCGCCGCCAACTTATTCATCCGCAGTTCAGCAGACAACACAGAAAAGAGCCATCACACCTGAGCTAGATTCAAGCGGAAGTACTTCTTCCAGTGATGAAACTGATGACAGCTTGCCCGTTATTCGTCCGTCTCTCACGAATGCGAAGTCAAGAAGGGTGAACCCAAATATCGTGAGCCTACTATCACTTCATTACGTTCCCACCTAATGTTTTCATCCGCAGCCTCTCTCTAAGCGTACGTTCTATGTTAGGGCTAGCGGCAGTTCTGGCATCATTGAACATCCACTCTAGATAAGCCTCCTCCGTGCACCCTTTTCTTTCTATCGACCTGCAAGCATGGCGCTGAATGCAAATACGGTCATGACTATATATTGGAAGCGGAACATTTCAACGAGATTCGAGTAAATGCTAAGAAGTCTCCCTGTCCTTCGAGGAACAAAGGCGAGTATTCGTTCTCTTTGTGCAATGGTTGACATTTACGCAAAAATTAGGAGAAATATGCCTCTGGGGTGACGACTGCTGCTACGGGCATCACTGTCCTTTGACAACGAAATGCCACTTCTTCAAGCAAGGTCGCTGCAAGTTTATCGGAGGTGACTATATCCTGTTGGGTGCCAGAATATGCACAGACAGCTTACTCGACCTTTCTACCAGCCGATATGCACAAGGAGCCAAAGAGCCAATCTGGCGATAAGGCATAGGAATCTTGGAAGATTAGGACGGAATATATGATCAGTGTATGACTTGGAGACTATGCTTTGATGAGTGTGGCAAATATTTATGCATTCGAGGTTTAAAGTCAGCGAAGATGATCGGAGCAGCAATATACCCGCGGAGTTTCGGCGGCTATCGCTGGTTTGTTTCTCTCTCCACCTATCCTTCGTTTTCCTCGACAATCCATCTGTTGAGCCCGATATTGGAGAGCCGCCGAGCATCTGCTCGCTCCTGACTGCCAAGAGGCGGAGCTTGCGACAAACTGCAGACATGATGGTTCGTCTGAGCTGTCAGCGCTTCATTCAGGTTTCGATGCCGTCAGACTAAGTCTAGTGAAATGGTAGAGCCCGTGTGAGTCTGTCGAGAAGCTTGCAGGATGAATATTTTTATCGCCTTCCTATTGCCCTACGACTTCCATTTTTGAACCGCCTTCCCTGTCTGGAAATAGACCCCGGAGAAGACCTTTTCGTGTTCATTTGCATGGATGACCATCATGGTTTAAAGGCGCCTCTTCCTGGGTTGCGCCTTCGTTCCCGCCCACCACATCCCTTAGACCTTCGAGCATCGCCTCTGTCCTGCCTGTCATGGCCACTCAACCAGTGGCCGAGGCAAATCAACAGCTCTGGTGAGTTAGGGCGCTAATCCACCTGCGACAACCATCAGTCTTCTCATTTTCTGCACATCACCCTCCAGGGACGAGACACTTACCCGACTCCTGAGTATGCCTTGGTTAGCTTCTAGCACCGGAGGCTGATGATGTCGTCTCGTTATTGTGCCTCGTAGATTTATCTTCAGCGACGGTCAGGCGTAATGCAGACCTCGAAAGTCGCGTAGCGGAGCTGGAGCTGGAGCTCCTTGTGTGGAAACAAGCCCATACCGTCGCGCTTGAAGCATCTGAGCGCGAAGTCAAAGCACATAATGTGCAGATTGCGGCACTCAATCGACAAATTTCTAACCTGGACAGCTTCAAAAACGTATGTTTCTTCTGCGCCGTCACTCATGGTTCTAATCTCATATCGTCTGTATCACAGAACCAAAATGCTCTCATTCTCTGTGTTATTAACGGAGACGAGCTGATCTTTAACCAGGAGCTTCTCGTACAAGGCCATCAAGGCGGTAGAGCTGCGGCACAGCAGCTCACGCAAGTCATAGCTGAACAATTATCAAATGAAGATGCCCATGTTTACGGTCGTCTTTCGTTCTGGATTACAATCTACTTTAATAAAACGGATTTGGCGGAAGATCTCGCCGCAAATAACATCTGCTCCCAGGAGCAGTTCCAGGCATTTCTAATTGTATGTTTGTTCCTTCTCTGCAAACTTTGTATTTAATATTTCTCTACAGGGATTCACACAGGCTTCCCCAAGATTTGCTACGGTAGATGTGGGTCAGAGTAAAGATGCGTTGGAAGCAAAAATAAAAGGTGCGATAGAATATCTGATCTCCGCCTGCGATGCACTCAACTTGCCACAGAATATATTCAGATATTCACATGTTTCCCTCAGACGTTGCGGCTGTTTTTTGGAGGTGCGGTTCTCGTCATTCCCCGTCTAAAGGCTTCTGAGCATGCCCCATAGGCTATGACCCGGCGGCATATGTGCCGACCTTGAGCGCCTTAGAGCGTGATCAAATGTTGGGGAAAATCGTCATCCTCTATCCTGCTCAAGGATCTCCCAATGGAAATGAAAACTCCAATGTTTTCTCTATGCCTCGTCTGGCAGTGGATGGGCTGTTTCTCGCGGGGAAACTTCAGCGAGGGTTACCCAAGAAGCTCGCACCGTTGAGTACTGGTTCTTATAGCTCTGTGACATCAAACGGTGGTCTTATTAGCCCGCAATCCCCTGCCCGCCCTTCTGGTCGGCACATCGACCCGTCATTGGTAAATCCTTTACATGACTTGCACACTATTGTGCGGACTACTGACATGGCCATGTATTTCCAGCCTCTCCACAAACGTCAGTGTGCGTATTCCTTCCCTCGCACTAGGCTTATCTTCTCTATCTTTCCAGAAAATCCTCCACCATGCAACGAGTTTTATTTGATGACATGTTCTAAAGGGGTGAGAAGTTCAGAATGAAAGACGTTCCGATGTGCAGTAGTGACTCACCAATGTCACTAAATTAGGCTGGAATCTGCAAGTACTCTCACGAGTACATCCTTACTCCCGAGCAGCTGGTTTCGCTCGCCAACAATGCCAAAAAGGCTCCATGCAATTGGCTCAAGAATGGTGTGTCTTGTTTACAACCTCTTTGTATGTGTATTTTAACCCCTCTGCTATAGGAGTACAGTGCCCCTACGGCGAACAATGCTGCTGGGGGCATACGTGCCCAAACGGGCCCAAGTGCTTTCACCTCAGCAAAGGAAAATGTTGGTTCAAAGGAGGTGCGAATTAAAAATCTGGACGTCGCGAAACGCACTTACAATTGTTTTTGAAATAAAGAAGGGATGCATCCTGAACCCTCTGCTTAGCTTCGACATGCTATCCCAGCATTAAACTTCTGGGTCAGGATGTGTTCGTCTTCAAATATTTACTTGCTGCCTCGGCGCCTCCGCATGATATAATCGCTACTAAATGGAAATCTATATGGATATAAGTCTAACGCTTGACTCACTTGATATCGTGTTGTACATATAGGCCTCCCGTTGATGATGATATGTATGACATTTTTATTCTGATGTTTTTACAAATTGTTTGTCGCCTTCAGTTCTTTGATGTAGACGCTGGACTCGGCATCTGCCGACGAACTATCACCCGTGCGAAATCGATGTGAACAAGTATTAGGTCCTCCTCAACCATCCAACCTCATAAGTTCCTATCATGTCTGCTGTAAGTCGTGTCTATCGTAGCCTTGTCGTGAACTACATTCAGAACTCTAATCTTTTTGCAGCAAGACGACCAAGAAGATCTCAAACCTACCTTCACTCCTGGTACGAGATCATGACGCCTTCAACGGAACATTATTGCTGATCCTTCATCTAAAAGGTTACAAGCCAGGAGCAGCAAAGTCTCCAGATGAATACGCCCAGCTTGATGCTGAAGATGAGAGTCTGGCCAGGTGGAAAGCCTCGCTAGGCATTGTTCCGGGCGCAACGACCTCAGGCACTGGTCCTAAAGTAGGTCCACATCCGCGCTGTTTCCCAAACGATCGCGCTCACCTCCCACGTAAGGTCACTGTCTTGACATTAGAACTCGCTTCGCCAACCCTTCCCGAAGGAAAAGAGATTATATTCGATTTGAAGGATACGGCACGACTTGCGGACACAAAGAAGAATCCTATCATCATCAAAGAAGGTGTTGAATACAAGTAAGTCTCAATCCCTATGAAAGTGAATAGCCAGTCTAAGCAGAGATTTTAGTGTTCGAATTACTTTTAAAGTGAACCACTCGATTATCTCTGTAAATTATACCATTCAGTCCAAATTTTATCGCATCTGACATGTTCGATAGGGAGTGCGATACATCCAATTGGTGAAACGGGCAGGCGTCAAAGGCAAGAACCTCTTATTTCTTATTTCATAGGATGCTAACTATGCTTAAAATGCCAGTTGATAAACTTGAACAAATGCTGGGTTCTTATGGTCCTTCACCCGACGGCAAACCATACGTCAAGAATTTCGACCCCGACGAATCACCATCTGGAATGATTGCTCGCTCTGGAACTTACCATGTCAGAAGTCGTGTCATTGACGATGACGGCGAGGTCTATGCAGGTATGCTTGCATGTCATTTACAAAACGAGACCCATGATTCCATCTGACTTTGCTATTTCAGAGTGGGAATGGTACTTCAAACTTGCCAAGGAATGGTCGTAGTCGCATTTTTCGTGTTGTTTTAGCTATCTTGTTACTTGCTTGACTGTTGACTCAGACTTTTCTCCTATGCGTACTGTCATGCCAACTAATCTTCTTGATGTTCAAGAAGATTAGTTGGTAAATGGACAATTGTATATTTCGTCACATCTTTGAAGTGCCTCCTTAACGGAGGCATTTGTTATCTAATCTACTGGCATCATCATGAAGCGTGACCATATTTTGAGTTTACGCCCGATAACAAGGCTTGGTTACTATTTATGTTGGGTCGCTTTTCTTTCTTAGCCAGACAGCCTTGCTCTTCTCTTGGGTTGCGCTCTAGCCATGTTCGGCTTTCGAACTCGCAATTCCGGCTCAGTTCTCTCAAGTCTTGGCACGTTTCCTCGGCTTTCACAAGCAGGACGCTCAATACAAGCTCGGCCTCAAATGCTGCACCTCCTGCAGTCCAAAAAACATGGGTGGACTATCTACCGTCCAAAGCGCGTCCCTATATGTATCTTACGCGCATAGATAAGCCCATTGGAACGCTTCTTTTGTTCTATCCCTGCGGTCGGTGCGCATTGCATCCTGGTTGTCTTCATTTCTCACCTACGTCCGCAATGTAGCCTGGTCGATTACTATGGCGTCTTATGCGCTTGAAGTGCCATATACGACCCCGTTGACGTACATCAGTCTGTTCGGTATTGGGGCACTTGTTATGCGCGGGGCTGGATGCACGATAAACGATATGTGGGACAGAAACCTCGATAAATCTGTCGGTGCGTTCCGTTCCGTTTCCACTTATTTTGAATTGCCTAGTTGGCTTACTTTGCTTTCTCAGACCGTACGAAAGATAGGCCTCTTGCAAGAGGAGATATCTCCCAGAAACAAGCACTGGCCTTTCTTGGCGCCCAACTTACCACCGGCTTGGGAGTTCTGACGCAGCTGAATATTTACAGGTCCATTCTTCTTCTGTCTTCTGGTCTTCTGGACATTCCCATTGGAAACTTACGCATTTCTTCCGTAATTTATAGTATTCTTCTCGGAGCCGCTTCCATGTCATTAGTGACCATATACCCATTAATGAAGCGCCTCACGCACTGGCCACAGTTCGTTCTAGGTGAGTTCTAATCACGGTTCGAATGATGATAATAAATTCAAAGATCTCAAGGCCTTGCGTTCAATTGGGGAGCACTATTAGGATGGTCGGCCGTGGGTGGTGCCGTGGACTGGAACGTCTGCCTTCCGCTTTATGCCGGAGGCGTATGCTGGACTCTGGTATACGATAGCATATATGCCCACCAGGTCAGAAACTCTGCCATATTTTACATCTAATCAGAACGGTCGAACTCACCATTCTTCATGACATCTAGGACAAGCACGATGATGTTCAAGTGGGGATTCGCTCTACAGCCCTTTTGTTTGCTGAACGGTCGCGGCACATCCTCACGGGCCTCTCGGCGTCCTCCCTTGCGCTCATATCCTACGCAGGATATCTAAATTCCCAAGGAGAGGCCTTCTATCTCGGAGTTAGCCTGGCTACCCTGCAGTTAGCTCGCATCCTGTATCGAACTGATTTCGATAACCGCGCGAGCTGCTGGAAAGGATTTGTCGGATGTGGTTGGGCAGGCTTTTGGATCTGGATGGGAGCCCTCGGAGATTACGCAGTGATGCTCTCATCAACAGCACCATAGAAGTAGAAAAGTCATTTCATTCACAGTGAGGGTTTAGTCAATCGAATGAAGTTCATCGGCACAAATAATTTATATGCGAATTTGAAAAGTGAGGAGAGCGGTTTGCATGCAAGTATGTGGAGATAGAAAAGGAAAAATTAAGGTTCAGCGAAAGTCGTAGACATTCATCGGCCAGAGGTCTCTCGTAGACCAGTCGTAAAAAGAATGGGAAAAAAAAGACATGTTATTTGAACGAATCCATTTCTATGCCGGATTCCGATATGTCACAGTGGAGGAGTGCGTCCGAGACTTGATCCAGCCCTTGAATCCAACAACGAACAGAGTCCAGCAAAACGCCAGGCAGGTCAAGGCGACAGCTACGTTCAAGAACATCATAACATCTGCAGATCGTCATACATGAGAGACTGAGGCAAAACGAATGCAAAAAAATTACGTACCATCACGCCCTCGTCGCATAGCCGCAATCGTAACTTCTTCCGTAGAAAACATGAAAACTAAACCCCCGCTGGCCAGGAAAAAGCTGCCGAGTGCTTCCGTCGGTGGACGCGAGGGAAGGATAGAGCGAGAAGGACCAAGCCACAGGAAAAAATAGGTCAGGCACCTGAGGATGGAGAACGCAACCAGTAGATTTCCCCAGAGCTCGTGGATTTGAACCTATTAATATGAAAAAGTTTGACGATTAGGCTTTTTCAATGCGATCTCGAGATCTTCGATGTAACTTGCCTGAAAGAGATATGTCTGAGCATGGGCGGCCATTGCCGCACCTGTCACTCCAATGACAAGGGCCGGGAACGGGTTGAAACTTGCCGTATAGCTTATGGGTTCCTCGACTGCCTCTTGGGGCATGTCGCGTGCTCGCGACAGAGACGCGAACGTCGAGGAGGCAAGCCATTTACGAATCCTCCTGGATTCAATACCCATTCCCACAAGGCCAGCGAAGCAGAACATGACCTGGAGGCAACCAAATGATTGAGAATGAAGCGCATAGACGCGATCTTCGCAGGACTTACCGCGATACCGATGTGCTGAATCTGCTTCGTTGTGAATGGATCGCCTGCTTTGGCGCCAAATCGTTCCATCCACATGTTGGTCGCGCCATACAAGAAAATCACAAAAGATTCCACAAATTCGGCAGTCAAGGTGTTCCCCAAAGGCGACCGGTTCCAAGACCAGCCCAAATCTGCAAAGGATCCCAGGTAGCGTGCAAAAGTGAGCAAACCATAGCACCAAAAGATCGCTCCCTCTGTAGGTTGGAAGAGGAGTCAGAACAACGCTCAGCTAGCAATAGAGACGGTATACACACTGATCAGATGTGCCAAACAGCCATTTACATAATTTTGTCGGCATCCACCTGGAAACGTTGTGAGTAGCGCAGTATTTTGAACGCCAGCGGATGCCCTTACCAGTATAGATGACGATTCCAACCAAGAGTTGTGCGAATCCGGCAATCACCAGAGACCGTTCAACGACGGCGAACGCACCCTGCCCAATACGCTGGAGAAGGGGACCTCGGCCATGTTTGATATCATCCAAGGTTTCTTGGGAATGGGGTCCAAATAGCGTGCCTTCTGAAACAGTTGAAAAGTGACGGCGGTGTTGATGGATATTGTTTGCCCATTGCTCGGTTTGGTTATGACTTGCATCGCTCTCAGCGCCCTCGGTGAGAGGAATATGTTGCAACTCGACGGATTCACGAGGTAGCTTTGACGAGTTGTACTCCTCCGGTTCGTCAGTGACGAGTCCAGAATATTCCGGACCTGCAGCTAGAAATCCCTCCTTCTTGACAACATATCTCCAAAAGGCGCCGGGTGACCTATCGCTGCTGCGCAGGAAGGCGAGGACCCGTCGAAAAAAAGCATAAATGTCAAGGGCAGATAGTGATATGGCCACGAGAATGATGAAGTATCCTTGCTTGCTGTGGACGGCGCCTAAAAATATGGAGTAACATGAGCTGAGAAATTTCTCTCCCATGAAACAAAGGACGAACCTTCGTACCTGCGATCAATCAAAATGTCAACACGGACGTATGATGGCAATGGGAAAAAAATATCCGTACATGTTTGGTGTCATTTTCTTGTACAAGCCGCTAGCCGCGCAACCCAGAGCACAGAATGCGTAGAATGATATGGTGGTCATGGCATGGAGAGGGTGTTTCACAGACCGCAGGGCGATTCCTTTGGGAAAATGAGAGATGTCTTTGGCAAAATGGAAAAGGAGTACGAACCGACGGGTATCGAGAAAAAGAAAGCCAGACACATGAAAATTCCGTGAGCGATCATGAGCCCAGCATGACGATGCTGGTATCCTTCGTCCTCCCAGTCAATTGTGTAGTATGACGGCGGGGTGGGTGCGTGGTACAGGGTAACCTCTGTTTCGTTGAGGACGGTGAGCGGTGCAGCGTTATGGTTGTGGTGTTCGTGGCCATCTCTTTTGGCGAGAGCAGCATGCGTGCGTCGCTCTGGGGCATCGAGGTCGGGATTGGGGGAGGCGACGGCTGCGAGGGGGGCGACGAGGAGGAGAAGGGGGGCGACGGCAGCCCAGGGAACGAGCATGGTGTGGATGGTCTCGCGTCTAGCAGGCGGGCGTCTTATATTTTGAAGAGCAGATCTAGATAGGCAGGCGGGAAGGAATGACGCAGTTGACTCAGGATCTATGACAAAGCAGCGATCGGAGGTGCGTCCGATTTCCTCTATGTGATGCCTCCGCTGAGTACTCTCCCGCCGGAGCCTACTTGCGTCCTCTTTTTGCGATCATCGAACATCGCAAAAACACCAGCTTTTGTCCCATTTCTGCCCCGTTATTCAGCACCAGCCCAGATTGAGTCCAGCATGAGTCATGACCGCGGCCACCTTACTCAGATTCCTCTGCACTCGGAGATCAAACTCGCCACAGATGGCAAGTAAAAAGATCAGCGACTTAGAAGCACCCCAGAGACAGCCAAAGGAAGAAAAGAGATGAAAGGAGTAGTAGGCATGCAAGCAACATCGTCGCTGAGCTGGATTCACTCACCGGTGTCTGCCGAATAATTGAACAGCCGACCTCGTACCTCCTCCCCATCTGCCACATGTCTCCGCGGAGAATTCCTGTCCGACCCAGATTTTTGTCGCTCTTCCGTCCGCGATAATCTGAGGCGTGCTCTATGCAATGAACTAGGTTTCATCTAGAATTTGTCTTCTTATTCCGATATCCTCGTCTCGACCCTCAGCAGTGTCGGTGGGCCGCGCATAGACGCGCATCCGAAATGCTTACTTCACCCGACATCTTCGGCAGGTGGGGGAACATGGATAAAGTTTGGCGTAAGCCCTCCCACGTTATATCGCTTTGAACCTTCCAATTTTTTCGAATCCAACCTTGGCTTCCCCACGAATCGAACGCCATGTTCTCCAGCACTTGGTACAGATTTAAGGTTATGCTGTGGGGAGAGAGTCCCTCCAGCGAACATGAGAGGATTCTGTTGGCCAAGATTGATTGGTTCATCCTCTCGTACTGTTGTTTGATGGTGCGTTCCATCGATAAGAATGCATCATGGTCCGTCCTGATCATCTCACCCTCGCGGACAGTATTTTTCCAATTGTACGGCCGACCTGCCTCCTGGTGGTCGTATGCATTTTTCAATGTCCATGTCATCTTCTAGATCTAGACCGTTCCAATATATCCAACGCCTACGTCTCTGGGATGCGAGAAGAGCTGAATATGGTTGGTACAGAATTTAACGTTAGCGTCTTTCCTAAATATTACTATACCCATACTCTAATCGCATCTTTTGTCAGAAAATAAATACTATCTTCACATGCGGCTATATCGTTGGGATGATACCCAGTCTGTTCATTTGCCTGGGCGCGTTTACATCGCAAAATGCTAATATCCGTCAGACAATTTGATGCTTCAAGTAGTATCACCTCGAATATGGCTTCCGTGTATGCAACTCGTTTGGGGAGTCCTTACTTTTTGGTGAGTCGAAAATAACCGGCCATGCAACACTTAGGCAATTTATTCGCTGCTCTCAATATGTAGCACATCTGTCGTCAAAAATGTGGAACAGGTGAGGTCGGCGGACTCTTTGCACAATCCTATCTTTGACATAATAACTAGATCTACGCCATCCGTTTCTTCCAAGGCATGGCGGAGTCCTCGACTTTCGTAGGGACCCACTACATACTCGGCTCGTGAGTGGGTTCAGTTTAAACATTTAGGCGCTGGAATTTCAACGGAGATTTGTGTAGATGGTACAAACCGAATGAGCTCGGAAAACGTTCTGGTATTTTCACGAGCTCAGGACTAGTGGGAACACTGTGCGTTTGAATACCCGTGCCTATCGCAGGCGTCAAACGGACTCGATCTCAAATTAATTATCTTATCTTCAGCTTCTCTGGTGTTCTGCAAGCCGCTGTCTACAAGTGCGAAGTGATCATTCATTAATTCTTGACCATGTTTCTAATCCCTTTAAAAAAGGAATCTGAACGGCAATTCAGGTCGCAGCGGATGGAGATGGCTGTAAGTTGAACTAGAGCCACCACCATCAACTGCTTGACATTAAGCTCATGACGTTCAGCTTTATCATCGACGGTATCATAACATTACCAATTGCCCTCTATGGTTTCTTCGTCTTTCCTGATCTTCCCCGGACTACAAAGGCGTTCTATTTGTCAGAAGAGGTCGGTACTTTGAGTGGATTACCGGACCTATTTCACTGACTCACCACTTGATTATTCACGATGTGAATAATGCTTCTCAGGAACGTGTCTTAGCATATGAGCGTCTAGAGGATATGCCTGTCTTAGAGCAGGCAAGGTCTCGCCCATTATCGTGGAATCTCTTTCGTCGGGTTCTAGGGCGATGGAGATGGTATGCTTGCAGTTTGTTGGTAAGGGTTTTGGTTCCTTTTGTTCCTTGCACGGCGCCCTTTAAACACACTGCTATTCCGGGGACAGTTCGCTATCTCCGGAGAAACAGAAAGCTTCGGTTCCAATAATCTTATGGGTCAATGGCTAAAGGCAGTCGGAGGATACACTGTCGAGCAAATTGGTGAGCTAGATGCTACGAGCATCCCGCCCTTTTCTATTTGCGGTCCACTGTACCATTAATACCATGTCAGATTTCTATCCGTCAGGCATGACGGCATTTGCGATCGTCTCGACGCTCGTGTGCGCCACATGGACAGATCACACACAGGTGCGATGGCCCGTTTTGGTATACATGTCCATTGCGTGCGTCGTCTCTTCGATATGCATCCTAGTCTGGAGCAGCCCAACAGGTCTCAAATTCTTTGCGTACTGTATGCATTTTTCCATCTTCATCTCCCAATGTGAATGGATGTTCACGAATTTGAATGTCTCGTCCGCTAGATCTGGCAGGCGCCTCTTATGCAGGGCAGGCCACCACATTTGCGTCAGTACCGTATACATCCCCTTGTAATCCCCATCACAGCGATGGAAGCTCACGCTTCAAAATATCACCCTCCATAGATGGGCTAACCAAATCTGTTATGATGATGACCAAGAACGCGCAGTGGTTCTCGCGTCTATGAAGTGCACAATTCTCTTCGATTATGCTGTCATTCGTGAACTAATTCCCAACCCACGCCCTTTATTAGCATGTGGAATAACGTCGTCAATGCCTGGTACTCAATCGTTCTCTATCCTGCGACCGATGCACCACGGTTCCGCAAGGGAATGATTGCTATGATTTGCGCGGCCGTGGCGACGTTGGGAATTACTTGGGTGGTGTATACCCTTGAGCGTCGAGAATGGAGGCGCCGTGCTGTTACTGAACCTCCTTTCGAGAAGGCCCATTCGAGATTGAACAATGGATCCTCGGATAAGGACAGGGAGAACATATCAAAGAACTAGTCACTCACGAACCCGGGTTGTACAGGTCAAACACCCTTAAAAAGAACGAATGATGGCCACGATGTAGATAGATTGTACAATTGTACTCGTACATTATCAAGATTTTTTGAACAAATGCACTCGTAGTCGACATCTGCACTTCAAATAAAGATTTTCTTTCCCGCTTTCCTGAGAAGACGAAAGTATCAAGTTCTCGCCAAGATGTTGAGTGAACATACTTTTACAGAAAGCAATGATCAAAAAGAAGACACTCGTTGCGATACATGCTAAGTACACTGGCACAGCCGATGAAATGATTCTACACCCAGGTCGTTAACTTCGACATTGATGGACGAAAGAAAATTCTTACCCATGTGTGTTGGCAATTTGTGGTTCTTATCAATACCACTCGTCACTGCCAAGTATAATAATGGGTATATGTGATAACTACAAAAATTGGCACCCTTGAATGCATTGGGCGACATAAAAGAAGGTTCAAGTAATTATACATATAATTCTTGCCCGAGATGTCCAATGACGTCTTATGATTTAGCGACGGGCGCTTGATGCGTTAACAAAGATGAGGCAAACTGGAATTCACTTGATGAAGACCCAGATCGCCGGGATTTGTCGTCTTCTGATGTTCTCTGATTCGCCTGCGGAGCACTTTGACTGTACGCAGCACTCTGATACACAGGCGCCTTGGTCCAGTCGTATTTCTGCGCAAACGGCTGCGCCCCAGCAGGGTAAGGTCTTTGCTGAGGGCTGGAATGCTGCGAGAGTTTTTGTGAGCGGACGGAATTCGGAGTATAGGGCATGGGTGGCGGCGCATAGTCAGCAAAAGGCGCAGCATGATTGACGAGCGGACCATTTCCGTGACTTGCATGTCCAGTACTAGTACTAGTACGATCATTCGTGCGACGACGACGAGTCTCCATCATGTCGGGAGCATCATTGCCCATATTGACTGGGTCAAACGAGAGCGCTTCATTGAGCAATTTGTTACTTCGCCTTCTTCTAATCATAAAGGTTGCTGCGATTATGATGAGCACGAGACCGACAACACCAGCAAGAGCAAACACGACGCCAGATAGAGCCTTGTTTTGCAAGAAACTCTGATTTGTTGTAGCAACAGCGGTAGTGCTTGGACTCAGAGAAATGGTAGCCGGTACTGACGCTGTTTGGATAACAGTTATGGTGCTGCTAGTTGAACGTGTTGTCACCGCGGCTGGAGTACTAGGATCAGAGGTTGGAGTGGTTGAGGTGGTCGTAGATGTTGAAGTTGACGTGGTAGTCGGGGTATCTGAACTTGAAGTAGATGTCGAAGTTCTTGTAAAATTGAAAGGCATTAATTTCATCCTGATAGTGGCAATGATTGGATAAGACCCACAACGTAGACGTATCGCTTGTGGACGAGGAAGTTCTTTTTTGAAATTACGATTTAATCAAGGCGACCAAGGAAAAAAATCAAAAATCTTACACAGATCCTGCAGTAGCTGAACTATCGGTCGTCTTCGGTGTTGAATGAGGCGGAAAGCTATTGAGCGATGCGGTCAATAATCGACCTATGGAATAGCAGGGAAGTCGTCTCACAGATCCGTGAGCTGGGGTAGTTCTGGATGAAGCAGAATTAAAATGAGAAATTGCGAAAGATAGATAAATGCCACTTGCCAAACTGTCGACGATGGATGATATTCATGCGTTGAGCGTCCATCAAGGCCGCCAGGGATATGAGAAGCTAAAAAGAGTGTGAGCACGCGCTGAGCGTGTAATGGCGGGAGGGGGGAGGGAGAGAGCGATGACGGTTGAAAAGAGACTGAGAAAATGAGGCCATGCAAAGGAGGCGAGCATGCCACTCCGCTCTGTGGAGTCTCTAACTCCCACCCCACCAAATTAGATACAGCTAGTCCTTTTTGGTCCCTCTTCGCCTTCTTCCTGGCATGACAACGTTGGCTCAAACGCTCATGGTCCTCGCCACTAAGCCCCATTGGCATAAGTACAGGCAGCGCCCCTTCCTACATGACCATTCGCAAAATCAGTGCTCCAATTTCTCGGGGGAGATCACAACAAAAATGGTGATCAAGGCCTTCTCTGCGTCAGCGGTAGAGTGAAGGAAGCAAGGACCGAATATGCAACTCAGGCTCTGCCTTATTGGGTAATGATTGACACGGGCTGCCAGTGGGGAATCATCATATTCGCGTCCGCGCCTTTAATGTTCAAATCTTCTCTTGAGCAAACACAGTGCATCATTGTGAGCTCAGCCCACAACCTAACTAGAACAGTCGTAATAGAGCAGTATCAGAGAATCAAAACAACTCACTGACGCTTTCCCAAAATCTATATATCTTTTTTGCCCCTTCTCACACCTCACCTTGAACCCTCCACATCCATTTAAATGCTGCTATTGCATCTTGCTGGTATGTATAGCAGCTCCAAGCAGCCAGGAAACTTCGGGATAAATAGGGTGAAGTTGAACTAGGTGCGCAGTTGTCCTATTAAATTCTACCATTTATCGAACTCATAAGAATTTCAGCTGAATTCTAGCAGCATTTTCCTCAAATGATCTCGTGGCAGGTCGCACCCTATGTCCCGCGTAGGTTTTTTTTTGGAATGGGAGCAGATAGGTGCATGCGGTGAAGGGTTGCGTGGCGGAGAGAAGGTTGGTCATGTGGAAGGTGGACAAGGAAGAGAAGACGCGCTACTGAGAATAAGTACAGTATGGTAGGGGAGAAGGCCTCCCCCTATACCAGAAAAATCCAGAGCTATAAATACACGCTCCGGACCGCCTTAATCTTGGCAATCCGGCTTACCACGTGATGTTACTCAATGCAACGGTTGATCAGATTCACATCAAATAATGCGCCACAACGCGTCAATGTCTTTTCCCTTAGTCCGCTACGCTGCTCATTTCGCCCCTCCCGCTGCGGTGGCTTGTGCGCTGCTCTTCTCTTTCTTGGCGCTGTTTGGGATGGAGCTTATACATATGTATTTAGAGGCTGAGCTATCTGATTGCTCTGCTGGCACAAGTGGAAGTTTTTGGTTGCAGTCCCCGCTTTTGCAGTTCCTGCTAAGTGACTAGTGATTAATGACTTGCTATGCACGTATAAATCCAGGAACTCCGTAAATGCATGGATTCAAGAATTTAAAAAAGATACAAACAGCAGTACACCTACTCGTACATGGCAACAAAAAAAATAGCTACAAGTAATGGTATCAGATCGAAAGAGTGATTCTAACGAGACATCGAAAGCCTTGGCCCACTGCCATAACTTTCACCTGCCTTACGTTCCATGATTTCGCGTAAGGGTCCCAGCAAGCGAGTAAAGGCAGCTTCATCCAATGCAGCTACCTTGAGCTTTGGAGCGGAAGGATCGGAGCGGTAGACCGCGCTGACAGTGGCGGCACGAGGGGCAAGACGCAATAGGGATAATTCTGAAAAGATGAATTTTGAGCAAGTACTACGTGTAGATAGAAGAATTACGAACCTCCAAAGTAATCACCTTTCTTGAGGTGTCCAACTTTTACTTCCCGAGAGTCTCCGTTTTCCGTAATGTGCGTCTTTGTAACGATGGCCTCGCCCTCCTCAACGAAGAAAAAAGTGTCACCCATGTCCCCTTGTCGCACAACGGCTTCTCCGTCCATGTAGATACTGCTGACAAGAGCATCCGCGATCTTACTCCTCTCGGGCGCGTCTAGCGATGATAGCAGGGTGACAGTTGATAAGAACTGCTCGTACATCGTCCGGCGTCTGTGAGCGGCCTTCAGGATGATGGTGCGGAATGTGATGCGATCCAACGACCACAAGGTGGATGTCTCCATTGCCAGAACGGAGGCAGCACGCGGATGGCCATACATCAATGCGAGTTCACCAAAGGAGCTTCCTGGCTTGCATTCCTGTACCATCCTGCCAAATTCGGGATGATAGCCTGGACGAACAAATTTATCTTCTGGATTGATGGCAGACGCAGTGTTACCCCCGGAGAGCCATTGAGGTGGAAGAGGTTCTGGGCGAATAAAGCAATGCAACAGTCCGCTCTCAACCACATAAAAGTACTCTCCTACATCCCCTTGCCTGATCACGACCTCACTTTTGACAACCTTGCGCTCCTGCATCGCCCTAAGGACACCCGTCTCCTGCTCCTCATCAAGGTCTCGGAATATGAAGTTGTTACTAATAGCAGCTTTGATACGTCGGATTTGATCTTCTGTCTTGGGATAGACAGGCAGTGGCTCGTCAGTGTTGCTATCTACTGCAATAGACTCAGCAGACACCGACGTTCGTCGAGCGAAAATGGCCGAGTTAGGTGGGTGCAAGTAGTCACTCTGACCGAGAGGTGGTTGGGGGGTAGTATCAAACGCAGCAAACGGATTAACGTTGCTGAGAGGCGAAGTGGGTGGTAGTTCATTTTGATTGAACCTGAGGGAGGGAGGGGTGCGATCGCCACTACCTAGAAGCGCGTTTCCTGGTACATTGAGCGTTCCGAAGGGGCTATGTGCGATACTGTCACGGATGGAGGATCTTGGTCGGGGAAAGGGGGCAAGAGTAGGTGGGCCGCTGGAGTTTGTACCCAATACGTTATCGGTGTACAGCTCGCTCGGAGCGGAGATCGACAACGAGCGACTAGCAAGGAGGTCGCGCGAACGTGCTCGCTGCTCTTCTAGACGAGATTGGAACCAGTTGGCGCAGAATTGGAGGGCATCTTTCGGTTGGACGCGATGAACATCCCGAGTTAGGTCGTTCACGAGCGAGTCGAAGGTCGAGGTCGACATCGACAAATTGGATGCTGAAAAAATCTATATCTCGTTAATGGCGAAGGTGAAGGACGAAGAAAAGATGGAGTGGGGCAGACAATGGAGTTGTAGAACAAGAGTTTTTGATCTATAAATTTATTATTATTTAAGTTCGTGTTGTGCAGCTCACGTGCGGTCGTGAAGAAAGAATCCTTGCGACTCGGTGACCAGTGACCCACTGCGCCCTGGCAGTCAAGGTTATACCATTGACAGTTGACAGTATGAAAGGTTGCAACAGGTCTTGGTAATGTACATAGATATTTAGTCTGTAAACTTTGCCACAAATGCAGAAATCCTCCACTGAATTTAATCCGAATCGTCCACCCACTCCTCAGCAACCACTCTGTCCATATATTGTTGTATCCATCTGGGACGTCGTTCGTACAACACGTTGAGCTGCTCTCGTCGTCGTGCCGCCTCAGTTTCCACTGGCGACTCATTAGAGTCGCTATCCGGAGAGGGCGGTGGTGCAGTTCTGAAATTAGTTTCGGTCCTGACTACGCCCTCCCTTCTTCGAAGTGCGGCGCGCCTCCGATTCCAGATAGCTGGGTGTAAGGTCGTTACGAATAAACACAAAAAAGTAGTTATTTTGTGCCCAAGTGTTGGTTCTGGTGCAGCGACGGTAAGATCCAGCATTCTTCGCTCCTCGTCCAAATTCAGATTAGCCAAAGTATCGAATAGCTGCGAGGCCTGTGCTTCGACAGCCACGGGTCCGTGACCTGGACGAGCAGGGTGAGGACCGGGACCTTGAGGGCCATTTGGCTGTCCTGGGTCTAATGCTTGTCGACCATTGTGTGCTTGATGCAGGCGATTCTGGTGCCTACGAACCAACGCATTTCGCAGACCATTTTGAATAGGCTGCCACACTTCATAAACCATCCAACCCAGGATCAGGACACCAAAGATAGGCTTTCGCGCTGGCGCAAAGAAATATAGGAGCAGCACCGTGCGGAAGATCAACATCATAAATGGTCCAATCAAAGGTCGGATAGGAATTTCGCGAAGCTCCGCAAGTAGTGGGTTATTCGGATTTGCCGGATTGGCGTTGTTTCCTGCTGCCCGTAGAGGTGGCATACCGAGTTGTTGAAGGAGCTGATTGACATGAGGAGGGATAGGTACTGATTGACTGTGAAGTCCACGGGGAATAGAGGCATGGGATGTGGATATCGACAGTATGCTGAAGGTGAAAGATAGTACCCTGAGGGCATGATCTTGGAGCGGAGTTGGGATTGCACCGTAGCTTGCAGGTGAAAGTTGTAGGTATGGTTGCCCTCTGCAAGTAAAAGATGAGAAAGGTGGTATATACGAGCTGAAATAACCACGTACTCGACTACGATTGTTTCATATATAAGGCCGCCCGGTGAAGGTGCAGGGAATTGTTTATCGAAAATAGCGGGCCAAGTCCATCCATTTCTTTCCAGCGCTTGAATAGCACTTTGTCTAAGCTCTTGAAGATTAGGTGGGAGCTCAACAGGAGGAGGAATAGTAGGTGAAAGAGCATATAGAGCCTTGTGATGTTGATAATAGATAAAGCTTAGTGGGTAAGGCGAATTCGTTGATCCAATATGATTGACGAAACTCGGCTGAACTGGAGGTGCATTGGGTCTAGTAGGGAGCATATAGTTCGAAGGAGGGGCATATGAAGGGTGGGGAAGGTTGTTGATCTGCCCCAGTGGCACCGGTTGGGACTGGGGTTGGGGGATTTCGGGTGGGAGAGATGACCAAGCTGAAGGATGAACTGCAAGATGTACAATCCTTGGATCAGCCTAGACGAATGACAGTCAGTATAGTGCCAGAGTACAGAGATACAAGCCTACCGTCCATAGATTCTCTATGTTCTCATCGTCGGCGAGCACTCGTCCCCGCCAAATGAGGCGCTGACCATCTGGCCGTGGTTGACCGGGACAAGTGTGCTGGATCTCTTGCTTGAGATGGCTGACAGAACTCGATGGAGGAACTCTGACGGTGAAAGTTTGAGAGTACGAAGGCAAATCAACACGAATATCGACGAGCGCCATTGGCTACAAGAGTGAAGAGTAACAAGGAGTACAGTTCGACTGATGCTCTTATTATAATTCAGGGGCCGCCAACGTGTAATGGTCCACGTGACCCCGCTATGACGAAGCCGCCGGAACCTTCACCGTCGTTCCTTCCACTGAACTACGATGTGCAAGCTCAATCATTTCAATCACTGCTGTCGCTTCCTCCCATTTCACAGCTAGATCCTCCCCGATTCTTATCGCCGCTCCCAGATTTCTGAATAGCTCGGAATATGCGCCTGGTTCTACCGATGGCCAGCTTCATGATCCCAGAAGTTAGCTCATGCCAAACATCAATCAATCAGATACCAACCACTCACATCGATTTGGTGACGGTGAGGTCGTCTGCTTCAATCCTCTCGACTGTTCCCCACAGGTATTCAGGCTCCATACCATATCTCTCTTCTATAATTGCATTGGGAGATGATATAACTTTGAGCTGGTCCTCCTGCACATCCACGCCGAACTTGGTATATGTTCCACCGGTACCACGGACGATATATCGAACTTGCGGCGCCCGGACAGACAGAATATGTGCTCGCAAGATTGCTGTCAAAGGGTATCGGGTTCTGGGACCAACATCGTAGTGCATTATGATGGTAAACTTTCAAGACGCCAAAGTCAATATGCAGGGCTAGCATTGAAAAACCTTGAACTCACGGAATCGTCGACTTCGGGGTTTCCTATACCTCTCAGATTCTGCTGAAATGCAGTGATATGCGCTGGACGTCCGAACAGGCATAAAACTTGGTCGATCAAGTGCGAGCCGAGGTCATATGTTAGTCCTGCTGCAGGCTTGGGTTCATCTTTCCATGTTCCTTTCAGTCCCTTTCGGTATCGGTCGAAACTATATAACCACAAGATCAATAGATATTTTTAATGTTTCATTGCAATCACTCACTGTGATTCGAAGTCAGTAATTGCGCCGAGGGATTGTTTCGACGTCTCTGGCTGCGCGATCAATTTCTTCAAGGCCAAAAAGTCTGAATCCCAACGGCGGTTTTGGAACGCGTACAAAATGAGATTTTTCTGCTTAGAAATTTGATCCAATTCTTTTGCTTGCTCGAAGGTAGCAGTTACAGGCTTATCAACAAGCACTGAAAATGAAATCGATTAACGTCCATTCTAACGGCATCGTTGCAGAAAAGCTGGATAGCACTTACCATGCTTTCCAGCATTCAACGCCGCCTTTGCAAAGTCATAGTGCGTCTCGTTGGGAGTTCCAATGATTACTAGTTCAATTTCTTTGTCCACCAAAACATCCTCCAATGAGCGGTGAATCTTCACTTCGATCCCGAATCTTTCTTTAACTTTGCCTCCTCCGCTTTTCGGGTTACGTTCGAGGACCGAGTGCAGGCTGAAAATATCCGAAAGCGCTAGGATAAAGGGGACATGGAAAGTCAATCCTGCGAGTCCTACGCCCAGTACACAGGTATTGATGGGGCTCATAGTAGTTACTAGTCAAGATGTGGGAGAACAGCTTACAGACGTCATGAAATTGAAATATTCAGCCGTAGGGACGGACGGGCCGCTACCGGGCGGGCTATTAATAGACGATAATATTCAGACGCGATCACGGGATGAGCACGTGTGATCGATCGAGGCTAAAATGGAGTGACTGAAGTTGAACCTTTCCTTTGAACCTTACGTCGTCGTCGTACGACTCTCAAGACCGACCCGAACGTCGTCCATCACCCTCATGCGGGTCATTTCTCTGCTTCTTACTCTGCAGGCCGCTGCTGTGTCTGTTGCGGCCCAGCTTACGCTTCCCAATCCCCCCTTCCTCCCTGCAAACGCCTCATCAGGTGCCCAGCCGTCCGTTGGCGGTTATCCAAATCCTGCTTGGGCAAACTTACTCGGGAATCTTATTTACTTTTACGACGAGCAACGAAGCGGCCCTCTCCCATCCACGAGCCGCGTACCATGGCGCAATGACAGTTTGATTTTGGAGGGCCTCGATGTGGGCATCGATTTAACAGGCCAGTCTTTTTCACTGTCCATCATCCCATGTCCTCCTAACCGAACCATATAGGCGGTTTTTACGATGCTGGAGGTCAGTATTCTACCTCCCCCCATTGCTGTCTGTACAACGAACATGGAGGCTGACTGGCGCCACTGTCCAGACTTCTCCAAGGACACTTTTCCATTGGTAGGCTGCACATATGATGCAAACTCTGGTAAAATCTCATTATGCTCTAGAGCTTTGTTCTTATGTCTCTCTGCTGGGGTGCAACCGATTTTGGAAAAGGTTGGAGGATTGTCCAGATTTTCCCGCACGCCATCTAAACGCCGCGCTAGGTTATGATCTTGCAAATCAAACCGCTTACCTTGACGATACGCTACGCTGGGGCCTTGACTGGTTAATCAAGGTATGTACTCACCCTATGAACTGTTTTACACTCGCTAAATGATGTCGATTTAGGCCCACCCGAATAGCACTACGTTGGTTGTAATGGTTGCTTCCGGTATGCTGATCTACCTACGTTCGACAACCTTTCAAAAATTCTGATTTCCTATAGCCGACAAAGACGGATCGTATTGGGGAGGGGATCGCAGCATTCCTTCACCCAGACCTGTATACACCATCACCAACGATAATCCAGGCACAGATGCTGCTGCGGGTGCAGCAGCCGCATTCGCCTCATGTTCAAATCTATACGCCAGCCGCGCTTTCAATAGCACTGCCTACTCCGCACCAGCCTCCCTGAAGAACGATTCTTACGCCAGCACCCTCCTATCGCATGCGCAAAATTTGTATACCTTCGCAGTCAACGCCACAAACGGCCGCAAGACCTACCAAACGTCTGTTCCTCAGGCGGCCTCGGTCTACGGCTCTTCCGGATATGGAGACGAGCTAGCGATCGCTGCCCTTTTCTTGGCCCAGGCTACAGGGTCATCCACAACCTACCAGGAGGCGGAGTCTTACTGGACCAAATACAACCTTGCCTCTTCGAATCGCGTCTTCAACTGGGATTCGAAGACGCCTGGATTGCCTGTACTTTTTGCGCAAGTCAACCAAGCAAATTCTGGCTTTGGAGGAAATTTCACCGCTTGGAGGGCTGTTGCAGAAAGCTATTTCGATGACATTGTCAATAATAAGGGACCAGGCTTTATGACTGGAGGTAAGTACACCATTTTACGTGTAATATTTCATATCGAGCTCATTAACGTGAAACGCTAGACAGGCTTCTGTTCTTTGATGGCGATTCTGATGAAGCCAGTCTAAATCCTGCACTCAACACGGCAATGTTGCTCGAACGCTTTGTCCCAATCGCGTCCACTCCCGAAAAGCAGGTCTCATATCAAGTATATATCCTCGTTCTCTTAATTTACTTCAATTCACCTGTATTCCTCATTCTTCTGTTGTAGGCCTTCGCTAAAAGTCAGGTGGACTATGCTCTCGGAAAGAACTCTATGTCGGGTAACTCAAATTACATCTCGCCGTTGCGGGCCTTTCTGACCTCGTGTGTTTAGTGCCCTATATCGTGGGCGTCAATCCTAATTCCCCTCAAAACCCACACTCAGCTATGGCTTCTGGAGGGATCAACGTTGACGAAATTGACACCGTGCCGGAACAAGAAGCTTATGTCCTCTATGGCGCTGTCGTGGGTGGGCCAGATCGTCGTGGCAAATTCTTCGACATCCGAAGCGATTGGCCTCAAACTGAAGTGAGCGTTAATTTTCACAAAATTGAAGAGCAATATAACCGAACTTTGACTAATTTTAGGTTGCTCTCGATTATAACGCCCCCATGTTGACTTTGGCCGCCATGCATACCATAGGCGATACCAAGGATCCCTTCTTCACGGCATTGGAAGCTGGAGCATACGATAAAGTCAAGCCTAAAGGAAGGCCTTGCGATGCTGCCATCAACGATGGATGCCAAGGTCATCGTCTCAGCAAAAATGCCACTCTGGCTATGGCTATCATCCTCGCTGTCGTCGGCCTCGTCGTCGTCGGCCTTTCTGGATGGTATCTCATACTCCTCATTCGCCCTAGGCATTTGGGCCTGACCAAGGCTTAAAAAATTCCACCTTCATCCATATCTTTATTTTCAACTTTCCACGTGTACTTTTACCCTTGCAACATTATCCCCCAGTCCTTTTCGACTATCTTCGTTCACGAACACTTCACATTAATTCACAACTACATTTTTCTGGGACCCATGTATACACCAACGCTATCTGTAGACTATATGACTTCTACGGATATATACCTCTACTACCTCCAAATGCCCAATCATGACTCAGTATACCTAGCGAACTTACATTAGCAGGCTGATGCAAATTGTTTTTAAAATAAAGACATACCTCGAGAACGTATCGCTCCTCCTCCTTGAGGCTCTCTAGGTATTCTCCGGCCTTGACGGGATCGGTACCCTTGTATTTGATGAGGGCGTTCACCAACGCTTCGTAAACGTCGGGTACGGGCCATGTAGGACCACAAAGGTAGAAGACGCCCTCGTCGTCATGAAGCATCTTCGCCAGAGCCTCCGAGTCCTCGAGCATCTTGTGCTGGATATAAACTTTCTGAGGACCATCTCGAGAGAACGCAAGTCCGGCGCGTGTGATGACGCCATCCAGGACGAAGGCTTCGATCTCCTCGCCGTAAAGATATTCGGCGCCTTGGTAACGAGAACCGAAGTAATAGTATACTGGGCCAATTTCTTCGCCCTTGGATGCAAGCCAGGCCAGGTGTTGGAGAAAAGCGCGGAAAGGTGCCGCACCCGTACCCAGACCTGCCATGATGAGAGGCTGCTTTGGGTTGGGAGGTAGCTGCAACGACGTGCGCTTAGTCGTTTTGAATGAAAGAAAAACATAGGAGAAAAGCGAACCTTCATGACACTGGGCTTGATCGACACCGTCACTTTCTGTCCAACCTTCAAGTTCGCCAGATAACGGGTGCATTGACCATATCTCGGAGCACCTAAAATACGCGCGATTAGAAAAGTATCAACGACAGACAATTTCAACGTACCTTCTGCAGTGAGCCAGTCCACAGTAACAACCAGAAGGTCCACGCGATCACCGACGACACTTTGAGCGCTGGCGATACTGTAATGACGAGGTTTGATATCGCCAATGAGCTCGCAGAGTCTCTCGATGCCTGGCCGTGCCGTCTTGTACTTCTTCAGAATATCTGCGAAAGTGACAGTGTCTTTCTCGGACAACTTCTTGAAAGTCGAGGAACCCTCAGGAGAGCCGATGAAACGCAGAGCGTAGCGATCAACGTCGCCTGACGCATACTCAGCCAAATCGGTGTAAAAGGATTTTGGCGGACGACCGAACAAGTCAATTTGTTGTTGAAGGGCTTGCAAGATCGTACGTGTGTGCATTTTCGTCTCATCTCCGGGGACCGGGATGGTGATGAGCCTATCCGGGTCAACGCCGTACCATGCACAGAAGTCGAGCACTTCCTGCCCGTCGTTCCAACCGTGGACGCCAAGCGCCTCGCCAATAGCATACTTCAGGCCAGTTCCTGAGCTGTCGAATTCGAGATGGAACACATTGCGGTCGTATTCCAACGGGGTAAGACGTTTGTTGACGGTACAGGTGACGAGGAAGGTATTGTCGGGCACCTCCGGACGTAATGTTGGGTTGCGCTCCGAGTTCTCATCCACTGGTGGAGTGAAGACGGAGGGGAAGAGGAGGTGCTTCGCAGCGTCGTGCCAGGAACTCAGACGAGCGCCATTTACAACAGTCTTACCCTCGGCCGTCTCAACGGCAATGGCGTTGACTTCAAAGTCCTTCAAGGTTGAAGGAGAGGCGGATGCAGCGAGAGATGATGTCTCTTCTTGAAGCGGGACGTTAACAAGACGGAGATTTGACCATGCATGTGAGTTGAACTTATATAATGCAATACCGTTAATGGAATCGTCAAACGAAGTACGCACTAACTGCAAAACAGTTTCCTCAGTCGCTGCAGCTCCGAGATATAGCCTCAGAAAGACGATTTCCAACAGCAAATTTTGGGCCATATCATGGACTGGGCCTGGCGCTCCGGCGAGGTTGCTGGCGATGGCCTTCGCATCAATTGTGTATAGCAATAGCTCGCGCTCCTGAATCAAAGCGGCGGCTTCCTGTGAAATCGCCGCCAACAGTTCTTCAGGAGTCCATGAAGTGGCGATGACCACCATCGACCCGCTTTTCGCGTGCTTGAGAAGAGAATGTGTCTTCAAGAGGTTCTGATCAAATATTCCCAAGAAATCCGAATGTCCAGAACTGCTGGGGTCCAGGGGTAGAGCGAATGGAATGGGAATCAAACCTGCTCCGGTATTGCGCGAAATGAGGACCCGGTTTGCTGTTATTCCGCCTGGCTTGGAGAATACGTCGTGATCGGTGAGAAGGCGTGAAAGGATGCCTGACTTCTTCAAGATTAATTCTTCCAATAACAGGGGAAATTTGGCGAGAGGGGTGTGCGGGACCCCAAAGAGGAGAACCTTCTTCGTGTTGGATGTGAGGCTGCTCGATATTTCAAGGTGCGAAATGGATTCGACGAACTGTAAGAATGAGCCGCTCGTCTGGATGAAGTTTTGAGTCTGCGAAGGTGTGATCCTATGCGACTTGATGGAGCGCTTGGAGGTGGGATTCCATAAAGCGCCAAAAACGTCAACATAAAGCTTTCCTTGGGTTACGGAATTAGGGACATCATCAAAGACATGTATTGTGTTGGCGGTGGGAGGGACGATTGATTGGAGCGAAGCTTCATCCCATGGACGCAAAACATTGACTATCACGACACCGAGCCCAACAGCATTTGCGTTGACGGCCGCCTTAAGGACTAGCGCCAAAGGTCCGTTCAAGATAACTACGACGGTTGACGCAGCCGGGTCTCCGTTGTATTCGAAAAACTGGTAACCAGCCTCGTTCACGGCGTCATATATCGACAATGAAGAGGTCGTCTTTGGAGTAGAAATAGTGTGACCAATTTCGCGCGAGGCGCCATGATGGTCGAACAGATGGACAATGTGGAAATCAGAGATCTTGTAAGCAAGAGCAGCGAAGTCAACAATTTGTTGTGGAGTAGAAGACAGTAGCACGGCTACATTGTCGGGGAGGGTTGGCCACACTGAGGCTAGAGGTGATAGTGTAGGCGACAAAGTCAAGGTATCTCCGGAAGGCGTTACGGTCGGTGTCTGAATGATGAGACGGGTGGTAGCAGAGGCCGGGGGTAAATAAGAGAAGGAAGGGGCCATCTGGGAAAGACCGCTGGGTGTGGTATATGCTGTCAAGACGGTGCCGTTCACAATATCGAGGCTAGTGCCTTGAGAAAGTCTTCCGACGAGAGACAATCCTGCGCCGGCTCTGGTCTGCAGCTCGACAACCTTTGCGGTCGCATTGGGCTCTGTTGCCCAGTCCTTGGTTGAGGTTCCAAATCCAACTTGTTCGGCAACATCGTAGATGTAAACAAATGCACTTGTTTCCGGCCTTGAGGCGAGGTATTCTACGAGGGTAGAGGCTTGGGTGCGCGGGTTATTGAAGGGGCTATCCTGGATGATAATTCCTGTTTTGTGGGGAGGAGAGCCCGGTTGCGATAACGTTGTCGTGGACGATAAGGGGGTCGACGAACCTGAATCTTGCAATCCCATGGCGAAAGAGGGTATAGGATAGAGCTTGGTAAATTCCCATGTTTTTTTTTTTTGCAGTGCAGATGAGTGCGTCTGGAAAGTGCAATGCGCAATCTGTGCTCACGATCGCGTCTTCGTCACGTGGTTACGGAACACTATCCGGCTATTTTTAGCGCACTGCCAATTCCGTTCTCAGTCTGTCACCGTCATATGTAACCGTTATAAAAGTTAGACGCCATTTCACCCTCAAAACATTATCGTATTTACAGTTCATTATTTATTTGTGCCTAGAGGCAAGCTAGATGTGCACCCATTTTACTATTCCATGAAGTGAATCCCCGCAAGTGGGAAAACGACCCGACCGAACAACATGCCTTCAGGGACAAACTCAGCGGAGCGTATTGAAGAGGCGGTCTCCCTAAAGGTCAATGTATATCAGGCCTGAACTACTTCCTGGTTAAGCACACTAATAACTTACCGAATCACCGAGTCCCGGACTAATGATACCTTCTCCAGTCAATTTCTTATCGACTCCTGCAACCCATATCTACGACAAATTAGTTTGCGATAAGTGGTATCGACGAAGTCGGACACCAACCTCCAAGTCTGGATATTCGGTTTGCACATGATCCAACCCAGTCTCCGAAGCAAGTATACATAGTAGTTTGATGTTTTTCACTGTGGCAAAACCATAGATTTGGTCGTGTGGTTCTGGGAGACACCAAGGAGGACGTACCATCAATCCCCCAGTCAACAATCATCGCCAAAGCAGCACTTGCTGTCCCACCCGTAGCAATCAATGGATCCAGGAGGAACACTTGATCTATTGGAGGTGAAGGAGGGAGCTTGGAGTAATCTAAAGTGGTTTTGAATAAGCAAGATCCTGAACTGCCGGGCGAAAAGCTGAACTTACATTCAACTGGCTGAAGAGTAACTTTCTCGCGATATAATCCAAGGTGGTATACAGGGGCAGCCCTACATCGTATTTCTCGTCAAAGGTTCCAAATATCGAGCACTGGGCTTACGGGAAGAGTTTGAGCTGGAAACATTGTAATTTAGCATGATTGAGAGATGATCAAGAAGAATGAATATTGCGCACCAGTGCATCCGTCATTCCTAGTCCAGCTCGCAGAATGGGTGTCAGGCCGACCCGAGGCTTGATCTTGCTCCCAGTGAACGGCGCCACTGGCGTTTGCTGTAAATATCGCGTATTAGCGCCCAGAAATTAGTTGAACAATTCAATTGACGTACCCCATCGAATGATTCTTCTCCCAGCGTACGGGATGCTTCGTATCCCAAGAGCAAGCTAATAGTCTCGACACCCTAATGAATAATAAGCTCGCCAGACTTCGCATCTAAGATTATGTGTAAAGACCTCGCGGAACTCCTTGGGTGTTGTGGATGCTTGTCGTAGCTTAGACAGCTCCGCGTTGATAAGAGGATGAGACAGAACGTTGACTTGGGTGGGCATCGTGAAAAGGTTAAATCGGGGAATATGGTCGAAAACAAGGGGTTATAAGTCGTCGGGCAGAGATAAGCCTCAAGGCATGAATCGATACGGTCCAACCTCATGGCACGGCAAACATGCTTTATCGGATCGAAATTGCTATAAATGATCCGTGCATACTATCGGCGCTGAATTTGGAAATCTTGAAATGCTGCTGATACATAGGCGACGATAGGCGATGTCGATAAGTTGAGCATCCAATGATTAGTCTGCATCATGGAGTTCATCCAAAATTATGTCCCCTGTCTACAGCAATCGAGTATGTATCAAAACTATCATCTCCGCTTGTATTCACAAGGTTTAAGAAGAGCGCCCTTTGACAACAATTTCGTCCATTCCTTTTCCGATTTATTGGCTCGGGAAACCTTGATGAATTCAAACAAGATAAAATGCGAGCTGATAGAATCATTCTGAGGATATTCGTAAGATATCCACTTCGAACAACGATACAGTAATTGACATACCTTTGACTTCAATCGAAACCCCAGTGTACCCAACAGATTCTGAAATTCTTCGATATCCGTAAAGCGGCTCGTAACTTCGGCGATATGAAGTTCACCTCTGGTTATCTGGTTGGTCATTCAATAAGGTGACAACTAATGCATGACACTCACCCTGCTTTCAGTATCCGCCATGCTTCACGAATGCAATTAGGCCAATTGATGCCCATCAAACTGAGAGCGCAGACTACAACATCCACCACCTGTCCTTCTCCCGTTGATTTATCTTCGCTGGATCCTTCTGAGCCGGGAAGGGGAATCTTGTCGCATATATCCGCTTCCACCACATATCCAATATTGGAGATTAGGTCAAACGAGATCACGGATACACCTTTTGAGAGTAATTTCTTTGCTAAGGCAGCATCTCCGCAACCCAGATCCACGATAAGTGTTTTGGGGGGATATGAAGCAAAGGTCGACGCGTAATGTTCGACTGGGTTGATGGGCCAAGATACAACCTGGTGCCGAAATCCTGTATGATACTAGAGAAAAATAAATTAGATGACTTGGGAAAAAGTGATACCACATTTTTACACAGCACACCTCTTCAAAGAATTTGGGGTCGCCTCTCATCATCTCGTGTGCTTGATGGCTATCTATTTTATATAGGTTTTCATTAATGAGTCTTCTCTCATATATATGAGATGCATTTCACAGATAATGAGGTAGAATTACTTACCTAAATCGCGCTCCATCCAAACTATCCTTCATACTCTTTTGCAATGCGGTTAGATTAGCAGTTGAAGATGCTGGAGACTTGTTGGGTGATTGAGTTGACTTCGACGGCAACGTTGAGGAAGGATCAATGCCCTTTTTCTTTTTGTCCTTTTTTTTCGCATTCAGCGAAGGTGTTTGAAGACCTGTGTCGGGATTCTGAACATGTTTGCCTTTGGTTTCTGCGCGCTGTTCCGCGTCCGAGTTTGCGCTTCGAGTCTGCTTTTGAGATTTTTTGCGCTTTTTAGGCGCTGATGGAAGATCTGGTGTAAAGCTTTCTAGCTTGGTCATCAGCTTTTCGATGTTGATTTTCGCACTCTGTATCTCGCTTTTGTGATTTGGGCGCTTGCGCTTTTTTGATACTTGCTGAGAAGGTTTAGCGATAGGTGCTGTCGTTACAGACCAGCCTGGTATTTCGAAGAGAGACATTTTGAAGTTAGCACTCTGACGGAACGACGGAAAGCGAAGGGGCCTGTGAAGAATATGTGGAGACTGGTTTAGGACTGAAGGGATCTGCCGCATAAATTAATCCGAATAATCGCGTCTCCAGTAGTCCGTGCACGTGATTCTGCACTTCAAGAGTTCATATTTATTTTTGAATTTATTCCAATAAGTACTCCATCTCCTGTTCTTCTGGCATGTCGCAGCGGTTTCTACCCATCTTTGTGTGTTTTCATACATAAGAGCCTGAAACTGTATCGGACTGACGCAGTGTCGATAAAATATTTCATGCCATCTAGAAGACACTCGTGTTGTGATGTTTTAAGGTTACCTCGTGGAAGCGGCCAACTTTGGTCATTGTTCTCAAGGGTGCTTATAATGATTTTTCCTGCGGTAGAAGTTATATCTGATTTGGAATCCTTGACGCACCTACCCTTCACCAGCCGCTCTTCTCGTGAATAAATAAATATCCCTGTCCTCGAAATGTCGTACACCCAGACAACTCCCAGCAATCACCGGTGACATGCCATCCTCTTCCTATAGCACCGATGTCACCAATGTCGCTGTCGACAACAATTCTCTATCACCAGTATGTGCGTTCGTTCAATAATTGCAAAATGTCGATTATAATCTGTCTTTATACAGGACATTGAATGTCAATTGCTCGATGAATCCGACCCTTCCGACTTTGAAGACGTAGGCGCTGAAGATATGATCGCGAAGCACGACATTGCGACAGCTCCCCTAATGACTCGGGAAGCGTTTCTCAACATTAGAGGCAATGGATCCGCCACACAGTACGGCGTACTGGGCAAAGTTTTAGCCAGCTAGTGCGTGGCTTGATAATACCGACTCGCTGAATTACTTTCTCATATCGTCTACTATCATCTCTAGTTCTCGCGGCCAAAAGGATCTAATAGAAGACCAGAGGTTATACATAAACACAGTGAGTTCTCATTCCATATACTCTAGTTCGCCGGTGATGGGGTTGACTTTACTGTGATTGGTCTCGATAGAATGCCCCCTTTTCTGCACTTGTCTGCGGGGTTCAAGGTACGGCTGGGCATTTATTCTGCAAGTTATGCCAAACTTACAATTAATCAGGCTCTGGGAAATCGCATACCGTTTCAACTATTCTTGAAAACATGCTGATACCCAATTTTCCGCCAATTGGGTCGTCCACGAAGGCTCTTTCGGGGCTTGTTCTTCATTATGGAGATGGCGGAGCCAACTCGCTTCCTAGTGAGGCAGCATGGCTGTCCTCTTCTTTGTCCTCACATGTCTCTGGAGTTCCAGTTCGAGTCTACGTGTCAAGGGCATCATTGCAGACCATGAAGGCAGTATATTCCAGATTTGGGGAAGACAAGGTCGTTGTTGAACCTCTATATCTGCGGAATTCTGAACTCGATGCTGCCGCAATTTTATCAATGATGGCAGTTGGCTCAACAGAGTCCGCGCCACTCTATATGCAGATTATCCTGGTGCAGTGTCTTTTTTGAAAACAGCATCATCACATTTATTCTAATCTCTCAAATCATTTCATCTAGTCACTGTTGCGTGATCTGGGCGAAACCTTCACGTTTTCCGAATTCATGAAGCGTTTAGATTCATCGAAACAGAAGTTCAATCCAGCTCAGCTTGCTGGTCTTGAACAACGACTTACATTATTGACTGCTTTCCTCGAGCCATCCTCTTTAGCCAAGAAGAAGCTGAACAAAGGCAGCCGGTTTGCTGCTGGCCAGCTTACTATTGTTGATCTGTCTGATCCATTCTTGGATCCAGCTTCGGCCTGTGGACTTTTTGAAATCATTGTGCGTTTATTTATTCGGGCTGATGTTGACACAGGAAAAGTCCTTGTTGTGGATGAGGCCCATAAGGTATGCTCCGAATTGCGTATACTCGTAAATCCTCCTCAATTTACATCCTCATTTTCTCAGTACCTATCATCTGATAGATCATCAACTGGTCTCACAAAGTCACTGTTGAATTTAATTCGGCAACAACGACATCTTGCTATGAGAATAATAATCAGCACGCAGGGTACACTCCCAACACATATACCAATAAATTGATATTGACTCTAGGGTATTACATATCATTAGAACCAACTGTTGTCCCACCTGTCCTTCTTGACCTTTGTTCGGTGACAATCATCCATAGGTTCTCATCCCCAACATGGTGGCAGCACCTCATCCAACATGTCCCCACTGACTTCTCAAACATGGATGCATTTGATAAGGTGGTCAAATTGCAGGTAATTGTTCCACTGACATCCCTCTCTCTTTCTGATGCTTATTTCACAACCTAGACTGGTCATGCAATTATCCTCGCACCCTCTGGACTCATGCTACTCCCTGAACCTGACAAGATACAGAAATTAGCAGTTGGGTCAGACGAGGAACAGAAGAAGGTTTTGACACAATTTGGACGACGTTATTTGATTGTCAAGACACGGAAAAGGGTGACAGCAGATGGAGGGGCATCAATCCTTGTTATTGATGCCTTGGATCAGGTATAGGGTGAATGGGCCAAACTTCTGTCATGATTTCTTGAGATATCCTATTGCAATGCACCTCCAATGTCATAATAGCATGGTTCAGTGAGGTTCATTATAGTGTTTATTATTATCAGTAGATGAACCAACCATCTACTGTAGCCTTTTCGATAGCATAATCCCAGTTGGTTTGTCTTTCCCATTCCGCAACACTTTCAATCTCATCTCTGCCGAGACGTAGATCATTGTATAGATGGGGAAACATATTCGGTTCTCCTACACCACCAGGAGCTTCGTGGATTCTTTTTGTGAGCTGACAAGATAACTAACTTCAAGGGGTCTGTAAGGACCTACTGTTTCCTCTACTATCCTCCCATTTAATCTTGCTTTCGACATCGCTATAGACGATCCTCAGGATATAAACCCGACCTTCTCCAGCGAAAAAGCGCTTCAATGTGCCAGGGATTTGTAATGACGTCGACAGATGGATGAAGCCGTCCTTTTGGTCTAGTTCACTGACTTCCAGCGCGTCTGGAAGTGGTGACGGCGGAGGGGCCGATGAAGGCACTATCTTGTATATATATGTTGGAACGAGGGCCATCTGAAATCCTTCTGGACTGTACAGCAGAAAACGTCAAAGAAAGAGATCAAGACTGTTGTGGTCAAGAACAAGTCGTGCGCGTGAGTTTTCGCGTCTGTGATCTCTCGGTGGCATTTCTAACGATGATCAGGCTGTTGAAACGAGTCTGTCTAGTACTTTCATATTGACCTTGAGTTACAGAGACTAGGGAAGTCAGGAAATCAAAAATGTGTTCCATTAAACATAATATACGAATACATAATCCTTGGATGAATCTCAGACGAGTACTTGGGATGTTTATACACACTCTTTAACAGGCTCTATGATAAATCTGTCCAACAGGGAAGTAAGGCGATTCCAGATAGAATTTCTCCGCCTTTTAAACTTCCAAATCCTGGAAAAGGTATACAGAGCGAGCATGACAATAATTAGAAAGACGATGAATATTGCCAGGACCAACCAAATCGAAAATCTGCGCCAGAGAGCAGTTTCTTGGCCAACACCCTGCGCTGCAAAAATGACAACAGAGAGTGAAAATAGTAGGATTGCCCACACCAGAAGAACTGCAGGCAGACTAAGAAGGATCGCGTAGCCGTAGAGGGCGGTATAACTATTCCGAACATTGAGCATATAAGTATACTAAAGCAACGTTGAGTGAGTTTCGAGCAAGAAAATCAATGAAACTCTTTTACTGAATGTGGCTTCGCCTGAAGTCTCCATATGGACGATACACCAACTATAATACTTCCCAGAGACGCGAAGGTTGAGATAGTTGCCGCAACTTGAGCACCTTCGGGGATATCTGGGACTGCGAGGAAGCCAACCGTTGCTCTTGGGACACGTCAGTTCTAGTCAGTGTGCAGTCATAATTCAGGCTCACGATAGAAGTACTGTTGACTAGGAGAATTTGAGTAACATTAGTACATAAATTCCCTAAACGACAAAAGATCATTCCTACAATGAGCAAGAATTCTGAATACTCTCTAGCGAGGCGTTCAACATAGTTGTGCCAGGTCTTCTGGACACTGGAAAGGCGTCCACGAAATTCACTTGTTGCCTTGAACCAAAGATCACTAAATTAGTTAGAATGCTCGTCAGGACTTGGATGGAGATTGAATTGACCTTAACATGTGCTTGATATGTATGTGGAATACCGAAGAAAATGATGTTTACAACGGAGTTAATGAGAAATAGTATCAGAGGGCTTGGCGGCAACATTGCATGAACTGCTTTTTTCCGCTCCTGGACAATTGCCGACTCTTTTTGAGTGTATAGACCCCAGTGTTCCGCGTCACGGTAGCTACATATTTCTCGTAGAAGCCATGCCAAGAATGTAGTCTTCGCGATTGATTTATCATTTCGAGGCACTTAGAAATAACGTGGTTAGAAGGGAAATTTAATGAACATTGAGAGGAAAGCATACGAGCTAGCTCGGCGACTATGCGCGACAATTCCTCGCACTCTGTCTTGGAGAACGGAACAGAACTCTTTATGCCGGATATGAGATTATCTGTCTGATAAAATGTTAGAGGCGGAGATATAAGCACAGCGAAATAGATATACATAAAACCACGTTAATGCATCTGATACATCTTCTAGAGCTCTCGGAGGTGTCGGTACATGAACTGGATGATTCCATAAATAATTCCAGTAAAGGCGACGACATCTGTTCACTACGAATCGTCCATGAACTTTACATTCCACGATGGACGGAAAATTATGATAGACTTACACATTTTAGGATCTAGTGCACATGAGTTGTCATTTACTATTTCATTCAATTCATATGAGGCGACACAATGAACGTGGTTAACCGCCAGGTTAAGCAAGGTACTAGAACCATTGGCATTTACGTTCTTCTGCGTCATATATATGTGGACCTCCATTTGTTCAGAAAGTTCAGCTAGAGGACACTGGGAGCAAATCTCCTCTATAGTCGACAAGTTATCAGGATGGCGGATATCCTGGTCTGTGACTACCTTGAGAGAGGGATTGTAGAAGTAAATCCTGCCCTGAATTGCCACGGTGTTTGTCAAGAGTCCCCGAAATTTGAAGGAAGATGACCTACCTTAGGGTGGACACAAAGGGTCCAACCTGGCATAGCTGGTATGTTTTCTTTTTCTTGTATTGCAAAGGTGCTGCCTCTGAGTTAAGTGCGATTAAGAAGGCCAATAATAACACCGGCAGGCTCGTAACTCACAAATTAACGAGGGTGCTTGATCGTGAGTTGAAGACTGACATCGGCGAATCTGAGTAAAGTCAGTGGAGGACATTCAGGAGATCCTTCAACTAGGTAGGTGGTGGAGATGGTAAGGAAACTAAGAAAGGCGGTGTTGCTGACAGAAGGCAGCAGATTTTTGATGAAGGGAGAGTCGAGACATATATAGAAGCAGGCGCCTTGTGAAGTTGTGGGAGATCATGGCAGTACTTACTAAATTGAGCACAATAGACACAGCCACCACCAACCCTTGCTTCTTTCAACGTTGTTTCAACGCGTCTTCACGCGACAAATGAGTTTCTTTAGCACTCCTCAAGGGAACGCCAACTCCTCCAATATCGGAGGAGGGCTCTTTGGCTCCAACACAAACAACACCGCTAATGCGACGGGTACCACAAATGCAGCTCCCAGCGCGTTTGGAAGTGAGTTGGTTCGCTCTATCAAACGGCCAGATCTACTCACTCATAAATGTTATCAGCACCTTCTGGAGCAAGCATCTTTGGGGGAGGAGGGGCATCTACTTCTACAGGTGGAAGCATATTCGGAAACCCTGTATCGTCTGGGACACCAGCCACGGGAAGTGGTTTGTTCGGCGCGAATACCTCATCAACGACTCCCGCTGCGACAGGTGGTAGTCTATTCAGTGGAGCAACGAGCAACGCCCTCAAACCTGCAGCAGGGTTAGGTGGTGGTTTGTTCGGCGGAGGAAACGCTACAAACACCTCGTCCACACCTGGTGGCGGTAGTTTGTTTGGAGGCGCTTCAACGCCAGCGTCTGGCACAACTGGTAGTATATTTGGTGGCGGAGCAGCATCAACAACACCTGCAACCAGTCTGTTTGGAGGGGGTACCGCAACCAATGCTGCAGCTGGAACGACGCCATCAACAAACCCGAACCCTCTGTTCGGCGGCGCATCTGCTTTCTCTCTTCCGAAACCTGGAGAAACCACTCGAGCGCGGCTAAACCTGCGGGCTCAAGTTGTTGAGTATTCGTCTATCCCCATCTCTATTATTATTTACTCACAAAATATGCAATAAAGTTTTCAGTCAACCCAGTACTACATCCACTACCACTGGCACTACTGGCACAATAAGTGCAACAGGGACAGCAGGCACTACAAGTACTACTGCTGCTCCTATCACAGGTAGCACCTTGTTTGGTTTGCCCCCCAAACCTAGCACAACACCCGCCAACCCAGCTCCTGCGGCCACAACTACTGGAAGTATCTTTGGGGGTGGATTATTTGGGCAAGGGACTTCCTCATCCACAACCCAACCTGCGGCTGCTGTGGCCACACCGACAGCTCCTGGCAGTGAGCAATTAGATCATCACACTTTTCTGTTAATCTCAATATTTTTAGGTGGTTTATTTGGCAACTTGGCTGCTAACAAAGACAAAGACGCAGAAAAGAAAGATGCCGAGAAAAAGGATGCTGCACCAGGAGGTAGTGTATAATCTACGCATAATCGTTCTTTATCTAATCCATCCTCTCTAGCTGCACCTGCCGCCGGCTTCAATCTATTTGGAGCTAAAACAGCCGAGAAGAAGGGTGAAACTGCTGGTGCGTCGTAAAACAAGCGCATTCGTTTTGAAAAATCCTAATTTCATCTATCTTTAGCTTCGAAGGATGCCGAAAAAAAGGATACCGCAGCGCTTGCAGCTGGTACCGCACCAACTACCACTTCCTCAGCGATAGCAATCCCACCACCATCAATGCTAAGAGGAAAATCATTGGAAGAGATCGTCAATAGATGGACAGCAGATCTCGAACACAACGTCCGCGAATTTAATAAGTTTGCAGCCGAAGTTTCGATCTGGGATCGTGCCCTCATCGAGAACAGCAACAATGTATGCGCATTTTCTCTATCGAAAAACTGCTTGCTCAATCTATACAGATTACCGCCTTATTCAGTCACCTGCAAGCTGCGGAAAGGCAACAAAACAGTATCAATGAGGCGTTAGAACACATTGAACAACAACAGAAGGATCTGGGATCGACTCTGGACGCCTACGAAAAGGCTTCACAGGACATTCTCGGAGGTCAAAGCGGCAGCTTGAGATCTCTTGATACAGGCCCTGCAGACAATGAGCGTGACAAAAAGTCAGTTTGTTTGATATTCTCTTCGATGAGACACTAATTTATCTTATCATTATAAGCTACATGCTTGCGACAGACCTTCATACCAATCTGGACGACCTTTCTGGGTCTCTCACCCAAATGATTAGCGCAGTCAACTCCCTCTCCATATCTGCCAAGCCAACCGACTCTGCCGAAGACCCAATGTCGCAGATTGCGCAGATTCTGAGCAGTCATCTGGAAAGTCTGCAATGGATTGACGGTGCAGTATGCGAAGTGGAGAGTAAGACCATAGACGTCGAAAAGCGCATCAAAGAATCAGGCCACAATATGTCAGGTCCTGGATCAAAATCCAGAGGTTTTGGACTAAACCGTTAACAAATTGGAAGACAGATATTCTGAGATTCTCGTATTCTTTACACTTGTATAACTGTTAGCATTATATTGCAAATGATTGCTCGCAGTTGTGACATGACATGAAGAAAGAATAAAATAACAAAGTGGGTAATATACAATGGGGAGTACTTCAGGCTTAGAGAACACTATATCTACCCATTGTGGCGGATGGATTGCGCATCTCAGCCTGTAATGCAGCAGCAGATGCTTCAATGAGGAGTCTTTTAATTTCTCTGACTGCTTGTTCAACCTGTTTTGATATAATTGAGCGGTGTTCGTGAAAAGACGGTCAGTATTGGAACTTACCCTGAATTCTTCATTGGACTCAATGAGGAGATGCAGTTTGGGAGGTCCCTCCGGCGGAGGTTCCTTGCCGTGCTCGTAATATATACCTAAAGGTGACATTAGCATCGTATTCAGCTATCAGGGCGAATTGCATACCTTTATTTGTCACCGAAGCACCAGTCATATCGATGAGCTGAAGAAGAAAGTCGAGATGAGATTTAAATTTTAGACATGCTCAAAAAGATCACTTACTTGAACCATTGTCTCCTTATTAGTAACACGCCAACGAGCTTTTTGCGGGTAATCGTTGATAGGGATGATAGCATGGAAATCAGTAGAATCTGGATTTGACTTGCGAGCACCAGATTCTTCTGCTTGTAGCTGTGATTGGAGAACGAGCTTGGATGCACGCATCTGTGCGTTTAGCTTCGCGACCACGCTGAGAGCTTGCTTGTGTGCTGCAGTGTCTTTTCCAGCACGGGCGGCGGCTTCCTCCGCAGCACGCATTTGGCTTTGAATTCTCTCTTCCTCCTTAGCGTGTGCAAGACGACGTGCAGCTGCAATGGCTCCACCAACGCCCAATAGACCCTTCGACGAATCTGGCGCAGGGCCACGTTTGATTTCAACTTTGAAATTGCCAAAGGTCATGTCGTCAGTGCTAGCCGCAACAGCTTTGACGGCAACCTCTTCTGCACTGGTGGCCTTCTCTTCTTCGCCGCCAGTCGGTTCCCCATAAGCTTTGCGTTCGGCCTTTTCTCGGGCGTCTCGTTCCTTATCCAACCGATCAAGACCTTTGCCACCAAAGCCTGACCCTGCAGCCTGTGCTTTGCCAGCCTTGACTTTATCCAAGAAACCTATGGAAATCGTTAGTGACGAGTTATGGAAATTTATCATCCCAACACACCATTTGCAAGTTCCTCGAGATCCTTTGACATAGCGGCGTTACTAGCCTTGAGCGCTCGATAGATGTCAACCGAAAATCTTTCTTGCTCCGGAGTGATGAAAGTGACACAAGTACCCTTGTTGCCTGCACGGCCAGTGCGACCTGCACGATGTACATAGTCTTCCATATGGTTGGGACAATCGTAATTAACAACCAACTTCAACTGCTTGACGTCCAGTCCACGCGCTGCAACCGATGTGGCGATAACAATAGGGACCACTCCCGCCTTGAAGTCTGCAATCGTGGAGTCGCGATCAACCTGATCTTTACCGCCGTGCAGGGACATGCACAGGTATCCTTTGCGCATCAGCTCGCGGAGTAGATTGTCAGCAGCCTCTTGTCGATCAACAAACACTAACGTGCGACATTCCGGATCCTCATTATACATCTGCCCGAGGATTTCAAGGAGGCGGTTGAATTTGGTGTCTTCTGAGCGGACCTCGACGATTTGTTCGATTTCTGGCGCGACCACTGAGCGACCGCCGACAGTGATTTCTAATGGTTTCCGGAGAATCTTGCGAGCCAACGAGTCCATTTGTTTTGGGAAGGTTGCAGAAAATAGGACAGTTTGTCTATCAGGTCGTATGTTATTGACGATTTTCATCACCTGGGGCTCAAATCCCATGTCAAACATACGATCAGCTTCATCCAAAACGACATAGGTGACCCTCTTGAGGTTGGTAACACGTCCTGAATTTGCAGTCAAAAGGTCAATCATGCGACCGGGGGTACAGACTATAATTTCAGCCCCCTTTTTAAGTTCCGCGATTTGATCCTTAATGGGAGATCCTCCATAAGCGCAAACTGCCTAATGTTGATTAAATGAGCCAGAGGCATCGAGCTTAGAGAACAACGACGACTTACTTTGAGACCCAAGACCTTCAAAAAGGGCTTACACTCCCGATGAATTTGAACAGCCAATTCGCGAGTTGGAGTCATGATGACGGCGATAGGGCCTTCCATTTGTTCCAACGGTCGTTGATCTTTGATGTGGCGGAAAAGAGGAAGTAAAAAAGCAATTGTTTTGCCTGAACCAGTCTTTGCCACACCTATTACATCGCGACCCGACATGATCGCTGGAATAGCTTGCGCCTGGATGGAAGTAGGAGCAGCATAACCTAGGCGCTTAATAACGTCGAGACTGATCCGCGAATCAGAAATGATATCTTTTGAAACATTGAAAGATGGAAACATACCAGGTGGCCGGAAGACCGAAATGACTCCATTTAGTCACAGGTCGAGGGCAGTCGACACCACGAATCTTGATACCATCTAGTTCAAGGCGAAGAAGTTCGGCTTCTTCTTCTGTCATAGAGGCAATATCGGGAGGGGGAACATAGAATTCTTTGCGGAAGGATTCGTAACGTACGCGCGAGTGGTCGACAGTAGCCAGTTCCTTCTTCTTCGCCTTTTTCGCAGCGAGGGCAAGGATGTCCTCCGGATTCAAATCAGTGGCATCGAGTTCATCTGGAGCGGGTCCCTCGACGTCTTCCTCCATACCATTCTCAATCATCCTCTCATCAAGGCGAATACGGGAACGACCACCAGTGATATCGACCATTTTTTGCATGTCTTCCATGTTGACCTTCTTGACCTCCGCTTTGACTTCGCTCATGAAAGCATCCAAAGGATCTTCCTCGTCTTCATCTACTTCCATGGCATCTTTAGCCTTAGCTTTCAAAGCTTGATCCATGCGATTCGCCTCTTCGTCGTCGTCGTCCACCTCCAAATCACCCACACCAGCTTCGTCTTCCACCATGGTCATGTCAATAGCGGGCATATCTCCCAAAGTCTCCAACTTTCTTTTTGATTCGACGGCATCGTCCAGGGAAGCGACTACACCTTTCGCGGCATTTGCGAACTCAGGCTTTAGAGGAAGACCCTTGAGGCCCAAACCATTCAAGGCGGAGCGATTCAACTGGCCAACGGGCTTCGGAGCTGGAGCTGGCGCTGGTGCTGAGAACGATCAAGTGCTGTGAAACCATGAAGTATCTTTCAAGGTATTATAAAACTCACCTGGAGCAGATTTTCCAGCGAGCGCCATGGCCTTTGCCTTGGCTTCATCGAGAGCCTTCTTCGCCTCTCGTTCCTTCTTCCATGCTTCCAATTTAGCCCTCTTCGCCTTTAATTTCTCATCTTCTGGAGGAGGTGTTGGTGTTGGTTCGTGTGTTGGAGCAGGGCGGGGTGGTGATGGTCGTCGCTCACGAGAGCGGGAACGAGAGCGTCTACGATCATCCCTGTGAGAATCGCGTCGTCTGTCGTCCCGATACCTGTCGTCGCGATAACGGTCCCTGTCTCTATCTCTGTCCCTGTCTCTGTCCCGTTCCCTGATTCTGTCCCGTTCTCGATCTCTATCCCGTTCTCTTTCGTCGTCATAGCGTGACCGACCATTGGGCCTCTGGGTACTGCGCCTGGTTGGCGACGGAGACCGGGGTGAACGATGAGAAGGTCTTACCCTTTTGTTTGACGTATCCGGGGAGATTGATCTGTCCCGACGAGCCATGGTGGGTGGTGGTAAGGATGAGGAGGTAAGAAATAAGTCGCGGAAGAAGAGAGGAGCTGCCTTTCGCCCAGTTTGTGCGTGCTTGTCATCTCCCTTAAGTTGGTCCGGTCGCGGGCCGGTTCCCGGTCCCATCTCCACACCAGCTCGACTCTTCACATCCAACGACTTCACCTTACAGGACAACCGCCAGGCCTATATAACCATTCGAGCTGCTTTCTATCATGACTTCCAACATTATTGACCCATCCGCAATACTGAGCACATTGCCCACTCTCCTCCCCTCCGAATCTAAGAGTCTTGCGTCACCTCAGGACGGGTTAGCAGCACTTGTTCACAGTGCTCTTACAATCTTGGGTTTTCGTTTAATTGCTGTCGACGAAACGCCCAACTCAACAGCTCAAATACAATCTAATGTGCTTCCTGTTGCGTGGGATAAGAATGGTCCAGGACACTATGCCTTCAAGTATAGACATGATCAAAGCAGTCTCGAGTTCGTGATCAAGCTGTCCAAGCTAGGGACACGAACGGTCATCAATGCCATCGCTTTAGAGGTCAGTTCCGCTCTGTGCACTATATTGATACGCTCTGACGTTTTGCAGAGCGATAAGGTTGCTTCGCTCGACATATCCACTGATGATTTCACATCGCCCTCTTTCTATCCTTACAGCCTCGATGCGGCCGATGCAGTGCCTCTTGTTCACGGATTCATCTCTTCTAACCGGGTCCTTGATCTGATGTCTCAGTTTAAGCTCAAAATCATCCAGAAATTAGTGCCAGGTTTACAGAAACCTGGATACACCGAAGAAGCCGAGGGTACAGCTTCGTCTTCAGGCGCAAATTCTCCTCCGGTTGATTCAAGAGTTCCCCGACCTCGCACGGAGGAACCACCTTACGCTCCAGATAGAGATGGCTATCTGCCTCGCCCAGATGCATTGCCTCGAAATCCTTTAGAGATTGGAAGAAGGGACTTAGATCCCTTCCCCAGCAATCCTTTTGCGCCGCCTTCAGTGTTCCCTCCCGATAATGGAGATGGGATGTACGTTGGACCTGACCACCCAATCTTTGGTATAGGAAGGAATGGAGTTCGTCGCGATCCTCCACAAGGACCTTGGGGTGGTGATGGTTTCCTTCCTCCCATAGGTGCACCCCCCGGAGCTCGATTTGATCCTGTAGGACCTACACCTCCAAACAGAGGGCCGGGTTTTCCAAGAAGACAGCTACCTCAAAATCCGGATAATGATGAATTCATGCCTCCTGGAATGGTAAGCTCTTTCTAAAAATTGCATCTGATTTACGACTTGAAACTCATTGTTTTTTCAGGGTGACATGTTCATGTAGCACACCATTGTTTGAAATTTGCTTCTCGTTGATCCTATCCTCATCCTCATCCTTTATCTTTATCATGTATTCTGTTTACCCTGCAGTGCCGTAAAAATACAAATATATCACTCTTGAAATGTCTCTCTCGGGCTTCAGCTGAGGTCCATTTCCAAACTTCATTATCTCTGCAACTGACTATGGTTCTTCTCATGTAGTTACTAGTGGTAGTACGAGCAGTCCACGATGATGTCGCACTGACTATTGTATAGTGTATGACACTGTATGTCATCTAGATTCTACCCCACGGCTTTAGGCGAGTTAGCTATCCTATTTTGGAACATCCCGCATGACAGCTACAAAAGCTTTCTTTCCTTCCGCTACGACACCAACTTAAACCAGCCCCATTTCTTCCCAACTGATCCAGGCACAATGAATAGGCCACCTACGTCCCCTGTTTCTCCTGTAAGAAAGAAGAATCCCACTCTCCCTGGTTTCCGACCATCGCCAAGACCGAAGCAACGTCCCATATCTCAAATGACTGTGCGTGAGCTGCAAGACCTACACAACTTCAATAAAAAGATATTATCATCTCCGTACGTTCTATCTATGTATCGATTGCAGATCGCATGTTAAATGTCGATTGTTCATGTTCAGCGATGCTTCAACTTCCACATACGTCAATAGGGTACAGGCTGAACAAGCTGCTGTGGAAAGCCGACTAATTGAGCTTGATGGAATGGAAACTATCAATACAGGATTGCGAAGAACTATGATCACAGGTGAAGGGGATATGATCGTTGATCCACCACCAGAACCACCTACAAGCCGAGCCATCGAAGCGAAGAGGAAGGCGCTTGCTCAATTTGTATGTTGTTTTATCGTATATTTTCAGTCACATTTTAACTGATTCTACGTCTTAGGGTGTCAACAACAATTCATCCAGCGTTGCTGGATCCCTCAGCATGCAAGAAGCTATTGAACTGGAACGACAGGCTCACTTACAGGACCAGGCTCGTCAGAACCGAATACTCGAGAAGAAGAGACGCCTAGGACAACCCATCCAAGGAGAGGTTCTATCTCGGCAAGAGAGGGAAGCACGGATTTGGGCATTCATGTAATTCTTTTTCCTATGATTCTGTCCATATTCTGACCATGTCTTTTAGGAATCACAAACCAACTGAATCTGACCTGGAAGACGAGGAGGAAGACGATGACGATGACGATGATCCATCTACATGGTTCGAAGATGATCAAGATGATGGACGCAAAGGCCAGATAATCGTTGAACCCGACGAAGAAGACTATTCTGACATTATACGAATCGACGGGAACAAAGTACACCAATACAACACTTTCTATGAACCTCGTGATGATGGTGACTGAAAATCCAAACGCCTTATGATAGTTAATATGTAAATGCAATGCAACCTGTTCTTGTGAAATAGGATTTAGAATGTGTATCCTTTGAGCATAAGTAGAAGCGAAACAAGATATCGAATAATGCGGTCAACGAGCATGCACTGGGCAGCTTTTTCCGCGTTGCAACCAGGACGACAAACAGGCTGGATTCCCAAATCAGACCGGAATGTGCACAGAAGAAAGAAAGCAGATATTTACCACTATGGAAGCTGCAGAAACAGCTTAGACGTGCAACGTTTGAGCCTAAAGCATGTGAGCCGCATCCTGTTAAATTTAGATTTTTTGGCACACCTTTAACAAATTCCTCGAGGCAGATAACACCTGTAGATCGGATTCAAACATTGCAAATAGTCAAGATCAGCACAAACAACGCACATTCCACTCCAAGCAAGGCACTTTCAGCTGGAAGACGATAGACTAGATACTTGGCTGGCTGAGGGGGGCCAGATTGAGTTGTACTGGCACCACCTTCCAGACACGCCTTTACGTGAGCCTCTTGAGCTTGGGCGTCTCCGACCTCGTCCAGGTTTTGATTACACACAGGGCAACTGACAGCGAAAAGGAATTGTTAAACGACAGAAGAGAAATATTTCAATTCGACTCACTCTGCAAGGTCACTCAACTGCGAACTAGATTGTCGGCGCGTGAGAGATCCTGGGATAGTCAGGCGTTCTTGATCCACTACAATTCGTTCCATCATACTTGAGCGATTTAACCTATTTGGAATGTTGTTGTTGCTTTCGTCGTAGCAAGATTGGCAAACACGATGGCTAGTAGCGATTGAAGCCAACTCAGGTAGCATTGGATCATGGACGACATCGGCTGGGTCAAGCATGGCTCGGAAAGATGAGCATCTGTCGCAAAATATTCGACCACATTTGCGACAATGCTACATGGACTTAGTCGATCGCAGTACACTATAAAGCAAAGGAGACTTACATGCTAAATGAAAACATAATTAGATTATGATTGAAAGAAACATGGAATGAAGCTCACGCGTCGATTTAGGAAACTGAATCGACGTTGACAATCTCGACATTGCGAAACCGAATCATCTCGTTCCCATTGAGCATGTAGTTGATGAGGCGTAGGAGATGTCCACCGAGGAGATAAGACTTTCTGAGGCATTTCATGAGTTGGCACACGAAAATCTGGTGCTTGCGTAAGTTGAGGTGTAAGATCAGCAGGGACACGAGATGTTCCAGCTCGATTGAAATAATCGGTAGATCCAGATGATCTTGAAGCCGGCCTGGTAGTATCTCGAGAACCAGAACCTGGATAATGGAATTCTTCCTCGGAGTCGATGTCCTCCTCGTCGATATCCTCTTCTTTGATAAGATCAGCCTTCATTTGACTGGCAGGTGATTCCCAGTCAAATAATTCGAACAACCCACCATAGTCTGATATTAATAATCCCTGAGCACCAGCAGACAACCGGCGGCGCTCTAAATCGCGACTGTAGGTGTTGAGCAATACTTCAGCTTGTCGCTTATGGTCGGTGTCTTCGTCATCTAGAATACAACAGTTGTGAATCAATAAGATATTCCCTTTGAACCGAACCGCCTACGCAATATTCCCTGCCTCAGTTCCATCGTTGCCCGTTCGACTTTAGCTATTGCTCTCCGTACATCCACTGCTGACGCAGAAGATCCGACAGTGTCAGGATCCTGAAGCTGGTTGCCAACCAGATATCTCGCTCTTGCAACATAGTCATGCGCTGAAGATAAGAAAGTAGATGCCATTGCATCCATTTCCCGACCTTCGCTGCCGTCTGGAAGTTGGGTTTGATTTATATCTTCAGTATATGGAATTAGACTTCCGTCGAAGTCAAGATGATACATTGCACCATCAGGCTCCAGGAAAGCAAGGGGTGGTATATCCAACCTACGGCGCATAATTCGAACCCAGCGCCGGCGGCGTACCCAAGCGAGTTGTGCCCGACCTGGGGGATGAGAAGATAAGGAAGTAGATCGAGCAGAAGGCCCGCCAAAACCCGCAGCAACTATACCATTGCTGGACATTATCCTTGCGAGCTGATCTGGCATTTCAGCGGTCCATTTGTCGTCAGGGTCGTCAAATGTTTTTGCGTATTGCCATCCCTCTTCGGCGTCAACAGCCGGATGGGTAACATCAAGAGTCCAATCCGACCTGCAAATAGTATTAGCATTGCTGAGGAATGCAGTAGTTAATAATGGTATCTTACAGCCAGAAATGACTGCGCTCGACGCCTTCGATAGGAGGATGGCCGACTGTGGCTGGCCTTGGAAGAGCCCATGGTGCCTCTCGAAGAGGTAATTGTACACCACTACGCCAAGCCGGAAGGACTTTACTACCCGTCTCTTCATCTGGTTGGATTAATTTCAACTCAAAAGGCGCCCGACGCCCTTGCTTCCCAAGACCCGAAGCAGAGAATTTTGGATGACCACCCGAAACCGCGACTGTCTTCAAGCGAGTATCAAGCCGCTGATTTTCATATAATATTAAGGGGATCGTCGTGTGAACCAACAATGGATTGTAAGGAGTCGTAGTCCCACGCCATCGCTCTGCTTCTGCCTGTTGCAAAATCTAGATGAAAAATGAAATATGAACCTCGATTTCAGTAAGAGAGCAGTTCAGTTCAAACCTCGCAGATCCAAACTTCGAAGACGGCAGCAGCAGCGTCGAATGCTGTTTCACCCCATTTGTTGCGAATAAGAGGGTTCGCTGATTGTTTTGTGAGCAGATATAGGACCACAGGTAGATGGCCTTTCGAAGCCGCATTCACTGCCAGAGAAAGAATTTTAGTTTTGTGAATATAGTAGCGATTTAAAGAAACTATCCTGACTTAAAGGAGTCCATCCATCTTTACTTCGAATATCAATTCCTCGGACGCCATCGACAACTGAAGTGGCACCACCACTTTCACATAGCCAGCGTACAATATCTAGATAACCCTAAGACAGTGCTTAAATATGAAAATATTTGAATTGTTGTATAAAGGGACTTACTTTGGAACATGCATTGTGGAGGGCAGTCCACCCATCAGCATCGCGTGCATGGACGTCAGCTTTGCTTGGTAAGAGATAGCTAACGATGTCTATATGGCCATTCAAGGCTGCTTTATGCAATGCCGTCTGTCATTTCCTTTACATCACTGAAATGTATTTCGAGAGATAAGTAAACACTCACCTCACCCTCCCTATCTTCTAAATCTGGCATGGCGCCGCATTCCTCAATTACTACAAACTTGAACTCAGCTTCTTGCCACGTAGTAAGGTATGAGAGGAATACATACACCAGACAGTCATATCATAATATCCTCGACTTGCTGCCGCATGCAAAGCAGTGAAGCCCGTCCGGGTTGAGGCATCATTTGCCAGACTAAATGGCTCCACTTCGCCGTTATCAAGAGCACTCCTAAACAATCTCTTCAATAATGGGAGATCATTAGATGATGCGGCTGCATAAAGAGACTCTAGTTGGGCCGGAGAAGGATGCACTTGTCGCAAAGTGGAGAGGTGAGCAGTGTTATTCGTCTGCGAATTCGATGTCGGATAAACGAATTCCTCGTCATCGTCGTCGTCTGTACGGGTCTGCGTGGGCTGTATAGTCTGTAAATCATGAGTCGCTGGGCTTTCTAAGATTGAAGATACAGATGACGTTGAAAGGCTGAGAGGAAAGATACATTCAATCACCTCCTGGTCGAGGGCATTACAATATTCCAAAAAGCACATACCGTGTAGCCACATCAGCACCCGTTTCTGAATTCGCCATGCGCTATCTGGTTGGCCTTCTTGCGAACAAATAACTTTGGAAGTGGTGGCAAGACAAATCAAACGCTGGCTCGACGAAGCCACTCGATTGGCTCTCCTGAAGTGACTTCCAAGTTCCCATTGGCATTTCGGCATCCTCTCGATCAATAGAGTGTGACGATAGACACGTGCGAAGCCTGGTTTGTGACGCTCGCATGTCGGTCGGATAGAGTTGATCACTTTCCGCCGTGAACTTTAAATATAGGTTTCGGAACTCGGGAATGGTCCTTCCGGTGCGCCTTTATTGATTATTTGGCTCGCCGCCGTCGCCAAAAATAGGTTAGAGACGCGTTCAAGACTCTCCGAGTTCAAGTTGCCCGCTAAGTGCCTGCATGGCTGGCTATGCTGAACACAACTTCTCACTCTGAGCTCTGCTCTTCCAAATTGATATATAAAATGTTAAACAATATTTTCTGATATAGTGGATAGTGTAACAATAGCATATACATTATTACATAACTGCAAGAAGGAGTAGACGACTTTACCGAGGAAACTTTCAAATTATGGCCATGGCGATGTGTTGGAAGCACGTATGACTGAGACGTCGTGGTTGATTGCTGGGGGAGCGGGGATTGACCGGACGGCACATTCTTGGTGGTAGCTGTCAACAAGGCGACTCCGAGTCGCGAGTTGTGCGTTGGAATGTTGGCGATCGTAGGTGGGAGCATTTGTTCCTGGATATGAGCATTGTTAGTTACGGTGCGCATGAATAAATTCATAAATTCAGCGCATCGCTCAGATTCACGGGGCCCAGGGAGAGTTTGAAGGGACTGTGTGCGTACCTTGTCCAGGCCGTTCCATCTGCCAACGTGCGGCATGCCTCCAGAACTCCCTCAGCACCTAGATTCTGCCTCAGGAGACAGTAAGAGGGGGCCGGTAGGTGTCCGAGATACTCTCTCCTGACTTCTCGCTATGGCCATTAGCGGCTATGAGGGCACATCGACGCAAGATGTGCAAAGCCGCAGACTGTTGCAAGTTGGGTGTTACGGCTTGTCGCAACCTGTTGAATTAATTCTGGGAAGACGAGGGAATGACGTTAAGCGTTGGCGGGGATGTTGCGCTTCAGGTATCGAAGCGACGGTGTCGTGGAGGCTCGTGGAGGAGGGAAGATTGCGTCAAGTCCTGCCGGTGCGCAATGTTTCCAAAACAAAGGCGCGCCGGCGGCGGGAGCTATTCTTAGAAATTTCCTATTATATTTAAAGTTCACGGCGGAAACTCAAAACTGGTCGGATAGGGGCACGTCCGAAATTTCGAGCAGTGGATGTCCCGGTGTACTTATCATTGGGTCAAGTCATAGCACGATTACTTCGTGTAGTCTAATGTTTATAAAGCGTGGCTAATCTTAGAATCAATTGCATTAAAATTTTTAGAGACTCAGGTTGGCAGAAGTATGATAACGACAAACTTCGTAATTGCAGATATCCGATACTTGCGGTTTGCTTGCCGTAACATTTCATGCGCTTCCAAAATGCAGCTCCGAGTCCGCTTAATGCACTTCTAAACACTCTGGGAAGGATGATTAATTTTTTTATAAGTCCGGGAGACGATATCTGCACTGATACATCTTGTGTTATAATTAAAAAATACAGACAGAATCACATTTATTCAAGTGTTGGAATTGAAAAAGCTAAGTCTCGATAACAAAAACAGAAAAGAAGGATCCTAGATTAGCTCCGCAGAAAGCTCACGCAGACTTCAGGGTGCCAGATGAAGTTATTTCTTGACCATTCCAAAAGTTTCCACATGGAGAGTTACCGGTTGGGCGCCTTTGAGCACGGCTGAAGGGCTGGCCAAATCGCACCTTAGAGTTCGACGAATAGAGTCGGCCAAAGCTGAGGGTCCGGCAACTATTTTGAGGTAATTCTGACGTGAGCTTCTCGGAGATTTGCTTATCTGATAAGAAAACTGACCATCGATAGAAACAGGACCAACAGACGATGATATCTCTTCGTTGAGCAATTTCTTGACGCTTGGCCTTCCATGTGTCAGCTTGAGGGCAGAGTAAACAGGGAGTTGCGCAGTAACGATCTCGTCCTTTTTTATTGAAGAGGAAATAGATGAACGCTCATGGATCTCCGGAATTTCGGGGATTGGATAGTGCTGTCCTGTAATATAAATCCTTGGCTCAACAACCAGAGATGATGTCGCCATAGTAAGCGCCTGCATAAGTGTTGCAGAAATCCACTTCAGATGAGCTACACGTATAAGAAGTATTCTCAGAAACCTCGGCAGATGAACAAGCAGACAGCTATCGCTCACCTGCGTCACGGACCGCCCAGACGAAAACAACTCTCCGGACAGCAGACTTGCCACCGCAAGCATTTACCCTGAATGTTAGAGTGGGTAAAAGCATTTCGCTAACCGAGGTGAATACGATGACTTACCGAACCAAGTTCAAAAGGAGAGGGAGTGTATAGGAGATTCCAGATCCACCTGGGTGAGTAGAGTATTAGAGTAATGAATAACCAACAGATAACAGAAAACAAACCTGCGATTAAAATACAAGTGGTATACATAGTAAGATCAGGTGGGCATCCATAAGGACCGTCTAGTAATGCGGGCACGCGACTAGCGTGATCCTTGATAGCGTGCTGTCGAAGCCGTCGAGTGAATCCGCTTCTACCTCGGATGAGGAAAATAACATCACACTGCTTGCCATCCTCCGAGATGCTTGCAATGGTGAATGGGTGGGCTTCGAAGGGTAAGTTACTTATTGTGGGTAAGATGACATAGGCATGTTGGCCAGGGGTCCAAGAGATTCGGCGAGACAGAGTCAGACGGATCGTATCCTCGGAAATTAGCTCGACAAGAGCATCTCCGGAGTGATCGCGACTCCACATTTTGTTGTTCCAAATCAGTCGACCCAATCGGAGCGTTCTATCGAACGCCCAAACAAGCAATGCTGGCCAGACGTAGTCGCCAGCACTGTGAACGGCCACGTTAAGATCTTCAAAATAGACTAGACACCATGATCAGGGGCCTTACTTTATGCCTTTGGCGTGATAATAGCCTGCTACAAGGAAGATTCTGTGTGGGGCTCAGCAAAAATAAGAAACGAATGATAAGGTGATCATATGCTCACAAAATGAGGACGATGTGTGCAACTAGGAAAAATTCGAAAGCAACATGTCGGAGCGGTCTGATCGACAAAAAGACTGCAAGAGTGAGAGCTACAAGGCCGACTGCCCCCGCGCGCATAAAATCATGAGAGAAGTCGAACTGCGCTGGCAATCTATATATATGTTCTTCAATCCGGATGTTTTTCTTAAAATCAAATCCCCGAACTCACCCAGAGACTACACGCGTCATAGCATGTATCCAGATGAATACAAAAATGGTACGGGCCGCAGCTCGATGCAAAACATTGAGCTGTGGTTACAATTCGTAGCTGGGTCAGCATACGAATGGCGCCATCTGTGGAATAATGAATTGAACGTACCCTTTCATGTCCAATCCCAGTCATCCCTGATTGACATAGAAATACTAGAATCAAAGTAGTGAGCAAGAATGTAAAGAGCTTACATGAGATCAGATTATTTTTGCCAGCAAGAGCTACGATGAGGGGAAGCTGAGAAGTTGCAATCAATGCTGCACGATCTTGATACATAAACGCGGCGAGGTCTCGTGCTAAACAAAAGTAATATTAGTATATGGATACTGTCAATAAAAATGGTTCGCTGACTGTCCACTAGAAGCCAAATGAAATTGGCCGCGATGTAGATGAGGATGAAGGTCAGTTCAGTCATGGATGCGATTGCCCCAGGACCAATTGGGATGGACCACCGAAAGAAAGCAATCCTAAATCCAGTGGATAACGCTGATAAGGACCGTTGAAAAACAGAAGATGTGGGTTGAGGGTCGATGCTTTTCTCTTTGTCCCCCTTTTCGTTGATAAGAAATTGTGGTTGAAACGCTGGAGACAATTTCGCCCAGGAGTAACGAACGATCCGCACGAATGTGAAGAACGCCAGTACACTGCCTAGGAAATACCACACTTGCTTGACATGAGCGATTTGGACCGCGTTTCTGACGGCGCGGTCTGCAGCGCTCGGAGAGGCGCGAGTAGAGATTGTGCGGAGAGCGTCGCTCATTGGGATCTAAGAAGGGAAGAATTGTGCGGATGAGGGTACAGAAAATGTGGCGGCGCTACAAGCTCTTTTATTGAAAGTCAAGGGAACAAAACCACTGTTTTCGTCGAGTGACCATGGGGTTCCTGTCCATAATAAAGGTATTGGAATCTCCGATCGTGAAAGAGAGAAACTCTTTGCTCTATTTCATGGTTGTAATGTCGATAACACATGAGCCGCCTCGGTTCAATAGCATCTAGATAGTCGGTGCATCCGCATATAGGAGAAGGTGATGTGACACCACAGTGGTTAGCAGAGCCATGGTGCACGAAATGCTGAAATGAGGTATAGACTTTGACGTGAATTCGTGGTAGTCCCGAGCTTCATCCCAGATTCCAATAGAAGACTGCTCTGAAAACGGAGAAGGCTCGGCCTGGAACGGATGAGGTTCGGGGGGTGTAATATGCGTCCGTCGCCTGGTGGATTTTACAGATAGAAGCCGAAATTAGAATGCTGAACGCGATAAAAAGCAGCAGCAGCATGGGTGGCAAGATTTATCTAGACGGGCGACTTCGATGATGCACATGCATGGCCACAGTCCACAGATGATAACGATGCTTGACATAGCGTATGTTGCAATCTCCAAGGCATCCAAGAAAAACCAGAGGCTTTCGGATGTTGTTGTCGGATAAAAGGGTTTGGAGAAAGGAAGTAGCCTCGAAGCAGAAAAGGGCGTCGTTCGCGTGTGGTATTCGCAGAGCACAAAATTGACGAGTTCGACACGCATGGAGAGTACGGCTTATCAACGTCCGGAAGACGCTCATTGGGCGGGAGTGGTAGAGTTGAGCTGGGGCGATTAATTGAGAAGTCGACAAAGATTAGGCGCGGATTAAGGTGGGCAACATGCTCTTTTCGGATGTTGTCCCTTATTGTGCCCATGGCGGCTGTGCTCACATCCATCTAATCTCCAGAGTTCATCGCACCGATCAGCGTGGATGGTGCAAATAACGGTTTATACCTGCTGCAGAATGGCGTATTTCTGGTCCAAGACCGAGGTCTCCGATAGAGGCCGGGCGGATGTCCGAGCATCACCTCGTACAGTATTTTAGGCTGATTCTGAGTTGGAGGGTTGGCTCTGTTTATGTTAATTACTCGGTTTTCGAAAGCCCGGCCTTCGAAACAACTCTACGAACCTTTTTTTTGTCCAAGATATAACTCAAGGCTTTTCGTTGCGAATCAGAATCGTAGTCAAATGGCAGCTCCCACCGACAGAAGCAACTTGATCCCATTTTCCTCACGTCTGAAGGAAGGCAGAGCGCTTGCACTTGATGTTTGGACGATCTTCAGGTGCGTCTCCGGTATCTACATATGCTCCATATCTTAATGTACCACATGCAGCGCGGTAAATCTGCCACACGACTGTATCAATCTCGGTCAGGGCTACATGAACTTTGCCCCTCCAAAGTGGGTCACCAATGCAGCAGGAGAAGCTTTGAATTCCGTGGCGCCAAACCACTACTCTCACCCGAGAGGTCGCATCCGTCTTCGTGAGGCCCTCAAGGCACATTACGGTCCGCAATTCAACAGAGATTTGGATGTCGAATCGGAAATCTTGGTGACAAGTGGAGCCAACGAAGGTCTGTTTTCTTAAACATGATTCCTTGATATCGCTGAACATCCCGTGTTGCACTTCAGGTCAATACTCTGTTTTCACTGCGTTCCTAGAGCAGGCCGATGAAGTCATCATGTTTGAGCCTTTCTTTGACCAATACCTCCCATCTGTCACATTTAACGGTGGTCAGCCTGTCTACGTTCCTCTGCATCCACCCAAAGCCACCATCGCGAAGCCCACAAGCGACGATTGGACGATTGATTTCGAGGAGTTAAGGTGCGCATACAATATCGTGGTATCAATCTATATCTAATTTGCGGTCTTCTTTAGACGCGCCGTGACACCTCGAACTAAAATGATCATCGTCAATACGCCCCACAATCCTGTCGGAAAGGTCTTTGAGAAAGCAGAATTGGAAAGCATCGCCGCTATTGCGGAGGAGTTTAATCTCCTCGTCATGGCAGATGAAGTGGTAAGCCGACGTTATTGCTTGCCTATCACCGTTAAAGTATCATCGCACTAGTATGACTGTCTCGTCTTTGATGGACGAGAACATGTCCGCATTGCAACCTTGCCCGGCATGTGGGATCGCACGGTTACAGTAGGATCTGCTGGAAGTAAGAATACTTTTTATCAATTCCGCCTACCACATGGTCATTTAATCTTATCTTTCTTTCTTGTAGAATCCTTCGCTGCTACTGGATGGCGTATTGGCTGGCTTATTGGACCCAAGTCGATCATTCAGCCAACTTTAGCTGCAAGCACGCGTATCGTGTTCTGTACAAACTCTCCATTGCAAGAAGCAGCAGCCAGTGGTCTAGAACAAGCGAAAGAACACAAATTCTTTGAAACTCAGCTTGCTGAATATGCTGAAAGGCGGGAGATTCTTTGCCAAGCGTTCGATAAACTTGGATTGAAATATACATTACCTGAAGGAAGCTATTTCATTTTATTGGTGAGAATTTCTGCGCCTTGGTATCCCTTTTTTTTTTCAGCCACTCAGCATGCGTTCCAGGATATTTCCAGAGTAGATTTCCCTGACGATTATCCATTCCCAGAGAGTGTATTGGGAAGAGGAAGGGATTTCAGGTATTTGGCTTCCTCATATGATTCTAGTAGTTCAGTGTTTACTTTTATTGTCATATAGGGCGTGTTGGTTTATTGCGACCGAAGTTGGGGTCTCTTCTATCCCAGTCAGCGAGGTAATTTCTCGTTCTTTCATCATAATCAAGCATCATTAACAACTCTTTGCCGTACAGTTCTATTGCGAAGAACATGCAAACATTGGAGAGGCATATGCTCGTTTTGCCTTCTGCAAAGACGTTGGCACTCTTCGGGCGGCAGCAGAACGCTTGAAAGGGCTGAAAAAATACCTCAAATGACAATCTTACATATTCCGCTGTTATCCAAAACATAGACATCCCGCTGATATAGATCAATATCTCTATGAAACTGTTGGTATCTTTTTATAAATGTCATCTACAACCTGGTCCGCTATGACAGAAAGGTTTTCACTTCTATCGCAATTAATGAACCCATAGTAAGATGGATTGCTGACGACCCGAAGTGATAAAAAGGTAAAAGACAGTGTGTCCACGAGGCGTTGTTTGTCGGCATTCCCAGTGTAGAATGTTCGAGCCCAGTCACGCAGCAGTTGACTTTCGAACAGCTGGGATTCGAGGGGTAGACCATCATCCAAAAACCTCGAATATGTCTCGAGTGCTTCGGCCTGGCAGAAGAGATGGAAAAATCCTGTTCCTATCTGTCGAATAGCACGACTCTGCATTCTGACAAGTTCCGTCAAACTATAGTCCCGGATTTGTCGGGATGCTCCTTTTCCTTCAACATGGATGTATTGGGTGCCCATCACAACAACAACCGCCGCTCGTGCGGGGAGACTCCAACATGAGTCTTTTGGAACTATCAACACGCGGACAATACCTTCTGCGAACATTTCGAGCATCAATATACGATCGTCCTTGGGTATTCCCGAGTGGAAAAATCCGACGCCTTTGAGGACGAAGTCGAGAAGTGTCGTATCTTGCAGTCGAGCACAATAATCATCAATGAGGTCGTCCGATATTTCGTCAGGAATGTACCCTCGACCTGTTTCCATCTCTAACGTGCACCGTGTAATGAGGTCTAAAGCGATCGATCGGCATTGTCCGCGGGATGGAACAAATACAATCGCAGAGGACCCTCGAGGTGAATTTTGGATTGCCAGATGGGCGGGCTTTGCCATCGCTTTGAATAGGGAAGCCGAGTAAGGTATTGAAAATGTTTGTCGGAATGTCACGAGTGATTGATCACGGTCTTGAGGGCGAAAGCTATTTACTGCGGAGGATTCCACGCGTAGCCAATTTGCTAAGTCAGAAGCATCATTAAGGGATGCAGATATGCCTAGGAAACGCGTGGGGGTGGATTGCTGCTTCAGTCGCAAAAGTGATACCGATAGCTCATAGGCGGCATCGAGTTGTTCCAACCCATCACACACAACCAAGTGAAGATTCTTGACGTTTGCAGAATGGTGTTGTGTGGAAAGGGCACTCAAAAGTTGATCCGTGGATACAACACGAATGGTTTTGTTGGTCGGCTCTGAAAAAACTCGTTGATTGTCGCCTCCAAATTCCAAAAGAACATTCGTAGTGTGCGAACTACGGCGAAGTTCAGATATCGTCTCCAGTGATGCCACTCTGCTCGGCGTCACAATAAGGACCCAACCTTCCTTTGCTTGCAATATAGTTGCCCTTATATCAAATCGTTAACAGATTACAGAAACAAAAAAAAATCAGCAGCCTACCATATTGACATTCGAGCAAGGGTGGATTTGCCACTTCCGCCAGGTGCACATAATAAACTATTAATCTTGCTATGCACGAAATTCCAGTAAACTTGCGTTTGAAGGGCATTCAGGGTGTGTAGCTGACGAGAGAATAACGGTCGAAGCACAGAAGGCTGAATATCTGAGATGGTAAGAAACGGTAGGTCGAGGACCGGGGTATGTGGCGAGGCGGCTGATGGCATTACAAGGGAATCCAACGGGATTGTGACTGTGTCCTCGGCACCGACCCAGCGATCTGACATTGAACGTATTGTAATAAATGGGGGAGGTTGACCATTTCGAATAGGAATGAAGAAGTCGACGGCAAGTGTGTCAAGTGTTTCATGGAACGTAATCTGCGACAATTGTAACATAGTTGAACCATCATTGTCCTCAATCCAAACATAAAACGGTTCGCTGGAACCGTGAACTTTTGAGTTCCATTCGAAAGCGCGATGAATTCCGAGTGTGACCTTGAGAACATCCGCTGCGATGGGGCGTAGGTTATATGTGATTTGAATAGCAGGAAATTGTTGGACAGCATTGAGAATGGCTTGACCATGCGTCTCGTTGAGATGGACGAGCTTTCCCAAATCAGCAGCATTAAACTCTGCTAGTTGGGACAAGGACCATTCGTCTGCCCATTTCTCCACGGAAAATAGTGTTTCTGCCTTTAGGTGAAATTGCCTCAAAGGATGGTCGAATGGCCATAGTCGTGATTCGATAGCTTTGCTCATATTCAGAAGAACAGTAGTAACGTTACTCCACTTTTTGCTGATCGCTATCTCAAGTAGCGAGCGTATGATTCGACCGCCATTCTGTGCCACGTACGCCATATCGGAAACCAAGGAGAAGTCGTCAACAAGTTCCCTGGATATGTATCCTTGCAGAAGGATATTGACCTTTCCTGCGCTCGTGTCCGTCCCGCCCTAACATTAGGATATTAGATACCATATGGTGCTCGGTTCGGAGTTCTAAAGCATATACCTTCACTTCGCAGGGAACACGCTCCATTATTTGTTCGAGTTCTTTTATCTCTGACTCTCGAATTTGGATTTGGTCGAACTGGAAGAAGAAGAAAAAAGAGAGGTTTGGCGATCGCGCTGAGGATAAATAGAGGCTGTCTTACCTCTGTACTCAGACTGAGCATTCCCAGGACGTCTGCTTCTGACATTTTTGGTCTAAATTCCTTGTTGAAGATCTCTATAGATGTATGCCGAATGTAATATTTAGCAGCGATCCTGCCCAGGTCTGTTATTTGAAAATGGCCTCGTTGGCTGTCAAACGTGATCATTTTATTGGAAGCAAGATTTTGAGCTGCAGATATTATCAGTTCATTTCTCTTGCCGCCCAGTTGAGGATCATCTATAACGGTTTCTCGAGATATTCCTGGAGGAATCGTCAGACTTTGTTCTGACACGGGCTCTATGAACATACCATATACGAAGGGATTCATACGCATCCTGACGAAGAGATAAGTGTATCCAAGCCATTGCACAGCGTCTCGAACATTTGCTACGGTTCCAAGTGAAATTTCTGCATTCAGAGCATCCATTAAGCCGGCTTGGAACCTAGCACAAAAACTTAGCATAGAATTTGGTCCCTCACATATCACTTACTGCGACTCGATAGGTATCTATTGAATCAAGGTGGGTTAGCAACCTGAATTATCCCATCAGTGATCAATCTTTTCACCTGAGAAGTAACGGCGTCGAGATAGTGAGTTAATTTGTCCTCAGTCGTACAGATATAGCCCTCGCCACTAGTTTCAAAACCGGGTCGACCAGCACGACCAAATACTTGCAGAACATCGAGTACAGACAGATCCACAAATTTTCCTTTGGAGCTATCGTAAACTTGTGTGCCTTTGATGATGACTGATGAAAGCTATAGGTATAAGCCGGGCCTGTGCAGTAGCATGAGTACGAACCGGCATGTGCTGGCAAGTTGACACCCCAAGCCAATGTTGCTGTACAGCATAGAACCTGGAAATTTTCAGTATATCAATAGAATGATCTTGAAGTTCTCACAAACCTTGATGGCTTTGGCCTCGAACATCCGTTCCATTAAATTTCGATCCGAACGAAGCATACCAGCATGATGGATACCAAACCCATTGTCAAAAAGCTGCTTCATTTCCTTATTTCTAGATTCGCCTATCTTTTGTCGAAAGAAACTCCATTGTGGATGATCCTCACAGCTGAAATGCTCTGTGTTTCCTTCCGTTACAGACATTTCTTTGAGAGCTGTTGCGGCTTTGACTGTTTCTTTACGTGCATGAACGAATACCATGACTTGGTGTCCCTCGGCGACGAGTTCTGACACCTTCTGGAAGACAACTTGGTCAAGGTTCTTGCGAGACAAAGCACTACCCGGTTTCCCTTTGATTCCCAAGAAATGCTGCTCAAGAGGAACCGGCCTGAAGGAAGAATCGAAGTAGAAGAGTCCCTTGTAATGTGAAGCGCTGGGGAGGCAAAACGTTTAGATGATTAACATAATAGTAAGGAAAATAAATGTACCATAAAAATTCAGCTACGTCCTTGTAGTTCGGAAGGGTGGCGCTGAGGCCAACAATTCGAATCATTGATTGACTAGACTCCACCTATTAAATGCATAAGCTACTGGCATCATACTGACTGATGTCAGCTTTACTGGTGCGTACCTGTCGTAAAGTTCTAGCCACGATCGTCTCTATCACTGCTCCGCGTTCTTCGTTAAGTAGATGGACTTCATCGATGATAAGGAGTTTCAAGCTCTGGAAGCGCAACGTTAGAGATTAGCTGCAAGAAACTGATTTTTCTCTTACCGAGGAAATCTCGCCCTCTCCTGTTGGCTTTCGTGTTACCACATCCCATTTCTCGGGCGTCGTAACAATGATTTGAGTCCGAGAGATCTCCGCTCTTGTCAGTTGCATGTCACCTAACGAATATTATGTCAGAAAAAGTAACGACATAAGTTACTATACTTGCCAGTAAGCTCTCGAACTTCTATTGATAACCATGCAAGTCGTTTCCCTAATTTTCTTACAATCTCCGACGCTAATGCCTTCATTGGAGCACTGATGATTGTGAAATTGTTAACAAGAGCCTATGAAGATTGAAGAGGACATACACATATATGATCTTGAATGCATCCTTATTTATGATATCCCGAATGTGTCCACCCGAAGTGGGTTTTTGTGTAAACCTATGCTGATCAATGACACGAAGGATGGTAAGCATGGCCACATCAGTTTTTCCCTACGATTTGGTTTGAGAAGTTTATCAACGATATGACGTATGTAGAACTAACCGCACCAGTAGGTGCTAGAAAACACATCAGTGACAGTCAAAAGAAGAAAGAAAGAAAAAGATAATTACCGCAGATGAGAAGATTTTCATTCGAGCCATATGCAGTGGGGTATACAATGGACTGGATCCTATTTAATGTCGAATATCCCTAATGAGCGAATTAATGGACATATAAGCATATTGTGTGTCTGGATGTACATACCGGAAAGCTTCCTTTCACAACTGCTTCCAGTTCAGATATGGGAATGAGGCGTTCTGTTGACTTTGGGGGGACTGGCTTGGAGGGTGGGATGATAACCTCTTCATATTCCTAAATTATGTGATTTAGCAAACATTTTCCGCGTTACCCAAAAAATTCTTTACGTCGTATTGTTCGCGAGTTGTACCCAGGGGTAGCATGTATTTGGAACCATATTGGGAAACGACGTTTCCTTGCGCGACCATACTCGATGTGTATACATTGGAAGAACCTCAGCTTCTGGATGCTAGTGTGGACTGTTTCAGCGCAATTTTGCATACGTTAAATACGCGATAACGCACTGCAACGCCTGTAAATAGCGGCCGAGCTGCATTTGCTTCGAATTGTTCCTGCATTCGTTGGCGAACGCTGTCTTGCGAGAATGAATGTTGGTCTAAAGTTTCGGAGGATATGAGCACCCATGCATTTGAAGGACGTTTGGGGTCTTACAATCTGATTGCACATATTGGGCGGTGGGTGGACTTGATTTCGGACGAGTAGGAATTCCACCATTCAGCTTTTGGTTCACTTAAATATATTTCTGAAGTCGGAGAAGATATTTCTTACTTGTTCTAAGGTCGAGGCACGATTGTCGAGAATCTGCATGATCAGGTCTATTTCGTCGAACCCAAGAAGTTCAGCAAGGTCAGCAGATATCTCTTCATTCGTCCGACTCGATAAAAGGATTGTCCGCAACGATTGAGTCAAGTGTTCTATATCAGGTTTGCTAGAGAAATCTATATGGATAGATGGCGACATCATTATCGTGAATTAGACTTACCGACAGAGAGCAGCAATCCAGGGACTTGTTGGCATCGTGGATGATGCTGCGCCGCTTGCGACATAGATGTTCAAAACGGATTCCGTCCATAGATTTTTCTGACCCCAAGACTCGTCTTCTTCCGACAATGAGTCCCTTTCCTGAAGTTTGTTCAGTTGGGCCACATTCGACGCTCTAGTTCCGGGCAATGAGACGATGCAAAGTCAGAATAGAGATCGACTGACCGCGCCCATTGGCTCATCGCATCGCGATCCACATTTGGCTCCGTTGCGTTAAGAAGGCTATCGATGTGCTTTACGATGCCAGCCATTGGGAGCTAATACGACGCGTGTTATGTTGGTGAAGGACAGGTGGAAATATACAAGAAATATACGATTACGAGTCGGAATGACGCTGATCCCGATGAGCGGGCCCACATGTGATCAAGTGTGCCGGCTCTCACCATCCCTCTCCGGGTCAGAGTCTCCCATCTTACTATAAGAATGTGCGTGCTCTATGGTCTTATTTCCCACTTGACCCTTGTGCCCCACTCGTCGCCCCGCACAATAAGACTAGGAGCGCAGGGCGTCCGTCTTGTGCATTAAAGCTCATTCCAAATCATGCTGAAACTCACGCGCTGCCGCCCAGTCGTCGCGAATCCTTCTATCTGGATTCATGTCCGACGATTTGGCACGCCCGTTGATATCCCTGTCCTCAATAAATCCAAAGTCTGGGCATCTGCGGATGAAGCAGTTAAAGACATCAAATCTGGCTCAGTCCTCCTTTGTGCTGGTGAGTGAAGATGATCGTACATGCAGACAACTATTGAAAGTACTTGCAGGCTTTGGTCTGGCAGGAATACCTGGTCAGTCGGAACTTATCAATCGTCTTTTGCTCAAAGCTTAAAGGTCGTAGATACCCTTCTTGAGGCACTTTCCAAGCGCAAGGATGAAGTCAAGGATCTTACTGGCGTCTCTAACAACGCTGGCGGTGGCAACTCGGGACTTGGTGAGCATGTACCCAATAACGGAATTGTATACATGCTGAGGTCACTCTCTACATAGACAAATTGTTGAATACCAACCAACTCCGTAAAGTCATCGCGTCCTACCCAGGAAGGTGAGGCTTATTTCTATTTTTAGTATCTGATGGTGCTTATCTGTGTACAATTAGCAATAAGAATTTTGAAAGCAGGTACTTGACGGGAAAGATTACCCTGGAGCTCGTACCCCAAGGGACTTTAGCGGAGAGAATCAGAGCTCATGCTGCTGGTATTCCTGGATTCTTCACTCCCACTGGTGCTTCAACGGCTGTGGAAGAGGGAACCATTCCTCAACGTTATAACGAAGGCGGAGCTATCAATGGCATTGCCATCCCAGGGATACCCAAAGAATCCAGAGTGATTAACGGAAAACGATATATCTTAGAAACGGCTCTTCCTGGTGATGTCGCGTTTGTTCGTGCATGGAAAGCGGATGAAGTCGGGAACTGTGTTTTCCGGTAAGTCGATATGATTCAGAAACGATGTCAAAAGTCTCAAATATATATTCTTTCATAAGTTATGCAGCCCAGAATTTCAGCACTGTCATGGCCAAAAATGCTAAATTGACCATTATCGAGGTAGATACATGCGGCACATCTGTCACTCTGCTCTATCTCACGCATGGATCTCAGGCAGAAAACATTGTTCCTGTTGGCGAAATCTCTCCTAATGCAATTCACCTGCCCGGAATCTATGTTGATCGCATTGTACCCGCTACTGTCGAGAAACGGATTGAAATCGTCACCCTTGCGAAAGACAAAGACTCTAAAGAAGACGCTTCAGTGCCTCCAGAAAAGGCAGCAGCTATTGCCCAAAGGCACCGAATCGCGAAACGTGCAGCCAAGGAAATCAAGGATGGTTTCTATGTTAATTTGGGTATCGGAATGCCGACTCTGGTCCCGGAATATCTTGAGCCAGGAGTGCGTGTTTGGCTGCAAAGCGAGAATGGCATCTTGGGAATGGGTCCATACCCTACCAAGAAACAGCTTGACGCGTGAGTTTCATTCCAACGAATATGGCTCAAGTTATGACTGAGCTGATTAACCTAGTGATCTGATTAACGCGGGTAAGGAGACAGTCACTCTGCTTCCTGGTGCTTCGCTTTTCGGTAAGTTGTTTGTTACTTTTGTTGTACAGCATTTCTAAGCAGGGTGTCCAGATTCGAGTGAATCGTTTGCCATGATTCGTGGTGGTCATGTCAATATTGCGATCCTCGGTGTATGTTGTCCTATCTTTATTTGACGTTGTTCTCACAAGCGATAAAATTATTGTAGGCCATGGAAGTATCTAAAGCTGGTGACATTGCCAATTTTATGATTCCAGGCAAACTTCTCAAAGGTGCGAGTTACAGAACTTGTGCTAATCTCTTTTCCGATTAACTGTACTCTCAGGCATCGGCGGAGCCATGGATCTTGTCTCGAACCCCGACAAAACCAAAGTCATTGTCGTCATGGAGCACTGTTCGAAAAATGGAAAATCCAAAATTTTGAATGAATGTTCCCTTCCACTCACTGGTGCTCAAACTGTGAGCACGATTATCACCGAACTTGCCGTATTCGACGTCAATAGAGGTACCGGCACAATGGAGTTAATTGACATCGCCGAGGGCGTTACTCTGGATGAGGTCAAGGCCAAGACTGCAGCAGACTTCACCGTACGAAGCCACCTGGGCACCTTCTAATAGAAACAATTGTACCCTACTCTACCCATATGACATATATACCCAACCTAGGATTCAAGTAAATTGATGATTCACATACTTATAACATCCACTGGAACAAAATCTGTAGAGTATTGTCTATTTGAAGGAGAGAACCACTACAATATAAGTAAGCAAAACAATCGACATATTTTCCAAATATCTGACTATGTCGACCTTGTAAAATGCCATAGGCATCCACATCCACAGCATTGAGGCCAACCTTCCTCGCTTGTGCGCTGCTACGAGACTGCCAGTCCCAACACTAGCGATCTCCCGTAATGTGACGACATACCATGCCATGTTAATGCCAGCACCAACTATCTTAATGTTTGGGAGTATCGCCCATTGAGGGTCGCACAGGTCTGGCTCACGACCGAATGGCTCATTATCCAAAAGTTGAGGCTCCTGTAATCGCTCGCGGGCGACACCAGGAAGATCTGGGCAAATGATAGAGCCTCTTCCGATACCCAGAAGATTGGCATGATTGTGTTCAAGGGCTGAAGAAAGGAGGTCGAGATTTTTGAGACCTCCGGTGAGAAGAATAAGAGGAGGAGGCGTCGATATTGTTCTTTGTAAATCGTTGAGCACTTTCATAGCCTTGTGAGAAAAGCTGGCAAAGAAAGCTTGCCGACGAGTTTTTGAAGGAGAATCACTCATCATGAAATCTTTGAAGGGATTTTTATCACAGGAGGTCTAGAATATTGAATGGCATATGTTCACGCACCTGGTTTTTCATAATCACCGCCACTGATTTCAATGAAATCAAGGATACCCCAAGTGGCCATTGTTGAAACATGATTAAGTGCTCGTTGTTCCGCCTGGTGTAGAGGCACATTTACGCTCGTCGCAGACGTATACTCGGCAGTGTTTAACTTGACGGAAATTATGAATGTGCTTGATGTAGACTCGCGTATACGTCGAGATATAGTATGAATGATATCGAGAGCATTGTCCGTGGAATAAATATCCATTCTGCGATTTGTCTATAAAAATCTCAGTCGAAGGGTAGCTACTATCCATGGTCGTGCTCACTTTAGGAGATAAAAACTGAGCAAGCAGGTCTAAGAAAGAAAGTAGGATTAGATGAAAGCTTTGACGCAATAAGATTTGCTCACATCCATGTGCAGCGTGTAACTGAATTCCATCAAACCCAGTTCTATGGGCAAGAATGCCACCTCCAACGAAACGCTCGATCATAATTTGAACATCGCTTTGGGTCATAACTTGAGGTAGTTGGAATATGAAATTGTTCAAAGCTTGCGATATTAGCGAGGAGCTGCTGGAGGCAACTCGGATTGGGCTTGGTGCTAATGGTGCCTGGAACGGCGGACGACCACCAATCAAATTGGCAGATTGCCTGCCCGAATGATTTAGCTGCATTATGGCTAGTGTTCTATTCGAGTTGACAGATTCTGTTGAACCAGGGCAAGAATAAGTCCCGTGAATTGCTTTGGCCAACTCTCTGAATGGTAGAAGAGCTGCCTCAGACTGCATTTCTGCTGGCAGAACCATATCTCTTCCAAGAGTAAGATGGTCCTTGGTTATTGCTACGTTTCCGGTGATAATTATGCCCCAGTTATGCTTTGCCCACTCAGAGTATAGACGAAAGTGGTACGAATTCGGGGGACCTCCGCCAAAAGGCGCCAAATGCTCATACATTGCTACCTATATAATTCTTTGCGATGAGGAAAATTTGCTGCCAAGTTGGATAGATCGGCAGTACTCACCTTGACGAGCCTGTTTTCGGCTCTGCGACCAGAGAGAAGCGAAATAGACTCAAATATAGCATTTAATCTCTTATGCTCTTCTACCATTGATTCAGAGTCTGTCAGTCAACGCGTCCCTGGAGAGTCGGCGAGGTGTATTTGGTGAGTTATGCTGCATGCAGCCAAATTTCGAGTTCAAGTTTGAGAGTCGGCGGAAGTTGTGAATGAATTATTCATACAGCGATCAGCATCTGTTCAGAAGATATAGAAGCGTCTGCGAGACTATCGGGATTCGCGCCTGAAGCTGGGAGGTTGAAGGTTGTAAGGTCAATGCCGAAAACTAAGATTTTTACCGTGACTATAGTAAATGTTTTACATAAGTAAAAGGTCCGACAATGTTGAGCATTTCGCGTGACGTCAGTCACTAGGGGATTTTAGCTTCTGATCATAATTGACCTCCAAGTTGGCCCTAGTCAGCGCAAGCAAATGCTTTGAATGGTGATTTTGCGTTTACAATAAATACTTTACTCGCAAAGATTCTTGGTCGTCGAAAATAGTTCTCTAAAGAGCTGAATACTTGTGAACACATTCGAAGAACCATCTCAGATCTTCAGGATCAACACCGGGAGTAATTCCATGACCAAGATTCGCAATCCATCCTCCACCACCAGCTCGGAACCCAGCCGACATTCTCTTGACCGCGGCTTCGATGGCCTCTTTTCCACCGTAGAGGACACCGGGATCCATATTTCCTTGGAGGGCGACCTTATCACCAACAATCCTTCGTGCCTCAAGGGGGTCAATGCACCAATCAAGCCCTAGCACATCATAACCCGCATTCTGGGCTAAGAAGCCTAGTGCATGATTTGCGCCTTTAGCAAACAAAGTCATGGGCACCTCTGGAATCTTCTCTTCAACAAGACGCCGGCGAACATTCGTTGATATGTGTTTCAGTGTAGGGAATGAGAATTGGTTGAAATCATATGGGGACAGCTCGTTGGCCCAAGAGTCAAATATTTGTAGTAGCTACAGCAACTGTCAATGGAAGAATCTGAACAATAATTAAATACTCACTTGGGCTCCGGCTTTGACTTGACCGACAAGGAATTCGACGCATACGTCTGCGATTCGCAGGAGAAGGGTTTTGGACTCCTCTGGATATTTGAATAACCATGTCTTCGCCTTCTGAAGAGTTTTGCTTCCACCACCCTCTATCATGTATGCGAAAAGTGTCCAAGGGGCTCCACAGAAGCCAATGAGGGGAACTTCACCCTTCAACGCAATCCTTGTTTCTGTGATTGCTTTAAAAACGTAACCGAGTTCTTTCTGGACATCGACCACGGTATTCAACTTGTTCACGTCTGAAGGTGTCACGAGAGGATTGGGGAACTCAGGTCCAGGGTTCATTAGGACTTCCATCCCCATAGCTTGAGGGACGACTAGAATGTCACTAAATATGATAGCTGCATCGAGAAGTCCAGAATACCGTCGGACAGGTTGCACAGTCACTTCCGTGGCTACGGCGGGGGTACGACAGACCTCGAAGAATTCGTACGATTCGCGTACTTTCCGAAATTCTGCGCAACTGTCAGAATTCTGCGGCGTACGAAGGTCTATACGATTTACCAGGAAGATAGCGGCCAGCTTGTCGCATAACCCATACGGGAGCTCGTTCAGTCTTTTCACCTAGTAAGAAAGTTACATTCTAGTTCGGTATGCAACAAGATCTTCACATACCTCGAGCTGCCCTGAGAAGGAGGTCGTTCTTGAGAGGGGGGAATGTGGTGGCAGACATCTTGGGTTCTATAGCAAACCCTGAACTTTTGCAGGCCTTTATGTGGCCGACGGGGAAATTCCACGCGAGTTGAGAAAAGCTGGCCGGTAGACTTGATGTGTGAGTAAAGAGAGTTCGGGGTGTGCAAAGGCAAGATTACCGGGCATCCCAAGGGAAAGGGAATCGACCTGGCATCTAATCTAATTGACAGATAACATGTGACATGTGAACGTTTGAACACCCACGCTTGTTCAGCTGCAGTACTGTCACCACGGTGCACTCCTTCTCTATACCTTGTCTATACCTCTACATCATGCCCATTGACAATCCTGCCTCCCTTGTTGAAGAGTAAGTCAGTACCCGTATATTCTTGCTTTACCTCCTTACTGACACGAAACTCAGGTTCAAGAAATCGGGGGAGTTCGATCGTTTACGCCGAGAAGTGTTAGCGCGATTTCAACAGGATGTAAATGAAATTGTCGATATCTTCCTTGCCGTCGTGTCTAATATTTCTTATACAGGGAATCTATTCTGCTTTCATGACTCGTGTGGAGGAAATTGGGCGTCAGAGACTGTCAACAGACCAAACGTTACAATACTCATCGCAAGAAACGGTCCAGAAAGAATTGGCGCAAGAGGTTGAAAGGTCAGTCGTACTATGCATGAATAATCTTGCACATTCTGTGACGCCTCAAAGCTAGATATCCAATAGTTGAGCGTGCCGTCACGGATGTGCGCGTATTTTCCGACGCGACTTTCCTTGCCAATTTGCAAAGTTCCATTCAAAAGATTGTGCACGATGAACCGAGGGGTCAGCCAGCATTGCTTAAAGGTAAGCAATACTCAACCCTGCCATTCAATCTTGTGCTCATTTTAGGATCACCAAAAAAATAGCTAGGGAGGCGGCAATCAAAGGAAGTACAACTCAGCATGTAAATGATACTGGAGACGCTATGCTCCCAGTTGAAGTATTCCCAAGGGTCTCATTGATTGATACAATGCCAGATATAATCTCCTCGTCGCAAAAGTCTGGTAGAAAGGAACCAGCGGAGTCTAGTCTATTAAATGCGGACGCTGCAGAGCGAATCAACACCCCAGCACCGACATCACCAAGTGCTTCCACCTCTAAAGCTAATTTGGTGACCGATGATCCACATGCGATGGAGGTAGACTCTCGGGAAGACCAGAACGTAGGCTGAAGCCATAAGCAGCACCAGTTCAAGGTTTAGTGCGTCCCTTCGATGCTGATTGTGATCTCCCGCGACAGGCGTTCAAATCTCTAGCTTGTGTTGCTTTTCAAAAAATCGAGGATTTCCCGTCGATAAATTTCTGTGTCTCCAGAGATGATAATTCCGCAATCTACATTCCATAATATAACTGGATGCACTCGAAAGTAGGTAAATATATTTACATATGTCAAAATGTCAGAAAATAGCATGAAGAAACTGTCGAGAAATAGATAGGGTATAATGCAAGATACATAATAAAAATACGAAAAAATGCCACCGTATGGATTAAAAACCTGTCTAAGATTCTTCTGCTAAGATCAGAGAAACGGCCCTCTCAGAACGAGGTTTGATAGAACACTTGAACGGCTCCGGATGGCTAGAAGAATTTGTGGCGTAAACAATTTGGATCTGCCTACCGGTGTGATAAATATATACCTTATGGTTCCTGTCGTATTCTCGTGAACAAGTTCAGTCACGACACCGTTCTCCGCGTATTTCGAAATGTCGAAGACAGCCAAAGTCATTGCACAGGTTATGAAAAGAGAGGCTTCAGCCAAATGCAAACCTATGAAATAGGCAGTCAATAAATAGGAAGCATTGTAAATAATGAAATCGCGTACCCGGACAGATTCTGTAATAGAGAAGCAATCATGATCAATAAGTAATTGATTCGAGGCTGCGCTTTGATCTAGAGAATAATTACCTCCTCCCAAACCCAAAACAGACTTCTCGTGGATCTGGCTCGGGCGCCCTACCTTTTGAGGACAGGAATCGCTCCGGTTTGAACTCGAACGGATCTTTATAGACCCTTGGATCATGTGTCATCTTCCTGTAGCCACCGTCAATAGCTTATCCATTGGACCAAGAAATTGTGAAACTCGCCAAATATTGGGAAGGATGAGAGAGCCTTTGGGGATAAAATAGCCTTCATGGATGTCGTCCTGCATAAGTCGATGCGCAACAGCTATAGAAAGAATGGATTTCTTAAAATGCGCATAAAATACAAGGGAGTGATGATACTTACCTGTTGGAACGACCGTGTGCCATCTCAAAACTTCCATAATGAGCGCATTGAGATACGGAAGCGATGACCGATCCTCGTGGGTAGGAAGCCTATCTTGCCCTACCACAGCGTCAATCTCCTCTTGTGCCGCTCTTAGGACATGTGGATGAAGTGCCAGAGCTAGGAAGAACGAATTTATAGATGCCACTGTCTGATTGGATATGAGCATCACTGTGTGACAAGGTCTAGAACGACATTACCGTATCAGCGGCGCCTAAAGTCCCGTGGAATTTTCAATGGCCATCCAAAAGATATGTGACGGAAAGCCTACCAGAATACAAGCTCGCGGCACTCCATTTGAGTTCAAACTCTTGATTGGCACTAAGCTGTTTGCCCTGTAATACAGCAGAAGTAAACGAGACTTCAGCCGTTCCACGTGCCTGTATGGATGTGTCAGTTTTGAATCAGTCGAATCTATATGAAGCATATGAAGAACGCATACCATATTTTGCTTGACAAAATTATAAGGGCGATCAACCATTTCTTGCAATGTAGCAGCCCATTCGTTGGCCTTGCGGCGAAAGCCTGCGCCAGGGAACCACACAGGAACATGACGCACTAAAAGAAGATCAGTAACTAACGAAAAGAAGGAAAACGAGCGACATACAAGAAGGAATGAGGTCTACCAAGAATCCACCAGGCGCAGTAGACAACGAAAACTGTTCAGTTGCTCTATCAGCAATCTCAACGAAAGGATCATCTTTTTCTTCAACTTCGTAGCCATGCGATATTCTCAGAATTACGGCTCCTACAGTTCTAGAGGAAAAATAGTAGATAAGGCGCCATTTGAATGTCGAATTCAGAAAAAGCTCACCTTCGAACATGAACAGAAAAATCATCAGGACTCGAAAGGATTCGGCGTAAAAATCGACGAGTTTCGATGTGGTGACTTGGACGGAACCGTTTAACAGCCGTTTGAGTTCCTATGAGGCTGTGAAACAGACGCCGGTAGCGGCGGAAGCGATCGCTGTAAGGCAAAAGAACCATAGTGTTCTTCCAGCCGACAAGTTCTCCGCCCATTTGGAGCACGGGACGATCGGAATATATCGCACTTTTTTTGTCAAGCATATCGATGGCGGCCTTAGCAGAGTTGACGACGATGAGTGGTTGCCCAAGCACAGTCACAGAGCAAATATCCCCTTGTAATGAAGTCAATTGACTTCGTAAGCATGGTAGGCACACGACGTACCATAAATTTCTCCCCAACGAGCAAAGGTCAGCCATTCTTTTTCAATAGGCATATCGAGAATATTTCCGACCAGCGGAAGGCCCTTGGGACCTGGAGGAAGAGAGCGCTTCCTGTTCGACCGAAGAAAGGCCTTCAAAAGGAAAAGAACAAGGAGAACGATGGGGACGTTGGCTGCTATCAAGTAGTTTAAAACCATCGCAGTTAGACGGGTGCAACGAAGGGAAAGAAATAAAAACGAGAGTAATTGGTTTGCGTAGCGATGCGTCCAACGCTTTAAGTAAGATATCGAGAGGCACTACCGGGATAGGATCAGTCCCAATTCGGACGACGGGACGAGATTTTGGTTCCTTCTCATAGATCGTAGTCCCAAATTACGATAGAAGTCCGCGGTTGAGCAGGTCTGTTGCTGCTTATAGCATGCTCGGTGCCACGAGGCGGCGACAGACATCACTTTTGTTTTGAACGCGATTCAGTATCTGGACAGGTAAGGAATGCAGATGAATACTTCAGGCGTCGCTGATGGTACACCTCTGCGCGTGTTCAGATCCCTTCAGATTGTCCGCATGAATCGCGCTCGTAGCCTTGAGGGAACCCTGGCCACAAACCATCATTTTCCAGATGCACGGAGAATCTGCTATTATAGACGCTTCTTAAGTGCCTTGAGGGTAGCGAAAGACATTGAGAGACTGATAACCACGTAGAGATTTGCAAGAAGTGAATCAACCAGGACTGAACAACGCCGGTAGATCGAGCTATGTAGTGACACTGACAGCGTCCATCGCAAAAGTTATCGGCGCTTGCAGTACCAACAGCTCTTCTCGACCCAACTGTGGCGTTGATCCAGGCAAAGATAGCGCTCATAGACGTTCCGGGGCACGATATTGTCCTCTGCACGCGAAGGAACAGAGTTAAACTGCAGGCTAGTCATGGACGCACGCATGGCAGACCGCGTCCCGGAATTTTCAAGGCCTATTGCTTTCGCAGTCTTGGATTCCAAAGAGGAAAAATGACATGAGTGTGACTCGCGAATGATGTGGCACGAAAAGAGGCAACGTCCAGAAAGCTGTCGAACATGTTTAGCCCGAGCTTGATGGATGGCGAGAGGTAAGGCGTTCAATCAGGAAAGCCTCAATGATCTTCAAAGGCAAGATGTCACCGCTTGGCAAATAAGAGGGGAATTCGGAATGTTCCATATGAATTTAAACAAATACGGAAGTTATTTAAATGTCTCCGACCTGTTGACGATCATCCTTCCAAGTTTTCGACAGTACTAGTGACTCGCTGAGCCTAATTTCAGGGTTCTGACGGAATGAAAAAATATAGACATCGTGTTTTCTGTTACTGTCATGCTAATACAATCATATATACATCCCATCCCATCCTGTGCACTAGATACAAATGTTCGGCCTGTGGTAGGCCTGGAGGCTAAAGAAAATTACAAATATACACCAAGAACGTTGACTTGTGCAGGGGGGTATATTGCATAGAAGGTGGCTTCAGAACGACTTTTCCAGAGTCACTGCTGACTGAATAATTCGAATCGTTAAATAAGGAATCTCATAGAATGTTAGAAAATACTTACCCCTGCTTGTAAAGAATGATCGTGGTCAAGGTGTTGTTCTCGTAAAAAGTCGTGTATTGTGTCGATTTTGATGGATATGTTCGTCGATCTCTAGAAAAGACTCAGAAAGATAGCATAGCAACAGACAGAACAAGCGTACCGCAGAATTATGGTTTCTTTGATCGGTCTTCGACATAGTTTGCAACGAGAAGGAGAGTTCGTCGCTATTCTCTCCTAGGCCTCGGATGATCTGCCGGGCGTTTAAGGTGGCGAGAACCGAGTTACTGTAGACTAGCAAAGGAAATTGAGCTAATTGGAAAACCGTATTATAGCCAACTTACGACGCCCCAGAGAGAAGTAGAATGCAACGTAAATCAAGGTGTGCCCAGAAGCCAATATCTGAGGGGTGATGAGAAGGAATACTTTGAACTGGTACTTCCAACTCACGGAAATGAGAGATGCCACAGCACAGACACTAGTCAACAGTCCAGTGCTGACTGTGAATGCTATCTGAACAGAAAGCTTAAGTTGATAGCCTTTACTCCACAGGAGTAAACTCACCAATTTACTGATCATATTGTCAGATCTGACGACGAGCTAGAGGTTAGGAACCATTTCAATATGAAGGAACTCAAAATCTACTTCTTAAAGCCCGTTCTTGACCTTTGGAGGAATACAAACAAGGCCGCGGTGATGAGGACATCGGTGATTGCTCCTAGTACGTTGACCGCCATGGAGAGTCCCTAATAGATTACGAATGAGCTTCGATCGTATTACGGAGACGAAAATGTGACCTTCAGCCTTTCCAACTGGGCCCAAGTTCGAAGTTGCATACTACGATGGAGTCGGTCAGGGTATGAGCCATCAGTGGATCAAGCGCGAACGTACGACTGGACTGTGAAAGCTGTGACGATAATTATTCCACTCAGCAAAAATACATTGGACTGTGACGAGACTTTGCATACCTACGGAGCACCCTTCGCAAAAAGTCAGATGGAGCGAGACGGCAAGAACGAAACAAACTTACCAAATCCTCCAAGCACTAGACAGGCCTACATGATATTTAGATAAGAAATGGTGCATTATTGATGTACGTACGACAACCAGTGTCAGTGGAAGGTTGTTTCCACTTACTATAAACCAATAGGTGAGGGTTTCAATGATGAAGACGATGAAAGATACGTACACCTCCATACGCGCAAAGCTAAGAATCTGAATGGGTGGATATTAGAATAGGGATAGGTGAGATGATTTTTGCCGGAATATGTGCTGACCCTTGAACCAGCAAGCCGATCAATCCCTGTCGTTTTGCATCAGCCCAAATCTTCCTAGCGACAAGAAACGACTTGCATTGAACAGTACTTCGAGCTATTTCATGGTAATCTGTAAGTGATTTCCAATAAAAGCGTCATATTCACATACAAGGATACTCCTGAGGAACATTCAGCTCAATGACACCACTATAATCACCGAATAAAACTCACCAGACAATTTTATCGAGTACGTTAGGGTTATTATAATTTGTGACGATATAATGGTACACTGTCATCGTGGTGAGTTACCATGCTCAGGAGCACATTATGATCCAATAGACCAACCAGTGTGAGATATGAGAGCTTGATGGATAGTCTCGAAGAACCAGATAGATCCGACCTGACAGATAATGAGGGGGGTGCGTATCCAAGACAAAAGTGGGTGTACCAATGTCTTGATATACCATACATCCTAGAAGGTCATCAGTACGGTAAAAGATGAATCATACAAATATACGCACTTGCTGGTATTTCATGAAATAATACCATGCCTGCACAAAAGAAACTACGCATATTGATGAACGAGTAAGGCAAGATAGAGATGAATTGAGTACCTCCATACAGCCTATCATTTTTATTAAATTTCCTCCCACATAGAAAACGGATACAAACGTGTACTCACATTGCCGCAGCAACAACACCTATGTAGGCTGCACCCATTCTAGAAAGACGGTCAGATAAAATAGACCGAGTTAAGAGAATTAACATACGTGGTATCCACATGCATCGGCACTGAGAGCTCCGCCATACTCGCAGACAAGGCTGAGCTCTGTCGCTGGAGGCAAAAGGGGTCGAGGGATCAAACTCTTGAACCCTTCTGCTTTGCGAGGTCTTAAAGAAAGCGGGACGGGTGAAGGAAGCACAGGGAATCAGTCAAGATTCTGGCTCCTCTTCCCTGGCACACGTACTTGGGACTGAAGCCATAGAGCAGGAGAAACACGCTCCGGAGTCTTCCTTCTGGACGAGGAACGGATGAAAGTACCTTCGTCTCCGAGAATCTTCGAAAGCGCGGGCCAGTGGAGGTTGGCGGGGATAAAGGAGGCCAAAGAAGCTGAAATTAGTATTTCTGTTGCCTAACCTGATTGAAAACCCATATTAGCGCAAATCAACACGTAAGTGCCTCAGAAGCGGAAGTCCTCGTTCTGCATAGAAAGCCCAGGTAATTTTTTTTTTTTTGCAGAATCGTCAGGCCATGCGGCTACAGCTTGATGGGCGTTATATAAGAGTGCCTGCCAGTGGGCAGACAGGTCGACGGGCGAGGAATGAGGTTTGGATCGTGGAATATGTGCAATTGAAATGAATATGGCGCCTCCTTCGGCCATTTATCTGCACAAATAAATACCTGCTTCTGCACAGTGAAGCTTGAAGCTTGAAGCTTGAAGCTTGAAGCTTTGAAGCGTCAGTAAGTGCGATGGAAATTAATTTGTCCTTGACCACAAGAAAAATAGTGATCATCATCATCATCATCATCATCAAATCAAATCAAATCAATCAGATCATCAAATCATCAAATCAAATCAAATCAAATCAATCAAAGATATTATTAAGTAAGAGAGGTATTAAGTAAGAGAGGACGGTTTTTTGCTGACATAAGTATTAGCTAATAGTGGCCAGATTGAATCACGGCATCATGCGGCAGACCTCTGTCGGACTCAAAAACCACTCAGAAACCACTCAGATGAAAACCACAGGGTTTATGCATCAATAGGCTGGGTAGTTATCTGCCCGGAGCTTGCCGGGCAGATAACTTTCGAGTGTATATCGAGAATTGAGCGCCCATACGGCACTCTAAAAGTTTGAAACCTCGTATATAAGCTTCAATACATGTCTGTTACAGTTCTGTCTATTCAGAATTATTTTATCTTTCACGAAAGTGGTGAAAACGGGGCCATGGCGGATAACTCGGACCGAAAGTTATCTGCCACGCACGTGACGCGGCGCGCTCTCCTCGTCGCTGTGCGCCGTACTTGCATTTGTGCAGCTTCCACATCGCTATCGTTCTGGGAATTTTTTTTAATTCTGAGAGCATCTATGTACATAGAGTGTAGCTAGAAAAATTTGAGTCTTGAAATGAAGTTCTTTAGCTACAAAGTGGGTTTGACTATGTAATCATATGCATCCACCTCAACTATGTCCCTGTCCCATCGGTTTGGACAAGGTTTGGAAGCGCGCACCGCGCGAAAAATAAAATTGTATTTCGAACGCTATTTTAATGGCATTGATCCAGTCCTATGACTTTTTTCAACTCTTTCTTTCTTTCCTTTTTGGAATTCTTTTTTCATTCTTTTCTGACAAATCCACCCAGCTGCCTATTGATGTGAAAACCGGACTCAGTACCGCTCCTACGTACATGCTACGAATAAATATAAAAACAAGGGTGTGTTGGACTGAGTTTTTATGAGCAAAATTATCTTTTCGAGCGTAAATATTCTTTCCTTCTGATGAATACTCGACATTTATTTGCTGTAGTTAAACTATTATAAAATTATACAAGCGCTGAGTGTTAATGTGCTGAATAAAATCCCACTGGCAGGGAGGATGGACACTGGCGCTTTATTCCACAGCTGCTGTGTGAATTAAACTAAACTTGAATGAGTCAAATTAAGTACCTGTATCAAATCTGTGGGTCACATAAAGCCAAGTTTGTAAGTGAATGAAATTTGAACAACAATTCCAATATTTTGGCACATAGTAAAATATGCAGAGTTGGGGGCCAGGGTGTAGCTCTGGCCCATATACATTTAATAATAAAAATATCAGGATGAAGAAGCATTGTTTTAAATTTGCTTAACAACATTGAATTCTGAGTTTTATTTCATCTTGCTCTTATACGCATGGTACGGACTATGGAGGCGCGCTAGCGCCGACCAAAGGGGTCTGGGGCACAGCCCCGGCAAGCCGTTGCCTAAAGCGAAGCAGAAGGTGAGCGCGGAGCGCGAACCTTTGACGCGTAGCGGCAGGCATTAGGCTTGTATAACTGAGAAGTAGAACGACAAGGATGGCAGACGGCGCTGACCAAGCGCTGACGGCAGATGCCGAACCAAGTCCAACGCAGACCATCCCTTCGATAGCTCAGTTGGTAGAGCGTGGGACTGTAATTTGAATCGCAAACATCCCGAGGCCACCGGATCGATGCCGGTTTGAAGGACAAATTTTTTTTTTCTGTTCTGTTTTATTTTTTTTAGAAACTGGGAGCGAACACCCTGATCGACAGGAGTAGAACGGGGATGGAACCCAACCATGCGGTCAAGGCCACCGGTTCGATCCCGATTCAAAGGACTGCGCCTTTTTTCTTGTTCAAAAATGCTCCGGAATCGCGAACGTTTTTCGGAGGCCAGGATGCAGCCTCCTACCCAGGCTATACTTCGAGGTTCTAGGAAATCATCAGAGGAACGGTAGATAGTAGAAATAGGTGATGGGAAAATATTATGTCATATTATTCCGACTTTTTACCGACGAATTTTGTTTCCTGAACCTCTCCGTATAGCCTGGAAGAAAACATCTGTAAACAGATGCGCCGCTCACGCCGAAGGTCGTCGGAACGTGAAATCCATCAAACGCATCAAAGCGCATTCCACTGCGAGTATCAACGCTCCGAGACGATCTCTAATTCACGTCCACTGGCTCAACATATCGCACTTCAGAGGAATTTCCTGTTGAATAAATTGCTTATGCACTCCACTGCAAGTAATAAGTAAAATACACGTCAATTATGCTGTATAGTTATGCCTGAGATACCTTTTGTGAACTAGTCAAGTTCAACGCAATTCAACTGCAAAAGAAAGCGTAAAATTCTTAAAAATTGTCACATTGGCTGTTAAAATAAGTCAGCTTTTATTTCCTTGAACACAAGTGACAAAATTGAACTTCCTTCTCTGCGCGCCCGCTTGGCGGCGCCCACCACCTAAGGCCGAGGTAATTTTAAATGATAAGTTATGGAACTGTACTGAATGTACAAGTACAGAAGTATATGTGATGAGTACATACTAACTTCAAGGTACACTAAAGATTACTACATAACTCCAGCTCATTTATGCAAGTTACAGAACACGGGGGATTCATTGCGGCTCAGTGCTCATTATTGTCATTTAGAGCAAAATGCATGCTTTGCATAAAATTTTGTTATTAATTTGTATAAAATATAAAACCAGCTCACATTAGATTTATTTAAAATTATTGCTCCTCTGAAGTGCGATAGCGTTGAGCCAGTGGACGTGAATTAGAGATGCGTCTCGGAGCGTTGATACTCGCAGTGAAATGCGCTTTGATGCGTTTGATGGGATTTCACGTTCCGACGATCTTCGGCGTGAGCGGCGCATTTGTTTACAGATGTTTTCTTCCAGGCTATACGGAGAGGTTCAGGAAACAAAATTCGTCGGTAAAAAGTCGGAATAATATGACATAATATTTTCCCATCACCTATTTCTACTATCTACCGTTCCTCTGATGATTTCCTAGAACCTCGAAGTATAGCCTGGGTAGGAGGCTGGCCAGGATGTTTGTTTTTGCGCGAGCAAGGGGGTTGGGGACGTGGATGTGGGCGTGGGAAATTTGACACGCGACGTCACTCATTCTCCTTCAGTACCGTCACCTCAATGGACAATGGAATCTTCTGCCTCAAAACTAGCAACAGCACTGGCTGATGGGGCTGCTTTGTTGGGAACATCTTCGCCTTCAAATCTCGCCGCCAATCTTGAAACTGTTCTTAGAAACCGCTTGTCGAGTTATTACGCTCGGCTACCCTGCGCACCAAATCGTTTGTTGGACTCGGAAAGGGTGCAAGATCTCCAGCTCTTAACGGGAACAGAGGCATTATCTGTTGTGCAAAGGATTAACAGCATCCTGGATAACGATGATGCTGCAGAGGAGAGTTCGCGACCACAAGCGCCTGCCATTGGAACTCGAGACTTGGCTCAATTACGAACTCTGCTATCACTCACCTTCAAGTGGGCAGTAGATCCGCTTTTCAGGCGGATCAACGAAATATGGCCTAGCTCTGTTCCAAAAGGACGAGAATCCTCCAAGATAGTGGACTTGACCATCGATAGGGAAGATTTTAGACTACTTTCGCGCCTCCTCACTTCGTTGTTCTCTCTCGTCTTTCCTGAAGGAGTCGAAGGCCGCATATCACAAACTTTGATCACTACTACAATTATATTGCTCCATACACGAAATATCCTCTTGCCTTCCATCTCCCTAGGATGGCTCCCCGAGTCGCAAGCGGATGATTTGGTGGCACCTCTCCATGAAGCCCGACCATTAGTCATTCGGTTCCTCCGTTTGTGAGTTTTCATCTTTGCTTCCCAGTCACCCGTTCACATTTAGGAAGATTGACTCCAGCACAAGCAATATCAGCCCTTGCTAATATAGTGTCGTCGACTTCGCCGTCGCCTCCTCTTCACACACGCAAGACCTGTACATATTTTCTCACAAAACAAATTCTTAGGCCGCATGGAGTGAAGGGGCTTTGTGAAGCCATATTCACATCTGATGAGACACTCACTGACGATACGAAATTCGAACAAATCGCGAAAACGTTAAATAGCGTTCCTTCGAGCATGAAATCACAGGTAGGGAGGGCGCTTTATCTTTTCGACAGATCACTCATACGTACATGACCAGGAATACTACAAGGAAGTTTACCCTCAGGTTATGAAACTTCTGACGTCCGACACGCACCCAAACTACATACGAGCAGCAGCATTAGTTGTTTTCCGCGTCATTGTACCAAAAGATGCCCGGCAAAGTGATGCTGCCGCGTTCATTTTGCACGCGCTTCATCGCCCTTTTCTCGAGTTCGATGAGCGACCGTTGGAGTCAGAGCTAGCACCGCGCAATTCCCTATGGTCAATGGTTGTTTTGATGTCTAATACCGAGCCATCTCCGCAATTCATTTCCCGGATATTGTCCCCCGTAATTCCAACATTGTATGCCTTGTCTTATGACGTTGAACGGGCCAGAACGACAGATCCCCAACTCAAGGAATCTATATCAGGACTGTTGTTGTCGTGGGGGAAAATTATCGACCAGGCTGAAGGCAGCAAAATCTTGTGGTCTATCATAGAAAGTGGCAAAGATTATGAATGGAAATTCAATCTAGAGGGAAACTTTTGGAAATCAAAGCCGTGAGTGATGTTGCATACCCTCCGACCTGCCCATCTTATTCGTATAGGAAGGAAAATGTTTCGGACCCTGCCCTCATTATGCCAGGCAATCTCAAAGATGAAGACGATCTTGATCTCAACATATTTGATTTCTTTCCCGATCCTGTTCACTTTGTGGAGCTTTTAAAGAAGCTTGACCGGGGAGACATTGCATCCTCCATCTTTATCAAGCTTCTTGAAAATTATCGCGACATGAAAGAACGCAGCAATGAAGATTCTATCAAGTGCGTTTTTTTGTTCTGCTGTTACCCAACTGCCACTTCAATATTTGACTTCGAAGGATTCTTCACAAATTGCAAATCATAATGCAGATGCAAAAACGACTTTCCGAAGGAACCACTTCGAACATTCTTCGGAAACCTGACCAACTATTGGCCTTTATTTTCCATGTTCTTGACGCTGCAAGTATCACATTACATGCTGAAGATGGTATCACAGCCGCTGCTAAGCCTCCTACCCAACACGACTTGTTTGAAGAGGCAGATAGTGACGACGAAGCTCCTGATTCGGAGGTGCTCGGTCCGGACGATGAGCTTATAGAAACAGCCATTACACTGCTCCTTTCTATACTAGAAGGTACGTGCTATCATCCAGCATATATACCTTGTAATAGACTCAATCTACTGTTAGCGGATGAGACTCTAACCGCACGGTCACATCCTATCTTCAATGATATTTTTGCGAAGCTCGAGCCATTAGCACTCAAAGGATCTTCGGCGTTAAGGCCACTAGCCCGGGAAGCTAGACTGGTCATAACCGCCAGACTAGCTAATACCTCAGGGACAACAAGGACTGGTCCAAACAAAAGAGCAGATGAGGACGACCAGGAAGTCTATCAGAAGGCGCTCAAGCTGCTGCAGGATCCTATCTTACCTGTTCGCGCTCATGGCCTTCTGCTTTTAAGAGAGCTTGTAGGTCCACACACCAAAGACTATACAATAAACAAAGCGCTCGTTCCGTCCATCCTCTCGATTTTCCTCCAAGCTGTCCAGGATGAAGATTCCTACATGTTCCTCAACGCCGTGCAAGGTCTTGCTGCGTTGTCTGACACTTTTGGCAAAGAAATTATACAAGGATTAGTCGAGGATTATTCAGGCAGATTAGATGGCCTTGGTGCAGGTAATTTAACACAGCAAGATCTAGACGTCAGAACGCGAATTGGAGAGGCTCTCAGCTCCGTCATCAAGCGTTGCGGAAGTGCACTGAACTTTTACGGTATGTACTGATGCATATTCCCATGATGACATGTATTGACTCTTTTGCGTTAATAGTGGATATACTAGTTCCCCCAATATCGTCCGTGGTGCGAAATTCGAATGTACCATTGGCTCTCCGCGCGTCATGTCTCTCGCTGTTGGCTGATTGTGTAGACACCTATCCTTTGGCCATGCTGCCCTACATGGAGGATTTATCCCAAGCGATGGTCGATTTACTACAGGTCGAACACGTTTCGGTTCAAACTCCAATAGACATAGACACCATTAGCCAGGACGACACAGCCAGTGGGAAGAGTAGACCAACCCTTGACTCCGATCCAACATCGCGAAATTCCAAAATACCAGCCTTACGGCGCGCCGCAATCCACTTCTTATCATTGCTTATCAGAGCGACGACCAAGATGGTGTATGAAGAAACGATGATCAATTCTGCAGGAATCTTGGCTCAGACATCTTTCCGAAGGCTGAACATTACACTTGGTTACATATCTTCCACTGATGAAGATAGTCTGGTTAGAGTGATGGCAAGGGAGACCAAAGAAATTTTGGAAGAGCTTCAAAAAGCAACGTTTGGATTATCCTGATGGGTGTCGGTCTTCTTTACAGGTGGAGTATGCTATGCAATATACTTGTCTACCTCGTATCTGTCTTAGACGCGGTAATCTTCAACAGGACTAAGTCAATAAAAGGTATGTTTGATCTTGGTCCTCGTCAATGGAGACGTGGTCTGTATCAATAGACCGGAAAGAGTTGGGGAGAAGCATAGGCTTAGACTCTGACCAGTACCAACCAGGGACCATCAAATAAGTAACTTACTTGCCGTGCATTTGGCTATGGCCATTCATAAACTGTTGCTTGGAGCCTGTCCCACAAGCCAACTAATCTCATCGACGCGACGTTTAAGATTTTTCCACTTGGGACTTCCAACTGCCAGCAGATCGGAACTTCCATCTCCTGAGTGGTTTAATTTGAGGAATGGATTAGAGATGGATGAATAATATGCCATGTGGAGTGCTTTGAATATCTGTCAAATTTTTCAATATCTGCATATGATATTAAAAGAGAGAGCGCTCACAGTTATGATGTCCGCATCGCGAACGACCATATCCGACAGAGGTAATGCAATGACAATCTTTAGCTTGAGAGGCGTGATGTAACCATAGACTGCGACATCTTCCATGGAGAAAAGTAGGCCTAAATAGCAGTCTCCAGCCTTTCCCGCAGCTGCCACTGGTCAAGATCAACCTTGGAGGACGTGAAGACAGGCATAAGGCACACCTCGCTCTTCAATGACGTCCAAGCTGGTATGAGCAATATAATGATACTTTATCGTTTGATCATCTTGCTTGGAAAACGTCCTTATAAGGATGGGGTGGTTCTGGGGAGATACGAAAGCAACTGCATTGAGCTTGAGGTTGGGAGGCATATCGTTGCTTCCATCCAACCCGACGCACCAGTAGTTATCTTGTTTGGTCATGCTTGGCAAACCCCTCAGAATTTTGGCTGCGATTGATCTTGTTCTCCCTCCGTCGTAATTAAATCATGGCGTCGAACGTTCCCGGTGGCGCAGCCGCTGCTATTCTGCAGCCATCCGACCCAGTACCTAAAGACTCTGTATCTGTTCAAGGACCTAATTTTGAAACACCTCTAAGCTTGGGGGATTTCCTGCAGAGTTATGAAAGGATCGGTTTTCAGGCAAACAGCCTCGGCAAGGCTATCAACATTGTAAACGGAATGGTGCGTCGAAATGTTCCATCATTATATTACTTATCGTATTCATCCATGTACTCAGCGAAAGTGGAGATTATCTGATGAACCAATCCCTGATGACGAGGTAGAAGAATATCTCGATCCCGAAGTCCGTGCCAACACTCGTTGCAATGTCTTTCTAGGCTACACATCCAATTTGATATCATCTGGATTGCGTGAAGTGATCCTTCATCTTGTAAAGCACAAGCATGTCTCTGTGCTTGTTACCACTGCTGGAGGGATCGAGGAAGATTTTATTAAATGTCTAGGCAAAACCTATCTTGCAGAGTTCAACCTCGATGGCGCCGACTTACGGAAGAGGGGAATGAACCGCATTGGCAACCTCATTGTCCCCAACGACAATTATTGCAAGTTCGAGGATTGGTTGACTCCCATTCTTGATACTATGCTTGCGGAGCAAAAGGCTTCTGGTCAAGTCTGGACACCAAGTTCTTTTATCAGAAGACTAGGAAAAGAGATCAACAATGAAGAGTCTGTATATTATTGGGCGTATAAGGTCAGAATGAATGGAAGATACGATCGTTGTTTTACGACTTAAATTCTGCATAGAACGATATTCCAGTCTTTTGTCCAGCCCTAACGGACGGGTCGATTGGCGACATGATCTATTTCCATTCCTTCAAAAATCCTGGCCTCATTCTCGACCTTGTCCAAGACATTCGAAGCTTAAATGAACTATCACGGAAATCACGAAAGGCTGGAATGATAGTTCTTGGAGGCGGCGTTTGCAAACATCAAATTGCTAACGCAATGTTAATTGTAATTCCATTGGATCATTCACTAATTTGATTTACTAACCATTGCATGTAGCGCAACGGAGCGGATTATTCAGTTTTTATTGCGAGTACCGCAATCATTGTTTCTGGCTATATTTCTGACGTTCCCTGTAGAATACTGGGCAGGAGTTCGATGGTTCCGATTCAGGTGCTAGGCCAGATGAAGCAGTTTCTTGGGGGAAAATACGCGCTGGTTCAGAGGCTGTCAAGGTACGTTCTCGAGCATTAATGATAAATGAATCTTTCGTTGATGGACGTCGTGAAGGTTTTTGCGGATGCTACATTGGTTTTTCCTATGTTGGTCGCTGCTACATTTGCACAAGACACTCTCGCTCAATAGCCGGACAATCTCTGCACGAAGCATAATATCACATCTCGCATTCAAACATGAATCTTTCATGTATCATATCCAATTCCATGGAAGTAAAATTTATGACCATTCTAATCAACGGTTTGTATACATACACACATATAATTCATATAGCTGAAGCAATCCGCAAAGCATACTTATTACAATTGAAAATGCTATGAAGGCAGTACTAGTGGCGGTTAGTCTATATCCAAACAGATAGTTGACCACATCCGCAAGATCATTTCTTATAGAACTCTTTCAGGACCACGGCGAAGATGTCTACGGCTTTCTTCAAGTCCTCAAACTACAAACAACATGTCAGCTTAATTACAGGAAGTGAAGAAAGGAAGATGTACCTCTGCATTGCTGAAGCTGATGCGCAGATGGCCAGGAGCGCTGTCAGGAGCCTCCAACTGGCTCGCAGAAAACATAATTCCTGTTGCCGTTATCATTGTCAGTTATTTCCCTTGAACAATATTGCGATCTATTACCTGGACCGACTAGAAGCCCTGCGTCCGCTAATGCCGTCCAGAATTGCAATTCGAGCGACTCTTGTCCGTATTGTTTAATCTTTGGGTGGCTATCGAAGTGAAGCGCAAGCTAAAATCCAGTCATCTAATCAGGCCACAAAACTGAGAGAAGAGCGAATAACAACACACCCAAACGAACATTCCAGACGAAGGAGGCACAAAAGAAACAAGGGTCTGCCTGGCAGATTTTTCGTCAAGGTACCATCCAGTCGACGTCTTCTCAGAGAGGAGATACAGATCGCTGCCAGGGAATCTGGTGTTCTGGGAGGCCGGAGCCAGCTCTGCGTGGAATTTATCAAATATACAGTCCAGGAAGAAGTTGCGTCTTTGTGTATACTGTGCACCTAAGCCTACGGTATATTCATGAACCTTGAATATCGATATTTGAAGATACGAACTCACATACCTTTTAACCACCTCAAATAGCCCTTGTACTGCCAATTTATCAAGAGCTCCGTAATAAGAGACTTTTAATATATTTTGTTTTAAGCACAAAGTTTTTTTGCAAAAGTGGGTCTCGAATGGGAATTCACCTGTCCAAATCCGCATGGTGCTTGAGTGGATGTTTCTGCCTGCCTCTCGAATTTCTCGGCAAATGTTGGATGGCAAGTGAACCAGCCCAAGCGACTTCCAGGAGCAATGGTCTATTAATAAAAGGCGCATCCGTAAAGTTGTGAACGACAAAAGAAAATCGGAAATCTGACCTTGGAAAACGTATCCAGTCTCACGACCCGCCCTTGATAATCAAATCTACGTCTAATGAATAACGAGAAGCTGAAAGCTGAAAAGTGTAACCTACGCTAAAAAGCTTGGAGCGAGGCTGTTAATATATTTTTCGTCGCTGGGGACCGTCCCTTTAGTGTTGGAGGTGCGTTGTGCGTGATGCACGTAAGGTCCTTCCTGCAAGAAATAGTAAGGATCATCTTCCACGATGATAACGTCTGGCGAAGGCTGTTAGCCATAAATCTCGGACGGTGATAGGGCCCAAATAACATACCGTATTCAACACAGATATCATATATTTCTTTCTTCCTTTGCGCAAGCATAGTTGCACCTGTAGGGTTCTGACCAACTGGAACGATATACATGACGTGAGGCCTGATCAAAAGAACCGTGATTAAACTCAGAGCGCTTCGCAGTACGGGTCCATCATTTTACGTACCTGGGCATACCCCGAGCGTCTATATCCCACCCAGAAAGTACCTCCCTCAGGCCAACGCTGCTCATGCCTTGGGAGTCCATTTTTACCGGTACAGGATTAATGCCGAATGGCTTCATGGAGGCAATGGCCGAAGGATAAGTCCACTCGCTGGTCAAAATACCCTCCCCGGGATTACAGAGCGTCATCAGGGATTTATTCCATGCATCCGTATTCCCAGCGTGTATTATGGTGGCGAAGTTGGCATACGCCGGTCTGTACACGTTTTTGGAGAATTCGTTGATGATCTTTTGAAGTTGCGGAAGTCCGCCCGCGAGGCCGTACTGCAGGGCAACTGATAGGTTGACATCATCGGGTGATTCTGGATATTTGGGAATGCTGATCGGAAGGGTTGTATCTTTGGAGGACGCCGAAAACAAATTCCAGATCCAAGAGAGGGCGCCCTTTGGCGAAGTGCTTGCATCCGCCGAAAACGTGTTAGCTACCAAGGCATTGGCCTTGACCTCTTCGAATGGAAAATACGAAGGATGCGGCAATCCTTCAAAATTTGTTAATCAGTCCCTCAGGACGACGAAGGTCTTTGATTTTGAAGATTACTGACCTCCAGCAAGACTCAGCAGGCCTTTCTTTCCATAGTATTTCTGCAAGCCTTTGAGAGGAGATTGCACACGGTTTTTGGCCAACGTTGACAAGTGATGGGATAAATCAATCGCATCGGGAGCGTTGCCAGAAGTTTCCTCTAGTAGATAGCTCATGAGAGAGTTCTATGACCGGAGGTGGTGCTAGAAACGAAGAGCGAGAACAAGAGAAAGAAAAAGGGGGGTGTATGAACGACTGGGCAGCGAATACCGATATAAACGATGCAGCTACTGTTTATACACTGAATAAGGGGGAAAGGAAAAATCGGAAAAGAGTTGGAAAAGAGGATAGACCGGAGTAGGGATCGCTGGAAGGCGGGCGGAAAGTGACGCCGTAAAAGTAGACCAAGCTGTAGTTGGAGGCGGGAAGCGAGAAGGAAATAGTCGGTCAGGTAGGCAGCAACTTGATGGGTCAGAGAGACGGCGTAACAAGTGGGCAGGACGAGAGGGGGGAAAGTTCCGCGGTAGAGCACTCTGGGAAGTTTATCATTCGCGATAAGGGATATATATCCGTGTATTCATGGCGAGCCGGAGGAATGGGTGCCGCGATAGACCCAGAATAGAGCGAGCACAGTAATATTGTTTGTCAGCGGACGGTATGTCAGGAATCATTAGTCACAGCTACAGGGACTCTGAGGGAAGGGAAGTGAAGAAGAAAGTAAAGAACGACATTTAAGCGCTTGTCTACTTGGGCAATAATAACCTTATAAAACATATGAACTCATAATCCTCATCAATGGCGTGCTCGAGTCCCAGCGTTAGCAGCACCGCATTCCCGCTGCCTCTGGAGCGTCGCTTTGCATGATAGTAGAGCCAAAAATACTGAACTAACGTTAGTCGAGCATCATTTATTTTTGCAACTTGTTTATTGAGGCCATAGAAGTGCACAGAGGCAGCATAAATCACATAACGGGTAGCCCAACCACGGAACAGATTGAATACAGAGTGAACAGCCTGAAGACGTCCCCTCCCACACGCCGAGCCATTCTTCGCTTGCTCGTTACGCCGCTTCTTGTTGGGATGTGGAACAATGTCGTATGGGGTGGATTAGAGTACCTATGAGGGCAATAGTATTTTAGTTGGGACGCGGTCGAATAGAAAATAGACATCGTTACGTTACCTCAAAGGAAAATATTCTTCATCCTAACAAGAAGCGTGATGGATGCGAGCGTCCGAAGGTCGCCTAAACGTTGGAAGGTATGTGGGGCCCGCAATGACCTGTAAATTCTGGGAGATGAGAAGGTTGCATGAAGCAGATGGAGAAGGCTTACCGCTTAGTGGTGTTCAATATGGGGAGTTGGGGAGGAAACCTGCCTAAGCGTCGCAATAGGTGCGCCATCTTTTATACGTTAGAGGCGCATTGCATCATGCAAATAATCATATGGAGTTGTGGGGTTATCTTTTCTGTATCGGTCGAAACAATAAGGTTTTCTGAGATATCAGACCGTATAATTGCATCGATGAGATGATAAGACCTTTGGAGAAACGGATCGCGTCAAGGAGATCTGTGTGTGCAGAGGCGGCAGAGGTGCCGGGGCTGAAAACGCGTGTTTCCTTCAGCAGCAGGCCCATGAGGCGAGAAGTCCACCACTCTGTTATCGCCAGATGACGTAACACCGCCCTGTGACTTATCGCTAGGGCAGGCCTTTCGACAGATCTGTTGCCAGGATCAACCATTGGCGTTGTAGCCGACTACACATTCATCATCATCACTTGCTTTTCACCATCTTGTCTTCGTCATTCGGAGGAGGCAGAGTTGTTTGTAGTCAGTTGGAAGCGGGAGAAGAGAGGTCCGTCTGCCCGTTACTATTCGCCCCTATTCGTCTCACCATGCTCATCCATATACAAAGTCTAAACCTGATTGAAACATAGTGATCATGGCCTACCAATTTTCCAGGAAAGGTTGCTTTAAATGCGGCAATCGTGAGTCGCATTGCAATGCGATTTCAGTGCTTCGTTATTCACATTCTTGCAGTGGGCCATATCGCCGAGAACTGCTCTTCTGAGCAGCGTCTGTGTTACAACTGCAGGCAGCCAGGACACGAGTCGTCTGCTTGCCCATCTCCCAGGACTGTTTCTGCCAAGCAATGTTACTCCTGCGGTGGCGTTGGTCATATTCAAGGTTGGCCACACTCGTCTGAACGGCCACGCTATAATCCCTTATGCAAATCTTAGCGGAATGTCCGAGTTTGAGGGTCCAGCAAGGTGGAAACCAAAAATGCTACGTGAGGGACTATTCATTATCGTTATTGTAATGTTATTGACATTTGCTGCAGAACTGTGGCCGCTTCGGTCACTTCGCTCGTAATTGCCAGAATGCACCTGGCGCTGGTGGGGCTGGATTCGCCTCGCGCGCGCCTCCTCCAGGACGAGCCTTAAATACCTCCACTTTGCCTCCGGTAAAATGTTACCGCTGCGGAGGTCCCAATCATTTGGCAAGGTAAATTAGCCCATATATGCTTGCATCTTCTGTTGCAAACCTTCATTCTAGGGATTGCCTTGCCGCTCCTGGCACCACTCTGAATGATGCTTCTATCCCCACTGGTCCGGCTGCAGCTAACATCAACAAAAACAAGACTTGCTACAAATGCCAACAAGAGGGTCATGTGCGTATTCTATTCCTCAGTTGCCGTCGTATCACCCATTGACTTGTTTGTCAGATTGCCCGCGACTGCCCCGAAACTTCTGAGTTTGTTAGCTAAATATGTCAATTCGTCAGTCGCCGAATGTTTAGCTACATGAAGTTCTGTATTATTGTCTAGCCTCGATTTATGCATAAGTTATGTATCCAACCGATTGGTTCCTTGCTTTTCAGCTCTGTTTCTTCCAAGAAGTCATTATTAACACGCGCATGTGTGAATGAGAATAAATACGTACCCACGCAGACCCGCGTTTCCGACGTGTCATTGCGATTGCGCAAATTGGGACCATGTTGCTTTCAAACGTACCTCTCAGACTCAGACCAATATGCTCGAGATCTGCATCGCTGCGCCGTTCACTGTTCTCTTTTCCTTCTCTTCCCTCCCTGCCTGGTTTCAAATCCCAGCCCCAAACATTCAGTGAACAACGATTATTTCCGTACGTGTGTCTGCCAACGTTTCTATGACCATCTGACGCGATGCATTTGCGTAGTTATAAGGAAAAGGAACTGTATGCCGTCGTAGCCGACGTCGCCTCGTATCCCCAATTCATTCCTTACTGCACTGACTCGCGCATCGATGTCGGGGCTTTGAGCAAAGCTATGCAGGAGAAAACCGTAGTGGACGCGGAACTGACAGTTGGGTTCATGGGCTTCCAAGAAAGCTATGTCAGTACTGTCACTTGCATCCCGTTCAAATCCGTTCAGGTGAGTCGAATATTTCCGCGGTTTGAATGCCAGCGCTCCTGTGTTTCGACTTGAATTTCATTCGTCTTTCCAGGCAGTAGCATCTTCCTCAACACCGTTATTCAAGGCACTTTCGACGACATGGAAGTTCCATAGTCCCGCACCGTCTTCCGGGACTCAGGCCTTGAGTGATCCTTCGGCACCCACTCTGGTGACATTTGACTTGACCTACGAATTCGCGAACCCACTCCATGCCGGTATCTCCTCGACATTTTTCGGGAAAGTATCGGGGATGATGATTCAAGCATTTGAAGATCGGTGTCGAGAGGTGTACGGTTCAAGAAAAGGAGTCTAATTCTTCTGGATACTTCAAGATAAATATCTAGACTGGGGTACTTTTGCAATTCGTACACTTCAATAATATTACAACTTAAAGACATTTGCATATTTTGGTATACCCCTACAATACACATGTCGACTCTTGCATCTGTTTAAAACATGAATGTCATTGTTAGAGTTTCGCACTGGTTGGTTTGACGAAGAAACCGAGCCGGGGGAAATGGCAGCGAATGGTACCCTGTGGCGCGGTCACTTCCAAGATGAATACCTCGCGACTGAGGGCAACAAGTTTGCCTGTCGTTGGGTAACCACGACCTTTGTGAATGATAGGGATATCAGTTCAAACCATACACATGTCAAGTACAGAAATATGCTACAGACCTGAGTCCTCTGGGGCAATTTGAACAGTATCGCCGACCGCGACTTTAAGACGGGACGCTTCAGTCTTGTCGAAGCCAACAAAGTCGTAACTTTCGTAAGTGGATGCAAATATTTTATTGGCCGCTTCTTGGCCCTTGAGTGTGCCTGGAGCAGGCTGCGAAGCCTTTTGCTTGTTCAAAAATTCAGTGACGCGGTCAAGCCACTGGCAGAAAAAGATGTCAACATATAATGAATCCAAAGGTCAACATAAGGATGACTTACTTCACTGGTATAAGGGTTTTGGTCTCTGTCGAAAAGCTTTTTGGTGCCAGGGAATGTTCTAGCCCAAGCAAGGACGAAATGGACTGAAATATCTGCTAAACCGGGTAGTTCTGTCTCGAACAGCCACTCGCGACCATCGCGAAGTTGTTCCTCTAATAAGAGCTAAATAATACCCATTAGAGGGGTGGTGTGATCTAACTGTAGGGAACTACATACCAAATGACTAGAAATGGTGGACTCGGCAATAGGTTTATTGGCAACCATGGCTTGTACATTGAGTTTGCTCCCGGCGAGCTGATTAACAGGCAATTTGAATTACTGCCTCTTAAAAATTTGACATAATTAGCCAACTCACAGCAGAGCGATCCTTCACAAAAGCTTCAGGAATCCTTTTCCAAGGAAGTAGACCCACTGCAGGTCCAAACAGCACGCTCTCGGCATAGAATTTTGCGAAGGCCTTGATCATCCCGGTGTCAATGCTTTCGCCGCGCTTGGCCTTCGGAAAGATAGTTCCATATCCCTGCGAGGCAGGAAAGCGGCGTTCAAGAGCTGTGGTGATGACACTGTAAATGTATACGTTGAGCCGTGGGGATACTACGCTGTCAAACGTGCTACAAACCTGGTATCACAATATACATCATTTCCAATGGCGAGAATGGGGATGCGGCGGTAGTTCAAGCCTAGGAGATCAGTGATTTCGGGGCGGGGTAGCACGGGGGAAACCTAGAATATAAATCGCATTTGTGTGTCAAGAATCGCGATAATTCAGTGAGGAGTTCTGACTTACCTGAACCCTTTCATATGGAATCCTCTTCAACGCAAGAATGTTGTCAACTTTGTGAGAGAAAGGAGACGCATCATAGCTTGAATGAAACTATCAGCTGGCGGATTTCTAAGTTTAGGGACGAGACTAACCGATATATTATCACAGGAATGGGCGACATATTGCGAAGTTTGGGTTCGAGGTTGAGGATTAAGAAGTAGTTGTGATTGAAAACCTAGTCAACTCGTCCGGCAACTGAGATTGCCAGCCATTTGGACATGTGAATCGAACTCGTCGATTGGCTTTGAAATCATTGAGTATATTTGGAGTTAAAAACATCGCCGGTGATAATAACAGAACTCAAAGGTCGTGCATAGCCAACCTGCAAGCTTTCAACTCTGTGCGAGCGTTCCGAACCGCGAGCCGGCTTATTTCTTGAGAAAATCGGGAGTGAAACGTGGAGTGACGCCAAAGCCGGGAATATGGTGCGGAATTCTGCGCGGACAATCTACAGGGCCTTCTACATCGCCTGCGGGTGCGGTGAGGCGCAGTTGAACTAGACATCGCTGTCTCTGTGATGCTGCGGCGTCGCCAACCAACGCCCGCGGCGCGATGATTCGCTGAAGTGTCACGTGTGGCAGAGCCTCTAGTTGCGAGGACACAATTTGAATTACATTTCAAGTCACTCCCCCGACGACCTTGACGGTCTGTCCTCTTCTTTCTTCTGTTAACATCATCCCCTCCTCCATCTCTGTCGTTCGCCTCCGATATGGCATCTAGGCGGTCCCCATCGTCGTCTCCGCGGTTAAGGGGCGAACCTCTCCATGACCCCTTCTCAGACCGTTCTCCTCAGATTCAATTTGACGACCCAGACCCCCTCTCCATGAGACATACCCCTATGCCACATCCATACGACCATACGCCCAACCTTCACGATCCTGCCTTTGATGTTCATGCCGATGACGATTATGTCGAAAAGCTTCCGCTCAATGCTGGCCAGGGATTCACTGGTGGCTTCTATCCCCCTGCGTGAGTGCATATTCCTCACTCTAGTGTAGCAATTATTGACCATTTCATGGCAGACCTCTGGATCCCAATGCCTATGGTGACCCATACTCCAGGCCTCAGTCTACTGTATCGACATCCACGAACGGCATTGACAGCGCGTGGAGGAGGCGACAGACGATCAAGCGAGGCGTAACTCGCAAGATTAAACTTACAGAAGGAAACTTCATTGCAGAGTACCCCGTGCCTACTCCAGTGTTCTCGGCCATCGAGTCTAAATATTCATCCACAAACACCACCGAATTCTCGTGAGCTTTCTATCTCCGCATCTAGAATAAATGCTCAATCGGTCCATAGGCATATGCGATACACTGCGGCAACGTGTGACCCAGACGAATTCACTGAGGCACATGGATGGTCTCTGCGAACGAAGATGTACAACCGCGAGACTGAGCTTCTGATCGCGGTCACATCTTACAACGAGGACAAGACTCTGTACGCGCGTACTCTGCATGGGGTCATGCTCAACATCCGCGATATCTGCAAGACTAAGCAGTCCAAGTACTGGCGCAAGAGTGCCGAAGAAGGCAATCCAGCTTGGCAGAAGATCACTGTCGCGCTCATTGTTGATGGGTTGGAGCCCATGGACAAAAGTGTTTTGGACATTCTGGCAACTGTTGGAGTATATCAAGATGGTGTGATGAAAAAGCAAGTCGACGAAAAAGATACTGTTGCTCACATCTTCGAGGTTAGCTACTTTTCTAGGTTTCAATGAGCGTTCTAAAAATAACTCATTTAATTACCGATTCAGTACACGACGCAGCTTTCGGTAGATGCAACTCCGCAATTAGTCCTTCCTCAACCAGGAGACCAGAACAATTTGGTTCCTGTACAGATCATTCTCGTCTTGAAGGCCAAAAATCAAAAGAAAATCAACTCCCATCGATGGTTGTTCAATGCGATCGGAAAGATACTCAACGTTAGTTCAACGGTTTGGAGTATACATCTATATCTGATGTTTACCTTCTAGCCCGAAATCTGTGTTCTGATTGATGCTGGTACGAAACCCGGTCACAAATCTATTTACTACCTATGGGAGGCTTTTTACAATAATCCTCACCTTGGTGGATGTTGCGGTATGTCATTTAATGGGCGCACAATTCTGGTATTGACTTATAATTTAGGTGAAATTCACGCCATGATCAAGGGTGGAAAGAAGCTTTTGAATCCCCTTGTAGCTGCGCAAAACTTTGAATACAAGATGTCAAATATTCTGGGTAAAGTAGTCCCCTATCGTCCAGATCACAATTTGTTCAAAGGAATATCTTCCAGATAAACCATTGGAGAGTAGCTTCGGTTACGTGTCCGTATTGCCTGGTGCATTCTCGGCCTACCGATTCCGTGCTATCTTGGGTAGGCCCTTGGAGCAATACTTCCACGGAGACCATTCATTAGCAGACCGCCTCGGCGCAAAGGGCATTTACGGCATGAACATTTTCACGAAAAACATGTTTTTGGGTAAGTTTCGCCTCATGCTTCGACAGGCCTTCATTAATGTTTATTTTTAGCTGAGGATCGTATTCTGTGCTTTGAACTTGCGGCCAAGGCTGGCGAGCAATGGGTCCTCACTTATGTGAAACCAAGCAAGGCAGAAACTGATGTACCCGAAACCGCTGTTGAGCTCATCGGTCAGCGTCGACGTTGGTTGAACGGCTCTTTCGCAGCCTCAGTTGTGCGTTTCATTCTGGATTCATACAATCTTTGAATTTTGACTGACTTTCATGTCACGATTAGTATGCTCTGGTCCACTTTTTCTCGTTCTATCGGACTAAGCATGGCTTCATTCGCATGTTCTTTTTCCATCTGCAGGCTTTGGTATGTTTTGTTTCCATCATGGCCTTCATATATCTGACTATAATTTAGTACAATATATTTTCCCTTATCTTCACATGGTTTGCTCTTGCAAATATGTGGCTAACTTTCAGCATCATCGTCGATCTACTCCCGGAACAAAATATCTTCCTATTTGGCACCGCCGCTGTGGTGTGTGGTGTCGATGTTCCAATACGTTTCTCCCTTTAACCCCTTATAAATTTCCAGTGTCATTGGGTCAACTTGGCATTTAAATGGATCTATCTCTTCTTTTTGGCTTTGCAATTTGTGTTGGCCTTGGGCAATCGTCCGAAGGGAGAAAGGCTTGTTTACGCGATCACACTATGGTTAGTCGTTTTTTTCCTGACGTCTTCGTCTGCGAATTTATATTCCTTCAAATAGGGTCTTCGCTTTCCTTTCATTGTATCTCATCGTGTGCTCCATCTGGTTGACGGTCAAATCGTTCAGCGTATGAATCTCATCTTATCATTCCTCGGATGAACTCACGAAATTATAATAGGGCCTTCATCTCGGTTCAAACTTTGCCAATATATTCTTACCACCAACTGGCCCTCTGATTGCTGCTATGATCTCGACATTCGGTGAGCGATTTTTTTTAAATGCTTAGGGGAATGGGCTTTAATCTTGGTCGTTCAAGGCATCTACTTCTTTGCATCTGTGTTATACGTGAGTTGGTGTTATACCATCATTTCCAAGCTTCAGTTAATTGTATATATCTTGAAGCGCGATCCATGGCATATGTTCTCGAGCTTCATTCAGTATCTCTGCATCGCGCCTAGCTTCATCAATGTTCTGAACGTTTATGCATTCTGTAACCTTCACGATGTACGTCCCGTAATTATTCTTTTTGTTGCCATTTACTGACGATGTACTCGAAGGTGTCCTGGGGTACCAAAGGCAGCGACAAAGCCGAAGCATTGCCTTCGGTGTCTTCATCCAAGGCTAAAGACGCAGATGTAGCCGTTGTAGAGGACAAGACTCAAGCACAAGCAGATGTCGACGCTGCCTTCAAAGACACTGTCACCCGTGCCATCACTAAAATCAACAAAAAGGAAGTTCCCGAGAAACCGACTCTGGATGACCAAAACAAGACATTCCGTACGCGGCTGGTCGCCGTCTGGATGCTCTCGAACGCAGCGCTTGCTGTTGGTATCGAGAATAGCAATGGTGTTCCCAGTTCCACGGCCAACGTAGATGAAGAACAGTTACAGGAAAAGCAACACATCTATTTTACTATCATCCTGTACTCCACGTTTGTCTTGTCTCTCATTCGGTTTATTGGAGTGAGTGTGGACATTTTGCATTCTCTGATATCTATGCTCACGCAACACTTGACCAGTGCCTCTACTATTTCATCAACAGAAATCTCTTCAGATGCTTCCGCAAGAACTAATCATCCCCCATTTCATGAAATCATGTATGAGTACAAGGACTCTCCTGGGACAGTTATTGCTATTGAATGGACCCCATTTTGTTTCTGTGACCTCCATCTGAACTATGCTCACCCTAACATCATAGGAAACACCTCCCATCTTCCACATATGATGTTACCCACCTATATATCCTAGTTTTACAAGTTCTTGCATATATTATAGGAAATAACTGGCATTATTTCTTTATAAACACTGATTACTGCTCCACAAATATGCAATGATTTCAAGAATGAGGTACAGTTTCTTCAAGCAAGATTCATCATCATGAATACATCCCAGAGAATTCACGACGGTCCTCTTCGCTTGATTCGTCATCGTCATTGAGACTACCAGCTAGATGTTGTGCTAGCAAAGCATCAAACTCGGCTCCAGCTCCTATAGAATGCAGAATTTGGCCAATTGAATCTATCTGGCCTCTCATGACCCCAACTGCGCGCTCAAAGTCTTGTACACCTCTAGCCGCGTCTGCAAGCTGCTGTTCTGTTGGCTGTTGGTCCGGACTTGCATTTTCTGCAAGATTACGTCGGCACATAGGACACGAAGCATGCTATCGGAACGCAATGAACGTGATTAGTTGGTTTGCACAGGTAACTCCCAAAGATTCAATGGGACGTACACCACTGAAAATCCATTTCGAAATGCTACGAAGATTAAGGTGAGTAAAGTAATTTAGGGGCTGGAAATGCGAGGGAGAGCTAACTCTTTTCGACAGAACATGTGGCCACATTGCCATGAGTGAGAAAGCTTGGTGACGCCCAATTCTTCAACAGGATGCGCTGGCGAATCCATGGCTGACGCCATCTCCTCTTCGGTGATAATAGTAAGATATGGTACAAAACAGATTGGGCAAAAGTTATCTGGATTTAAATCATTCAGCAATGCATAAGTCTATCATGTTAGATCAAAACACAAGTCACCGTTCTCTCCGAGGTCGATCAGTTGTTTCTCGTCGATCCTAGGAAGGCCATCGAGTAGAGCAGTTATTTGTCTGGGCAAAAATTGAGTACAAAGTTATCGCAAGGTGACACCCATCGCGATCTCACTCTCGCGAAAGTTGGCCCGGCTGAATGCCATCCCTCAGATGCTCTGATATGACTCTAAGATTCTCAAGGATCTCTTCTTGTGAAATGCCGAGTCGAAAAGTATGTTGAGGGGGTTGCTCATGGTCCGCCATCTTGTCTTGATCTTGTCCAACGGTGTGCAGAATAATAAGATCGGGTAGGACTTGCGCCTACAAATGATGCGTTCGAGCGCATATATATAGTCGTGGGAAAGGCTCCCCGTGATCGTTACGATGAGAATTACATGGTACAGAAACAGATTTATAGCAGATTGCAAAGCGAGGAACGAATCGAGAGGGTGGGATAGAGGACGTATTCCTGCGTCATCCAAGAGGGAAAGAAAGGAGTGGGCAGCCAGAGCCAGAGGATAGGAGGATGGACTAGAAAGGGTTCTCGTCGTCGACCTCCATTTTGATGTCTGTTGCGGTCTTCTGGGGAGGAACGTCTTCATCGTCGTCGGTGGCACTGGTCTCATCGTTTTCCCTGGCAGGAGAAAAGAGCTGAACGGGCTTTGTTGCCCTGTAATAAGAATATCAGAGATGCACGGCATGGAGCGTGTCTAGCACGCACTTGGAGAAATGTTTCTTCTTGGCTGCACTCAGCTTCTGCGTGCATGGTGTCAGTATGTTGTCCGTAGGAGAGATAAAGGCAGGGTTGCTAGAGACAAGATTCAGATTTGGACGGCGACGCGTTTTGTACTGGACTCACTGGCTCTTGGCCATTTTCTTCGCCAGAAGAGCCTTTGCCCCCATCCCTGGAGCCTGGTTTGCGACATTTCCAAGAGGCGCCTGGGGTACGACGACCTGGGCGGCCTGAGAGGGATTGTGGAGAGGCTGGATGGGAGTGCCGATAGGAGAGTCGGTGGGGATGAATGTGGTAGACATGGTAGCGGTGGAAAGAGAAATTAATTGACATAAAAGGAATTTGAACTTGAACGCGCCTCACGAGACCCACGTGACCGCAGACGCGACGAAAGGTTCCCACCCATTGTTCGCCACCGAGTTTCTCCTCATCGATGACGGGCCGCCGACAATCCCCAGCGTGCATACGGTCACCAGACCGACAGCGCTTGTTCCTCAACGTGATAATTCTCTGCCCCATTTGCTGCGCAAGACAGCAGAGCACTTGCCAATTAGGCAACCACCGGGATTCTTAACGCATTCATTATCATCAAAAGCCCGGTTTATGCGAGCTGAAACCCATCCTTCTTGCTTTCCCCCACCGTCTTTTCCTCCTTTCAATTGTACAACATGCCCCAGGTAGACCCTTTGAAGCGGCGGAAGATTGTGGTCATGGGCTCCCGTTCTGTTGGTACTATCGATTCCCCCTCTACGTCATACCAGTACTGACAAAACTTTCCTTTGACTTGCAGGAAAGTCGTCTCTGGTCAAGCAGTTCATCGAGAGCCACTTCATCGATGCATACCACCCAACTATCGAGATGGAGTTCTCGAAGATCGTCAAGTATCGAGGGATTGACTTCGAATGTCAGATCGTGGACACTGCGGGCCAGGTTCGTCGGAACGATTGTGTACCGGGTACATCGATCTAATCGCTGATTATCTACAGGACGAATACACCCTCATGAATTCCAAGTATGTCATCGGCGTACATGGGTACATTCTCGTATACTCCGTAACATCGCGGAACTCGTTCGATATGGTGCAGAATGTATACAACAAGATCCTTGACTTCGGTGGAAAGGAAGAAGTTCCGTGTGTCATTGTCGGAGCGAAGACTGATCTCGAATCAAGGTTAGTCGACAGTTCTCATTCTCTATTCCGAGTGTTCTTTTATTAGCATCATTCTAAATGTGTGTCATACAGCTCCCCAAATCGTCAAATTGAACAAAGCGAGGGTGAACGATTGGCCCAGCAAAATCGCGCAGCTTGGGTCGAAACTAGCGCTAAAGACAATGTAAACATTGGTGAGATAATTCCGAGCCGCATGGCCTGTTCCATAATTAACATATGTTCCTTTCTTTAGGTCAGGTATTTGAACTGTGCATTGCAGAGATTGAGAAGCGCTCGGACCGCAACTTGAAACCTGTAGCCAAACCATCTCAAGACAGTGGATGTCGTTTAATGTAATTTTAGGCGCTGGTGTATTTTTTGGGGGCGGGGGAGGGTTTTCGAGCACTTAGCTCGGATGTGTCGTTTTCTTGTATTATCATGTTTCCCTGTACAACATCTCCTATCGAACTAATACCGGACACCTTTATCTACGGCACTAATGCACAACTATTATGCTATATATCTTATGTCAATTTTTTTTCACCATCCACGCAGCAGAAAAATAACACAAGTCAATCATTCATCACTGGTCATTTCTTTTACAGTCAATAGCAGTACACATTTCTTTATGCCGTTCCATCGCCCAAGAAGCGCAACTTCAGCTCTCTCCCCTTCAAACCAACCGCTTTAACGACTTGAGGATCTCCCGGAACAAGATCAATAGCCTGATCGCCCCACTTGACCTCATCCCCTTCAACATCGAGAACAATTCCTTTAACGGGTTTCTTGGTCGATAGCGTAACACTTTCCCCACCATGTGCAATCTCAGCTTTAATGCCTAGTTCTTCGACTGCAGGGAAATGAATATATTTGAATGGCTCCGGCCTGTATGGTAGCGGAGTGATCAGTGCCGATAAAGGGCATCACACACACAGGAACAGGCGCACCAATTAGAATACCGTCCCAGAACAGTTTCTCCATCGAGAAGGCGAGCAGAAACGACGATAGTCTTAGGAACGTCGCTCAATTTCGTCCTGATAGGTTGGCCTGGAACATCCCCTTGGTAGAGCTCAGTGCTCGAATTAGCAGCAAGCACGACGTCCTTCTGCCACTTGTCGGACCAATCGGATTCCAGGTCAAATGAAGCTACTTCCAGAGTCACCTTTTTGACCATGAGTGTGCTGTTTGTACCCCAGATCTCCAGTACGGATTTGATTGTGAAGTCGGCTGCTGTACGATCATTCGCGAACGTCTTGTTCTCTTTCCTTGTCATACCGACTGTAAAAGGCCGGAGTTCGCGTGCAACCGTAAAATACGCTGGTTTAGGTCTCATGAAATAATCGACAATGGCCCACGATGTTACCGGCCAACAATCATTTATCTATCATGTGGAAAGATTGAGAGGATGACAGCTGGGGCCAGAAATCCTTGCCTTACCTGCCAAACAAGTGCACCGGCGGTGTATTCTCTTCCTTTGCCTCGCCAATTTCGGCGCCATAGACGATAGGCCGACGCTAGCGTCTCAGCTTGCATGATTTGGGTGTAGTACACATAGCTAGTTTCCATCAGAGAAAATAAATCATGGATGTCCGTGTGGACCTCACCTTTCTATGTCGAATGTGTGCTTGAAGTTCTCCATCAAGTAGAGCTAGAAGAATCATTGAAGTTCCAATCACCGCACTGATTCTGTGCCTACTGTTACTAACCTCCAAACGCCTCTCAAAGCCATCGGCTTTATTATGGTTATTATTTGTTCTGGAAAGCAATGCCTCGAGTTAACCGATGCCTAAGCAGCGCATACAGTCAGCAAGAAAATCACCTTGATTGAGGGAACCGTTCCGCCTTGTTTCCACCCACCCAGTAGTCGATTGTTCGAATATCCGGATATCCTTGCCTGTAGTGTGAACCATGAGTCTAGAAACCGCATCGATAAGATATCATTTTCCCTCACATGCCAAACTCAGATACAAATCTGCCCGAAAGGATGTCCCAATTATGCCATGGTTCTTGGGAGCCGTGCCACACATTCCCTGTACATACTTAAGGTGAGCATTCCAGATCTATTAGATTATGTTGACAAGAACACGAACATTGATGAATATCCCCCAAAGTTTTGTCGGTAGTAGGCTTTCCGTGGCCACTATAAGGTGAGGCCCGATGATAGTATACATCCGAGTACTCTGCCACGACAGAAGGAAGTACCCGCTCATAGATGAAACGTGCAGGGAAGTTTGTCTTCCGGTAGTCAGAAGTTTCATCGGAGTAGTCAAGCTCAAGGTGCAGCGATTCAGCGATTTGATAATCTGAATCGATGGGTAAATATGGGATCAAAATTTGTCAATGTGATCATACCTTCATTGTTTCCAGCTAAAATAACATACGATGAGACGTTAGTTGCAACAACAAATTGAAGACAAAACACAGGTTTACCGAAAATGACGACTGACGGATGGTGGCGAAGACGTTTCACGTTCTGTATGGCTTCTTCACGTACTGAATTCAAGAATGAATCGTACGCTGGATACTGAAAAGACATAAATATCAGAAAACGTCCAGACGTTCGTCTCGAGCAGAAAAAATGATACCTGGCCACATCCGAACATGAAGTCCTGCCAGACAAGGACTGCAAGTATATCAGTAGATAGTAAATAGTTGAAACTGAGAACACCAACTTCCTAACTCTGGTAGACGAGATATTGGGGATTAGGCGAACATGCTTTACAAATAGAAGTAGGACATACCATCACAGATTTCGTAAAATTCGTTGTATTCATAAATCCCACCTCCCCAGACTCGCACCATGTTCTGATTTCCATCAACGAGGAGCTGCAACCAAGCTCTGTATCTTTCGCGTGTAATACTGTGCACATATGATGAGATATAGTGAGCAGGAAGTTATTCAATTAAACACCTACGTGGTCAGGAATGAATCAGCTGGAATCCAATTTGAACCTGGCAGTAGGAACTAGTCAGCCTTGCAAATATAATTGAAAAGGTTGGAAAGCACTGACCACCACAGAAAATTCGAACATTGTTGATTTCAAACAGAAAAGTCAAACCATCCTGGTCGATTAATTTGTCTTGAACAACTATCGCACGACGGAATGCGGTCTTATCAGTTTTCCGGTCAAGGAATGTCCCATTCTGCAGTTAAGTTGGGTTAGCGCTCTAGACTGCATTTCAAAACCGCTGTGGTTTACTTTATCTGTTAGCGAAACCTCAACGGTGTACAAAGGCTGCGCTCCGTAGCCAACAGGATACCAAAGTTGTATTTCTCCAGGCTGCCATTCGAAATGCACTTTTGCGATCCCAGCGCCATTTACAGGTACCTTGTCGGCAGAAGCCTCCACCGATCCATCCGGCCTTTTCAGGACAAAAGATGCATAACCGGGCATTTTCTCGGAAAATGCGAAGTTGGCCGACAATTTGACGTCGAGCGCCTCCGAAATTTCAGTCCTGACGTCAAGATCTGTGATACGATTTTGGTACGTCTCGAACTTGATAGGCTTCCAAGGCCCAACAGTCATCAAAATCGGACCTGAATGAATGAATGAGAGGGTCGGCATTTAAAGAATATGTGGTAATCTTACCCCAATCCCACCCATAGCTAAAATTACAGACGGTGTGAGAATGCCTCGTACTATAGATATGATCAAATAACAAGGAACTTACTTGTACTGCGCCTTCCGTACATGTAGACGGCTAGAGTCGCCATTCCAGAGAGCATTTTTTCCGTGCAATTTCTCGATATCTCTTCCCTTGAGGAATGCACTTTCAAAATGAATGAGAAGCTCGTTTTTCCCAACTTTGAGCATTGATTTAACGGGAACTCTGTATTCAAGAAATTGATTTTCTGCCCTGTGTTTAAATGTCAGGGCTATGCTGATGGATTGCCATTCAAATCAGACAGACTTTAGGATTACTTCTCCATTCTAACGAATACCCAATTTTGTTTCATCAGTTGCGGGAAAATAAGAAAGTACTTATTGGTAGCTCACCAGCTTGACGTTTGCGAATGTATCCAAGCCTTCAAAAACGAGATCAACGTTTAAGGATGCGAGATCTGCTTCGGAGACATCCAACGTAGTCTTGAAGGCCCATTCATTCTCGCCGACCCCTGATTGACAAGGTCAACGCGTGTTTAGGCGATGGTTGTGTCCAAACAACGTACACTGAACATCCCATTCGTGGAGGCCAATAAACTAAAGCATGGTCGTACCACCGAGTCAGTGCCAGCTGTTAAAGAAACAAATCGGTTGTACTCACTGGATCTGGGATTTTCTTCAACTTCAGGAGTTCGACATGCACAGTGGTCGGAAACGATGACACTTGCAGCCATTCACCATCTTGTGTCCCCTCTCCTCCGCCGACTTGAGTAAAGCTCCAGTCTGTCAACGATTTAGCGGATGCTAGAGTCATGGTGGATGCCTTCGAAGATTCCTTAGAGTTCGAGCTTTGTTTAGAAGTCGCTCGATGCCAGTGGTCGCTCGAAAGTCACAGGGGTAAAGCAATGTCGACAACGCGACATATATAAGAATTTTGAGAGAAGCCGCTTGTGAATCATAACCTGTTTAGATCCATGGATCAGCTGGATGTTTCTGGAGAATCGTAAGGGTAAGATTAGATATTGCGAAACGTCGCCGAGATTTCTCCGTCAACCATATTTACTCACGACCGTGACCTCATTGGCCATGATTGGTAGAGCAGACCTTTCAGAGAGTTGAACATGGAGCCTGAATAGAAAATCCGTCTAGTATTAACTCATAACATATAACGATATCCCTTTCCTCGACCCTGTTCTGCTTCTACTGCGTCGATCCGATGATTGAGTGATGCAAGATGGAGTCGGAAGACCAAGCACATCGTGATGCTCAAAGCGCTCATGAGAATGCAGATAAAATAGGAATTGTTATAAGTGGGGCCCCAAGGCAACGGCCAAACGAATCTTATGGGAATGAAGAAGAAAAAAAAGGAAAGAAAAAATCAGCGAACCTGGCTTAAAAAAAGGCATAACGACATCACTCACGAGCCGATGACATTTCCAAGTTGTGAAATGCAATTGATTAATGCCAGTGCAACAGCACGCTTCGCTGGAGGATATGATACTGATCCACTTGCCCAAGCAAGGAAGCAGATGAAAGCACCATAGGATTGAGCCATAAGAAATCTGAAAATGGAATATGAGATACTCGTTGCATATTTTAGAACATCAACTTGCAATGCAAAATATCGGACGCTTGTATTCATCGTTGAAACAGACATAACAAAGCCACAGATTCCAACAAACAAGGATGAGGCAATGTGTTTGCTTCTTTCTCCAACCTTGTCTGAATGTCTGTTCAATAACCCATTCCAAGAGTCAGCGCATGCCATGGCCTGAGATGCATAAATAATCGTGATACCTTGAGAGGGAGAGAGCAACTCCTGTTGCAAACAACCACGGGGGCGCGCACAAAAGTAAGGTGATTATTGGACCATAACCCAGAGTTGCAGTCAATGTTGGGAAGTAAACATTGAAAGACAAAGATATGACGATGCACAATAATGTTAATGCAAGCCACCAAACCTTCCAGTCATTCACAGCCAAGTGCAGACCAGGCCAACGTCCTAGAAACTCTTTGGACAGATCATCTGATAATTGGTCATGTTGCACGTTGTCGCGTATTGTATCTTGCTGCATGCGCTTCATAGCAAGGGCTTGTTCAGCAGGTGTAAGCCAGTCTGAAGAGTTCTCCGGGAAGTCTGGAAGAACAAACATTGCCCAAATGGCAACGAATATCGTAATGGTGCCTTCAACGAAGAATAACCATCTAGTTCAAATGTAAACAACTGAATGTTGTTGTATCGAAGACAAGGAAAATATATATACCTCCAAGCTCTAAAGCCTAAGAATCCTTCCATATTGTCCAGTATGGCTGAAGCGATGAGAGAACCGAAAGCATTGCTTAGAAGAATCCCAGAAGCCAACAATGCGGTTCGCTGTGATAGCTCGCTTTGTTTATACCATTTTGCCAGGAGAAACTGAATTACACGAATGACCTAATGATTACGTTCGACGATGTAAAACACGTACCAAAGCACCAGGGAAAAAGGCGGCTTCCACGAATCCAAGGAAAAATCGAATGCACAAGGCACCAAAGTAACTGAACACAGATTAATGTCATTACGAATGCAGTTAGGCGTATATGCATACTTTTTGGTGAAGCCTTTTGGAAGAATGGGTCAGGTTGACTGAATGATTTACAGGGGATGTGCATACCTGTGCAAACGGAAAGGCCACCCCATATAATCATACAGGAAGGGAGGTATATGGAAGGTTTTCCAATGTAGTTTAAGAACATATTACTTCACAAAGAAAGTTCAATAAGCATGGACATGCAAATTAGGGCGCAATACTCACGAAGGTACCTGCATTAAGATGTAGCCAATATAAAGAATTGACAGTATTGATGCAAATTGTGTGCCCTCCAGGTGTAAATCTTCTTCGAAGCCTAATAGGCGGGCAGCGCTTGGAGGGGAATAATCAGGTCATGAAAGGCATTGCCCAAGGAAGGTCCTACGGTGTATTATTCCTGTCGATATCTGGCAAGGAATAATGGTGAATGGGTTGGAACATTGCGCAGATGGATTGAGGCTCACAGTTCAAAATATAGATTAAAACAAGGATGGACATTCGACGGTCTAGCTTCTTCAACAGATTTCGTTCTAATGTTACTTCGTCATATCCTCGAGCCAGAACATGAGTGGGTTCGGGATCATCTAGGTTGAGGTTCACAAAAGGTCCGCGGGTTTTAATAAATCAAACGACTCACCAGACGTGTCGAACGTCCGAAGTAAAGGCTGGCCTTCAGTGTCTAGGGTTTCTAGCGTAGAATGATTTCTCGCCATAGCTGTCTCGAGTTGAACAGAGGGAGACTCTACTAAAAGCCTAGTTGAATGAGCGCCAAATCGAATGTATAAGCAAAAGCCAAGGGAAGGAGTATCGTTCGGACAGGACGAAGCAAACCTAGTTCACGCTACCGTGACCTTGGTGAGACGCATGGAGCGTGTAGTGGATTTAATTGGGTGTCACTGGAGGGAATCTTTCGTAGCGTGGTGAACAAGTTGGTCATCGCGGGAAGCAAAACCCATTGGTGGCTCGGACGTTGTTCCGCCGCTCTGCCTTTCCCAGACGCGACAATTTATAGACTTCACCATGATAACTCTTGTTCTGACTCAGATACGTTAACTCAAGCCTGTACTCGACATTCGAATAACTGAAGAGCTTGCTAATACCATGACCGCTACTGCCTATCTCATTCCGTCGACGACACCTCCAGATTACCATCGCATAATCTCAACAACACTCCAGATTCCTTCCGACCCAAATGTATCTGTGCCGGTTGGCCTTCTAGCTTGTCAACGTACTGTCTTCTTTCGTTATTATAGTTAGATATCCAGACTCACACCTTAACTGGATCTATCAGGCAACCCACTTCTGCGAACTCTTGATACCACGGTTGTAAGTGTCTCTGTGGCTCAACCACCCATCGCTCCTGCCCAAGGAAAGAAGACCAAAAAAGCAGTTCTTGCTCCTGAGATCCATAATGAACCTCTGCTTCATGTGCTTCTGCAAGACACGGTCATCTTTCCCGAGGGAGGGGGTCAACCAACGGATACAGGTCGCATCACGACCGAGGCCGACGGCGCAATATGGGAGGTCGTGCAAGCAAAGCGGCACGGTGGACATGCGGTCCACTACCTGAAAATTAGAGAAGGAGTCAGCGTGGATTCGGCTCTGCTTGCTTTTCATGCTGGCGCGAAAGTAACTGTTGCTCTTGGAGATGAAGGATACGAAAGGCGGTATGATCATGTAAGTTTCACGCCTAATATTCGCCTTACGATAGACGAAATAATCAATTTTGATGTTCAGATGTCCATGCATACCTCTCAGCATATGCTCTCAGCTCTGCTGGAGACTCGATTAAATTTACCGACACTTTCATGGTCACTGACAAGCTATCCCACCCCGTGCTATATTGAAATTCCTCGAGGAATGGCCCAAGAAGAAATTGCCTTCGTTCAAGCGGAGGCGAACAAGCTGGTCTTCGAGGGCCGCAGAGTTCACGTGGAGGTTGAAGAGCTCGATCCTATCCAAGAACAAGCAAAAACTGTATCTGTACTTGAGACTGGTCGCTCAGTTGGCAAAGCTCTCCCTGAAGACTATACTGGAGGTGTTAAGCGTGTTGTAGTCATCGACGGTGTAGATCGTAACCCGTATGTATTATCTTCGATCCAGAATTCCTCCTGGTCCTCATAGCGATTATTCGTATACAGATGTTGTGGTACGCACCTGCCCAGTATCCACAACCTTCAGCTCTTCCTCCTCCCGCACACCGAGGCACTTTCTCGTTCCTCCACCACCTCTGCTCGTCTTTACTTCCTCTCTGGCCCGCGTCTTATTGCCCACCTCACATCGACCCACGCGTACCTCGCGAGCACCGCAGCAATCCTCAGCTGTGGACCGCCTCTTGTGCCTGAACGTGTCATCCAGGTGGTTGAAGAGCGCAAGAAGGCAGAGAAGCGTATATCAGATATCGAGCAGGAGTTGGCCGAGTACATCGCGAAGGGACTTGTCTCCCAGATTACCAGCGGTAACGGCCTCTTCAAGCACCATGTCCATCGAACGGACGACAGCGGCAACACGCTTGGATTTTTGAATGCTATTGCTTTCGCTCTCGGTTTTGCTGTGTCATCAACTGAAGGAGCTTCGCGTCCTTATTTGATTGTCTTGTCTTCCACGCCATCTACCCAAACAGCGAACACAGTCTCCACAGTCCTGGTCCTTGGATCCGAAGATGCCAAGGTCAAGATCATTGGTGATGCACTCAAGACAAAGCTTAGTGTCAAGGGTGGAGGAAAGGGCCCTAGATGGAGTGGTAAGTATATTGGTGTATGGAAAGAGAACAGGGAAAGCACTGGCTTAGAGGAGATCCTGAGTACAATCTAAGCTCGCACAGAGTCAATGGGATATAGATAGGTAGCAGCTTTAAGGAATTCAGGAAGAAATAAAAATGTGTTCATACAAGATGTGTTACAAAGTGATTGCAAGCGAAATAATTTAACTAAGGGAATGCATGTGTGAAGAGACACCTTGTTTATGGATTATAAAAGGTAAATGGCGTCTGCAGATGCTGTTGAAGGTAAATCTATAATTATGTTCGTTCCAGGGATCTATATTTTGGATCCAACCAGATATTCGAGAAAAAGCATGGAATCGTGGAAGACAAAGTTTGCATAACTTCATCCCAAGGTATAAAGCATCACATCATGAACTCGGTGTCTCCTTGTCCTGCTGCGAGACATCCAAAGTGGAGGTGCTACCGTCGGCGCTGATGCCCTCGCCCTCCTTGACGTTCATGTCCTCATCTTCATGGACCGAGACGCTAATCTCCCCATCCAACACTGAAAAGCAACAAAGCGACAATCGTCAATTGGACCATCCGATACGCAGAGCCACGGCGAAACCACGTACCGTTGTTCGAAGCTGCGTTCGCGTCGTCGTGCTCGGGTAAAGTGTACTGCATATCGCCCGCCTCGGACGATGTCCTTGACGACTCGCCGTCCGTGAGACCCCAGCCGCTGACATTCTCTTCGTCGTCATATTCGTCATCGTCGCCTTCAATCTCTGCGTCGCCCATCATGCTATCCCCATCTACGTCCACCTCAGACATGGTCGTCTCGGTCTCTGCCTCGAGGGGAGCTTCCTCACCCCAGACACGGTCAAATTGCACGGACATCTCGTGGGGAACCTCGTCGATGTCGATATCGGTGAGGGCGTCCGCGTCGACGAATGTGTCTTCATCCTCGTCGTCAAGTTCCTCCAGATTTGGAACGTATTCGCCACCGTCTGAGGACTCCTCGTCGTCGGACTGCGCTGAGAGCGGCTGAAGGTGTATGAAGGTATGACGACATGTTGGACAACTGCCATGCTAATGAGAGCATTAGACTATCAGAAAACGAAGATGAGAATGACTTACTTGACTTCGTATCCATTCTGTAAGACTAGAAAATTGCTACATTAGGTCAGTGAGTAAGCTGGAGAACAAGTTCTCACTCTCGTCGACAAAACACATGACCACACTGCTCGAGTCTCGTCACTCCAACAATGTCTTCTTCGCCCACCTCCTCTCTATTCTCAGCGCTCTTCCTGTCCTCGGACGCCCTTTCCTGCTCGGCGAACACCGTGGAAAAAGGGACGAGGCATATAGGGCACGGCTCCTCCAGATCCACGCCCACCAACTCTTCCTTTCTCAGCACAGGTAGCGTCGCCAGCGCGTCCTTTATCTTATCCCGCGAGGAGCGCATCTCCGAGAGCGCACCCTGAACGAGGTGGTACGCCAACGCTGCAGAGGCCAAGCTTCGCGTGTCCATTATGGGCCTTTTCGTGGGTGTTTGCGAGCCGACTCGAATTACGTATGTGTAAGCGCCGTCCCAAACAGCGCCAAGAAAGAGAAGAGCAGCGCACAAGCCACCGCAGCGGGAGGGGCGAAATGAGCAGCGAAGCGGACTGAGGGAAACGTTGACACTCAGTTTGGCGTTGTGGCGTCAAACTTTGTTGCCGCATTTTTTGATGTGATCAACAACGCGCGCGTCGCGTTGCGTGAGTAACATCACGTGGTAACTCTTTCCAGGATCGCCAAGATGAAGGCGGTCCGGAGGATGTATTTATAGCTCTGGTTTTTTCTGGGGAGGGGGATGGGCAGACCTTCTGCATGACGCTGCATTCTCGGTAGCGCGTCTTCTCTTCCTTGCTCCACCTCCCCCATGACCACACTTCTCTCCGCCACGCACCCGTCGCCGCATGCTCCCATTCCAAAAATTCTACGCGGGACATAGGGGGCGACCTGGGGCGACATCTCAGGATCTATTTCGCCGCCAAAATGCAAAACGGGGCTGGAGACGCTGTCCTAATTGAGCGACTCAATAACATATTGGCAACCGCCTAAGTGCCAGCCGCGGAAGAATAGAATAGTAGAGGGTGTACGTTTCGCCTGCGCGCTCCACTGCTCACTTATAATAACGTCTGGACGCCGAGCGAAGAGCGCCCGTCTTTTCTCCTCTCCAACAACTATCGGCCTGCGAGTGCTAAGTACTGGAAGCAGCATGGCTCTCGACGAGAAGATCACGGACTATGAGAAGCAGGACGATATCGCGGAGTCGACCGGCAGCCCAGAAGACCCCGACACAGAGTTCGGCGGGACGGAGGCGCGTAAGGCGCTAGAGAAGAAGTTGCTGCTCAAGATCGACCTGCGCATGAGCATATTAATCCTCATCTACATTCTCAACTACGTGCGTCGACTTGATTTTTTTCAATTGGCTGTTTCCTTGAAATAGTTCGCGTAGATCGACAGAAACAACGCTGGGTTCGTAGGCGATCAGACCGCCAATATTCGACTTTTGCTGATCATATCGAATGCAGAGCCGCGCGTCTGCGTGGATTCGAGAAAGACCTCAAGCTCCATGGCACCGAATTCGCGACGCTATTATCCATCTTGTACGTCGGGTACATCATCATGCAGGTGCCTTCGTACGTGTTTTTTTTTCCTTCTCGTAATGTCAACGACAAACACTTACCCTCACGCATAGAAACATGTTCTTGAATTATATCGGCAAACCGTCACTCTACCTTCCCTGCTGCATTATCGTGTGGGGCGCGATATCCTGCCTGACAGGTATGCTCGCCTTGTTTTATAGCAACTCCTTGCGAAAACTTATCTATTCACATTCAGGAATCACACAAAAGTACGTGTACAACCGCTTACCTTTTCTCATCATCCGCTTATGTATATGCCCTTATCACCTTCCCTCTCTCTACACTCGAACGTGCAAATTACCGCATCATCCTGTGTGCGATTGCACGTAAAGCTTCGTAGGCGCACTCCTAACGCGATTCTTCCTCGGCTTCGTCGAAGCCGCATTCTTCCCTGGCGCATTGGTGAGCAAACGCTTTCTGATTTTCCATCGCTTTCCCTTTCCTGGGCATGGGATGGGAAGCACCATGCAGAACCCCCCTCCATACGAGGAAGCGGCTGCCCGAGAAAAGTAGCTCGATAAGCTATGATCCATTGACAGTGATAGTACAATTGTATTGCACGCACGGTCGTTCTCGTTGTTTATTTTTCACTTGCGAAGCGGTGCGATGAGGGCGGAAGTCAGAGCAGATGAATTTAGACGCTGACGGCCCCTTTTGAATTGCTGTAGTTCCTCCTCTCCAAGTGGTACAAGCGCAATGAGCTGGGTCTGCGCACTGCGATCCTCTACTGCGGAAATATCATCAGCAATGCGTTCGGCTCCCTGATAGCGTCGGGCATCCTCAACGGTATGGAAGGCAAGCTCGGCCACGCAGCGTGGAGGTGTGTATCCATTTCTCGTCCGTCAATTACAAAGCTTCAACGTTCGCGTTGCGAGCTGCACCTATCGGAATCATCGTTCGCCGGCTGTTCCGAGTCCTGCGGTTCTTGTGTATGCGTACTTCAAAGTTTTCTCTCCTTATCGAGGAGCAATGAAGAGTGCACTACACACGTGCGTGCAGATTAGATTTTGGAGGATAGAGGGCACACGACCTGCAAAGATGACGACAGGATATCTGTTGAATGAATTTTGATTTTTTTTTGACTGACGATGCAACGCACAGATGGCTGTTCTTCATCGAGGGCGCGCTGACGATTGCCGTCGCGGTGGTGGCGATATTCGTGCTGCCCGATTTTCCGACGACGACGACGTGGCTGACGCCGCAGGAGCGCGTGTTGGCGGTGCGGCGCATGGAAGAGGACGTCGGAGTAGGCGACGAAGGGCAGACGGAGCATGGGGCAGGGCGTGGGTTGTGGATGGCGATTACAGACCCATGGGTGTGGTTTTTTGCATTGATGCTGACGTCGCAGGTGGTCGCGCTCTCGTTCAACGCGTATTTCCCTACGCTGAGCGCGACGCTTGGATATAATAAAACCGTGACGCTGCTTCTGTGCGCGCCGCCGTTCGTGTTCTCGGCGATTGTGACTTTTGCAGTGTCGAGGTGGGTCATGAGGTGTGTAGTTATGGGGATGGCAATGCTAAAGACGATTTTTGAAGGCACTCTGACAAGACTGGCGAGCGGTTCTATCACATTGTGGGGTCACTGGGGACAGGTATACTGGGCTTCGTGATAGCGATCAGCACGATGAACACGGCGGGACGGTACATTTCACTGTAGGTGGAGTGAGCAGTGGCATTCGGAACTTGAGACTGACCTGGGACGCAGATTCCTGATGGCGCAGTCGTACGCGGGTTTTGTGGTGATGTTTGCGTGGCTGAGCAACTCGTTTCCTCGGCCACCGTCGAAGCGGGCGGTTGCGCTGGCACTGATCAACGCGTTCTCGCAGCTGGGGAACGTCGCGGGCTCGTGAGTGGCATTTGAGTGTGGTAGTTTCTGGGAAGCGCTGACAGACTGCGGTTGTGCAGTTACGTGTGGCCGGACATGTGGGGGCCGACATACAGGAACTCGTACGGAATCTGCATTGCGACGTCAGGGGCGGCAATAGTGATGTGTTGGGTGTTCCGACGACACCTGCAGGAACTGAACAAAAAGCTGGGGGCGGAGGGAAAGACTGGGTTCCAGTACATGCTGTAATAAGAATAGAAATGTGACTGATGGCACGTTTGTTGGGGTGACTATAAGTAAAGAGCAGCCGTCTGTTGTCTGTCCAAAGCATGAACACCCTCGGCTATGTCGCCCGCCAGTTCGACGTCCTCGCCTCTCCCCGCCAGCCAGACCCGCACACAGACCGCATCCCCCGCGTGAGCTCCTGGTCCACCCACTCCCTCCTCTTCCCCCAGCTCCCCCGCCGCTCCCACTCGTCCCCCGCCATCCACCCCCAACCGCCGCCCCCACCGCCACCCCCCGTCGTCCCAGATGCCGCCCCCCGCTCAAAGGCCCCCATCGAGTCCGTCATCGACCAGATCTTCTTCATCCGCGTCTTTCTCATGGTCTGGGACCGTCTCAAGGCCGCCTGGCACTCTCTCCTCGACTGGCCTGCCATCCTCGGTCTCGACACTGGCAAGCGCAAGCGCAGACAACCGTCCTCCGATCTCGTCGTCGACGCCGTCTCCAGCTCACCCGCCGAATTCGCCATCGCCATCGCACGCACCATCGTAACCACGTCGCTTTCAATATCCCGCAAAACTAATCAGGACTCCACACCACAACCATCCCCAACCCACTCCTCGTCCTCTCGCACCGCCGCCCACCCTGCTGCAGACAAAAAGTCCTCCTTCCATCGCCCCAAGACTCTCGTCCTTGACCTTGACGAAACCCTCATCCACTCCACCTCCCGCCCCTTCCCGCCTCAGTCTAACAGCTCCGGCCTCCTGAGTCTCGGCTTTCTGGGCAGCCGCAACAAAAGTGCAGGGCACATGGTCGAGGTCGTCCTAGGCGGTCGCAGTACCCTCTACCATGTCTACAAGCGCCCGTTTGTTGACTTCTTTCTCCGCACTGTGCGTCAATTTCATTTTCAATTTCGCCTATCCCTCAGATCCCTACTTTCTATCCAGGTATCAGGTTGGTATACCCTTGTTATCTTCACAGCGTCCATGCAAGAATACGCAGACCCTGTAATAGACTGGCTGGACGCCGGTCGCGGAATCTTAGAGCACCGGTTCTTCCGCGATGTACGTTCACTACACCTCGTTTCCTCTCGCTGCTTTTCAATTAACACACGTTGCAGTCATGTACTCAGCTCCCGAATGGCTCTTACACCAAAGATCTCTCTGTTGTCGAGGCGGACCTCTCGCGCGTGTGTCTCGTCGACAACTCGCCTGTGAGCTACAGCGTCAATGAAGGTGCGTTGTTACTGCATGGCGCGCTCGCCGAGTCGATCGCGCTGACAAACTATGCTCCGGCAGCGAATGGAATTCCCATAGAGGGCTGGACGCACGATCCTTCAGATGAGGCGCTGCTCGACTTGCTACCGGTACTCGATTCGCTGCGGTTCACTTCCGATGTCCGAAGAGTGTTGGGTTTGCGTTCAGCCGGTGTCCATTTCATGACAACGTCGTCTGCTATATCATAGCACGACGAGAATCGCATTGATTCGGTTCTCTATCGCTATTTATCGCTCTCTCGACACTGCACGAAACGACGACCCATGATGACCAGCCGCGCAAGAGGCGGCAGTTACACTACTAGAAGGCCGGAACCGAGCTTAATGCTTATGAAGATGCATATATGTATGTGCGCATACCTTTTGTGCTAGGGTGGAGCTGCCGTCCATGCGGTATTTTTGGAGGCTGCGAGGCTTGTGAACATCCCGTTGCATTCTGCCTTTCTTTCTTGGTTCTTGTTAACTTAGAGTCAGCATCTCCGTTGTTGGTTCTTGTTCTGGGTTCTCATCCTTTTCTTCTTCGCTTTTCAATCTTCTGCCCACGCACCGAACGCTCTATACCGTACACCGAATTCTTATGTCGTTGCATGTCGCCGTTACGCCCTCTGGATTGATCTGGACCAAACTTTCCCCAGGACATCAAATGTCCAACCCCAACCCCATGGCGCTCATCCCCGAGGCCCGAATCCCCAACCCGAAACCCCAACTCCCGCCTCAACGCTTCTCCGACATCCGCTCATCTTCACCCCATCCACATCTTCGCATTAACATATCATCACCCATCCCGACCCCAATTCGTTCCATCCCATACTTGAAGACGGCACGTACATCATATCATGTATTCAAGACGAACTCGAATTCAACTCGAGGACAGCGCGCGTCGGCTTCTCTCTTTTTCATTTGTCTGCGCTTCGTGCACTTGACCTTTGATTACATACACTCTTGCATTACTTACAAACACACATTTCCAGCTACGTACATATCATTGCATACCACCCCCAGTCCCCAACCACCCATCCACAAACAAACACACAAGTGACTACCCACTGTGGGCTAGCGTTGCTGCCTGCTTTTGTTGCACCCTGCATAATTTATTATAATTGAAAATTTCCCGGTTTTAATTTTGTTCTAGTAAGTGGTGCGTTTTTTGTGCTGGTTTGGCTAGTTCCGCGTGTTTCTTGTGTTTTCTTTTTCCGAAATTACACAAACTGCATTATCATACTGACTGCATTCAAATAGTAATATGATATAATGCGGTCTATAATCAGGCCTACCTCGTGGCATTGTATTATTATGCGGGCCCTTCCTCTTGGAACCTTTGAGTGATACTTTTACGATACACGTCCTGCTCATTCAGTTCATTTCATCTAATCGATGATCTGCAGCCCTGGATAAATATCATTTAGTTTAGCTACCAACACAAGCTATCTATCTGCATCTACATATCTATATTAAATCGATCCCTTTATGTATATATTCCCGCTTTATACACTCTGCGGTGTTGCGTGGAACAAACGTTCAAACTATAACGCCTTGCAGGCCACTCCGGGATTGCGTCCCGCGTCCCGGCGCGTCGCGTGTTCTGATTTTTCTTTCGGAAGAGGCGTCCCCGCAGATCGCTCGCCAGCCCAGACCATATGTAGGTTGGGAGATCCGGAGGATATGCAGCTGCTCGGAGGTCGCGTCCGAGGTGCCCCTTTCAGATCTTGACAGACGACTGCGATCCTATACTATACAGTTACTTACTATTCACGCTTGGTTAATGAGTCCGTGCGGGGCGCGATGCAGCTGAAGATGCCGATTCAAAGGGAATGGTCAGATCTGGGTCACCCTTCGCGTCGTGCCGCATATGCGTGGTCGGGGAGTACTCGGATTTCATTTGAGAATCTACCGCATTGCTGCGTACAAACATTATGATTCTAAGGCTTGCAGTGGCATGGTACGGGCTACCTATTTTTAGATGTGGGTATTTTAATCTTACCCATTGCCCTACACCTTCTGTTCGTCGTGCCAATGTTAGTCAGACACCACTGTAATAATAAAATTGAGCTCGATGCGGAGTTGATATAAGGTGGATGTATACACTAGGGAAGCATCGTCTTCGACGACAGAAACCTTGCTTGGAGGATAGAAGAGACTGTTATTTCATAGATGAATAAAGGAAGTAAGTACAGAGGACAGGCAAGAGGCATTTTGTACGCATACGATCAAAACAAAGATAGTATGTACAAGGTAACCAGAGATTGGAATCTGGCATATACAAACACAAAAACAATCTTATGTACATAGCAACAATGAAAATTGGAAAGATAGGTGAAAAGCATAGACGTCAAACAGGAGATATGATATGTACTGAGGGAGAAATATTTCGACACGAGACATAAATTATAAATGATGAGGCAATCAAGCGAGTTCAACATCACCACCAAGCGGCAATTGTAATCTCTTGGAAGACCCATTACTGTTGTCAGCAAAGGGATCATTGCAGAAGATCGAGTGCAGACTTGGTTGAACAGATCGCGCAGATTTTTGAGGATGTAGCCAAAATCTGCTTTGAAAACTGGGTGGGTTGGAGCAATGCCGGTGCACAACAGTTTCATATCAGCGAAATCGCAGCAGGCTTGAATAGGTCCTCACCGAAGACAGCAGGATATGAGCCAATAGTCCTCAGGAAGGAACACAATGCAATTGTTACTTCGACGACGAATTGTTCAAAGCAGCACACGACCCGCAACTGCTACAAGAAGATGATCAATTAGAAGATCTGAACGAGATAACGAAGGGGTGGTATGAGCATGTTGTTCAAGGACACGGAACGTAGTAGACATGCTTACGAAGATTAGTTCACAATGATAACAAATTTAAGCCAATTTTATGGAAAGTGGCATTAGAAACAACGTTCAATTTTTGAATGTTGCAGACACGGGAAGTAGGGTAGAGATAGAGACATGAAGGTTGACGTTGAAGCTGAAGCTCGAAGAGTAAAGAGTGAGAGCGAAAAGGAGTAAGTATGCGAGAAGAGACCAGGGCGTCACCAACGGTCGCTGGGAGATTTTCGGCAAACGCCGGTACCATACCCACGCAATTATGACCACGGAAAGATACCTTGCAAGCAAGGTAATTTATAGATATCTGACATGAAGTCCTGATCATGACGATGAGGACAAGCTCATCAATTCGAGTGTATCAAAGTCGAGTCCATTGAACAATATCAGCTCTATTCCAAAAGTGCCTCTGAATCATGAGCGACGTCGATTTGCCAATTATAACCGCCTGAATAAGGCGGGCGTTTGGCGGAAGAGATGGTGACGGGAAAAAAAGGGAGGAGGGGAGAAATGATTGTACACGTAACATAGTAGGTAGAAGTATACGTAGGCGCCCCAGCGAGGGCGGTCATAAGCCGCGAAAACACAAAACATGAACCGGAAACAGAGACGAGGATTATGCTGAGATGAGGAGAAAGAAAGACAAAAAATAGAAATGCAGACAAGCAGCGATGGTGCTGCGGGCTGGTCTACATAGCCAGTGCGGCCTGCAGCTCCTTGAGCTGTGCCTCTTCGTCGTCCTCGGCTGCGACCGGTGTCCGTGTCTCTGTGACGGGTGCGCGGACCGCTCCTGGTGGTAGGTGCACTGGGACATGGTCCGCCTCATTTAGCCGAATGTTCAGCTCCTCTTGCTGTAATTCTTCTAGCTCGTTCGCCAGGTCGCTCTGTGTGTCGGAAGCGTGGGTGGATAATGCGATAACAATGTCCAACCGCGATATAAGGCACGCATGTCATGGGGATTGGGTCAATCAGGTAACAGCATCCAGAAGTTGAATTGAATGTGGGAGGTGGGTAAAGAACAATTATAAAGCAACGCATGGTCAGCAGAAGATAAAGCATGATGGTTGGCAGATTGCTTACCTCGTCGACGTCCACACCAGAGTACATCGGGTTTCCAACGGCATCAGCGATCTCGGTGGCCAATTCTCTTTGCTCTACCATAGCGTTCATAGTCGCGTCCACCTTATCCATAGTCCTAGAATAGTATTGATGTCATGAGTATCGGGGCAAAGTAATGAGGAAGTTGGGTCAGAAAGCCGTTAGAGGAATTATGTAAGAGTATATTCAATCCCCAGATGGATTTCTGAATGAAAGGGAGAGATAAGATTACGTACAGTCCACCGTGGATAACCTTCAGTGCATCCGATGCCTTCTTGATTACAGCCATAGTTTCGGCATTGAGGTTGGCAGATTCGAGGGTATTTACTTGCATCTCCAGTTGCAGTCGAGAGCCTGCTAGCCGATCTAGCTCCTGCTCAGTCATCTTCTTTCGTTTCAGCGCCGCAGTTGCCACTAGATCCCAGAGATTCCACGGAATTCGAAAGCAAGTGACGAGAGAGCGACATGGAAAGAAACATAAGAAGAATAAAAAGTCAGTAAAACTGCCAAATTTACATGTTAGGCGCCAAGGTTTGCACCACCTCGAGTCAATTTAAAGCGGAACCGGAGTAGAGGTGGTGTATAGACCAGTGGGTGGCTGGGAGCAAGAAAGAGACTCACCAGCCTTGTTAGACACGGCGTTTGCTCTAGCCTTCTTCATCTCATCGTCGATCTTCTTCTGCAGATACTCCTCCTTCTTCTCAATCATTTGCAGATGCTGTCGCAGCTCGACAATTGTGTCGCGCGCTGTCTGCTTCGGGTCCTTCCTGCCCGCGCCAAAGTAGCTCATGAAGCCTGCCATCATGGGTATGAATGTTGTGGAAGATACTGTGTGTAGTATTTGTGGAGTGTGGTGGCTAGATGGGGGGCGTGCAGGGATGTATGCGTAGCAGAGGAGAGAGTGCGATTGATTGGAGGTGACTGTGCACTAGTACGAACTTGCCAGAGCCGACTTGGTCGCCGATGAGGCCCGATAAGGAAATAAACGTGACTCGCATCAATCAAGGCGTCTTTCAGATCATCGATGGCTCCTATTGCGTCCGCCGTGACTTACAACCACACACAGCTTCCACTCCTCGGCTCTGCGCCACAGGGAAACACACTCTTTCGACTGGAGCATTAATGATTAAGATTTTGGCACCATCTGATCCGCCCGTGCATTCAGCACATCAGATTCCTGTTCTTGAGTCTTGATGTTTCCAAAATGGTGCCAAAGGTGTGTCTTCTCCGACAAGTCCAACTGGTATCCAACCTTCCAACTAAAATAAAAGTGAATTAGACCATCTTAGATATCGGACATCTACAGGCTGTGCTTCTTACTCGTTCCTGTGTTCTTTTCGCGCCTTTTTCGAGATAAGTTCTTGCCTTACGATTTACTTTTTCCGTGCAGCCGGTTAGGCTTCATGACCGATTGGAAGAATGAAGGCTCTGCGACGCGTCTTGTGCCACCATGATATGTGGAGTGCCATTCCCACCAATATCAATGCATGTGTGCATAGACTCAGGAACAGAGGAGGAATTTATGGGACGCTCATATGCGAGTAAAGTAGATCTCTCGGCAGTGGCAAAATGTCGGGTGCTGCATGCAATAAATGTTCTTTTAGCCCTGCACAGCGCGAGTTGCGATTCCTATGTAGCTGTCCTATTTAAGCGCCCAAGGCGATGCTCTATAGTTACGGGTTCACAGCACAGAAATCCGGGATATTGAAAGATCCTACATAAAATCAAATGACATGCCCCATATGCGCCTGGCTCGGAATCCGGGACGGAGATGTGAGTATTAGAATAGACCGTATTTTACCCATGCACTTTCCTCCTTTAAATTGTGTGCTGCCACTCCTCTCCCACCATCCTCACATTCCCATGGAAGGCATTTAAAACCAGCGCTCGCCGGCCCACCACCACTACGTCAGTCAATTCTCGCGTTTTTTCTCTATGGCCTTCAATTCTCCCAGAAGGCGCGCCTGTGGCACTTGGCAGAGCCCAATAACCGCTGGGGTTGTCAGTCAATCAGTATGTATATCTGAACATATCGTCCTTTCTTACAATATCTCACCATCAGATAAGGTCACTTCGATCGAAGATGTCATCGTTGACTCTGCTACTTTGACTCTGTACCACATCGAAAATCGTCCATCCGAGGCCGGTAGGAGCGTCCTGGTCGACTCGGTCCATCGCACCGATGTCGTAGACGACCAGTTTGACGTCAAGTAAGCTGTTTTCATATCTGGCCATACTGCGCGCTTCCTAAATTTGGCGCGTTGCATGGCAGGACTCTTGTCAACAGCTACGGAAGAGCAGCTGCCACCATTCGCAACGGCTTGCTCTATTTCAACAATGCCAGCGACCACCGCGTTTACAGGCAATCGCTTCCAAGCAGAAACGCTATTCCTATCACCCCTGGCGAGTGCAAATTCCAGAATGGATCCTGGCATTGCACTAATATCGCGTTCAGCCCTCGAACCCCACCGATTCGCGTTCTTCGTTCGCCATCCTACCAACACGAACATTATCTTTACGGTGAAGGAGGACCATAGCATTTCAACTCCGACTGGTATCGTGACTACTCTGGCCTATATCGACGCAAGAAGCGCCACCGTGCATACGCTAGTCTCAGGAGCTGATTTTTACATTAACCCAACGGTGAATGGTCCAGGAACGAAGCTAGCATGGTTGGAATGGAATCATCCATATATGCAATGGAAAGGATCCCAGCTCTACGTTGCTGATATCTCTTTCGACAACAACGGGAAAGTGTACCTCTCGAACCGGACGCTGATAGCTGGGGACCCCGGGCAAAACGCTGTTTTCCAATTTTCTTGGTGTCCACCGAATTACGATTCTGATATGATCCTCGCATGGGACAAAACTGCTTTCTGCGAACCTTGGATATACTACCCCAGGGGTCACGGAACTCAAAGGATACAAGCTGTCTTTGGCCAACCTAACTCGATCCAAAGCGACTTCGCAGATCCGACATGGTGGCTCGATGATTCCTCCTTCGTCTTCATAGACAACGCCTTCTCTACTCTCTGGGCGACAGTGAAGGAAGGTCGAAGTGTCCTCAACTTCCTGCCTCTGAATACTGGCGACCTACAGCATATTCCTAGCCCCTACCTGGAAGTTTCCCGAGTACGAAAGATAGACAATGATACCATCGTGTTCATTGGGACAACCGCGACGAAATCTGCGAGCTTAATCCGCATGACACTTGATCGTCAATGGACGTCGCCGGCACCCACGTATGAAGTCCTCTTTGCTCCCCCAGAAGCTTCTCTCGATGCCTCCCTGATACCCAATCCCAAATCATTCAAGATACCCAAACGAAACGGCCAGTTTACATATGCCCATTTCTATCCGCCAGCCAACCCAATATATGCTCCCTTGGAGGGCGAAAAACCTCCTTGCTTGGTCTCACTACATTCTGGTCCAACTGTCCGAACTGCAGTCGGATTTCAATGGCTTCGAACGTTTTTCACCTCCCGCGGATTTGCTTGGTGCGTGAGTTCCGTAAACTTCGGAGCTCTGTATATTAGTTGACCTTGCGCTCACAGGCTTGATGTCGATTACTGTGGCTCTACTGGCTATGGAAAAGACTACAGGTATGTACAAAAAAATTACCACTCTTTCCTTTCTCACAAAAGTAAAACTAGAAATCGCCTTGAAGGAAAATACGGCGTTGCCGATGTGGAAGACGTTATCGCAGCGACAGAATACCTTTCACTAATCAACATGTTTGACCCTCGCCGCGTTGCGCTGCGTACAATCACGGGAGGTAAACAAGCTCCGGTGATTAATGTATTCGACTCCTCTGATTTCGGTTACGCATTCTTCGTTATCTCTAGGATCATTCCCTGCGCTGCAAGTCCTTACAACAAATTCGGACTTCTTTATCGCGGCGGCTACGCACTTCATGGTTGCTGACCTAGCTTCCGCTGCACGAGACATCACAGATAAGGTATGTTGATATTCTATCTTCTCTTGCCCCTTCCGCAAGTGTCGCTAATGTTTGTATTCTGCAGCTTACTCGATATTATCTGTCTTCTCTCATGGGTGGCACGCCAGAGGAAGTTCCCGAGGTGTACCGGGCCAGAAATCCCGTATTACATGCGGATCGTATTACACTCCCTCTCCTGGTAGGCAAATCCCGGGTCTCATGTCACTTTTTTTGGGGTCTGAATGCATGACATCCATTAGGTGATTCACTACCGGAATGCGCCTACGTACGACCAAGCGGAGAGGATCGTCAATACTATCTCCAGGAAGGGCGGTCAGGTTGATTATCTCTTCTTCGATCCGAACCTATCCCGGGCGGCCATGTTTTCCCAAATGTTTGAGAAGGAATTGCGCTTCTTCCTAGATGTATTCAGATCCGCCTCCACAGGCTGAGAATAAGGCCCTACGATGTAACTATATAAGCTCATTTACGGTAATTTGAGATGTAGAATTTTCTTGTACCGATGGAACAATATATCAATGTTTGTAATATGCAAAATATCGAAGACAACGTAGAGTCGCGAGTATTAACTTGAATTTCGCAGTCACGGCTCCTGTCTAGTTCACTTCGCTGAATCCTCCATGCTTCGCTTTAGTTTATGTCAGGGAGTACTATGTAGGTGTTAATCTTCCGAAAGACCTCCAACATCTCCCTGAATTTAATTTGAGATTGGCTCGACAGGCGATGATCGATGATCGTTAATCTTTGGTCCAGGGAATAACAATGCGGAGATTTGCCTGACGCTGAAGGAGTCAAGATTGATAGTCTGAAAGTGCGGTTTTTCGGCGGGAGTTGGATTCGGCTGCACAGCTGAACCTGAACGGCCTGAACCTTGACATTTTTCTACGGCAATTACCAGGCGAGCACAAGTGATTGACGTCTACTGGTCTGGATTTTCTCATGTAAAGCTAGAACAATTTAACGATCAACGGGCAAAGGTGTCAGATTAGCTTTCGCGCATAAATCTCTCGTAGTATTTCAAACAGGCTCCACATCTGTAGCTAGTAGAATCGATAGCTTGTGTCAAGTCCGGGCGCCTAAATAGCCGAGATGCCGGAGCAACAAGCGCTCAGCAAGACATTCAGAAAGCATACCACCGACCTGCGAGCGCAGATTTAAACTTTGAAAAAAGGTAGAGTTTCTAACGCTTATCGAGAAGCTTCCCAGCATACATTGCACATGTTGTATTCTGAGATCCACAGTATTAATAGCTGCTAAAACGTGTATGTCAGTTAATTATATACCATTCGCAATGTCCGCCGACCGCAATACCGCGATACTTCAACACTTATTTTTGGTTTAGAGCACTCCAGTTGCCGGCTCTTCCAACGGTATCCGGCGGGACATTCCCTACCAAGTATTTCAGTCGCGCGTATTCCGGGCCTGCGGCTAAAGAATGGACTGTAGGCACAGATATATTGTAAAAGTGGTATTCAGAAAAATGGGTATCAAAAGTGGAATCAAGCGCACCATGCAGAAGGCAATACGAGGCAGATGGGAATTGGAGATCGAACCTTAGACTCGTCTAAATTATGGAAGTTGAAACATAAGAAAAAGGAAGGGGTCATGCTAGGAGCTTTCATTCAAAATCGTCAAAAGTATAAGTATCCGACCCTTGGCGTAGGCGCCCCGGGCCCAGTCCAGCTGTGTACATACGAAGCGGGTAGAGCAAGGACTACCAAAAAAGAATGGGACAATAAACGCCCTTCAGTCCCTGATCATAATAATTACCGCATCTAGATCATGACTTATATGCGTCAGAAGTAAAGTAAGTATCGGAAGTTCGTACGCCGCCGCGTATATTGCCGCAACACTTGCCAGCTCTAGCGCCCATAACAATGAAAGGAAGGAAGGGAGTGTCGGAGTAGGCATCGTAAATAGAGCATCTAATCTTCCTTCAAGTCCGATGAGCTAGCAGAGTGCCGCGGGTCAGAGCGCTAATAAAAATGACGAGGATACACAATTCACTCACTCGTCTTCGTCGTCGCTGCGAGTATCAGCAGCGCCGCTACCGGTGATAACTCGGTACGCAACTCTACATATCATCCAGAACCATATCATTTGAATGCCCTGACGGTCGAACGTGTATCATTTAGAACTTCAGGACATACAGGATGACATATGGACATACCTGCAAGAAAAGAAGCATGACCCAAAAGCCGGTGTAGGCGTGCTGGGTGACATAGTAGCCAGTGTCCCAGTCCCACTTGAATTCGACGTATGTAGGGCCCACGGTTATCGTTGACCAGATAACGATTAAGAAGAGGATGTGCCGCGTGATGAGCCATGAGACCATGAAGAGCCCGAAAACGCAATCGCATGCGAACTGGCTAAGATCAAGGTACCGAATCATCTTTGCTAACTAAACAAGGTTGGGCACGTCAGATCACGCCTGGACTGGCCTGAGGGAACTTACTGGCAGGAAGATATCACAACAGTCCATTAGAACCATGATAACGCACCCTACACGCGTGAAATGGGTGAAGTAGCTCGCCAACATCAAGATTACTGTAATGATGTGGTGGCACATCATTTGGTAGTGGTCTTTTCGACGGGCTTCAGCATTGAGAATGAGGATTTGGTGCAGATAAAAAGCGTTCTGAGTTAAGTAGTAGAATTTGACGGGGCCCGCGATGGGTATATGAGGGTATTCGCGCCATAGGTCGGTAGGCTCGAGTATGCGGGTTGGGAGGTTATAATGGACATACTGCAAAAGGAGATATTGGTGAGGACATAATAAAAGAGGTCAAAAAAACATCGTACGAGACCGAAACCCCATTGAATGGTATAATATATAACTGACCATCCTTGCTCAGCGAATCGAAGCACTGAGCGATTCAACTGGCGCAATTCTTTTGTGGAGGGGCCTGACACCGCGCTGATTTTCGCGTGGCCATTGCCGGCACCGTTGAATTTGCCGTTGGGGTCAGCGCTACCGTTCGTTACGTGTCCGTTGCCATTTGAGACGCCATTTGGGGCACCGTTGAGGCCATTCAAATGGGCAACTTTAGTGCGCAGTTTTAGTTTCCATGCGAGATCCCTGTGTAGCTTCCAGCGCGCGAGGGGTTCAAAAAACCCGAGACGCAACGCGTCGCGGAGGATGGCCATGACGGCAATGCACGAGATGACGATACATATGTCGAGTGGGCCGACAGTGTAGTATGTAGAGTCGTGGAAGGAGTCCGGGAGTGCTGGAGAAGCGGTGGGGTACTGGAGAGTGTAGAAGGGAACGAGGTAGGCGGCCAAGGAATCGAATTGGCCCATCGTAGGCATGAGAGGAGACCCGCAGCAAAAGAGAAAGAAAAGGAGAATAAGCTGCAGAAAGGGCTGGCAGCTGCAACCTATCAGAGTCCGTAGACGACGCACCTGCGCGCGAGAGGCCGACCCCGTGGGAAACCAGGCCCCGTTTCTTCATCAACCCCAACGTACATAATCTGTCTCTAGCTCCCATGGCCTCCTCCTCAAATCAGCCCAATACCACGCTCTACATCAACAATCTCAATGACAAGGTCAACAAGGAGGAGCTCAAGTCTCAGCTCTTTGCCCTCTTCACCACCTATGGCAAAATCATCGACATCGTCGCTTCAAAAAGCCAGAAAATGCGCGGCCAGGCCTTCCTCGTCTTCACGGACCTAGCAGGCGCGACGTCTGCCATGCGGGCGTGCGAGGGCATGGTCTTCTACGATAAACCTCTCGTGAGTACATCGAAGACGCGCTAGCCATCCGGATACGGGCTCAAACACGCACATTTTAACAGCACATTGATTACGCCAAATCTAAATCATACGCTACACTTCGCAACGAAGATCCCGATTTCGTGCCTCCAACAGCCGCGAACGCAAGCACCGTGCTACAGCAGAATGGAAAACGGCAGCGAGACGGGGATTCAGGGGACTCGGAGCGTCAGACGAAGCGGGAAAAGTCAGACGAGTCAGACGAGGAGATGGAGATTGATGACGAAGAGGAGACACCACAAAAGCAAGATACTTGTACGTCGTGTTATTCGGTAATCACATCGCAACATCTGTTTCACATCGTATTTCTCGCAAGCTACCGCCCCCACAAGCGTCCCTGCCCAGGTTCAATCACCGTCATTCCGTCTGCTATGTACAAATCTACCTCAAGAAGTCACCGACGATGTCCTTTCTGTCCTATTCCAACAGTATGTATCCACCTTTTCCTCCCTGTATAATTGCTAACAGAATTATGTCCCTTTAAGATACAAAGGTTTCCAGAAAACTCATGTAACGTGGTCACCTGCCCTCAATTCAGCAGGCATAAGAGTAAAAATGGCACAGGTGGTGTTCGAGTCGCCAGAATTGGCAATAACTGCCAAAGATGCTCTAGACGGCTTTACGCTCAAAAAGGGTTGGCAGATGTCCGTGGTCTATATCTGAACGCTTGCGCCAATCTTGAATCCTTGTGGAGCGTGGTGTGTTGCTTGTCTACTTCTGAATTTTGTAATACCATGTCTATTAGATGCCATCTTATCAGAACGGCCTCAGTTGTAAACGTTCAAGGGATCTTGTCGTCACCAGGTCGGTAGCATGTGCCCTATCCATCCGCCTTGTCCGACCATCATTCTATGCCCATCGCTTTGAAACTAACTCGTCCAAGTAGCTCGTTCGGAGCAGATATTCCATTCACTTTCGAGATATTCCTCATTCTCAGTCTGGGGTTGTAAAAGGACTATTATCTGATCCGTCTATCTCAGATGGTCTAATCTTTTAACTTGTAGGTGTGGAATGAAGCTCCATAAGTTCAAGATGTATTCAGTATATTCGTAGATATGTAAGCGTCACTATGTCTATATGCCTAAGTCAACTGACATTGGCTCTTTCTTCCGTCGCAACTTAAAAGCCTGCAATAAATTCCAAACCTTGCAACACAATGGGGCCATTCAAAGGTTAATCAACATTGCAAATTCCTCGGTGCTGAGACGGCAGGCGCGGAAGCTCGCTCTGATTAAGGATTACCTCCTCTATTTGAATTTCGACCTGGTACGACTTGGTTTTTGCGGAACCGGATATAGGCGCTCATCGTTTATCTTTGCCAATACTGATAGATTATCCGTTTTACAGTGTTCCGGTCTTTCATTCTAGGTATCCCGCTCCCGCATTTCGAATAAGAAATCAATTGAACAGCGCGCCCATTGAAATATGCGGACCATTATGCATGTATACTCATGACCAGGATAACATCACTTTCAAGCAAAAATCTAATCTACGCCTGCCTATTTGAGTTAGGAGCGCCACCAGCAGTATCATCTAGTTGATCGCCGTGACAGCCTTCAGGATAGCATGGCCGATGGGCTCAGCTGATGCTGGGTTTTGGCCAGTGATAAGTCGCCCATCTACAACAACTTTAGGCTGTCGGGAGTTGCATGGTCGCATTAGTTGATATCCGCAATTCAAAAGAACATGACTGACTGCCCAAGGTTCAGCCTTCTCGTATTGACCGCCGAGTTCAGTGATCTTATCTTCCAACAAGAAAGGAATTTCCTAAGATGAAAAGAGGTGAATATTGCTACAACATGATTATCCTGAACGACCGCTGACCTTGACTTTGTCTACAGCAATTTCCTCTGCATTGCTGAATCCAGTGAACTTACGGCCAGCGAAGATGGACTTTCCGGAAGCATCCACTGCGCCGACCAATGCCCTGGAAATTCAGCAATTTTATACAGATTTGAGATGGTGATTCGCGACATTCAACGGAGTACACTTACGCCGGCCCATGGCACACAGCAGATACTATCTTTCCAGCGTCCCAGAACTACAATTTGCAATTATCAGGTTCCAGAATACTGAAAAGTAGCGCCCGCGCCTCTCCGCACAGGAGCCCCAGAAATTGTGGCGCACCTTTCCGATTAATTGGGCGTTGACGGGATCTGTAGGAAGATCCAACACGGGACCATGGCCTCCTACGTAGAAAATGGCGTCATAGGCCTTCACGTCGACCTCTGAGAGCCTTTTGGCGCTGGCAAATTTAGCTTTCACGGTCTCGTCATTCAGGAACTTGACCGAGCCCTCGTCCTTGGCGAATGCCTGCAATGGCCGGGTTTGAATCAGTACCGCAGTTGACAAGGTGGCGCTGAGACTCTCATACCTGGACACTTCCTTGATCGATAGGCGGGTTTGCTCCCTTGGGGGAGGCAAAATCAATGTTCGCGTGAGGCGATAGGACCCAGTATGGATGTGCGGCCTCGGGCAAATACCATCCCTGCATTATTAGTAAGACAGTCAGAACCGATTATTGATTACAGTTAGTATCAAGAATATGTACCGTCTGGTGGCCAGTGAGGGTCTTGTCGGCGCTGGTAAACACGAAGAGAACAGAGGGCATGTCGATTTTGATTTGGGGGTTGATTGGGGGTGGGGGGGGGAGGGGGTGTTGCAGCTTGAAGATGAGTTTGAAGAAGGATAATTAACTGGAAGAGAAGCTTTGCACATGTATTATATACGAGAAAAACTTAAACAGTGTGGGTTCTTTGTCATGCAGCCTCAGCAGATTATTCACCCAGTCAGCTCCAGTCAGCCTATCACGAACGCAATATTGATCGCATATACGCTCCATCTGGTTCCACGCAGTTTTAGATTCCCTCCAACGTCCAAAAGAACTTAAAATTGTCAATGGTGTCAGCGCAAATCATGGCCCCTTTCAAAGATCGAAGCTGTTCGAGTATTGATGTTCGACAGGTGACTGCAGCAGTTGTGGGCACACGCGGAGATTAGATAGAATAGTCTTCAGTATCACCTATCAGTGCATTTTGAAGACTTCAGATAAATTTCAGCATCAGAGGAGCCTGGCAAACGAGCCGGCGATACTTTTAGCCAAGCCAACACTTTATAGCCGGTCGATGGTGGGAATGTGGCAATGAATGTCTTGATTAGATCAGATCGGCTAAAGACTAGATGCTGCTTTGTGTGCTCGGCTATCACCGTGCATATTGATTTGCTTCCGTTGAACCAGTCGCGAACGTTCAAAGCTTCATACCAACCCCTCAACATGTCTTCCTTCTTTGGTCTGTGAGTCCCCTCCCTCTCGTAAGACGTTTCCCCAAACCCACCCCCGACATTAGCGGAAAGACAAGGACCTTCAAGCCTCGAAAAGATGTCCCCGAGGGCACGAAGCAGTACCAGCTTCGCAAATACGCCGAGGCCACTCTGGTAGGATCGAGCCTACGCGAATGGTGCCCTGCCGCTCATTCGACGCGCTTTCTAATACCTTTTCCATTGCTTGTAGGGATCTGGCAATCTTAGGTTGGCCGTCCAACTCCCAGAAGGTGAAGATCTCAACGAATGGCTAGCCGTACATAGTGAGTGCTCCAGATACAGATGACGCAGATATTGTTGACATATAGCCCATAGCTGTGGACTTCTTCAACCACCTGAACATGCTCTATGGCACAGTGACAGAGTTCTGCACGCCTTCAGAGGTACGCAGCCTATCCGAAAGTTGGATCTTATCTCAACATGCGGCTTAGTGTCCCATCATGTCTGCGGGCCCAAGGTTCGAGATCTCTGCAGGCTCTCTAAATATATTAATCGCATAACCATATCAGGTATGAATACCTCTGGGAAGACGGAATCAAATACAAGCGGCCTACGAAGCTTCCTGCGCCAGAATATGTAGACGCTCTAATGAACTGGGCCCAGAATCTGCTGGACGACGAGAACGTCTTTCCAAACAAAATCGGTAAGACTTCCATCAGTGCCCGAAGCCCAGTTGCGCCTTTAACACTCCGATGTCTAGGCGTTGCGTTCCCAAGGAATTTTCGTGAGACAGTCAAGACCATTGTAAGGCGGTTGTTCCGCGTATATGCGCACATATACAGCAATCACTTCGATCACATATGCGCCCTGGGCATCGAAGGTACTCGGCATTTACTTCCCTCCTCTTTGTCCGCGCAATTGAAATGGTCTTTGGTAGCCCATCTCAATACCAGTTATCGGCATTTCTTTTTATTCGTCAATGAGGTTTGTTATCATTGATTATGGACCCCAGTTTTTGTTGATTGAGGATTTGCATCTAGTTCGATCTAGTTGACAAGAAAGAGTTGGCGCCCCTGGATGAATTGAATGACGCTATACTGGCCGAAGACCTAAAAGCGCGGTAACACAGTAGTAGCACCGAGTGTCCCCAGACACCAGGAGAAAACATAAATGACTGTACGTTGTGTTGTAATATTGAAAACCCACATCATCTGGGGTAAAGCTGTTAATTGATACCAGGCTCCTGTATATTATGATACCTTGTGAATATTGGTAGAGGGTACAATTGTGGCTACAAAAATCGGATCGTGTTTGTCGATAATTGTGTGTAAAAGGTGCAGGAAATGGGAGATCAAAAACCACACTACATGTTGTACAGAGACAAACAGGACTACAAAAATCGGAATCGTGTATGTCGATGATCGCGCGAGAGGAAGGTATGTCACTGGAAAGGAAGACACCACAAGCGCGATGGCTAAGGAACCAGGAAAGGAGATAATACAATACATAGATTATGTATGGTCTGGGGTATTCAATAGAAGGTCCGACCCAGCTATACGGATGATATGCAAAAAACTCGGTGTTACAATGTGGACAATGCAATAATGTACTATGAATAATGCAGGATGGAAAGCTTGAAAGAGTTGGTAAGATAGTCCATGGTTTCAGGCAGACATGGATGTGTGGTATGGTGCCGGAGGAGAGTGTGGCGCATATTATTATCTGATAACAGTGGGAGGGAAGGAAGATCAGATCGTTCTCTGCAGCACAATCTCATCAGTAAGAACCAAAAGAGACGATGGAACTGCGCCCACTTTTACAATAGACCATTGTACAACCAGGTTCTTTATCCGGTCACGGAGACTTTGTTGACAGTGTTCGCAGGTCAGATGCTCTGCTAAAGGCCGCAGTGCTGATTCCATCGAGCTTGTTGACAAATCTGATTTGGGGGTGAGCCCCAAGAATACACACAGGTTCTCTCGGAAAACTTACCTGGTCGCGCGTCCCAGGCCAGATAAGCCGAAGCCAACGCCCACGCTCGCGTCAGTCTCTTCTGCTCCGTGAAGTCACACATGGGTGTAGGTGCATGTGGATTTGGCGGAGGAAGAAGGACGCGTTTGAGGGCGTCTGAGCGTCCGAAATGCAAGAAGAAAAGCCGCTTCAGATAAACAGGCCCTATTTTTTCAGCCATATCATCCGTGATGGTGGCGAGTGGGAATGCGAGGAGATGCGAAGAGGTGGCCACAGCGAGATCGTACAAGTCATGGGATGCGGCAAGTGCGTACAGTTCGATAGGATACAATGGTGCATAACTTAGGAGAACCGAGTAGAGTGGGGTGGAGGGTGCGATGCGGACTTTTGGAGGGATACCGTATACTGGCAGGCGATTCACAGCTGTTACGAGGGTGGGGAAGGAGGGCGAGTAGTGTGCGCAAGACATATCGTAGACGGTGTGCAAGATGATATTTAGCACGGTGGAATTGTCCGGAAAGGAGATCACAGGGTCCTGATCCTTGGTGGACGTCATTGGGATGGATAAACGCCCGCGAAAGCCATTGTCAGACGAGGCTATGAGGACGTGCGAATGGACGTAGAAAAAGACATTGTCTGAGGAAAGGAGAACAACATCGTCGGCGACGGGGAGGTGCTGCGCGCCTGGATAAAAGGTGGTAGAGACAGAAACAAGGGTCTGGCTGTCTGCGGGATCGTCTACGACGGGGGAGCCGTCGTGCGATTGCTGTATAGGAGATTGAGTTTGGACGAGCGAAAAGCGAAAAAGGCTTGCTCACGGGAGGAGTGGGGATCTGGAGGGCGGGTCTGTCGTGTTTTTGGGAATAGTCGATGTCGAGGGGGTCGGCGACGAACTGGAGAACGGAATCCCAATCAGAGTCCATTGGAGTGGGAGGAGGAAAGATGCGAGGAGGATTTCAAATAGATGAGTATGTAATGTATTCTTATCCTGACCAAACATATACTCGAGCGACCAATCGCCAGGGGTCCTGCCCATGCACCCTCGTTCTCATTGGAAGCCACTCCATTCCGTCAACTGCGTGAGCACTCAACTAGATCCAGTCCAGCCTTTCCGTATCTTCATAATACCCCCGCAAGCGATCCCGATCTCTGCTAACACTCAAATCTAATCCGATTTATATCCTCGCCAACAAGATCTAAATCTTGGACTTCAATTTGTTATTCTACATTCTAGACCCCGTCCCCTGCTCTACAAAATTCCTTCGTTTAGTATTTTTGATCTGATGAATCTCTTCTCTTCTTCCAAAGTTGGAATCGTGCAGTTCCTGCGCAGATAAGCATAAGTTAGCATCAAAAGAATTTACCGACGATCCTTGCACATACCATATTCGCTAGCCGTTTCGCTGTCGAGACCGTGTTCAGTTTGTTCAAGACCTTGTCTTCCGGCAATATCATTTCTTCCAATTTTGTTTCTGTCATGCGACCTCCTTAAGCGACACGGGGCCCAGAAATGGTGCGTTTGCTTACTGATGCGATCTTCGATCTTCAATACCCTCTCTTCATCTCGTTCAGTAACAAAGCTGACAGCGACGCCACCCTTGCCTGCACGCGCCGTTCGTCCTACTCTATGCGTGTACTCTTCTGGTTCCTGTGGTAGGTCCCAATTGATGACCATTGCCACGTCTTCGATATCCAGACCTCGCGCTCCAACATCTGTGGAGATCAGGACTGGAACAACGGAGGCCCGAAACAATTGAAGCGACGACAAACGTTCTCTTTGTGTTAGTCTCGAATGCAGAGCAGTGCTTCGAATGAGCAATGTCTTCAGAAGCAGGGTTAAATATGCAGCAGTCTTGGGTTTGCCGCAGAATATGATTGTCGGCGGAGGTTGTTCAGGTTCCTCTTCGGAATGATCGGTTTTGACCTTCTTAGCTTTCGCTTGCGGCCTACCGTGCTTCCCATGTTTCACTGGTTCCGGCTGAGCCCGCCGTAGAGGAATGGTCGATTCTGGGGGATTGCACAGGAGATGGTATAGGTAGGCTTCGCGGACATGTGATGGGACGAGAATATAATGTTGTTTTAACGTGGACACCGTTTCAACGCTGAATAGAAATCCGGTTATAATTGTGACCATTATCAAAATGAAGATACGCACGCCTCTTTCATTCGGTAAATAAATGGTTTTTGCTTGCCGGGTCTGGGTGGCGCGTCCGCTAATTGCTCTATCGCCGGTGTAAGTGTAGCAGTGAACAGGCATGTCTGCCTTTCTTTGGGAAGGATGCTGAACAGATAGCTCAGTTCTGGCGAGAAAGTTGGTGTTAAAAGCCTATCGGCTTCATCCAATACCTGTTGAACAATTCAATCAAGAGGTACATTTAAGAGTAGATCGGGAATTCGGCGAACCAGGAATTTAACTCGCGAGAGATCCCATTCACCTGCACTACTCCTCAAATGGTCGACTAGCCGTCCAGGCGTAGCTATGACTAGATGAGGGCGATTTCCCAGTTCTATGGCCTGGGCCATCATATCCATCCCACCAACGATGACGGCTGTTTGAATATTGAAAGAATTGCCAAGGACCGTGAATTGTTCAGAGATCTGGAACGCGAGTTCACTGTTCTCGGTCAGCTTTTACCCCTTCTGTAATCAAATAAATCTTTGCGCGTCCTTACCGCGTAGGCGTCAGCACTAATGCATAAATTCCATAAGGATCGACAGATAGTTTTTGGAGGATTGGCAATGCAAATGCGATAGTTTTTCCTGAACCAGTCTTAGCGTTACCAATGCAGTCTCTACCTGTTAGAAAGACATTTAATTAAGTATGTTTCGAGGAAGTATATACATACTTGCCGGCTAGAAGTGGGGGTATACAAGCAGATTGGACTTCTGTAGGCGCTTTGATTGACATGCTCTTCAGTGCACCTTGCAGTCGCGCAGAGATTCCGATAGACGCGAACGAGTGTGTAGTAAGAGTGGTTATGAGATTTTGCTCCTTGGGGGATTTCATTCGCGTGAAAGATCCTAGACGGTCATCGACAATGAGCTCGGACACAGTCGTTTCGTTGTGTTCACTAAATTCTTCATCCTCATCTTCATCGTCATGTTGCTCTATAGCCTCTTCTGGTTCAGAACCACTATTTTGTCCCGAAACAGAACCTGATTCTGAGCTTTCATCCTCTGAGTTGCTAGCTTCGGATTCGGAGAGACTTCGTTTTTTTCGGGCTGGGCCTTCTCGCTGCCTGAGCAAAGCATCGACAGCGCTGTTTTTGAGATTGGATACGGAAGTCATGTTGCACAAGTAAAGTTGGACTTCCGAAAATTTGCGATGTACGCCGTCTTCAAGAGGTCTCGAGGGGTATAATATACTGAGCCGGTCAATGATGTTGAAGCGGGAAACAAGCACTTATGATCTATGGCTAAAAAAATGTACGTCGGCTGACGTAATAGCAACGTTTTATTATTCAACAAATTTATTACTTACCAGAGTCACTGATCACACTTCGGGGATTCCAACGTACAGACGACATGTATATATTAGTCCTGTAGCTTAGTCTGTAGTCTGTGTATAGAATTGGCTACAAAAATCATTCGCAGATTAATTTCAGAAATAATTTGTAGAAGATATGATATGTTTACTACAAATGAGGCTATGAAAGGTTTCAGAATATTTTCTGCGGATCTCTTTCACATGAAGCCACCTCACTGGGTCTTGTGAACTTACATAAATATATTTGTTGAGCGGGGAGACATCCAGAGAAGAACCAATGATCCAGAGAAGAACCAATGAATAAAAAGTACTACATAAGATGACATGGAATGAAAGGTATAGTAAATCAGGAAATAAGTATGGCAGGTTGGGGAATGGTGGAATATGCACACAACAATTCAACAGGTCGGAGCGGATATGAATGCGATATAGTGTGGAAAATGTAGCCCAGGTATGACATGCAACGCGAAAATGTATGAAGTCCTGGGCAACTAGGCCCGGACCTGATGCGTACTGAGAAAAAAAGGATAGTCATGAATACAGCGTGGACTTACGCCACAACATCAGCAGAACTAAAGCTACTGCGTCTCCTACGAACGCTCCTTAACCCGGGACGTGTGGACTTAGTGGCAGGAGCCATGACGGCTGCTACATTATTGGCGACCCAAGCGTCCGAACTAGCGCCCGGAGCAGCACGCTTGAGATTTCCGACATCCGTCAAAGAATTCGCATGTTGGGCGTGTGTTGGTCGTTTTGAAGTGGCCAGAGTTGGTAGACGGGAAGGAGTTGGTGGTGGTGCGTTGGTATTGCGCAATTGTCGAGTTGTAGGTGGGGGTTGAGCGTTGGTAGCCGCGGCCAATGCTTTCGCAGCGGATGTCGTCTTCGTTGTCGCGAGTCGCGGAATTTTATTGGGCCCTTGGCGAGAAGTTTTGACAGGAGAGACGGGGGCAACTCTTGCTGCGGCTCCAGTCCCAGTTTTCTTGATAGCAGCAGCGCCAGCAGTAGATCTTGTGACTCGCGAGGGTCGTTGGTCAGAAGCCGTGATTCCTCTCGATGGTGCAGGCTTCATCTTGCGTACGACAGGCGGCGCGATTCCAAGAGCAGGCAATACATCATCTTCCTCGTCTTCTTCGTCTGAGTCCTGGGCGACGCGTTTTGCGTTTGGAGTTTTGCGGGGCTGGCCGGGAGGGGCAATTTCTTTGGCCTTTGCTGCCGCTGCAGCGATATGACGACTAGGTGTGACTGGTGGTAAGTCGACTGGAGGTCGAGTAGGTGTCATCTGCATAGGCTCGTCCTCTTCATCAGCCTCTGCTGGCGGTGTTGCTGGGGTGACAATAGGTGTTGCAATTTGCGCGCTGGCGGCCTGCGCAGCTTGTGCCTTCTTCATCTCATCCACTGCTGCCCACTTGGCCCACTCCAATTGCTTGAGATACATATATTGCTGTTGAGGTCCGACAACAGTACCGGGCCTCACAATTCGCATGAATGCAATGGCTTCATTGGCTGTAAATCCATATTTCCAGATGAGATATGCGCCGATCAATGTCCCCGTTCGTCCTAAACCAGCTTTGCACTAACGACATGTCAATGACAGTGGCAGAAAAGAGAATGACAAGCTTACATGGACAGCGACCACGCCTCCACTTTCTACCACACGGTCGGCAACATCAAGGAAAGTGCGTACGATCTCATCTGTAGGATTTGTTCCGTCGTCGAAGTATAGTTCCATGTGATCAATTCCACGATCTAGAAAGGTATTGCGGTCATAGAGCTCGGTATTTAGGCGAACGACAAGTTTTATGCCGCGCTTCTCGAAGTAGTCTAGACAGTTGAGATAGGGAGTTGGCAGTTTTCTTTGGAGTGCAAGTTTGGTATTCGTTGAGGAAGAGAGAGAGATAGCAGCAGCAGAGCCTGACTTCGCACTCTCTTTCGCTTCCTTTTCGCGTTTTATCCAATTGGTATCCACCGGAGATGCGAATGCGATGAAATTGGGAGTTAGCCAGTTCCAGTCTCCATTCTCAACCTTCTCGTAATATTCGTAATCTTCGACGTTGAATTCGTTCATATCGCAGAGGCCGTTTTGCATTGCCTTCCAAATCCCCCATAAACAGTCCTGAATATTCAAGTTGAAGTCGGAGGGTCCACGACCAGCGTCTCTGAAAGGCATGAATTCTAATTCTGCTATTGGATGGAAAGCTTCCCATGGCGCTCGCCGTTGAACAATCATCTAACCGTCAAGAATTAGAACGAAAATGAAGACCAGCAAGTGGAGCTTACTATATACAATGCCATTAGCAATGCTGCATTAGCTTTGCGTTTGGGATCATCTGAGGAGTACAGCACTAGTCTATGAGATGAGAGTCCGCTATCCTGGAGAGTTAACGCCCCACAGCACGTGAATGAGTGGCCATGAGGCAGCAGCATGGTAGATAGCGCGTCGTACCTCGAGGAGTTCATGGATGAGAATGCATGCCTTGTAGACCATCGAAAGATTCAGAGGGCCCCAGTCCTGGAAGAAGGAGAGATAGAGAAGCTGGTCGTCGATTGTGAAATAATAGTAGGACGCGTTTTCATCTGGAGTGGTTGAGGGTCCACCTTTCGGTCGCGCGCGCACTCGTGGCTGATTTCCAGGTTCCGCAGCTAATCGGTTCAGCACTTGCGCCGTAGGAGGAGGACGGGGAAAGGTGGTGAAATAAAGTCTGGATTATTATGTCATTTTAAGTTGGATTCGCGGGTAAAGCGATATAATACCTATCGCTGAACTGGCAGAGTGGCTCGCACTTGGGAGCCATTTCTTGGCTAGCAAAATATGGCGAGAAAACGCGTTGGAACAGGAATTATGGTGCTGGAGAGAGTATCGAAGGGGCGGTGAACGAGGTAACATGCAGAGTAAGAGCCCCGGACCACGTTGTGGTTCAATAAAGGAAAATGGTGCACGTGCCATCTTGTTGTTTCCGCGCGGTCATGTGGCCGTTCCCTCGGCGTTTGTCGAACTCTTCTTCAACTCCCATCCCACAGTTATTTATCGAGCAATAACTCAAGCATCCTTCTTCAAGCTTGTATTCGCCGCTGAACCCGCTTTGTCAATGTGCTGACGCAATTTTCGGGCCTCATAATCTTGGCGACCAATAAGAAGTGTGTTATACTTATGCAGATTTTGGCGTCACCCGCATGCTTTCTGCAGCCTCCCATGACAATCCTGAGACTGACATGGTCCGATATCGTGTAGAGAAGACACGCTCCACAGCAGAGATTTGGAATACAAAAGCCCACTTACCTACCTTCTTCGCGATGTGCTTCTCAATATGCAAGAGTTACCTCCCTACGTTCTATCAACTATTGGTCTACTCTTTGTTGCATATGTGATCTCGAAATGGTTCAAGTCTGCTACTTATCAGGTGCTCAGCTTGATTCTGCATCTTACTCCCTGCAGATCTTATTTTTTTTAAAATATGGAACTCTTCTAGCTTAGGCACATTCCTACTGTCGGTCAATCTGGTCCCATTTCTTCGTATTTTGGAGCGATCAGATATTTCCACTATGGGCAAGATATGATTCGTGAAGGCTATGAAAAAGTTTGTTCCATTTCGATTGACATAAATATCATATTTAATTTGCGATTTCAAGCACTATCCGGGTTTGTTCAAAGTCCCAACAATGGGGAGGTGGATGGTCGTCGCCACTGGGCCTCGACTAATCGAGGATATTCGCCGAGCAAGTGATGACCAGTTATCGTTTCTAGAAGCAGTCAATGAGGTAGCGTAACTCTTCGTTCATATTGTTTTTGTTAATTGTTTTTGCAACAGTTGATTCAATCCGAATACACATTTGGTCCAGAAAACCTTCGGAACCCATTTCACGTCGCTGCCGTTAAAACATCTCTCACGAGAAATCTCTCGGTGCGATTTGAAGATCTGAAGGATGAAATTTTCGAAGCTTTCTCGTCGCTCATCCCTGTTGAAAAAGGTGGGGTGTAATTCGTTCTCATCCATTCATGTCTTATATTTGTCTTCGCTTAGACTGGGTTAAGATACCTGCTTATAGAACTGTGATGAAGATAGTGTGCATGACCAGCAATCGATTATTTGTTGGCTTACCATTATGTGAGGCGATATTGTCAGAGTGTCTGGTGTCTCTATTGCGTACTCACTTGCTTCCAGGTCGGAATCAGGGTTTCAGAGAACTCAATGAACAATTCACGATCGATGTCATCAAAGCTGCATGGACCATCAATATGTTTCCATCATTCCTCAAGCCGTAAGCCGGTCGCTGCACGAGCCGCCACTATTGCAACTGAATAGCCTTTAGTATTGTAGGAAATTATCTAACTAATGTTCCAAAGAGCATCAAGCAAGGAATGGAGTACGCGGGCTCCTTGATTCAAGAACGAATCGACAAAGAGGAGGAATATGGCCCCGACTGGCAAGAAAGACCTGTAATTCAAGACACTGGCAAGAAGTGATTCTTCGACTAACAATTAATTCTAGAATGATATGATCAGCTGGCTTCTGCAACAAGCTGAGGCACCAGAAGATCGTAATGTTCGAAGCATAGTCCTGCGTTTGCTTTCGGTCAATTTTGCAGCAATTCACACTACTTCCATGGTAAGCAACGCCCCTTATATCTCTTTTTTTGTTGTTACATACAGATTTGGCAGGCATTTACCCATATTCTGTATTATCTGGCTGCAAATCCAGAATACGCTGCACCAATGCGCGAGGAAGTGGAGAATGTCTTAGCCTCGGATGGTTGGACCAAAGTGTCGATGGTCAAAATGCGCAAGCTGGACAGCTTCATTAAGGAATCTCAACGTATGAATGTTTCTGCCAGTAAGTCGTCTTGACTACTTTTCGTAGGAAAATATCTGATATTTAGATTACAGTAAATATGTCCCGTGAAGTGATCAAGGACTTCACGTTCTCGAACGGAATTACGCTCCCAGCGGGTACTCATGTAGCCGTAGCGACGAATCCTACGCATATGGATAAGGTAAGAAAGTATTACTACTGTTGCCTGTTCTGAAAACTTTCCTTGTTGTTTTCCAGTTGAACTACGAGGATCCAGAAAAATTCGATGGATTCCGATATGCAGAAATGCGCGAAGAAGACGGCGAGAGTCTCAAGCACCAAAGTGTTGCTCTGGGGAATGACTACTTTGTTTTCGGGTTCGGAAGGCATGCTTGGTATGTCCAACTTTGCGCTCACTCCCTTCACGCATCTCAGCTTCTTGATACATTTTAGTCCTGGTCGCTTCTTTGCAATCAACGAACTCAAAGCCATGCTCGTGCACGTCCTTCTGACGTACGATGTGAAGATGCTCAATGACGGCCCGCGGCCTCAAGATTACTGGTTCCAGGGAAACTGTATGCCAAACTTCACAGCAGAAGTCATGTTTAGGAAACGAGTTCAAAGTGATCCATGATTGGCAGGTGGACCCAAGTACTTAGTATGGGAATTGTATACTCCACACTTTGTTGTGAAAAGAGGGGTAGACATGAATTGCGAATCGGAGAGCCGAATGATAAACGCAAGCCTAGTAAACTTATATGAAATCTGTCCAATAAATTATTTTTCATGGTAAACCCTCCATACTTACATCCGCGGGTACCACTGGAAAGTGGGTGGTGACCAGGCGGACCGCGCGGTGAAATCACACATAGGTGTTTGTCTCTGTTGTTTCACGCGTCAAGACGGGTCTTCCTCGTCCACAACGCTGAAACCACCCTCCACCAGCCTTGTCTACCGGATATCTAGCTTTCAAAGGCGTAAACACCAAGGCGCTGTGTCTGCTAGCTTAGAAGGGACTTCAAGATGCCGGATACGCAGATTTTCAAGGTCATTCTTCCCTCCTTCATCATTCTGGGAAACTAACAAATTCGACGTGATATCGCAGGCGACCTACAGCGGCATTCCTGTGTACGAAATGTAAGGCTTTGTATTCGCGCACTGGATTGCTCAGCTGCTGATATTACACGTGTAGGATGTGCAAAGGTGTCGCGGTGATGAGGCGACGGTCCGATTCATGGCTGAACGCGACGCAGATATTGAAAGTCGCAGGGTTTGATAAACCTCAGCGTACGCGCGTATTGGAACGCGAAGTCCAGAAAGGCGAACACGAAAAGGTGCAAGGAGGCTACGGAAAGTACCAGGGTGCGTCTATTCCTTTCGTTTATTCAGAGCTCTCCTAAACAAAGGATCCATAGGTACATGGATCCCACTCGAACGAGGATTGAACCTGGCAAAACAGTACAACTGCGAAGCTCTACTACGTCCTATCATCGAGTTTCAACCTGCAGCGAAGAGCCCGCCTCTTGCTCCCAAACACTTAGTGGCAAATACTGTCAGTCGGCCACCGCGTAAAGCCGCTGTCGTCGATGCGCCGATGGCCAGTGCCCTCGTGAACACAAGGTCCTCTCGAAGACAAGCTCCTGATGCCATAGACGAAGAATCCGAACATGATACGCTATCTGTCCGCGGTTCTGAAGACGGCTCTATGACTCCATCGCCATCAGAAGCTTCTTCGAGCTCACGGACACCTTCTCCCATAAACAGTCCTAGACCTTCCTATGGCTCTACTGGTACTGATGATAGACATTCAGCATCACGAAGGCACAGGAAAAGACTTTCAGTCGATGAGCATACAAATCCTTCCGACGGAGAAGAGGACAAACGATCTTATGAAGACCAGATGCTGGAATTCTTTGTTTCCGATACAAACCAGGTTCCGCCTCTTCTTGTGAAGCCACCTCGTGATTTCGATCCCAACATGGCCATCGATGACGACGGCCATACACCACTCCATTGGGCGTGTGCCATGGGCCGCGTTCGCGTCGTTAAATTACTCCTAACAGCTGGGGCAGATATCTTCAAAGTCAACAAAGCCGGCCAGACGGCTCTTATGCGTAGTGTAATGTTTGCGAACAACTACGACGTACGCAAATTTCCGGAACTATACGAACTGCTGCATCGATCGACTCTGAACATTGACAACTATAATCGAACTGTATTCCACCATATTGTGGATGTCGCCATGTCGAAAGGAAAGACCCACGCAGCCCGTTATTACATGGAGACCGTCCTTACCCGGCTGGCGGATTACCCGAAAGAGCTAGCAGATGTAATCAATTTCCAAGACGAGGATGGCGAAACGGCTCTGACAATGGCAGCAAGATGTCGGAGCAAACGGCTTGTTAAAATTCTCATTGACCATGGAGCCAATCCGAAGATCATGAACAATGATGGCAAAAGTGCGGAAGACTATATATTGGAGGACGAGCGCTTCAGATCCTCTCCCGTACCTCCATCTCGGGCAGCAGCCATGTCATATCGAAATGCACATTCTGCATACCCACCGCCCACCGCCCCTATTGGGTATGCATTTGCGCCTATGAACGGTGATAAACCGCCTCTGCATCACTCAATGGCCGCGCAAAAAGCAAGTACGCGATGTGTTAACGACATCGCCGCTATGATGGATAGCCTGGCGGCCTCCTTCGATCAAGAATTGAGGGATAAAGAACGTGATACTACACAAGCACACGCGCTGCTGGCAAACATCCAAGCAGAGATATTAGAAAGCCAGCGTGCTGTTGGACATCTGAAATCTCAAGCTGAAAGCCTCCCACAGACGAGGCAACATCTTCAAGATTTGGCGCGTAGTCTATCTGAGAAAATGGGTCGCCGATATCGTCTAGGTTGGGAGAAATGGCTTAAGGATGAAGAAACGCGCGAAAAAACCATCCGTGACGCGGCAAATGGCGAATTAATCCTCACCCCGGCTACTTCTACCATCCAAATTGATGACAACCTCGACACAGACTCGATTTCCGATAGCGAAAAGTCAAAGGGAAAGCGGAAGGCTACGGCTGTGGAAGACGTGTCAGACTTAGTCGCTTTGTACTCAAATATCCCTACCGACCCAGAGGAACTTCGACAATATTGCGATGCGCTGCGCGAGGAGATTTCTCAGCACCGCAAGCGAAGAAAGGTTATGTTCGATGAATTAGTTACATTCCAAGCTGAGGCCGGTACGAGCGGGCGGATGGGAGAGTATCGACGGTTGATAGGAGCCGGATGTGGTGGTGTACCTCCTAGTGAAGTCGATCAAGTCCTTGGGATGTTGTTGGAGGTATGTCTATGCTCCGATATTAACGCGTCGTTCCAGCGTAGTGATTTCGTCGTTCCAGACTCTTGAATCTGAAGAACCTAGCTCGTCGTCAATAGCCTGGATTGCTTCGAAGCCTGTTCCAGTAGGATGAAATTTGCAGCTACACCCCACCAATTCCTCTGGTGTCATTGTATGATTTAGGTTTGGTCTAGGTTTATAATTTATATCCATACATCTTTTGTACTCTCATGTATTACCCGTGCTATCCTTCTCACAGGTGAGAAATCGACATACAACCATGCGGAAATATGGTCGAATGCGACGTGTTTTACGATAGAGCAGATGTTTGTATAGTACAAACGAGGACATTTATTATTTATAGACGTCGTTAGAACGAGAAATGGTACTTAATCAGGATAACATATACTGTAAAAGGTGTTTGATGTACACATACACACTACACGGTAACAGGACATGAATAAAAACGAGTATCTAAGGGTATTTTATAGTAAGTAATGAACATGAAACTAGGTACTACTCTGGGAAGCCGCTTGGACAATGAGTAGACTACCATTAACATTTGTAGCCACCAGCGCCGCGCCAACATCACCAAGTGTGGTTGGCAAGGAAGTGCTCATGGTTGATCCTAACTCTGCAGTCAACTTCTTTAACTCGAGGCGCAACGACTCCACAGCGAGCCGGCGAGAGCGTCCGGCAATAATGATCATCGTCTTGTCAGACACTTGCTTGCTCTGAATCGCTGTCTGCTTGGCCAATTCAGTGATATGACGAAGGGGAGTGGGAGTCGACTCGACACGGAATGTGATCCTGGAGAGAACCGACGCGACCTCTGGTGAATGGTGCGCGTTCGGCAGGGCATAACGATCCCAGAGCAGGTTGTCGGCCAGACCCGACGTCATCCGGGTCTCTGTATTGAGTTGAGGATAAACTGTATCTGCGGCGGTCTATTGAAGCGAGAAAAATCAGTCTACTGAAAGAGTTGGATGCTAGATATCTTGCGCCACTTACACTACTGGTGATAAAAGATTGTTCAACCTTGGAATCGGGATCTTCTGTCGCCTTCGGGATGATTGGCGAAATGATCGGATCCGTTTTATTAAGTTTGACGACTGTGGCAGTGACTGAAGAGCGTCCACAAAGCTGTACGAGGAAAGACAATGCAAGTCGATCGTCAGGGCCACCCATGAAAGGAAGGAATAAATGTTGCTTGTTGGAACCACCAGAAGAGCTGATGAATCCACGATCCACGAACAGTGCGATATCACTGGATGATTTGGCGAATACGTTTCGAATGAATTCGGAGTATACAACGGCGTTTGTTTGATCCTCTGTTGTGACGGTTTTATGGAAGACTCCATCGAATGGGTTGCGCGTTCCAACAGTACCTGTATTTCCTTCCTCTGTGACGGATGTCATTCCCCTTGCCCATGGAATAATAACCATCTGTGAGTTGGTCGCAGATACATGATTCGCAATGGCCTCGGGGAATTCATTTGCGTTGACGACTGACACACTGGCCGATACAGCCAACTCGTTGAGTTGACCAAAGGTCCTGTAAGTGGAAATGATAGGATCGTTGTGGATCAGGGATTCCGCTTCTTGTGACTTGATGACGGTGGAGGTCCGGTTTGTCAATTCGATGAGGCGAAGGGCTTCGACGACAATCTGTGACGATGATGGCACTGAACTCTCGGAAGACTCTTCCGCTAGCTTTTCGTCGACACTGGAATGGATACTGTCTCGGTTGGACGATCGTGCAAATGGAGCTTGAAGAAGCTGCGAGAGCGTCATTGCAGAGGAAAGGGCTTCCATCCTATCTAGGACAAGCGCAAACTTGGTTCTGGTATCATCCTCCACGACTCTGGGTTGAGGTGAAGGCGCGTCCTTCTTGTGCCAATGACTCCGATACTGTTCAGGATAGAATAGAAGGACGAGCGGGGTCGTCATGAGGGTGACGAAGATTGCGTGGAGGACGAACATGGAGAATGTCCGAGGGTCAAGGATATTTGCCGCCAGTCCGATGTTCAGGACAATGAGTTCAACAAGACTGGTGAAACACTTGGTAAATTTAAAATTCACAATGACCACAAGGAACCACGCACCCTTTACAGCTCATCAACGAACCGATAGCTCCAGATTCTCTCCAATTGAAACCATTCAAATAGGCAGTGGTTCCGCAAGCTATGAACTTGGAGAAGAAAGCGATAGTGCAGATGAGGAAGACATATCCCCAAGTGATACCATTGTTCAAAAGACTGAGGTTGGTGTTAAGGCCAGACAAGGCAAAGTACTAATCAAAGCTGTGAGTTGTTGATGTGCTGATAATAAATACAAGATACATACCAGAGGGAGAAAAACGATGTACACCACATCTTCGATTTTTTCGAGGACTGCGAGCGAAAGACCATTATCATGAGGAATGACTAAACCTGCTATAAAGCCTCCTGCGCAAAACAATATGGTTTATTAATCTCCATGGCTAGCCAACAAAAAAAAAATACTTGCCGAAAATAGCATGTACACCAATAATATCAGTGAAGAATGCGGAGACGAAGACAAGAATCATAGCAACAGTCATCAATAAAGGAGTGGGCGAGCCTTTTTCCAAACTGCCCGTACGGATGGCGAGCCACCGGAAAGCGAAACGGCCAGGGAAAAGAAGGACGAGGACGTAACCTGTGCTCGCCAACAGGACCCACAATGCAGTGAGTCCAGACGAAGCATTGACAAGCGCAACGGTTAGGGCGAGCAAAATCCATCCCACGACATCATTACCGATACCCGCGGACAGAACGACCAGACCAACTTCGGTGTCGAGAAGTTTCAATTCAGTAAGAATGCGGCAAAGAACGGGGAAGGCGGTGATTCCGATGGCGACAGCGACGAACAATAGAAAATTGCCAAAGTCGACGTTGGGGTCCGTGACAAATTCATGGTAGACGGCCACACCTAATGCTGCTCCCAATCCGAGGGGAACTACAAGCCCCGCTAGAGATATAGTAGCGGCGGCGAATACATTTCGTTTGAGAAGTCGTGTGTCGATTTCCAACGCGACCATAAAGAGGAAAAGGACGAGGCCGACGTTGGCGGTCAATGTCAGGATCGGGATACTGTCCTTGGGGAAGATGGCATTTTTAAAGTGAGGGATGTGGCCCATGACACTGGGGCCAAGAATGACACCTCCAATGACCTCCGCAATGACACGGGGTTGTCGTATACGCGCGAACAACAAGCCTAAGAGCTGAGTAACACAGATAATGATGACTGAGGACAAGTTCTGCATGAGTTTGGAGTCCAGGATAGACTGCTGCTTTGATCTCACTAAGTTGAATGATCCATAGCCTAAGAGGATCAGCCGTGTTGTACTCTGTGGGGTTGTCTCCCGAGATGATACCTCCCTGTTCGAACATATGAGTTGAGCATAACCCTGGACAAGACGATAGTGGGGTACATACCTGCGCCACTGCAGCTCTGGAAAACAAGCCAATGACTTGGCTAGTGAGTTCACCCATTCTGAGCGCTTCACTGATAGCGTAGGGGGGAAGAAAGGGGGATGTCGGGAATCTGGCTGGATAACGACATACCTTTATAGATCTGGAGCATCATTGCGCAGGGAGAATCGGCGCTGTACATAACACATCGATCAAAACAAACATTAACGTAAACAAGTTTCCCCACGCCTCCTTCTATTTTTAGCCATTCACTGTTCCGATCGAGGACTCTACACTGATCAGGCATCCTGTGGGATGTCCTAAGAATAAGCAGAGATAGCTTCTATGTCTTGGAATGAGCTCGCAAATTCTCAGGGTTGTAGTCAGCCTCATGCTGCATATACTGTATTCTAGTCGATAAAACTGTATAAAATGTCTAAAAATAGCATTAATATGCTGTATGTAATATAATGCCACTTCCTTCAACACGGATTCGAAGATCTGAAAATGAAGGTAAACAACGCCGGACAATAGCTCTCTGCGAAAAGCGCACAGATCAACACATATGCCCCGGAGATCTTGAAGTATTGTTCCGCTAGTTGTGGCCTGAGTAGGCCGCTACTTTAGGGCAATTGACGATATGCAAGGTGGCATGGGTGTATCGTTGATAAAAATTACCAAGACTCAATCTATCTCAGGTCTCTTTTCTTTCTGATTGCAGAGTGTGGTGCCTGTGATTCAGAGAGATTATCGCCGTGCAAACATGGGTATCTGCAAGTATAATTCAGCATAAAAATGGAGTCTAATCATTGAGAGAGTATGATATTGGCTGCCTACTATGCTTCTGGCTGTGTGCGGGCAGGCCTCCGGCTCTGGATCGTATCATAGCTTCATTTTTCGTCAGTGGTCGGTAAAGCGGAAAATGCAACCAAGGCACCCAGACGATCAAATTGAACCCCTGGTTTTGTATTTGTGGATCTTCGGCAGCGGGGTCGATTGAGATACACCGTGTCACCGTCTAGTTGGTTTTGATTTGCGCGTCCGAGGGACGCGGTCAGGGATTCGCACGATTTTGATAGATAGCTTGCACAGAGGAAAGCGTAAACGTCCCGTTGCTGAAAAATATGCAAATATTGAAGGGAAAGAATAGTTATCATGTTTAGGCGGAAGGAGCACCGCATGAGCACCGCAACTGTCTACAGGCAGTTGAGTGTGTTGATCGTGCCGAATAAGAATTACGATGGGCCTGACGATTGACGCCTCGCGTTGAGAGTGAGGTAACAGGGTCGTTTATGAATACTTGTGAAATAAGATAACTTGCTTTGAATACCTAAACGAGGCATGGAGTCTGGAAGCTGTACTCAACGTGTCAACAAAGTCTCGAATGTCAGAAAGCTTGAAGGTTCTTACTTAAATGCGAAACAATGAAAGCACAGTCAGGACTGCACATGCACATTCGGAGCCCTATCATTTATGCAAACCCACAATGGCACATTCATTCTACCAGAAGAGAATCCGGGATTGTGGAGAAGTAATACGGTATGATAACCTCAAATTCATTGAGCCTTTCTGCTTAGCATTCAGGATCTAAGGGAGACGGTAAGCTCATGCAATCGAGGAATTAAAGCACAGTACGTGCCTTCAACTAAAACTGTGGAATACACGTAGTCTCCATCATGGCTAACAGATACATGTATCCTGCCTATCTTGTTGCAAAGATCTGGTAAGGTTGGACGATACTCAACGAAGGGCTTTCGCCCCGAGGACGAAAGGCTACTATATGTAATTTCCTTCCAAGTTGGACGGACGATGGGATACATGGCCTTATACGCAGCTTCTTTCACACTCCATCTACAGTTGAAAAAAATCACATATTATCCTAAGGAGATATATCAGATTAAGGATGCGCACCTCACTGCCAGAAATCGAACACAATGTGATTCTGAATGTGCAATTGCTTCCCATTGCGAGTATTCCTCTTGACTGAGAATTTTGGAAGCAAACTTTTCAGGAGCTCTGCGCGACAATAGAGCAGCTATCCGAGGTATATGGACCAGATCGACACCAATTCCAAGGATTCGCATGGATCAGCATTGGCTCAATTGAAAGCTGAGAACGGTCGAACTTGTAGCTGGCAAGATGCAAATCGAAGGCTTAGACTGAGCTCAGAGTCATCGTTTGGTTCGGAGAACAACGCCAATCAAAGCGTGATCACGGAAATGACTTCCTCCAAATCGGCCCGCATACTTGCGACTTTCCTGCTCACCGGACACTCTCAAGTTTGAATTTGAACACCCAAATCTACGCGTATTGAAATAATTCTTCGATGGCCACCAATCTTCTCTATGTAGCGGCCTCTACCAATCGTTTCAGTCAAGTCGCGGATGTATCGCCTTCCTCTTCTTTAATCGCGTTCGGTTCGTCAAGTTTAATCGCATTGTGGCATCTTCAAGTGAGTAGAAAGTCTAGAGTTGCATTGATTATAAGTGAATCTATGAGTTTTAGAGTTCTAATGATGCTGGAATCTACCAAACACTACCTGCAACGGATGGGCTGATAACTTGCGTTCGCTTCCTGACCGACAAAATATTGGTATCTGCCAACGATAATGGGACACTGAGAGTATGGAAGAAGGGATTTTCTCAGGCAGGCAAGGCTTTCTCCTTCATGTCCGCTAGGGCTAATGCGATTTTCAGTGGGAGAGCAGTGTCACAATTCAGGCCCATCCGAAATCGATATCGACCCTATGCATGCGAGGAGATACAATTATTACAGGTTCTTCAGACTCTTCAGCAAAGGTCTGGAAATATGTGGAAGGGACAGAAAAAGGTGCGATACAATTTTATACTATCAAAATAGTATCTGAATTTTGCATAGACAATGTCATCGAGTTGCAAACTATCCCATTGAAAGGAAAATTCCCTTTGGCCTCTGCGCTTACCGTCTTGCCTCGAACAACTGGTATTTGACTACTTTGTCCACCAACATTACATCTTCTTACATTTCTCGCCAGTTTCCTTGCTAGCTATAGCAGGGACTGACACCCTAGTCCAACTCTGGGTTTGTTCTGACGATAGTGTGCTTCTATCTCCTGTGCTGCATCCTTTCTGCTTTTCTTAACTTACTTTTGCAGTTTGTTCACTCTGCCACGCTAGCAGGACATGAAGACTGGATTCGCAGCCTCGCATTCAAAACCCCAGCAAACCTCGATTCTCCTCTAGTACTTGCATCAGGATCTCAAGATGCAACCATTCGACTTTGGAACATCGAGTCATGGGAGAAGACGCCAATTAGTACAATAACAAGCTATGCTGACGAGCCTATTGACGAATTACTTGATAATTTTGAAGCATCTCTGGGGGATCTTGGCGAAAGCGAAGAAGGCGGAAGGCAAATTTCATTAAAACATCACATCATTACTGTCAAAACCGGTCCTGAAAGGTATCTCATCCCTGGTCTCCTATTATCTGCATTTTACGACGTTTTTCAGCTCTCATCAATTTTCTATCACATTTGACGCTCTTCTCGTCGGTCATGAGGCAGGAATAACCTCTCTTTCTTGGCGACCAACTATTTTTTCTACCCCAACCCTATTGTCATCGTCGACTGATTCATCAGTCATCCTCTGGTCCCCTTCAACCGTATTCGATCCTTCGACAGACGAGTCATCCTCCATTTGGGTTAACCGACAACGATTCGGTGATGTAGGTGGTCAGAGACTTGGCGGTTTCGTGGGTGGACTATGGGCGCAGGAGGGTACAGAGGCATTAGCATGGGGCTGGGCCGGCGGCTGGAGAAGATGGGCTGCGAGCAAATTGTCAGAAGAAACTGCAAATGAAGCATGGGCTGAGCGAGGTGCCGTTACTGGCCACAATGGCTCTGTAAAAGGTCTCGATTGGAGTCCGGATGGAAAATATCTCATCTCTGCAAGGTACGTAGTCTGTGATCTGCACTTCTTATTTTCTAAACCCTCATTACAGTCTAGATCAAAGTACTCGGATACACGGTCCAGTTCGTGTAGGAAATCAAAGCGAAGCATCATGGCATGAAATTGCTCGCCCGCAAGTGCACGGATATGACTTATTCAACGTGGTGTTCATCGACCCATTGAGATTTGCAAGTATTGCGGACGAGAAAGTTCTTCGTGTTTTTGAAGCACCTAGGACATTTGTTGAATCGGCAGAAATGCTAGGAGTGGCAGAATTTGCAGCCAAAGAAGTGGGTTCATAGCTCACATATGTTAATTTCATGCTTATTGCCGCCATAGCATGAGAGGCCTGTCGGCGCCAATGTGCCTCCTCTTGGTCTGTCGAACAAAGCCATTAATGATGGTAAGAAGTCTAGTCCTCGCTCTTCGATCCATACTGATGCTTTTTTCAACCAGGAAATCAGGAACTTGTTGGAAAAACAGATCAGTCCAGAAGGCCCATTGACAGTGAACTAGCCTCCATAACTCTCTGGCCAGAAGTTGAGAAAATATTCGGACATGGCTATGAGGTCAGAATATCAGCACAATTTGTGGCATGTGTCTGATACAATTATTGCAGTCAATTACTCTGGGTATTTCTAATTCGCGGGCGCTTATTGCTACTGCGTGCAAATCAACAAATGCGGAGCATGCTGTTGTCCGCATCTACGATACACAGACATACAAACCAGTGGGAGAGCCGCTACAAGGACATGTACTAACAGTGACCCGCGTTGCCTTTAGTCCTGATGACAAGTATATCTTGACGGTGTCAAGAGATCGATCGTGGCGACTATTCGAGGTTCAAAAACATGGAGGTGAGTCGTTTTCCCTTATAACTCAGAAGACAATAAGTATGCTGATCATCCATCATCCATTATCTCAAGGATATGAACCGATTGCGGTGGATAAATCTCATGGTCGTATCATCTGGGATTGTGCATGGTCTGCTGAGGGCGATATATTTGCAACTGCTTCCCGGGATAAGACTGTATGTTTCTTCTTCCCTTGCTTGCCTTTTTCTACTGAGCAAGCTCTGCAGGTCAAAGTATGGAAATCCAGGAAGGGAAATCAGAGTGCTATACACACAATCAAGTTGCCACAGGCAGCTACAGCTCTGGCATTCGCTCCAGAAGAGGGTGGAGAAAGGTTGGCCATCTTTCTAAATTGTCAAAAAAATTCAAGAATCCTGAATACAATGGCTATAGATTGCTGGCTATCGGTCTGGAAACGGGAGAGATTGCCATCTACGTTGGATCATCTCTGGCTCCAGAAGCTTGGCAAGAACGTGAAGTCATTGGTTCGGGGTACGTTCTTCAATCCAGATGCCAATTTCCTCTGTTCTGATCATTTAACGCCTTAGTATGGCGCATGTTGATCATATCCACCGAATGGGTTGGCGCCCTTTGAGTATTCATAAGGAATTGGCGACGTGCAGCGAAGATGGTACACTGAGAATCATACAAGTACGAAGTTCGAATTAAACACTCTCCCACTACATAGTCAGCTAGAAATACGAAATGAAAACTTGTCATACAGTGTGTAAAGAGCAGGACTACACCAAACGGAAGCTGTAATGAAACATCTGGGAATAGAGCAATGTGGGTGCTATGTAAGGGTATAGGACACCAAAAAGTAGTGCAGTTTAGCAAGAAACGACGAGGCAAGATATGCGCAGTAAGGATACAAGAACACGTTAGGTCGTTAATTAAACAATGTCACGGAGACTCATGGGAACTTCAGGCTACAACTAACAGTTAGTAGGGTGTCAGAAAGCGTATAGACAGCGAAACATACGCATTTGATTCTATAGAGTTCAACTATGATCAATGTTGATTCATTCAAAACGCAGTCATATGTATAACTCACTTATAGAAACATTCTATAGATCGCAACATTTCGACGTCTCCACCTGTTGCAGTGACAAAATTGACCACAACACCAGCGCGTGAATAGTTCGAAGCAATTGCAGAGGACACGCTAGAATAAATAGATAAAACCAGTGTTAAAAATTAAAAGATATCGCGTCGTGATAAGGACAGACCGGTGTGAATATTCTTCAACGGCTTTCGGAAGATCTGTAGGACGATAAATTTGTTCACAAATTCGAGGCATTTAATAACAACATTGAAAATTACCATAGTTAATGACCAGTGGGACATGTGGAACTTCATTACTCTTCAATTGAATATCGTAGACAACAAGAACCTTTGCAGCAGTTTGTCGCAGAATAACGGAGGAAGAAGGACTCCTGAACTTGTTCAAAGCAGCAAGTCTAGCCGAGGAGTTCATGTCCCCGTGCTTTTTTGTTGATCAGTACCAGCTGATAATATAACACTTTAGAAAGACTCACCAATGCAATAGCATCCAAGCCTCGACTTGCTAATTTGTAGACCACGGAATCGAGGGCCGTCATTCCACCAACATGCACAATGGCCTGACCGACCTCAACATCATCAAAGATGTCCGCAAGCGCATCAAGCTTCCATTCTCTAGCTTGGGTTGTTTCTGCACTTGAAGCACTTCGTCCAGAACCAATAATTCCTAGCCCTCCTCCAGCTGTCGATGTCAAAGGATCTGATCTTCCACTAGCTGTGAAGGCTAGGTAAAGATAGAACTGGCGCAATCCTCGGGAGCTTTGACTAGCTTCTGGATTTGCGACATTTCCATCACGACGGACAAGTACCCTTACAGGTTCCCGAAGGTGGATAGCCGTTGCAAGGTTAAGTACATCTTGTGGAACAGTATTGGAGAACAACGCCGTTTGACGTTCGATAACCTGAGAGGGAGTCGGGGTGCTGGGGTCGCCTGGACCAGGCGAAGGAACTGAAGAAAGCCTACGTACAGAAGACGCGGCGTTAGGAACTACAGGAATTATGGGATTGCCGGGTTCGAAAGGTGAAGTGAATGTGGTTGCAGGCGGGGCGACAGGGATAGTCGGGCTGGCTACACTTGGCAAATTACTAGATAGAGGGCGTGAACGCGGAGATGGAAGTAGTTTTACAATATTGAAGACAAATTCATGGAGGTTGCGGGCGATCAATTGGTCAACTTCGTCGAGAACGAGGAATCGAACCTCAGACCCGCTAAGGCCACCAGGCGAAGTAAAAAGAGCGTGAAGCTTTTGCGGTGTACCACAGATAATATGGGGCATGTTCTGCTGGAGAACACGAAGTTCTTGAGCAAGATCATTGCCAGAAGTCGAAGTTCCGACCCCTAGAGCGGATCTGACGCCGATAGGTCCTCCCAAATCTCGAATCATTCGCTGCGCTTGGTTGGCCTGATCCACTGTCGTAGAAACCATTATAACAACAGGACCCTGGTTAGGGCGCCCCATGTTGGTAACTGCGACTTGAATCGCTGGAATAACGTACGCTGCGATGCGTTCTTGAGTAGGAGGCGCTTGGGCGATAATATCAGCTCCTCGAAGAAGGAATGGAAGAGCACGCTGCTGAATCTTATTCGGAGGCCCGACCCTAAGAATGAAGTCAATAAAAGTGAAGGTACAGCACAAAGGTATGAAGAAGACGTACCCAAATTTACCAAGTGATCTCAACAACTCAGGAGCAAGAGCTAGTTGCTCCCATTTAGATATCATCGGACCACTTTCCCTAGTGGCTCCTGCCGCCCAGTTGTCTCCCTGCGTATCCGGAAGCACCTATAGGACGGTTACGATAGAATTTAACAGTGACTGACGCCACTTACCCCTGAAGCACGCCGTTTATCGCCTGGTCCAGGCCGTCCTATGCTCGGCTCAGACGGTCGTCTGTGCAAATCCAGATTTCCAGGAGACCATGACTGGTTTCTCATGAATGCATTGAGTGGGCGTGCAGCAGGCCTCAAATCAGGGCGGCTGGGTAAACCGTGTCCAATAGAGACAGCAGATGCTATTGAGGGTGGTGAGATCCGCTGATTCGGTGCGACGTCCAAAGGAGAAGGGTTCAAACTTATGATCGAATTGCGTGGTTCGGGAACGGCAGTCTGTTGCATTTTCTGGGTCTGCAAAGCAAGGAGCTGCCCAACAGAAGAGGTCAACGTGTTGAGTCGTTGAGAAATGGACGTTATGTCGTCCGTGTTAGCGGCTTGATTTGGCGCAATGTTGCCAATCGAAGGCCTGGGCTTCTGTAAAGCACCCAAATTGCCGTTGGTAGAGAAAGGATCTTGGAATTCGGGATGACTTCCGCCTCCGCTGGCTCCAAGTGCTCTTTCAACTAACAAGTTGACTTTGCGATTGATATCTCCCAAGTCGCGTTGAATTTCTCGCGTTGTGTACTCGCAGAGTAAGAGGCGGTCCATCATTTCTTTGATAACAGAGGATGATTTGAGCTGTGTGTCAAAACTCTGAAGATCCATAGACGAAGTGCCCCGACTATTGGAATCCTGGGAAGAAACGGGGGAAGACGAGGTGAATGGTAAATTGGAAATTGTCCCAACACCTGCAGCGCCAAATGATGACACGGAAAAACGTTGCCGCAAATCCTGCTGATCTTGAAGATGCTGCTGCTGTTGTCGAAGTGAGAAGAACGACGATACAGCTGGTGTTTGGTGGCCGCTCCCAAGGTCCTCTTCGGCGCCTGGATTATCCTCACTCTCTGGCAGGGTTCCAAGAGTGCTCATCATGCTCCCTTCTCGTGTAGGTCTGCCTTCTATAGTCTGATAAGACTTTCCAGCATCCGATTGGCGCACAGTCGGCGATTGTCGCTGGTTGTCGCGGGGGACAGGTGGAGTCTGGTGCCTTGGCTCCTGAGTCTGAGGTCGCCCCACTGGCGGACTGGGCGAGGACCTAACTGAACGGTAGTCCGAGACGGAGCGAAATTCGGAGGGTGAGATCGAAAGCGAAGACACTGAACTTCGGTCCTGCTCATGAAAGGCGACCTGCTGGGCTAAGCTAGGGCCGCTGCCTCTTTCATCGTCGCTGCCACGCAACCCGCCAGGAAAGAATGGCATGGAAGCTGGATTCAGGGCGGCGCTCCTGGCCATGGTTGAGGAACGTCAAGGATGGCAACAAAGAGGACGGCCTGACGGACTGTAATAGACGAACATCATTAGTTTAGTAAGCGGGTAAGAGAGTGTCAATGGATGATAATGACCGTTGCAAGTTCTCCTAGTGAACGTGAGTAGGTAACTAGGCAAGTTCCATGCAGACCAGGCGGTTCACTGGAGTCTGGAGGAAATGCGCCAGAAAGACGGCACTCTGGAAGGCAATTATGGAGGAGATCTAGCGAACGTTTTATTGGACGTGACAATAATGTCAACTTATGTGCTAACTCTCCCATCACGCGTTCATATAATATATATACACATTCTCAGTACGATAAGAATAATACATTGTAAAGTATACTCTTAACTGGTATCAAGCAAGATAATCAGCAGAAGGAAGTTGTAGCGTAGGATAGGCAAATTTAGAGAATTAAGCGAAGTTTGTTAGCCTATGGTAGTTCTCAAACTACAGTCTTGGCAAAAGAGAACCCAAAGAATCTATGTCTATCATTTGCAGGATCGCTGTAGTCTATCTCAGTATCATGACGAGCGAGGGGTCTATATAATATCGAATCAGTACAAATTTTTTCTTGATTTCACGAATAACACACCTAGCGACGTTGAGGAAGCGAAAGAGAGCCGGTCGTCCAAGTTCTCCTCTTAATTTTTGCAATTGAGCTATTAAAAAAAGGCTTCAGAATCAGAAATTATAGCGGAAAAAGGAACGTACGTTTCGCAATATCCGCCACCTCAGGAAGGTCACCCGCTGCCGTTGAAACCTATCACAGGTATTAGAATATCGACGCGAGAATAGCAAAGTGTTGAATGCATACTACTATCCTCAGCCCTTCCAAAATTGATCCATCAAGCTTGATGGCGTTTAGGGCCGTCGTAGGTTCGTAGAACTCCATCGTCGCGTATTTGCGGTCTCGCGTCGAGCGGACGGCTGCAGGGACAGCCACTCCGACATTAATGGCTTGTCCGCGACTCATGCGCAATGTCGTCCGTTTGATAGGACCACAGTCAGCGAAGTGTTGCTGCAGAAGCTCCACTGTAACAGTCCCTTCTAGCTATTATATGGTCAGTATATGAAGGGATAGTTCACGTTCATGAATGCTTACATTTCCTATATATACATGCGAGCCATGGCGGCATCGAACATGCTGCTTCGACTTGTGTACCTGCTTTCGTTTCGCCTCGCCTGCTTCCTTGATTTTGGTGGCCCGATGCTTGTATGTTTCGCGTTTATGACGCGCATCATGATGTCCATTGTAGAGGGGTTTCGGCGGTTGTTCCTTGGGGGCTTGACCTACGTTGGTGTCGCACGCGCCTAGGTCAGATGCAGATAGGCTACTGCTGGGGCAAGCGAAACGCATAGTAAATTAGGATGTGGCGCCTAGAGAATGAATGAATTACAGTTTGGAATTTGGGGGGGGGGATGAAATGGGGAAGATAGGTTTGATCAACGAAGGGGCTAAAGGTCCCCGTTATAAACATTTGCCAATTAGGCCAAAGTAATATTAGCCGAAATATGGGGTGGTAAGCTCACCCAACGCGGCGGTGGCCGCAATACCAAAAGAGGTAGAAAGGGAGGCAAGCCGAAGAACGCTTTCGGCGTGTACGGCGTGCACAAGCAAAATAACCCAGTTCACCGTTGACGACCAAGCAATGAACAAGCGCTGCAACGGAGGCAATGTGAACATAGCGGTCCGGACACGTGCCGTGTTTTTCTCCGCGATACAACCGACGCGACTTGCCACTGTGCCGGTGCCACATCCAAGCAACATCTAAGTCGTTTCAGCAGTCATGCTCTCAGAAAGGGCCACATTATATCGCGGGCTCCTACGAGAGCTACGCCTTTCTGTATGCAACTTTCTGCGTATTCTATTCTAGCGCTGATCTTTGCTGCAGATTACCCCACCTAGGAAAGTCAATACGAATATCATCGCACAATTTCGGAGCATTGCTGAAAAGATCAAGGACGACGACACTCACACAAAGCAGGATTATGAGAATGCCATCCTCTTCATAAGGTCGCAACGGGAGCATAAGGTTAGTGAATGCCTACTCGAACAATGAGCTCAGTCGTGCTGACGATAGACTTCTGCAGCGGTTGCTGGAAAGATACAACCCTACATTCGACCTCACAGCTCAGGATAGGATCAAGGCTACTGCCCGCCGTGTTGGTTTGGATATGCCTGTCACATATAAGCCAGAATAGAGTAAAGCATGGTCTGGATGAAAGCCGCCTACCCACTTGATCCTACAAGTCTCTAAATGCGGGGCACTGAATGATATCTGATCTCGCGCTGCATAGACAACAACATAGGAGTGCTGATTCTTGTTGTTGCAGAGTTATTCTGAAGCACATACTGGGGGTCCAGAGTGGACAGTGGATACGTTAGAATAGAGTCGTTCGGGATATCGTACTCGGTGTAAATACTGTAAACAGAGCCCAACAACCTGACAGATGTTTGAGTCAGCTCTTGTCCTGATCCATGTTCCTCTCCAGACTACGCCAAATCTATGCGCGTTTTATGGCACCCGTTGAGTTCACTACGCAAATCTTGAAGTGTGATCCTTCGAGTATAACGTTCCTTCCCTCTTCAGACGAACCCCAGATTACTTCTCCAGAAACAGCCCAAGCCTTAAAAATCGCATCTCACCACCTCGCCGACTTAGCACAGACCGTTGTATTCCCAACAGAAACTGTGTATGGCCTTGGGGCGACAGCACTAGACTCCAATGCAGCGTCTAAAATTTTCTCGACCAAGGGCCGGCCGCCCGATAATCCACTGATCGTCCACGTCTCCTCCTTCACGATGCTTCGTTCACTTCTTCCGCCGGACTATATCATTCCAAAATCCTATCAGGCCTTGATAAAACATTTTTGGCCAGGTCCTTTGACTCTTCTGTTCCCCCGAAACCATGATATCATTCCAAGAATCATCACAGCCGGCCAGGAAACTGTCGCAATCAGAATGCCTTCTCATCCAGTAGCTCGAGCGCTAATTGCTTTAGCAAATGCCCCACTTGCTGCCCCCAGCGCCAATACATCCGGAAAACCTAGCCCAACACGTGCAGAGCATGTCTATCGAGACCTAAACGGCAAAGTGAGTATAATTTTGGATGGCGGGGCATGTGGTGTGGGTTTGGAAAGCACCGTCGTTGATGGACTGCACCCAGACGGCAACATACGCGTCCTCCGACCAGGCGGCATTACTGTGGAAGATATTGAGCGCGTCATGCGAGAAGAAATTCACGACATCGGCAGGATTCCTAAAGTTCTAGTCCACAAACGTGATTATGCCGACGAACAACTTGAGAGTGCGCCAACGACCCCCGGCATGAAATATCGACATTACTCCCCTTCGGTCCCCGTTATCCTGCTCTGCACGCTTCCTGGCCTTACTGGATCTGAATCAACCAAGTTCCATGATTATGTCGAATCGATGAAGTCACAAGAACGGAGTGGAACGAAATTAAAAATTGGCGTTTTAGCGCCGACGGATTCCCAAATATGGGGTGCAATATCTGGCATTGACGACATTGACTGGTATCGATACCCACTAGGATCTCTGGCAGAACCAGCCGCGATTGCACACCATTTATTTGATGGATTGCTTAGCTTAGAAGAAAAGGGTGTTCAGATGATGCTCATTGAGGAGGTAGAAGAAGAGCGCGAGGGACTCGCAATCATGAATCGCGTGCGCAAGGCGGCCAGCGAGTCGGTTAGGATCATCTATTGATTTTCAAGCAAGTAAGTTGCGATTTTATCTTACACTTTTGGGTTTGACGCTGACTTGTCCGGTCTTGTTGTAGAATGCTTTTTTATATAGACTACTGCAGGATGTGAGCTAGTAATCCTCGTGTAATCGCTGTACTCATAATCTATGTTAGAGATGAACGCACCACATACTCTATAAAGACTGAGGGGAACTCTTTTCGGTAAATGAACAATGGGCAACGAATGGAGTACCGATCGGATATGAAAGAAAAGAACCAAGGCACTCCGTTTTGGGCAAACGCACACCAAACTCATGCCAAATTGGGCGAACATGGGACCCCTGGCAGTACTCAAGGACACTACTTGCTCACCAGTTCCACATGCATTGCCAACACTAATACGGTCAAAAAAAAAATCTTCGAAAACCCTTTCGTGAGTCTCCCATAGCTATATTCCTTGCATATTTTGCTAATAGGCACCCGAAGGTCGCATAGGCCTTTGCGAGCCTACAAGAAGTGCTCGAAATTTTGTCGAAGGGCCTGCTTCAGTTTTCAGTGTCGACGGTACGAGGCGATGTATGGTGCCTATAATCCGGCAGCCTCTGAGCGATGCATCGTGCCCATAGATGCTCTTAAAATAGTTCTTTAACGAGACGCTCGCCCAAGTTAAAGTACTCAAGTCCCCCGGCGTTTGGGCCTATAAAAGAGGCGCGTCAATGACACTGACAATCACCATCCCCCCCCGGGCTTTTTCCTAGGTTCAAACCTCTCTTCTCCGTGTTATACTTCCTTTCAGGCCAACTCCTGTCTTCAATATCACCTATGACCATGTCATTCCCAAATGAGCAAAGCCCTTGCTCGTAGATCTTTATCATTATGTTCTGACTACTCTTCGCTCAGTTTCGTTCAAGAAAGAGGGATCACCTCAGCTTACGTTCAGTATCTCTCCCACTCGCAGCCTTTGTCCGGACGAACTCTCTACTCTTGCCATTGCTCTACCACAGCTTCCGTTTCCGCTAGCTCTTCTATCCGACTCAACTCACCGATCATCTTCGTGTTTCCCTGATTCTCCTGGCTCCTCTACTGCACTCTCTGTTTCTCCGCTCCCCTCCACCCCACCCTCCTCTGCTAAACATCATGTCCGGCGTCCACCAAATGCATTCATACTATTCCGCTCTCACATTCTTGAAACAAAAATGATTCCCAAAAACGTCGAAAATCGCCAGCAAAATCTCAGTCGCATCATTGGGGAAATGTGGAGTCTGACGAGCGACGAAGAGAAAAGAAAATATTGTGAAGCTGAAGAGAAAGCCAGGACACTTCCCCAGAGATATCCACATTATAGGTTTAATCCTTCTCCTCGCGGGTCGCGCGCTGCAAAGAAGCTGAATTCTATTAACGTCCACAAGTCAGCCCATGACATTCGACGCATTAGGGAGGAACATACTCGTTACAAGGGCCCAGCTAAACCAAGCAAATGTCCCAGGCAGATAAAAAGGCCCACAGTCTTGAAGGAAGAAATCCGGTCAAAAAGGCCCAAACCCCAATTCTGACTCCTTCGCTTCATTGTGTATCGTCTCAAACTTCGTTAGGAACGCAGGACCTCTCTGCCATGGCAATCCCTTCTGAGCTTCGTCATCCCTCTGCCTCCCTTGGCTTCAGTCACTTAACGAAAGACGCCGCATCCTTCCCTCTTGTGCTCAATCAAGAAGATATTACCACTCATTATTCGATCTTCAATCAGTTGTCGGTGAGTTCAATTTTTCTTGTCTTTTTCTCGGTCGTGCTGTGTATTAAAACAACTCGCACAGGCTGAGACCAACTCCAACCTTTGCAAAGCCTCGATCCTATCATGTACTCCACACCAGATTTTAGCTCTGCATTCTGGACCTCACCCACTGAGTACCAACAAAATCAGCCCATGGCACCGATGGAGGCGATTTCGCCTTTCACTCAATCACAGGAAACATCTTACGCTCTCGCCGATTTTCTTACCTTTAACATGGATCCTGAACCTCGATCGGACCTTCAATGCTTTGTTGCTCAGCCCTCTTCTGAATCTGGTAATGATCTCCAATACAAGGATTTTTTCGCCCTCGCGTCACTCTAGCATCGCGCCTTTTGGGATGAACTCAAATACTATAGGCACAGATCTCACCGTGTCATTTGGTCAACCGCCGGCCCTCTAAGCGCCATCTTTACGACACCTTTACGTTGATGCGCTGTACGTTAGTGCATCGCTTTTCTTATTGTATATCATCATCTTCGCCTTCAATCATCTGTTGTTTAATCTATGTTTATTTAACCAGGCCTTGTTATTTTCGACAAAATATTTCCTTTCGATTCAACTTTCAATTATCTTCTTCACGATCCATTCTACCATATTCCCATCCACATTATACAACATTCACTGCACCACAATCACGGTTATCTGTCTTTATTGACTGGAATGTAAACTTCCATTTATCCTATGCAGTAATCTTTGGCATTGTGATTGTTGTAACCAGTCTGTCCATCTTTTGGTCCAAGATCTCCAGTTCTTCTCTCAATTCCTGGGGACTCTCTCTGCCCTGCAATCCCATAACCGACGAAGGAAGGTTATAATGAAGGGACGTTCCGGCTCCGTTAGGTTTCTCGATTATCATCAAGCGAGGGGGGATATTGTAAGCTGCGAGAGGGTTGTGTTTCAATATAGCCTGGGCGATGACCGGATTTCCAATATAGTAAACGACAATGGCTGGCTTGGTGGTCCCGTCGAATCTTAACAACTTGTGGTGGGGGATTTCATTGAAGTATCTAATGTCATATAAATTCCGTTATGTGAAAGATTATTAATTCGACAAGGTCGGCTACTCACAAGAAATCGGATTTGATTGTGTTCTCTACTGCCGCTACGAACTGGCCCTGAGTTTGGGTTTTCTGAAGGCTGCCGATAATGTTATGCGATCCAGCCTTGTTGACTTCTTTGTCAAGGCGTGTAATGACTTCGTGATATGGCACGGTCGTATCAACTTGGACGAGCGTTACGGTGGTTTCTGTGATGGCCTTGTTCATCTTGATGCTGGGGATTTTTAGTGGTCAACTGGGAAGATAGGCCTCAAAGGTTATAAATATGTTAGAGCCAGGTAAAATCTGGCCGGGCAAAACGTGCTATAGCTTAGCCGAGATTCTCCAACATGGTACCTTGTTGTCATGCTGTCTTGGATTTAGGCTCGGTGGAATGGTGGCGGTTTGCCTCAAGGATCTACTGTTCCGTAGTTGCCAGGGTTGGTAGTAGAACTACGCCATTATGCGTCACTGGAAACTTGATCTCTCTAGAAATTAGACAGCGCCCGAGACGATTAGACCTGGCCTGACAGGAAGCTTATTAATTCTCGTAGTATGCTATCGGCGAGAACGTACTCGCCCGACATGATGTTATGTATGATCCTCCTTAGGTGGCGTATACATTCACGCTCTGGTTAAATTTAGTTTGATCCTTCACTATTTCAAGGTCTGTCGAAGCTCATGGCATAAGGTTTCGGCAATAATCATTGAATGTTCAAAGGCGATGGGACAGCTATACTGGCTCTGAATCACCCAAAAAGAAAGGGATGGAACCAGGAAAACATATCATGCTCCACGATACCAGGAGTGAAATGTTACGCTGGTACGATAGCGAACCACTTGTTGAAGACGTTTTCCGGGTCATAGCGTTTCTTGATAGCTTGCAGTTTGGCATAATTCTCTCCAAAGACGACCTTGACCTTATCAACAGCATTTCTTGATGCTTCTGAGGCTTCAGGATCTGTTATAACAATGGCATTAACTAACCTTGACAAAAAGTTTGTGGATAACATGTGCCTCACCATAATTACCGTAGCCCAAGATTTCTGACTTTGTCAACTCCGATTGAGGGAAGAGAATGATGTCGGCAATGTCATGGCTGAACTGACGAGCTTCTTCTGTATGATCTTGCGTATTTCTATCCCAGGTAACGTTGATCAGAACATTGTTAACCATTTCTCTCCGGAAAGCGGTTGCGTCGCGAGGTACGGCGTTGACCTTGTGAAGTGGAAAATACTCGTAAAGGATAGCAGCTTGGAATTTCCCAGTATTGACAGCTTCGATGACCTTCTCATGCGCTTTCTTGATAGATTGATAGTCCGTGTCTTTGTTAGCGACTCCTTTCCAATAGACCGACTTGCCGTGTCCAGCCATAGGATTCTGCCAGATATATATTAGTCAAAGACTCATTGGAGACATCCTAATTCAAGTTGCACACCTGTAGGGCGTTCAGTTCTCCATAAGGAATTTCCTTCGTCAGATCGGCCACGGGCCCTAATCAGACGTTTTAAAATGATGATTGAGGGATTGGAATGTGTTTATACGCACCGACGTCGAAAAAGGACTTATATTTTTCTCTGCCTTCAGCTTCGGAGCCGTTGAAGAAAATAAATAACACAATGACAGGCTAATTTAGGATAAATACCATCAGATTTTCATAGAGAGAACAAGCGACCATAAATGTACATACCTTTCCATCTGGACCGACAGTAGTCACTTGCAGCATGCCTTCATCTTGACCTACATTTTCCCACCACTTTCTCGTAACCTCGAGAAGCTTTTCCAAAGCAGGTGGAGCAAAAATGAGCATTCCAGCGTAGACCGTAGGTCGTTGTGGATATAACTGAAACACAAATTCAGTGACAATACCGAAGTTGCCTCCTCCGCCTCGAATGCCAAAGTATAGATCTTCGTTTTCATCCTTGCTGGCGGTCAGAATTGAGCCGTCTGCAGTGACGACTGTTGCCTAAAATTTTCCACAACTTGATATCGTGATTGAAACCATAGATGCAAAGAACGAACCTGGACAACGTTATCGGCTGCTAAACCATGAGCGCCAGTAAGCCATCCATATCCGCCACCAAGGACAAGCCTTCAGAACTATAAGTTAGCTGATCTTGTTCAATCTGTATAGACTAACCCGCCAACACCAGTCTATTAATAATTATTGCAACATCAGTCTATGGTGATATGATGGGACTCAACACGACGTACATGGTTCACAGTACCCGCAACAGTGGCCAAACCATGCTTGATACTTTCCACATCCACAACCTCCCAAGTAGCGCCGCCACCCACGTATGCAAGTTTCTTGAGAGGGTCGACCGTAGCCTTGTTCAAATACCGCGAAAGGTCGACGACAAGCCCACCTTCCACGGACGATGCCCCGCTAACGTTATGGCCCCCACCGCGTACGGCAATAGGGAGACTATTGCCGCGCGCAAACTTGATAGCGGCCACAACATCTTGGTTGTCCTTGACGAAGACGACGACCTTCGCGTTGCGCTCAGCAGTCGCTGCCCAGCGCGCGATCGCTTCCTTGTAACCAGGATGCTCCGCGGTGATAACGTCGCCCTTGATCTCCTGCGCCAATGCAGCAGTGTCGAGCGTCATGTTGGATACAAGTCGGAGTGGTTTTCTAGACAAGCAGTTGTAAGATAGAATCCGTGGGCATTCCAAGTGCGCTGTGGGTCCGTTTTATCCAAGCAAGGCCTGCGGAGAGTGTCGGGTCATCTGAACCGCTAGTCTGATATCTTGCACAAGCTTTGCTTCGTTACTGCTTCAGGTCTCATATGATTACTCATGATCATGAGCATGAGAGATCGAAGGATGGCGATAGACTGCTCGAAAGGCAACTCTCTTTTTGCGATTTTCCCACATTCGTATTTGCGCGGCCTGATCATCAGTAAGTAGACTGAGAAAGGAATGGAATTATTCTTGGAAGTTTGAACTGAGTACTTCGAAGATAAATCTGACCGCAGTCTGACTGCAAACGAGGAAAAAAGCAAGACCGACCACGTACTCACAAGCCAATGAATAATCAAGAAGCATAATTAAATCCAATGAAACAAAGTATACAATCTTCAGCCAATTGAATAGGTTGATCTTCCGTAAGGCAAAGCTAGTTCTTTAGCGAAGATGATCAGCGGTGATTTCTTCGCCCAGTGCACCAGAATACGCAGGTTTTTAACATGATTAGTATTAAGCCCAAGTAAAATAGCCAGTCCACAAGGAGTCAAAGTCTACATAAGGTACGTACATGTTTTAACTCGTGAAAGGATTACATCCACATATCGCGCTCTTCACCGCAAAGCTAGCAATGCTACCCAGAGCTAAACCTCCAACCAAGCAGAAGCTGGCGACAGTGGCGGCTACGTCCACATCTTCCGCTCGGCCCTTCAATCGAGGATTGTGTTCTAGAGATGGCGCAGCCATCATGCACAAACTCGAGACATATCCATTAGAGCTTCCGAAAAGGAAGAGAATGAGCATAAACAGCAAGTCGGAACTGATGATGGGATCGTAATGGACCGTGGAGGCGCCTCGTTGGATGTTGCACATTAAAAATAGAGGGATGAAGAGCGTGCGGGCCGCTGAAAGCGTCAAGAGACGGTTGGAAGACCATACGGCGAATACTGGATACGAGCAGATATAACGTCCTAGGAAGTCGCCAATATTAAATACGAGGAAATGCACAGCGCTGAAAAGCAGTGGGTGCGTAGTAGGATTTGTGGGCTGTATAGAAGTTGTTATAGGAGGATAAACGGCCTGTAGAGTACAGGGAAATGCATTAAGAAATGTAGAGGAACGCGGGTCAGAATTTATCACGCACCAAAGTTACCACGAAGACATAAGCCACAGCAATTTCATAGGGTATGTTCACCTTCGCAATCCGCAATGCGTTGGCCTTATCCGTAGCAGGCGCATGGGTCGACTGGCTCGAAATCAAGCCCCAGCGTTCGTGCTCGTGTCCATCTTCAGTATGCGACTTCTTCGCCCCGCGTTCCAAAGGCGCCGCTACCGTCTGATACACCGGTAACCTGACCAACCACGTGTGTACTGCAAAGCTGAAAACGAGGAATAGTGTGGACAGGAAGAAAAAGAAGAACGCCGAGCGCTCCTCCGCAGAACCGTCGCTCACGAAGGTGGAGGATTTCCCCCATACAGACACGGCCGCGCTCACGACTTGCACCCCGCTGACCGCCACCGCCACCGCTGCTTGGCCTGCCATCATCGCTTGCACAGCTGGAGGCCCGAAAAGCGATGCCACAGCGATGACGGATGTCTGCAGGTACGCACCTACGGTGGCCTGAGCTGCTCCATTGAATATTACAAAGGCAAAGAAGATGCCGGGTGAGGGGACGAAGAAAGTTGTCAATGTAAGAAGGAAGTTGAGGATAACAAGCCACACGATCGTTGCCCGTGTCTGCTTTGAAGGGCTAGTCTGTCTTTCTGCGGTCAATTTCAATCCTGGTATTCAGGAAAGCAGCAAATTCACTGACTGTCTTTGACACAGCAGTCGCGTGCGCTAGGAATAGGAAGTTGGCGGCGGTGAATGAGGTAGTGAGATAGGAAGCGAACGTCGATCGTAGAGGGGAGGTAGATAGTCGGGAAAGAAAGAAAGGCATCGCCGTAATCACCACTAGGAGAAGACATAAGCAACAGGAGATATATGATAAGGATTAGGAAACTAACCATTCCATGGCAATAGCACAGCGCATCCCAATATGAAGTGGACCCAAAGTATCCGCGAGTCGACTGGGTGCGTTTGGTGCTCAGGCTGGTGCACGACCGGTGTCGCAGCCTCACCATCGTCACCTAGCTCAATCTGCGATGCATTGGCGCTGTCGTCTTCGTGCGGGATGACATGGTATAGGGCTTCCGGAGACCCAAGAGTTAAGGACATGAAGGTGGATGTAGTGATAGCAGTTGGATGGGCGGTAACTCTGAATCGTTAAACGTCGTCGGTCGTATTATTAAGAGGAATTGACACGCTAAATGGTGCGTATCGTCTATTTCAGTCTATGTTCGGGTTCTGCTCTCATGCAATGCGAATAGAGCTTCAGTGGTATTGTCGGGAGGAAGGGAGGATGGCGCACGCATGTTGCGGTGTGAATTCGAACCCAGCCAATCGTATAGCTCAAGTGCACAGCTTGCCGAAAAAGGGTGAGTTATTCTCTCCTCCAACTCTCTTCCAATTCGCATCCTCGGACACAGAGTGGAAAGAGAACATAGATTATAAATATGAAGACATGTATGAATGAACTATTATGCAGTGGGTTTTTTGATCTGCGCCTTCAGAGCAGCGGGTATCACCTGGTTCTGCTCATCGCCCAACATCAGCTCCGTAAGACGACGACGCTGCCTCTCCTCCTTCTTGGTCTTGTTGGCAGTCTTACGCTTCCAAGACGCCAACTTATCAGCGTGCATCCACCTCGCCTTCTTCCTCTCCGCCCCCTCCTTCTTGACGTGCTCGCGCCAGCGGAACGCGGCGTCCGCCTTGGCCTGCCTCTCCGTGCGGCCCTCGAGGTGCGCGAGCTCGTAGTCCGTGAACTCCTTCAGCTGCGCGTGGATGATGGACTGGCGGATCTTCCACCTCTCGAGCTTCTTAGCGCGCGAGTGGGGATTCGTCAAGTCTAATTTCAAGTAGATTTCAATGGGCGCTGACGGATCGTAAGGTAGACAGTGATGTGGGTTGTAAAGGAGGTCCAGATATTCGAGCTCGGGCGCTATACGAGGAAGGGCAGCGGTAGGAGAGGGGTCGAACAAAGGCAGTTGGTAAGTGATTTCCTCGACGACTTCCTTGGGTGTCTCGTACAAGCCAGCTAGAAGGAAAAAGACAGGGTTTCAGACAAAGCGATATATAAAATGTGGATAAAAATGTACTAGAGGGATACGTTCGCTTGTTAGAGCGTGGCCATGGGATGCGAATCTTGCTTCCGGTATTCCAATGAGGGAGTCTAGGAATTGTGGCCACGGCGTATCTTCTCCAGATGAAACGATGTCGTAGGTGGTCCCAGTAAGGCGCCGACGTTCCAACACGCGAAGCGAATGTACTACAAAACACATATATTCCATGTTATGTATTTAGATGAAAGCAAAAGAGGACATACGGTTGCATTTTTGGAGGCCCAGTCGGATCATCTTTCGTCGGCGCCATGAATTCCCCAACATAGAGCTGGCATCGAGAATAATGGTAGTTTTTAGTCGGCGGAGGCTGACTTGAACTCTTTATTGCAGACTAGAATGAACCCGTTCAGAAAAACAGATCCTCCGCACCACAAACAAGCGACGCACGGAGGTATTTTTGAGGAACACACGATTGCTCAGTCGATTTATACTGAGCACTTCATGTATCGTTGCCTCCTTGTCTCCACGCAGGCGAATCTGGTCCCCAGGGACAATATTCCACCACTTGATCCTGTCCCCGGGGCGCACAGACTTGAGCTTCGGGTCATACTTCGACCGCCGAATGAGCCAGGCGCGAGGGATGCTTCGGAGATGGTTGAAGTTGGTCAAGGCCGGGTTTTGAGTCGCGGCGGCCAGCGCCGAGCGCTGCGTTAAATACCGCAGAGACATGGGCGGGGACTGTCTCGAGAGGGTAGTCGCAGATGCACGGGGGTAGGAAGGAGTTCGGAGACAAGTCTGCTGTGCTCAAATGACATGGCGCGTCGGATGTTGTCGAAATTTACTCCAGGTCATGTGACCTCTGTCGCCTTGATCTTTATTAAATTGAAATTCAAGTGAGCATAAGATAAAATAGAATATTGCAACTTCTTTGTGTACTGAGAGTACTGAATTTGAATGCTGGGTGCAGAATGAGAGAATGCTAGGCATGGTGATTTTTCGACTGCGTGACTGTAACGGCATCTCGAGTCAGCGCTTAATTCGTTACTTCCATGTCCCTCAACGAACCAGGAATCTATCCCAGCTAATCTGCCCACCATCGAACTCAACGCGCTCTTCTAGACCGATATCAGAACCCAAGCGCTGGTGGAGATGTGGCGATGGCATCGCCGTAGTGGCGGATTATAGTCAATTCTGAATGGGCATTGGGCACCATAGAGGCCGTGTTATCAGTACACAGAAGTACCACGAAAGGGTGCGTAAATAGTTCTGGCGCTATCATTGACAGTCCGGGGATGATGTTCAAGCTTCTAGCAGCCGTTCTATCCCCTGAAGCTTGGGTTATGTGAAGGAACTCTCCGACTGGGAAGCGGCATAAGCTGCTGCGATGCGATATAGGGGGTTCCAGGTATGCATGTAGCTTGAAGTGCACATCGAGTGAGGAGGCGACGGGCGTTTTTCGAACCACGCTGGCGAATGGCACGGTATTGATCGTGAGACTTGCAGGCGGTAGAAAGTGTCGTCCGACGCTGATCGACAGGAGCATTTCAAGCAGAGGTCTGAAAATACAACAAGTAACTTGTGACTATCTCTGATTACTAGCTCTATGACGCGTATAGCTGGATGGATGGGGATGACCCAAGTGCCAGCAATGGGTCTACATACGAAATATTCGGAAAAAGGTGCAGCATTGGGGTGGGGCCGGAAAGTGTTTGGCGGGGGGGTATGAGTGAAATGACGTCAAAAACAAATGTGCCTTGCGGTTGTTGAAGTTGACGCCAAGGCTGTTTGTTCTCCTCCTCCCATGTCCTCGTCCCCGTGGGCCCAGTGGGGGGCCCTCCTCCTCCCCCGTCCAGATCCCCGTGACTTTGTCCGTCCACGAGCGTCCAGCTCCTCCTCCGTCAATCTCAGTCCCTCCTCCTCCACCCTCCGACCCTCTCTCTCTACAAAATCCCTCTCTGCCACCTTTGTTCGCAAGAGAGCCAAAAAAGTGCCCCCCGCTGTTCCCGCTATCCCCCCGCGTCTCGAGCTGCTCCCGTTCAGCACCGAGCCCATCGTCGATCTCACTCTACCACCCTACCAGGCTCCTTCCAGTCCTCCCGCAGCTCGTCATGCACGACGGCCATGTCCTCTCACCGGTGACGACGACGTCCCCCTTCCATATTCCGGGCACGTAACGTCCACGCATTCCGCACATCGGCCGCACTCCCCCACGCCTGGCGGTCACTCTGGGCGCCAACGCCATAATGAATTTAATTATGATTGTGTTCCGGATGACGCCAGCCTCAACCTCATGCCGTCGTCCACATATCCTAAGCCTCATGATGCACACACTGACAACAACGGTGAAGTCCCTGTTTATTCTCCGTCAAAGCCAGATTCTTATCCAACATATTCAGCCCGCTGCACACCACATCCTAGTCCACGTTGCCCGTCCCCATCGCGTTCTCCCATCTATAATTCTTTCGCCTCAAACAACGACCCAGACACCACCTGCGACGCCCCTCTGCGACGCCTTCATTCTCAACCAGCCCCCTCAACAGATTTTACTCCCTCCAAGACGTCCACGCATTGCCCACCCGTTGATGACACGCAACAAAATTCTAAATTGATCTACGCCACCGACATGCTAAAATTTAGGAGAAAAACCTCAAACTTGCCCTCTTCGGCTGCCTATCCCACTATCACAATTCCTAGCATCATCCAAAAGCTCACCAAAAAGCGCTCGTCGCCGCTGCCGATACCTGTGCTTACTGTGACCCCGCCGTCGGACGCACGCGCCTCAGCGCCATTGGATGCTTCGGCCCCGCCAATCACAGAGGCCGATCTGCCAATGGGACCGACGCCGTGCGTGCCGGTGCCAAGCGCAGCGGCGCCGGCCTCGCCATTTTGCAATAATAATGCCAATACGGTTAGCGACGCTACCGCCCCTAATGATACCACCGAGGATGCACTTGCTCCGAAGCAGTCGACGCAGGCTAGGGCTGCTCCAAGCGATTGTGGACACCCACAATCAGAGACGCGAGTGCAGGGCTTGCAGGATTCGAGTGTAGACACATCGTCCACATCTGGGCCTTCAGAGCATGGTTCCAACGGGTCCCTCTGCACGCGGCGACAGCCAGAGTGCTCTGAAGGATTGAATGTTCTTGGAGGTGATGTTTATCTCCATTTCCCCGTTAATCACACCCGGCCGGACAAATTGCACTTGAAAAGCGAGCATCGGTCGACGCGGGACGCACATGCTCTGGCATGCAGAGGTTTGGAGCACATTGAGGGTGGGGACGACGCCAAGTTACAAGTGTCTTCGCTCGCCGAGCGCGCCTGCGGCGACGTCGGTCCGCGGGGTCTGGACACAAAAGCGGACGCTGGGAGTCCAGGCGATGCGGATAGTGCGGCCGGCGCGGCATGCGTCACCGCGGCGTCATATCAGAGCGCGACGGCGTGTGTGCAGGAGACCCAGGCGCAGGGGTGCGAGCCTGATAGGCCCGGCAAGAAATGTCTGCGCGAGGGCGGCTCAGGTACACTCTCTGCTGAAGTTCCTGCTCGTCCATCTTTCCTAGATACGCCGCCTGAGATTACCGCGATGAACAAGAAACGCGTGCAGAGGCGGAAACAGGTCGCAGGCGTCAATGTGCTGCAGAAACGGCGCCCGGACGTGTCCTCGTCTTCGTCTTCGGCGTCTTCGGTTGTATCTGCTTATTCGTCAGTTTTGCCGCCATCGCCTTTGTCACAATCATCCCCGCTATCAACCTCGTCGACAACCACGACTTCAGATGCAGATCAGGTTGACCAAAGCACTGCCGAATCCACGCCGCATGCAGGGTCCTCTGGTGAGTCTTCGTCGACCATGGCCACGGTGCAGCCTACATCGCCGACTTGGGCAACTCAGTCACGGAATCAAGCTCAAGATCAAGACCTACAAACCCGGGGCACTGAACTCACACTGTCGAAGGTTGCATTGCCATCTTCTTCCTCCTCCTCTTCCTCCCTTGAATTCTCAGCAGCATCACCGCGCAGTGATAAGGGCTCGTTAGGGTTCTTGCGGTGGAGGCGGTGGAGTGTTGGGCGTGGGGTCAGCCTCGCGCGTGGTGAAGATGGCAGGGATGTGCGACATAGGGTGATGTCACAGCAGGATGATAGTTTCGAACTGGACGAAGTGAGAAAGGGGAGGTGGGCAAGGGTTGGCGAAGGCAATAAGGTGACTCTTCCTTCTTACGACTCTATCTTTTTATTTTATTTCTGGTTTGCTATACCGCTGCGGACCTCTACACGAATATCGGCGCATTTGCTAACGTCGTTTTCGATTATCCTTTTAGTCTGTCGAAACAACGGCGGGCCCATCCGCAGCTACGACATATGTCCGCCGGCCAAGGACGATGAGCCATGGCAAGCTCATCAAGCGGCGGCCTGCTGAGGTGACTATAGAGGAGCCGGTCACCCCACGGCGGCCCAAGTTCACTCTGGGCAATGATTCCGAAGCCGACCTCCCATCCGCATCCTCATCCACTCGCGGGTCGTCCACCACGCACAAGATAACCAGAACAGTTTTAACCCAAGAACCTCTTCCGCGCCGCCCGCCGCTGTTGCTACACAACACCTACCTTGACCCCGAGCGGCCTTCAGGCCCCGGGCGTCGTCGCTGGACTCTTGCGAGCGCGATGCTGGATGAAGAGATCTCGGATGCGGGTCTTATTAAGGAGCTTGAGCGTATGCGCGCGATTGGTGAATGGGACAAGGCGCAGAGGCGGAGAAGAGAACAGGAGAAGGAGGATGCCGAAGATGCAGAGAAAAGGGGCGAGGAGAAGGGAGAGGGCGTTACGCGAGACGATGGGAGCAGCATTCGCAGCGAGGAAATGTGGGATATCGATATGGGGCAGGAGATCTGGGAGGGAAGAGAACGGATACTCGAGCGCATGGAGGCGCTGTCGACAATTACCAACTCTGCAATACTCGACGGCGGTGCGCCTCTGGCTTCGTCGCCTACGTCAATGTACTCGTCCAGCACATTCCCACTGCCTGTCTCTGGGCCCAGTTCTTCAGCATGGCTCGCCGCGCAACGCGCGCTACTCACATGCCGGGAGCTCCTGCTCACTGAGCGGCGTTACCTCGGGCAGATGCAAAGACTGCTCAACGCGCAAACGATACAGCCCCCTCCACCGTTGATGCTGCACTATGTGGCGGAGCTTGTCCACGCAAGTGAAGCTGTCCTCGCGGACATGGAGAAGCGACCGAGCGTTGCAGGCGTGGCAGATGCGTTTGTGCAGCGTCAGGGGGTGCTCGAGGCGGCTTATGTGCGCTGGTGCGGCGTTGTAGGTGGGTGGTTTGTCACACACAGCGACAATGCTCGAGCGGACGAAGGAGGCAGCAGAAGCGTGGAGGCCCCCGCCGCGGTGAAGAGAAGACGCACAGCGGGGGAAGTGGAACCGCACGCTGAGGTTTACCAGCCTGGTGGTCCACCTGTGACCCCACTCATGCGTACGGTCAGTACATGGCGGAAGAGCATGCCCAGTATACCATCCCGGACCCTTGGCCTGAGTGTGGTAGGCGAGAACGGCGGCGACGGAGCGGCGTATTTTCAACATGGGCCCGGACATGGGAATATATCATGGAAGCGCGAGGGCGATGCGGCGAGAACGACGTCGCCAGCGACGGTAACCCGGAAACCTACACAACCTGCACGCAAACACACGGTGAGGGATTTGGCGATCTTGCCTACGCAGCGGGTGATGCGGTATGTTCTGTTGTATCGAGGTGCGTTTTTCGCTCCCATGTTCTGCCTGTGCAAGACAGCTAACCTGATCCATGTGCACTAGATCTTCTTTCTCATACCTCTCCTTCCTCTGCATCTCGCCCGGTTGTCGAGCGCGCTATCGAAGCTGCCTGTCGGATTGCAGACAAGTGCAACCGTGCGCAGGGGAATGCTGCGTTTATTGTGGGCAATGCCAACACACCCGCGCAGGAGATCGGATTTTCCGGCGCGCGTAGCGCTAGCGGTGCGAGCAACAGCAGTCGCGGGAGTGGGAGAAGTCGTGGCGGGGGTACATTATCTTCGAGTTCGCGGCCTTCCTCCCCCTCGACGAAGACGTTAGAGTCTATGAGCTCTGCATCACACTCAGTCGTCACGTCGGCCTCCACAACTGCATCCACAGCAGTAACTCCAGCGACGTCCTTATCCTGTCATTCTGGACTCGTAGACCCTGTGTCTACAATGCAAGGCCCCCCTGGTAGGAGTATACCACCCATGCCCCGCACGTCGATGTCAGCGGTTTCTCTGTCGCTGATGACATCGATGGGATGGGGCAGGGGACGTGCGAGCATGCCACAGCCTATTTCTGGTGCGTGGTTGTCCGAAGGACGCAATAGCACCCCTCGGCCTGCAGAAGCTTCTCCCCGATGATCACCGTGCAGATTTGTCTCTCTGTTCAAAATTTCGGGCGGCTTCTGAATTGATACCAGAAAGCCTCTCATCTCGGATCGGTAACTGCTCCAGATAACTTATTCTTTTATGATTCTCAACTCTCACTTGCTTTCGAGCTTTTATTTTCTGTTGGCTGTCTGTTGTGACTTTTATTAATCTCTGCAGCATTGGAAGATTCATTCACTTGTTTTTCATCTGGTTATACCTGCATTTCTTCTGTCTTTCCCTTACTCATCACTCATCATCAATCTCATCAGCGGCATCTATCATCTTTGCATCTATTTTCATCCTATACACATTGCACACATATCCACAAACATCTACAGTATATGCACATGTAGAAACATACCACTTTCAGTATACCCTTTTAATTCCTCTCTCAAGTAACGACTTGGATATAATGGCCAAAATTCACGATGCCTCTTTAGCTTTCAGAAGATGATCATTCCTTTCACTCTTTTTCAGATATTATCTTTTTCCAGCCAGAGACCCTATTGAACCGGACTTCGCACATTAGGCCAAAAATAGGCGACTCTCGCACAGACAGAATTGTGATGCTGAATCGCGTACGCCGTACGCCATCGCCCATGTGCCTTCGCACTCGTTTCAGCCCACCATTGACATATGTCAGTCCATTATCTCCAAAACAGCATATTACATCGAGGAAGATATGGGGTATACGTTTTCGACATTTGGAAACGCAGGAGGGGGCCTACTAAAAGGATTTCTTGGGTGAGCGCTTCAGAAAGCGACTCTGCGGCCCTTGGCATGAGGTTATCACTTCCTCCAAATCAGAAGATGATATCTGTATTCCCAGGTCGCTTAACACCGTGTGAAGGGTCATTATCTGGCCAAGTCTATTCACGCAGATAGTAGATCCAAAAGCAGACCACGGGCTCGGACTTGCGCTTCCATATCTAACCGGACGAAATCTTCCAACCCAGGTGGCCTTGGATAACTGTTACAGTCACTCTTTCCTTTTTTTCAGTCTTTAATTGGATGACCGCAGTTTATTATAGACACATTCCCAGTGAATGTCAGTGGACGTCTCTGGAGGGAAAACATTTCGACACGCAGTTACGATACCTATTTTTGGATGACATCTTTAAGTACATGTTTCTAAATTTAGAACAACCCATGTCGGATGATGAGTCCTGTCTCCTGTGCCAAAGTACACAAATCGTATTGATCGGCCTTTTGTAGGCACAATGACGGCAGACCTAGAGCTAGAGAGCAGGTTTACACCTCGAAGATCTTTAGAAGCAAGTAGTTGGGAAGGCAACTCCGGATAGTCGTATAAGTCAAACGTTTTCTCAAAGAAGCGAACACTCGTCTGTATCGCAGGGGGGTAAAATTTATAGGCATCTACGGATAGAGAGCCTCGATTGGCATTATCATGAAGTTCCTGTCAGTACACATGATGCGAAGGAGGTACCAACAATCCTTTCGTTTCAACACATCTCAAAATCTATGTAAGAATACGTATTCATCATTTGTGGTCGCTTCTTATTCAGAGGTTGGCAGCTCGTCGGGAAATCAACTGAAAGCAATCAAATGCGTTTGATACCCAGATCCAAGATAATGGTTCTTTTCGACATATAAACGCGTACGCTACTCTCTTCTTCTTCGTCCTGACACCCAAGAATGTTTTCCCCGTCTCTCGTCTCATTTGTATTCTATGCCTGTCTAATTGGATCATCGTTGGCAGCCACTCTTGCCCAGTCGTCTCAACTCAAGACCCATACATATGATTACATCATTGTTGGAGGTGTGTTTTTCTTTTCCAAAACAAGTAACTTTCCTTATTCAAGCCACTACCTATTCTGAACAGCGGGAACGGCTGGACTGACTCTGGCAAATCGCCTGACGGAAGATCCAAACGTTACAGTTCTAGTGCTTGAAGCGGGAATCAGGTAAGAAGCGCCGTTCTTTAGAAGCAGCATCCGTGGTACTCATTGTCCGACGTTATTTTCTTTAAGCGACGAAAACCAACCCCTTGTGACTGCGCCCTTTTTGGCCCCAACTCTGACCCCGAGTAAGATCCAAATTTGAAGACCAGTGTGACCAAGGTCGTTGATCAATTTATTATTTACAGATTCAATATTCGATTGGAACTACACCGTAGTTCCTCAGGCCGCATTACAGAACCGAAGTTTCCCTTATCCTCGAGGTAGAATTCTGGGAGGGTCGAGTAGCGTCAGTGAGTACCAAGAACGCACTGTTATGGGCGATCCAGCACTTCTAACATATATTACGAACAGACTATCTCTTCCATCAGTATGGATCGACCGAAGACTGGGACAGATTTGCTAAAGTCACAGGCGATTCAGGATGGTCATGGAAAAGCATGAGGAAGTTCGTCCAAAAGGTGAAAACAATATTTGGGGATCGCAATTCCTGGAACAAATATGACTAACCCCTGCACGTAGCACGAAAAATTTGTGCCTCCCGTGGACAACCACAATACCACAGGCCAATTTATCCCCTCTATCCATGGTTTCAATGGTGTTCTCGGAGTCAGCCTGCCAGGGTTCAATCAATCAACAGATAGTCGTGTCGTTCAAACCACGGTAGAACTGGAAGAGTTCCCTTACAATGAAGACTTGAGTGGCATCGATCGCAGCCTGCTTGGCGTCGGTTTCATCCAGGCAGCCGTCCATGAGGGCCTTCGAAGCAGCTCATCGTCGACCTATCTAGCCCAAGCCAACTCTCGCCCAAATCTTACCGTCCTGATAAATGCGACAGTGCAGAAATTGATTCAAAATGGAACCATTTCTGGGAAGAAGGTATTCAAGACCGTTCAATTTGCTAGCTCCCCGGGGACGTCTTTGCTTCCTGGAGGTAAGTTTCGATGGTAGATGTAATATTTAAACGTGTTACTCACTGCGCATTGCTTTTAGGTGGACCATCCATCCAGGTGAATGCGACTAAGGAAGTCATTTTGTCTGCCGGGTCGATAGGCACAGTCCAGATTCTACAACTTTCGGGAATCGGCAACCCAGACGATCTTAAACCGTTAAATATTCCCATTCTTGTCAACAGTCCACATGTGGGGAGAAATTTAATGGACCACACATTCCTTCCCAACATCTTTTCTGTCAACGGCGAGACGAGTGTGGATCATGTGTTGCAAAACCCAAACAATATCAATGCGGCGGTCAACCAATTTTTCACCAACCAAACTGGAATGGTTTCTGTTCCGGTTTCAAATACCTTTGGATTCGCTCGTATCCCTGCTAATTCGACGATTTTGAGCAAGGTTGACGATCCCGCTCCTGGACCCAGCTCCCCTCACTTTGAGTATATCCCCACGGTAATTCATGAACCTACTATTCTAAAATACAGGTTACTGATATAATGTTCGCAGAACTTCTTTATAAGTGCTGTCACTCCCGAACCTGCCACAGGCAGCTTTTTCACGATCGTTACTGTTCTGGTGAACCCCAGTTCTCGTGAGTGTCCTCTAGCCATCACAATTTGAAGTCAGATTCACACGCTTCCTGTAGGCGGCACGGTCAAAATACATTCCACCAATCCTTTCGATAAGCCAATCATTGACCCACAATACCTCACCACTGATTTCGACGTGACCGTCATGCGCGAATCTGTCAAGTCAGCGAGACGCTTCGCATCTGCACCCACCTGGAGTGATTATATCATTGCCCCTCTTGTTTCTGGCGACTCGGACGATGAAATCGACGACTTTGTGCGTAGCTCAATGACGACGATCTTCCATCCCTCCGGGTCCGCAGGGATGACATCCTTTGCATCATCAAACGGCGTAGTCAACCCCGATCTCTCAGTGAAAGGTACTCAAGGACTCCGGATCGTTGATGCATCCGTCTTCGTAAGTGGCCTCGCTCTGTGATTGCAATACATTGACTCACTTTGTGTGCTTCCTTCAGCCATTCATTCCAAGTTCCCATACCCAAGGTCCAGTGTACATGGTTGCAGAGCGAGCTTCCGAGATTATCAAAGCGGCTGGCGCTGCTAAATACTAATGAAACGGACGCCACTTAATACTCACCTCAATGTAATTTTCCTCGACTGGATTCGACAGTCGTTATACCTAATAATTTAGTCTGAAACGTAGTATACCATTTTGAATGTCAGTGTTTTCATAAGCTCTTTTTTTATGGAGCGCTCTAGGATGCAGTAGATTGATGTAGCCAAATTATGATCGCAGACAAGACACGCGTCAGAACTGTTATGTAAAGTCAGCGACCTTCACCACTTGGCCCTTCATCGCGTCGTATTTTTCCGCTGGTACAATATGTGATGGCCGCCTATTTATGAAATCTCAGAGACAGGTCGGAATAACAGCTAACCCATGATCTGGATCATTGGACTCGAAATTTTTGACTTCCGAAGTTTGAAGCGCTTCTTACACTCGTCTCGACATATCTGTATTTCCTTCTGGCCAAGTAATATGGCGGTAGATGATCACCCATTTTTGTTTCTCAATTAATGAGTTTTGTAACGCACAGCACGAGAGAACTCGACTACATAATACTCTGGTGTATGGCATGCGTAGTTGAAAACCAAATTTCTAATCATAGCATGCTACAAATCACATTAAAGTGGGGCGGTATGTCCGCTTAGCACAATTGATCCCCAAAGACGAAGAGTGTAAATATTACCGAACTGTCATATACTAGTCATCTGGACCATTGATTTTGTAAGTTCGAATAGAAGCGAGAATTCAATAGACTTCTGTCGGATTGTATAAGAAGCACCCCACGTTAACGGCGTTGGTTTGCCACGTTATTCTACCTTGTTTTGAATGGAACCTTGGAATCAGATTCAGAGTAAAAGGGATCGCTGGGTGATTGATCAGAGGAAAGGCAATATCAAAATCACCTTCACTTTGCAAGAGATTGAATAAAACCCACATTATTTTATTTTCAAGAGATGTGCGTGTAGTTTGGACTTGAAATATGCTTGAACGCGCTCTGAAACTCCTAACGCCAGTTGGTTCAAGCATATTTCGACTCGGATTGTCTTGATCAAGGGTGTACAATTCCATCTTTCCATTTTGTCGTCAGTGTTCTGGGGAAGTTATACACGTGGACTCGGAAGAATCATCGCTTCCGAGGATTAAGGACGTCTGCTGGGTACTTATGTAGTCTCTGACCTTCGAACGAGTTCAACGTATTTGACGCGGACTTACAACAAAGGATTTCGACGGCCCGTCAAATGGCTTGGCAATGCATGTCAATTTCGCCGCTATGACCTCGAAATCGACCTCGACTACCATAAATGTGACAAGTGATATTCCTGACGGAGAATCTGTCGATTTCGGTGGAGCGACGCTTCGCTGTCGAGTAGTCCACAATACGAAAAACGTCTCATACGCATCTACCGGGCCGTGCATTTTAGCGCCCATTTCTCCGTCGAAGATTTAAAAGTTCGACTGTGAGTGGTCCTCTTTTCGCAGCACAAGGTAAAGCATATCTTTTCTGCAAAAATAAGTGTGTCATGCACCATAAACGCGTCCTTCTCGCTGCGGCTCTTGCTCTTCCCGCCCTTGCCCAGCAGCAAGTGTGGGCTCAATGTAAGCCAATTAAATTACCCATCATTTATCATTGAAGCTAACGGAAATATATAGGCGGTGGGCAGGATTGGACAGGAGCAACTACCTGTGTTTCTGGCTCAACCTGCGTCTATTCGAACCCATGGTACTCCCAATGTCTTCCGGGTAATGCGGCCCCGACAATGACAGCACCCACCACCGTTCCTCCTCCAGTCACAACTCCAACCACGACCCCGCCAACCACGACGCCAACCACGACACCTACTGGAACACCTACTCCCGGAATATGCCCCACCCTCCCGGCCACGCTCAACCTGGTGTCTAACTCCAAATTGCCCAACCCCTTCAAGTTTGCCGCTGATGGGTCTGCCGTTACCACCAAGGACCAATGGACCTGTCGTCAGGCGGAAATAAGCCAGTTGTTCCAGCGCTACGAGCTCGGAACCCTCCCGGGCAAACCTCAAAGTGTCACTGGCACCTACTCCGGAAACACTCTCACCATCAACGTTTCCGACTCCGGAAAATCGATCTCCTTCAGCGTCACCGTCTCACTCCCGAGCTCAGGCACTGCGCCATACCCTGCCATCATTGCCGTTGGTGGTATGAGTATCCCGACACCTGCAGGTGTGGCGGTGCTGACCTTCAACAATGACGACATGGCCGCCCAGACAGACTCGAGCAGTCGCGGAAAAGGAAAGTTCTATACCATATATGGTGCGGGCCACTCCGCCTCGGCCATGACCGCCTGGGCTTGGGGTGTGAGCCGAATCATCGATGTCCTCGAAGTCACTCCATCTTTGAAGCTCGACCTCACCAAGCTCGCCGTCACCGGCTGCTCCCGCAACGGAAAGGGCGCCCTCGTCGTTGGCGCCTTCGAACCCCGTATCGCGCTCACCATCCCGCAGGAGTCCGGTTCGGGCGGTGGCGGCTGCTGGCGTGTCTCCGACAAGATGCTCGCGAACGGTATCAACACCCAGACAGCCTCTGAGATTGTCGGCGAGAATGTCTGGTTCTCCACCACATTCGCCAACTACGTCAGACAAGTCCCCGTCCTTCCCTTCGACCATCACTTGCTCGCCGCTTTGATTGCTCCCCGCGCGCTCTTGGTCATCGACAACACCGGCATTGACTGGCTCGGTCCAGAGTCTGTCTGGGGATGTATGAAGACTGCTAACAAAATTTGGCAGGCATTGGGCGTTCCCGACAAGATGGGTGTATCTCAGGTCGGAAATCACAACCACTGCGCTATCCCTTCCAGCGAACAAGGCGACCTCGATGCGTTTATCAACAAATTCCTCAAGGGTCAAAATACCAACACCAATATCGTCAAGACTGACGGTGCCAACGGCCTCGGATTTGTCGACTCCGATTGGATCGACTGGACCGTCCCAACTCTTGTTTGATCCAGGCGCGAAGAGTGCACTTAGTAAAGCTTGTCACAACGATCTGTTTAGTAATAAATCGTCAGAATTGCATTTCTTCGTCGGTATTGATTATAAGGCCCGAGGTTCAAGCACGGTAATAGGAGGTCCACCGACTTGTATAAATTACCACTTGCGCCTCAGATATACATAGACTCGGAGGCCCGGCATGATACATTGACCGATAAATTGCTACAACGAGGCCTCCTAGATGAACGATCATCGATCAGGCCCAGGATCGATACGTCAAGCAGACTTGAAGAAGAAGGCCGAGTAGTTGCCGAGCATTTTGGGATATAGGCCAGGGGGATCGGGACGACGGCTGGAAGAGTGTAAACGGTATTTTAGTAATGCTCGCGTTCGTGTTCTCTTGTATTTCCTACATAGACTCAAGCTTCAAGGGTACTTCTCCGGATCCATTCAAACAACTGTATTTCGTATTGGAAGTCAAGTATTTTTCAGTCAATTGCGGATCGTCGATTCGGTGGCACGCTTTGATGACCAGGAATAACATCGAGCATAATCATAATCATAAATTGTAGGTTGGGCGGTAGGTTCATTAGTATAAAGTTGAACATTTCGGGCCTGATTCCACCTTGATAACTGCACGAAGTCATTGCGGAATCGACTCGAAACGACCACAGGGGATACATGCTATATCGGCCTCGTCTCTTCTTGACATAAGGGAGAACAAGGGCTACATAGTATCAGTATTAGTATTGTGGGTGGCTGCCGATGAATCAAGTATGGTTGAGCTCCGTGAACGGCGTGAATCGTCGGGCGATCTATCCTGGCTCATACCATATATAGTACGAAATTAATACAAATAATCCTTCTTCCTCGCTGCGGGTAATCTACGGCTACTTACTTGTCTGGTGAGCAGAAATATATACATAGATTTTGCGGTCCGGGAGGTCCTCTTAATCAGTGGCATCCGTCTACAGCGAACATGATAAGCCCGGCATGCATCAGGGCGTCAGCGCTGTTCAAGTCATTTGAACGAGCGCACTGCGCAGAGTACACGAAGCGCGTTTACGCCATATGGCCTCATATCTTGTGCACCATTAGATTGCTGATAGCTTTTGGTAGCTGGCCAAGAGCCAAGACCTAGAGAACTCGACCATGAGAGGCCTCTGCAGACCTTTCGATTGCACTACACAAGCATTCTATTTCCGTAGGCTCCAGATCCGAAAATGTGATTCCGTAAAGATATTCCAAGGATGATTGGACGAACCCATCTATGTCTCGTCAATCGATGAACCTCCACGGCTGGTCCGCGCGTTATCCGCCTCTTCCCTGGAGAACGATACTTGTGCGAGTTAAAAGGGTACCATCATCTAGGCTGTCAGTTCTGTGTTACTAATGGGAAATGGGAATGACCGTTGACGGTGGCGGGAAACGTGGCTTGAACAAGAAATGCTTGTGAGTGAGTTTGTTCTGGAATCTGGTACCTGAAGCCGCAGACTAAATTTATTATGTGCGATGAAGAGTCGATGTGGGGGACAGATTCTATTCGTGGATTGGCTCCAAAGGATATTCGTCATGTTGATCGACATGGACGCCTCGCGTTGTCCATCTCTCACCCGACCCAGGCGGAGTACTCAGTAGATCCCGCACTCTATTGACGATATTACTTTAAAACATTTCCATGACATACCCTCAGCGTCACCGTTTTCCTCTTTTCTTTTAGCACAACAAGAATAGACGTTCGGCTTCTCCCCCCCTCTCTGCGCTATTCTATCCTATCCCCTCCCGCCAAGCATGGTGTCGCTCGCAGTCACCACCACCCTCTCACCCGTCTCCAGCCTCAAGAAGTTTCTCAAATCCAACCCGCATAAGTCTCTCAATACTCGCCCCCTCCCACCGACTCCCCAGGCTCCCATCGAACGTCTGCCCACCCCCCTGCTTTTGGAGATTGGGCGTCAGCTGTGTCTCAGAGATGTTTTTCAGCTAGGGGTCTGCGTGAGTCTTGATACCATGGCACTGTCAGCACCATGCTGACCCCTGACCTGGCGATAACAGTCTCGAAGGCTCAAAGCGTTGCTTGCACCTGTACTCTTCTCGACGGTGGAACTGAAAACGAACAAGCATTGCAAGACGGCGCTTATATCTTTCGCGAGGCGTCCCGAAATTACTCAGCACATTCGGCGGTTGATTATCCGGGTGAACTCAGTGGAATGGACAAGCCCGGAAGAAGAGGTGGATGAGGACCTTGTGGCGACACTCATTGCCAAATTATCCACGCAGCTGGGAGGTCTGGAAGCTTTCGAATGGGATGGTTTGGAAATGGCTCATGACGAATTGTGGTCGTCCCTAAGAACCAAGTACGCCCTTCATTTGCTTTTTTGCGGGATCGAGCTCATTTTTTCCTGAGGGTAGTTGTCGATACCTGAAACGAATAGGCACTACCATTGGCGAGGACCCCCTTAATTCTTCCAGTCCCGTACGTAAAATTCAAGAGTTATTCGCAGTAGTGCACCTTATTGACCATTTCCCAGCTTTGGGACTTTAATGATCTCCGACAGATCTTACTGACGGTGAAATGTCAATCATTGGAATGGTTGTCTGGTATGGTCCCTTCAGCAGCTCCGTGTCTGAAAATTCAGTCTAACCGTATATTAACGCGTCAGAGGGTCTCCCGAAGGCTGAAAAGTTGCCCAGAAAATTTTGGGCCATGCTCCTGGAACGCTGTCCCCGCCTCGAGGAGCTTAAGATTGGCGGCTCTTTCCCATCGCCACGAATATTTGACATCCGGCATGTCACAATTGGACGATGGCTGCGCCTTCGTCGCATCACACTGGGAGATATGGTTCTTATCTCCCAGACCCAAGGGGAGGAACAGGCTTGCAAGGATCATGCGGCCTTCATGAACTTTTTTGCGGCGCATCCTGGTCTACGCGCTGTCCATTTACAGCACACTGGCGGAAGCGCCTATTTTCCTTCGTCATTCTCCCTTCCCCCAAACGCACTTCCTAACGTGACTTCGTTCAGCGGGCCGCTGAAACTGGTCAAGTCACTCCCCAGTCTGTTCAACCTGCGAGATCTTACCTTGACTACCCTCCACCATACAACTTCGTCTTTCCCAGCGACATATGCTACGTTGCGAGATTTGAGAAAGCTGAGATCTTTGAGCATCTGGATTGATCTTTCGTTTGGTTCCTCTGGATCATATACCTTTGGCAGGACTAGCGGAGAACACATGAAGACAACTTCAAAATATGACGATATCCATATTCTGCGGTCTCTAGCTAGCGCCGTTCCCGATATCAAGCATCTTGACATATCCTGCTTTACTTGCCCGACATTTTCTGTCGTGAGTTTCTAGTGATTTCCCGAATCATGCTGTCATTGACCTTCAGTATAGAGAGACTTTTCGCGCATCCTTCAAATCATGCCCAACCTGGAATCTTTCAACCTCACGAAAATTCATAAATACAATGACGATGATCCGCTGAAAAATGCCGCTCTCGTCGTTGCTGAAAACCCTCATATCAAAAATTTCACTATCCGGATGACGCACGATTCATGGTTTTCGCCAATGAGGGGCCGTATCAAGCATTTGGGAATCTACGAAGTTTTGGGACCCTTGTCCTTAACTGAATGTGACTTGTCGCTTAAATCTGATACGACATCTGGATCGAGCACACCTGCTCCCGTCGGTAATACCGCACTACTTGTACATGAGTATGGTCAACGCAACATTACAAACAAGGACTACTCACGGCATATCATCCACCAAGTTGTTCCGAAAAGCAAAGATGGTCCGCCATCATCGTTCGGGAGGCATCGGCACTCGCTGTCGCTCACCCGAATATCATCCCTCGCTCGTGTCTCCTCGCGAACATCGAATAACTCAGATCGCGATCCAGCCGAGCCGAGCTCAGCGAGAAGCCATTCACGCTCGAGCTCAAATGCCAGCTCTTTCTTGAGGCACTCCCGGCGGTCGTCGTTGTCCGTTGTAGGCTCGATCACGAACGCTATGGTCTCCATGGCTTCTCCATCTTCGAGGAGATCGATGTCTTCGGTCACGCGGTATACACTTGCTGAACAGGGTTCAGTGGCCGGGCCTGATCGAGATGAAAACGATCTCGGGCGGAGTGAGGGTACTGGCACGTTTGCGAACGGTGGCCGAAGCCATCCGGGTTCAGCTGATGTCTGCGGCGAAACTGATGACGATTATGTCCTCGTTTGAGCGCTGGACGCATGCGACCGTTTATGCACATAACCAGATCATGAAAGTCATACGCACACGCACTGCCTTTTTTTGTAATGCTCGCTGTGCGCACATACCTATCTGTCCATGATGTGGTGTTCCTTTTTTTTCCTTCCCCGTAGTCCATGTATTACGTTCATGGTATTCACTATCCTAGTATTTAAATATTCTATCATTATTGTATTTGTAGATAGTCATTTCTTCTTTCTTCTCGCATTTGTTCAAGCCCTTGCATTATCAGCATGTGTACAGTATAAAGATCACATGAATTATATCATATTTGGTAGCTTCGGTAGACTCTACCAGAAAACGGACCAGGAATCATAAAACGTTTCGCTACTAATTATACTGTACCAGTATGCGACTTTCCTTTCAATTAAACTTTGAATGATGAAGAACGAATTGTAGCCTGGGACGACCTTGAGAAACCTCATGAAATATCATTTACCGAGGATCACTTCACGAATTCGAAAGAATAAAATCGACCCCACGCAAACGCTAAATCTTTGGCCTGAGAGACAAGATGATCATGATATATACAGACTATATTTATGTAACACAACGGAAGATAATCAGAAAATCGTACATGAGTTCAACATCTTGAATTGAAGCAGCTATAGCCTAGCCCATCTGTCCGAAAGAAAGAAAGATAGGAAAAAAAAGATCGTAAGCAAACAGAGAGATCACGGAGAGGTGGCGTTCACGCAGTATCAAACCGAATAGTCTTCTCCTGGTCTTCTCTACACTGACTTGGACAGGTCCCGCATATTCCCTATCCATTGTGGGATTCTGTGGTGAGGTGCACACATCAGCTCCCAATTATATGGAGCAAGGTGCAGAGCATTTCAATCGGTATAGACTTACAACGGAAGTCTCAACCCTCGCATGGTCTCCAAGATGCGTAATAAGGTAGCTCCACAAAGCAGCAATAACGAAACCACTGTGCGCAAGATCCAGAGACCTAATAGTAGTCAGCTTCAAATATTTTTTGTGGGAATGGCTGTTCAAGCTTACCAAATCAGTAAAACATTTCGACGAGTATCAGAAAATATTGCGCGCAACACATATCGAAGCATACCAGATATTTCAGAATCGTTTGGTCCTGAGGATATAATTTAAAGTAAACAATGCCTTGCAATCCCAGAAAGGCTGAAAGTTATTCAGTCTATGTATGCATCGAGAGAAATGCTAACATGCACTGATGCAAAAAAAATGCACCTAGCAGTAAAGCACCAAAGATATTTGGTAGAATTGCCATGCAGCTGAGGAATTGACGATAGCGAATGTAGCACAAGAAGAATGGTCCTTTTTGAAGAAGACTCATCTTTTATGAACCATGAGCGCTGCGTAGCTTCCAAATAATCAATCGGATCTTCTTTCTCTTCAGCGCAGCGCAGTCATTCGGAATTTGGTCACCAACAAAGTTGATGTTGTCTGAACATCCGTATTCCTCCAGAGGGTCGGTCACACGAGAGCTCAGTGGGAATATCGTTACGCTGTACCGGAACACCTCGTTCAATAAATAAATTGAACATTGACCCCCCAGATTTAGAGCAAGGCGGTTAGAAGCGTGCTTCGTAATCATTTCCATGAACGGAATGCCAGAAAATTGCAAATAGATGGAGGCTCGGAACCCTAGTGTTGAGCGGTGTCGAATAGCAGGAAAATGAGATGAGATACGAAAACCCGGCGAGACTGATGGCGCGGAGTGTCATATTCAGATATAGGGGCTGAAGGCGCCGATTTACTCAGATATTGCTTCAGCTGCCGCCCAAGAGAGCTTCAGAACGACAAGGACGGTACGGTTGAAGTGTACGAGAACTTGTAGACCGTCTGTATTTGCGCGTGTTGTGAACTGTAAGCTATAATCGGAGCTTGAATTCTTAAATATAGCTCTGCCTGACACCGCCAACTTGAAGCCCTCACACTAAGCTTTTGAATCTCAACGTCCTCAATCCTGCGCAAGTTCCTCGAGACTAGTTTATGGATCTTACCTGGGGCCTCTTCATCGATTCCCGTGCGTGTATCTAGAGGACAATCACGTCTGGGAGCTGAAATCACATTGGGTTGTCTCATGACCTGCTGCTCTGCTGCTCCATCCAACCCGAAGTTTCGATTTGGAAATCGGGCATGTCTTTCCTGCCGACTACTGTCCACCTATATATACCTCTTCCCATGGATAGCTTCTTCGGACAGTGTCTGACATTATCTGTGTTCTGCCTTTGCCAGAAGCTTCTTGCGAGCCCATCCTACCATCACTGATTTCGATTTTTCGAAACCATCTCACAATGCCAGCCTTGACTTTTCCAGCTTTCCCCGAGGACGTTCCTACGCACCCTTTGTTGATTATTGACTATGAACTTCTTCAAAAGCGGGACCCACAGGAGATAAATCGACTGTGGGAAGCAGCGACGAAACTGGGCTTTTGGTAGTGCGTATACGCTTCAGTTGCACGCTGTCTAGCATGAGACTAACCATGAAACCGCCTGACTAGCTTAAAGAACCATGGTACTGATGACCTAGTCAACGCCATGTTTGACCTTGGAACCGAAGTCATGGCGTTGCCCTTGGAAGAACGAATGAAATTTGAGCAAGGGGATGAAGGCATGTCTTTTGGGTATGGTACTTCATTTAAAGCAAATAAGTTCAGAAAACTAATTGTGTTTTCCAGGTACAAAGTCGCTGGCGCAAATGCAGTCAACGCTGCAGGAGAGCCAGATACTGCGGACTTTCTGAACGTAGCAAAAGATGATGCCCTCAGCTGGCCGAACGTAGCCCGAAGGACTTACCCCGACGTTGCCAATGCAAACATGGATTCTACAATCGTCCCATTCGTGCGAAAGTCCTTGGAAGTGAACAATCTTTTCCTGGAAATCTTCGATGAAAAGCTCGGACTTCCTACTGGTACTCTCCTCCTCCAACACAAGATGGACGAATTCAGCGGTAGCGAGGCCAGGATAATCAGGAGTCGCCCCACTCCCAGCACTACTAAGCAAGCTATCGGAAGTCATACTGACTTCGGCTCACTGGTAAGCGGCCGTGTTGGATCCTTCTGCCGGACCCAGGAATATCTCAGCTGATTCTGTCATATGTGTTCTTAGTCGTTCCTACATAACCGACTGGGCGGCCTTCAGGTGCTTGTTCCAGGGGCAGAATCGTGGCAATACGTCAAGGTAAGTTGAATATAATATGATCAGCTGTATCTTGACGCAATCTTGTGAATAGCCTATTCCAGGCCATGCTGTCTGCAACGTTGGAGACGCCCTCAATCTCTTCAGCGGAGGTATCCTTCGCTCTAATCTCCACAGGGTCGTGTAAGCAGCCTTATCCGAAGTCCATTCTAAATCTGCGTAGCCTATATTTATTTTGTTCGATAGTCCCCCACCTGGCACTCAAGCTGGTTTAGAGCGCTGGTCCCTTGTCTACTTTACCAGGCCGGGCAATTCTGTCATTCTCCGCGCCTTGGTCGAACAAAGCCCGATCATCGCTGAAGCAGTAAACCGTACGCCTGAGAAGAGTTTTGATACGGGTGCAACCTCTCTCGACTGGTTCTCTAGAAGGATAAGGAACCAGAGGATCAATAATCGCAAGGTATACTTTGTAATTTTTAAAAAAAGTAAAAAGATGCTGAGTATATGCACAGGGTCCTGAAACTTGGATGGCGAGCAGGGGAACTGAAGCAGTTCAAGAAGCTTGAATTGGATGTGGTCGACTCAAATCTCGTGCCGAAGGTATCCTGATCTATACATATGAATTTTGCCGCTTGTCATTTAGTTAAAAGTTTTTGTTCCTCCTGTATGTACCATGAATATAACGCCATATGTTGTCAATTGGAGAAGACAAGAGAGCAATCGATACATTAGTTATTAAACTTTTAGTAAATTGGGACGAAGATAAAAATCTCCCCAAAAGATTATTAATATGGGTTACATCTATTCTAGGTCCTGGAAATCGCCTTCATCGAGGTCGTGAGGCTGAAAAATGCGGACAAAGTTAAGACAGAAGCAAAGGTAGAGAAGAATAAAATCGCACCTCTTTGGGTTCCTCGTCCTCTCCATACTGCATTGTGTAGTCGATATGGCTCACTACTGTTTCCAGAGAGTCTGGATTCGTGAGATCGAGAGGCAAGAACGATACAAGGGGATGATCTTCAATCTGTGAAAAGACGTTAAGGCGGTGTATAATCGATTATTATAAATTCACATACCAGGTGTACAATGGCTTGGTTAAGAGCGTGGAACCGTGGATTCTCGATGTCACCTTCTTGACCTCTGCGTGTTGCGAGAAGTAGGGGGTCGGGATCGAGATATCTAAAATAAACTGTGTTGGCGAATGTGCGGTGATTTTTATGGACCCTGAGCGTACCGAGCAATATCCTTCCGCAGTCTGATTCCGTTTCTTGGACCCTCCGACTCGTTTTCGCTATTGGCGGTAACCAGATCCATCTTTGACATGACATTGATCCAGGGAATTTCAAGGTTGACCATAGCAGACATGGCAGAGAGGACACCACTAATCGAGACGTAAGGTGAACTCAAAACTTTGTTGATTGGCGTCGTAGGACGAACCTGAAGAATTTATATCGGTCTTCCATAAACTGGGATTCTATTAGGTACGCGGCGCAGACCCGGATGTTCATCTTGGTCAGATGTTGGACGAGTGTTGGCAGGAAAGGATGGTGAGTGTATAGTTCGATTTGCCCTGCAGGGTATATATGTTCAGTTGATTCCCGAGGATAGGGCAAGATGACGAAACGTACCTGGACAATCGAAGACCAGGTAGTCATCATCATATCCTCCGAGTTCCTCTTCTAGCCAATCCATGTTTTGCATAAGATATCTATTCGCACCAATATCAGCGCCCGAACCTTCTGACCAGACAAAAAGAGTTTGATCGCCACTCACTCACTCAAAGCAATACACAAGCCCTCCGTTGGGACCATACTCCAGTTCGCTCATAACATCCTCGAGGCTGACAAGGTCCTTGATGTCGATGGCCGGCTGGAACTCGAAACTTGAAGACGACGCTGCAGGATCGAGATTGACGAGATGTGCCGTGCGCTTGGCCATCCGCAGATGGTTGAGGAAGGCCCCGGTGAATGTCGACTTGCCAGCGCCTGCTGGGCCTGTTACGAGGACAGCGTAACGCATGATGCAGAGAAGGGTAATTAGTGTTCGAAGAACGAATGAGAGAAGAATCTTGCCGTCATATTCAAAGTCCGCCAAAGATACAGTGATCGTCTCTGATTGTGACTCTCTGTCATTGCCCTCCCTATGTCGCGCCCACCCATAAATCCAGACAAATCAGTCGCGGGCATCGCTGTCGACCCGCAAACACTAGAGCGCGTCATTCCAGAGTCCCGACGCCCAGATGGAACGTATGTGCCCCGCGCGTTTCGGCTCTCTCACCATGGCGCCTCACCTACTGTCTCTACTCCAGCTTGCGCAAGCAGATAAAGATCAGGCCGGGATTCACTCCCCAGGAGGATGTGCGGAGATTTAGAGGAACGAAACAGGCCCAGATGGACTCCACTGCGCTGCCGAAGGGTCATATCATCGGATGGGCGCCCCCACCAAAGAGCACGGCACCTGCAGCAGGATCGGAGGGTAAAGCTCTCTCGAAGAGTGCAAAGAAGAATGCGAAGCGGAAGGAGAAGAGAGAGAAAGAGAAAGTCGAGCCGGGCATCGTGCCAGATAATTGGGATGAAGATGAGGACGAAGAAACCAACCCCGCAGCTTCTCCTGCAGCTGCAGAACAAGCGTCATCAAAATCAACGCCAATTACCCCGCCAGCAGAAACTCCAAAGGAAGCTGACACCATAGATACTTCACTGGCTGAAGATCTGGAGAAATTGAAAGTCAAATAGTGTGATCACCGTTATTATTGGGGCAAGTCATCGCTCTTACACCGAAGATGATTGAATAATTGTGGATTTAGCACGGTGGTGTGTACTTCCATGTGGTGGTATACAGTTGTAATACAGATGTAATATATATATGAGAGACTGGGATACCGTTAGATCTATGATGTGGTGCCTCAGAAATTCGGATAAGATGCAAGAAGGCTATGTGCCCCAGTGCGTAGTTTCCGTCTCTGTTGGTATAGGAATTTCTAGTGGCGGTGTGGGCGGTGGTGGTGGAGATTGTTTCGACTTTTTACTTGGCTTTATTTCCATCATAATAATGATGACCAAAACGAACGCAGAAAGAGTTACTGAAGAACGATGTGAATATTACGACGTTTGAGAGAGAGTAGCAACTCACAGACGGCCCTCCGCATGTTCTCCCACTTAATTTCCTCCACATCTGTGCGCAGGTCACTGACACTAACAATGGCTTTATTTAATAACTCCTGCGGGGACAGTTAAATATTGATCGACCCCAAACTTGATCATTAAATACGGGACTAACCTCGATGCTAATGTCTTGCTGCTTAAGATCCGCTTTTGCTTCATTCTTCCTGCTGTCGAGTTCCATTTGAATCCTATGATGCCATTAGAGCAACAGACATTGAATGAGCAAATGAGGATATTCACTCGTGTTTAAGATTCCCGATGTCCTCCTTCATTTTCACATCTAACTGGTCTACCTCTCTGCGGAGAGCAGCCGTAGCGGTTCGAATGGAAGCCGAATCGTTCTTGGTCGCCATGGTCATTTCGGCACGTAGTTCTGAGAGGGCAGCACGGAATAAGTATGCTTGCTAATATTTATTAGAAATACAGCAATCAATGACGGGGGATCTCTCAGAAGATATAGAAAAGTAAACTGACGTTGTCTAAATCCTTGATTGTCAAGCCTTCACGTCGCACCCTTCCAATACGGTCCACAAGCAGCGCTCTAGTCGCTCGCATCAAGCTACGCGCAGTCTGTTCTGGGAATGTCTTTTCTAGAGCGCGGAAGAAGGCATGGGTATGAAAAGGAGGGGCCGTGTACGTAGGCAAGGTAAACGAGGGGTCTGCCATATAGCTTCGCGTCGGAAGGCCCGATATCTCAGACGGTGGACTAGTTGCACTGGGAGGAGGAGGACTTTGAGAAGAAGATGCGTCTGACGGGGGTGGTGGTGGCGAAGAATTAGATGAATGAGAGAGATCATGAGGGGGTGTCATGGACGCCGTAGAAGTTGGAGTGACATCGGACGGTGGACTGGGCGTTGGTGGATCTTCTACTGCTGGGGTATTATGAATTTGACGATACGGGGTAGAAATAAGAGGCCTAGAGAGTGGAAGATCAGTAGACAGTGCACGATAGAAACGAGGGAGTGAGCGGAAGAGCATCTGTGAAGTGTCTAATTCTGTGCGACGCGGGGCGGTAAGGGGCGCTGTTTGTCTCTGTTAGATCCAGAAGTCATCATGACAAGCCATCGGTCCTCTGAGTCTCTCGAGTCCGTTCCTTGATCCCAACCTGGTCTGGTCACTCCATATATTCGTTTAGGATCCTGGAACTGACACAGCTATGCTCTCGTGAATCGCCTCAATGGACTGGCTGAATTTTGAGTGTCTCGGGTGACGATTTGCTCGATAATAATCAAGTTCACAAGTGGACAGGGTTGACGACTCGGACGCACTTGCTTCAAGATGATCCCTGGCCTTCAATTCTAAAAACTTCACTGCCTACACCACGGAGGACATTTGCCTCGTTTTATCGGACGTCGGCTCGGACTGATTTTTGATACAAGCTTCTCAGCCGGCCTCGGTTCCCAATCTCGCCCTCGTAGAAGCCTGATACTATTTCCAGTCTCCCATCTTATCAGTTGCAGCCTCTGGCTGTTTTTCATTAGGGGTAAGCCAAAAGCGCCTCCATATTAACTGTGCTAATATATTGAATCTCACTACTATCCCATTTGTAGCCGTACGGTCAATGTGTATAAGTTTATCTGCCAGTGAAGTGGATCTCCAACCACCTCAAAGGTGGATATGTTGTGGCGGCGAAAGTGGCAGCCAGCTGACGAGAAAAAGCATTAACAAAACGGCGAAGGCTTCCGCACTGCCACTTACCTCAAAGCCCAGGTCGGTACCAAACATGCCTCCAGCCATTTTCCCAAGAGGTCCAATGTACCATACCTCCGCCATTCCCACGACGGCACCGGCCACACCAAAGCAACCTGCCAATATACCTGCGATACCCAACGGCAACCTACCAGAAAATGTCAGCGCCATTTGGTAGAGAATTCAGGGGTTGTGTGTCTACTTCGAGGGTTTATCCCAATCATCCAAGTTGTACCCTCCCAAACTTCCACCTTTCCTTCGGAAAATGAAATGCTCTTCGAAGACAATGATCGCAAACCATCCAGTCCAGTAAGCTAGGATCGACAGGAAATTGGTCAAGATTTCAGAGAAATGTTCCCTTCCAACGACACCGGCAATGGTGTACGCCGCGAAGCAGACTATGGTCCAGAAAAAACGAGGGACCATGCCGAAGGGTCGTCCGAGGGCTTGTATTGACAGTCCGGCCGAGTATGTGTTGACAATATTGTTCAATCTGGGCGCCCGGAGGTAAGTGCTAAACGCAGTCCGCGGAAATGGTACACTTACAAATTAGACAGGGCAAGGATGACGAGAAGGAATTTTCCGCCTCCATTCCAAGGCTTGAGGACTTGGGCCACGAGCCCTCCGGTTCCACCGTCCGTATAAGCTTCGATGTAAGCGGCGTCGGGAATCGATGCCAGTGCAGCTCCGAGAATCTCTACCAAGCAAATCGGCACGTAAAGACCAACAAAGGTCATGCCAAATATCTTCCACGACGAAACATTGGCGGGCATTCGACAATTATAATCTGCAGCAACTGCGGACCACTGAGGTCGGATACGAATCATCAGCTTTTGCAGATCGACGAATGATTGGATGCTTACACCGCTAAAAGAACCAAATACAATTCCTCCAAAACTCAACACATCTGCTGACAGGGCCCTTCCCGTTGACTGGCGCTCGCGCGCATCAGCTACGTCAAATCCTGCTTTGCCACCGAGCCCCCACAAACATAGCATAACGACTATCATTGGTATCCACGCATAGCGCTCCGCCCTGTGGATCATATCATAGCCAATGAAGCACGGTATAAGACTGAGGACGCCGACGATGATAATTCCTGCAGTCAGAGGCAAAGTGCCAGGATTAACAGCAGCTAGCGCTTGTCCGCCTAAAACGACACAAAGCACCGAAAATCCTAATCTATGAAAATATCAGACGCATACTTTGAGCATGGAAAAATTGAGAACGCACTCGGTAAGAATATTCAGAATAGAATAAATTGCGCCTCCAACGTATCCGGAGCTGAAACGAGTAATAATCATAGTTCGGAGACCGGTTTTGGGGCCTAACGTTGCAATGAAGGAAACCAAGCAGGTAGCAAGTGCGCCGAAGCAGAGTATAGTCGCCGCAGCGATACTGTATGATCGTGAGTGCTCGATTGCGGTTTCTTTGAATTTATTCGAACTCACGGAAGAGATAAGCTAAAAAGCGGTTGTGCAAGGACGCCGATAGAAATGGTTGTCAACACTGTGTTCACCGACCTATGAAGTCAAGGTTGAACTCGTAAATGCATCATGATTAGAACAACGATTCAGAACTCACCACCACATGAAAATGCTATCGTATGAGATACATGAATGAGATAGGTAAGCCGAGAGAAGCATAAATAACTCACTTATTCCAGAAGTATGTCTCATCACGCATATTTTCGGGCACCCTTTCCACACCTCTAGCTTCCACCCCCAAATCAAAGAGCTTCGCCAGAAACGGTCCCAGGGCACCAAACCTCGCAACGATAGCCCTGCTTGGCTCAGCTTCTGCAACGTCTTGAACATGGTCTTCCAAGGAAGTGGAACCCCGGTCGGAAAGCTCTCCCTTCTCAGGCTCGTCCTTGTATTCAGACTCTGGCGCCATCTCGTCTGACGATGGATAGACAGAATCAAGATGATAGAGTTTGGGATCGCAAGTTCCACTGGTGAGAGAGAGCGGGGGGTATCTCGGACTTTGTGGGGGCACCTTTTGAAGACTCTTCTATTCTTTCCAACAGGTGCATCAATAACCTGAAGATATATAATTCCATACATCAGGTACCAGCCTTCTATGTTCTCAGGATCAAGTGTGTACAGATAAGTACGTACAGTACGTATCCACCCAAATTGGCCATGGGAGTCTTGTTAATTTGATGTCTATAATTAGATTTTGCGTTCATATGGGATAAAACCTGTTTTTAGAACGCCTGTGTATTCATATCCAGGTCCCATGTGGCGGTCTTACGAGCGCAATGGAAGAGGCCGTAAGGCACTATCGTTTCTCTGATAAGTGCTCATTACGAAGAGCAGCTATATTGGTCTCGACCACGTCAGCCCAAGGCCAGTAATACGCGCAGTGTTCCAGCCATCGGCATCCGGGGGTAGAGTAATAAATGGTGGACCGTACGGTGGCATCGCATAGCCAGTGTGGCGCCCACAACCATAGAGTATAGAATCACCGGATTTCAGATGGATGGTAGAGTTCTTACAGGTCTTATGGATGTTCAAGCGTATCAACCGAGCTTATCCCATAAATATTAGGTAGCGCAAAAAAAAACAGAGAGGGAGGGAGGTCTAATTATCTGTTGCAGGTACATACAAGCGTTCGTCGACTCGAATAAATATCTAAAGCACATACGTAGAATTATGCAGTCGGGGCAGCCCGCTCCGTGCCTTTGCCTGGAATCATGAAATCGTTTGGTATATCTGTCAAATCGAAGTCAGCAAAGGTCTTCTGGTTAGAGGAACAACCGACGTACAAGTTGTACATTGCGCAAGCCGTGATTAAGTTTAGGCTGACTCGTTGGTAAGATCCGCCTTATCCTCTTTATTAGCATGGATATCCAGAGCAGCAGATGCACTTGAACGCCGCAGAAGAGTCAACTTGAGAGGAGGGTCGGCAGTGTCTGATGTAACCATGTTTTCTGACGAGGTCATTGTCGGGTTCCGAATGTCCTCGTTCGTTGTCACAGTAGTGGTATGGCGCCTAAATTGCAACGTTTGTGATCCTATCTTTTCCTGATGCGCGAACGTCCGTTGGCTCCATGCAGATCCTTGGGCGACTCGATATATAATTAAGTACCCCGCGATTTGCTGTCAGTGCCCAATAGGTCAATAAAGCGAATAATAAGGAGGTGCAAGAACGGCGTTTACCTGCGACGAGTTTGCGACGAACAGGAAGATTTGGTTAAGGGGATTGTTCAGAGCATAGGTGACGATGAAGATAATTCCGCAGCCTGAGTAGAGTGCTGCGGACTCAATCATAATAGTCACTAGAGAGAAATAGTCTCGTCCGTGTTCGGGCGACTGGATATTAACGATACGGCGGCGGAAGATGAGGAGTTGAACGGAAATGAGGATGGTGAGGATGACGTTAGCGCTGACGGACAGAACATAATATGATGTTCCATATTTCAAGGGGAGGAGATTATAGAGGGAGAGCCCAGGTTTAGTTGACTCGATAGACCAAATAATTCCCATGACTGTAGGTTGGCATATCATTTTAGTAGAGCACCATCGCTGGAGTAGACGACACTCACCCAAAGAAGCCAAGATCATAGAGGCGGGGAATGCTACAATTGAGTAGGCCCATATTCTTCCAGAGGCACTTAGGATAATCCAACACCGCCAAAGCTACAGCTCTGAATTCAACATCCGAAAACCAAAACAATATAACAACATACCATGAGCAGGTCCGCAAGGAATGTACCAGCGATAAATGAGGCATAGAACATCACATTGATAGATAAGTACTGTGTCGATAGGAAATACTGCCACGGTCCACCGGGGAAATTCCTATTGTCGATGTAGGTCTCCTCCGTCGTCCGAGCTTGCACTGCAGCGAAAAAAGTCGCGATCAAGATGAGAACCGTGATATATGCAAGCAGGAGCATAAACCGCCCATTGCGCGTGCGACGAGGTCCGCCGTTCCACAGAAACATAGCGCATGATAGGTACAGAGTCAACTGAATGCCTACAAAAGGTGATTTGAATAAAATGACTTCGACTAGACGGGAACCGAACGTCGGAGGGGGTGGCACTACAACGTATGCTTACCGTATCCTACTCCACTTAAAAATCCACCGGCCAAAAACCCCCTCTCCAAAAATATGTCCGTTGCAGATTCATCCGGGCCATAATAGGTCCCATTCAGTGGCGAATAAGCGCTCATATAGTCCCGAGAGGCTTTCGGAAAGGCAAGATCGCCCAGGTGTCCAGCTGTAAGAGCAGGTGACAAATTAGGTGGAAAGTTGCAAAATGGGATATTCTGATACGCAAGACCCTTATATGATGTTGGCTTGGTATCTATGTCGTAAAGGCCTCGCTCAGAAATTCTCATCAGCTAGTGTGCTAATTATAGATGACATTGAGATCGGAGAGTTCTGTTTGCTAGGAAAACAGTGTGGCGCGGTCAAAACTGCGAGCGATTTGATGGAGTGTTATCATGCTTGAGTTGCCCTTATGACCGAGTCGATAGCTGCAAACTGGATTTTTTGAGAAGATTATCTTACATTAAAGACGCCACTCGATTTTTGAGATAAGTACCGCCGAGGGAGGGGCTATTTATATGATGTTTTCTTCTGATTACCTTCACGAAGCGAGGAGCGAGGGAGAAGGGGACTGTCCATCGTGACAATGTTGATGGAAACTGAATTGGTCTAATAAAAGGTACTGAGCTACTATGTCTAGCTGTTATGCTGCTCTGATCATCTCCGTCGAAATCGACACTTCGCCAGGCGCGTGCAGGCGGTCTCGCGAAAATTGGCTTCCAGCTTGCTGAGTACAAAGTCGAGGTGGAGGTCAGATCGTGTGTGGTCTAGTATAGCTTTACCGTAGGATTAAATGAAAGCATACGCTTATTACTCTGGCTTAATCGGCATCATATCGGCTTTGAATGGAACCTTGATAACCAGTGAATGCCCGTAAGACATTCCCAAGGCCACTCAGAGCCTGCTGCTTCCATCTGTAAATAAGTACAGTATCTGGGGTGCTAGCCACCTTGAAGGTGACGCTCTAGAGTGCGCAGTTGGAGAATATCATGATGCCCTCGCAAGGCTAGAAGATGTTTCTTCAATCACATCAACACGAAGATTGATGCCTCTTTCAACAATCGTTGTGATGCCCAACCATGCCCAAAAATAAACACAGTTGAGAACTCAGAGTTGCAGAGCCTACAAAAAGTAATCAACATTCAACTGCTGAGCGGACGTGAGAGCGTTCCCCCGGAAAAAAGGATGCCCACTGACTGGATTGAACAATCGACCTCACCATTGCATTATACGAGTGGCGCGCTCTACTACTGAGCTAAGCGGGCTGTATTTATCGCTGCCATTATAAATTTGGTGGTTGACCGAGACTTTATTGTCCCTAGGACTTGCAACAACGCGGCCTCGTGGTGCTGACCTTAATTAATTAACGCCGCGAATTGTGCCAGTAATCTGAAGTCCTCTGAGTTTTTATTGGGAGTCCTGGAACTCTGGTCTCGCAGCAATACGAGAAAGATAAAAGGTTATTGGTCGATCTCGGTTCAAATCATGCAGAGCTGAAGATAAGGACAGTGCATCCGTATTATGTTGACTGCCTGCTGAGTGGAATGAATCTTATCGGCGGCCATCATGCGCTCTTTTATTTAATCAAGAATCTCCTTCGCAAGGTACGCGATGGGCGCTTAATGACTAAACCCCGTCGCACCAACCTGCGACGGTCCGCATTCCGAACCTCAAATTCCTGCCATAAAGGCTAAGATATTGCAAGCGTATATTAATCAACCACGATTTCGCGGACATCTATTTTTTTAGTGCACGAAAAACCAACGCGTTCCGATATCTAATAGAAGCACGGATGCTCTTTGAAACGAAAGCGAAATCCCCTTGGGTATATTGCTTTAAACGGGTGTCACGCAAAGCATCCTACAACCCGTAAATTGCGCATTCACAGACGCGAGATAAGATATCACGTGTGGTTTCAGGATCTCGGCAGCAATAGGCCACTGGCTCGAGTCCTTTCAACTTCCTCCTCGTATTAACACCCTGACTCCCGGAAATTGCCACCTTGCTCGTATAAAAAGCTCTTCCACAATCCTCGTCTAGCCAAGTCAATTCCGCTCACAACACTCCCAAGCACAATGACTGCCTACTATCCCTCCCAAGCTGGCTACGCCGCCCAACCCGTTGTGTATGGTCCCAGCCAGGGCTACGCGCAACCCTATGGAATGAGCGCAGGCTACGCTCCGTCGGGTGGTGTCATGTACGTTCCCACCTATACTACTTCACACCACCATGGACGGCATCATAATGGCATTTACAGGGTATCCCAAGCAATGGCGCCCCCCGTCGTGATGGTTCGTCCACCCTTTCCTTTCTCTATGCATCTATGCTCATTGCACCTTCCTCAACAGTCAGGTTACAATGGTGTTGGTCATCAGGGCCACAATTATTACTCATTCACTGCCCGTCTTCGCCGCTTTTTTGGGCTAGCGCCTAATCATGGTGTGCGCTACAAGTCCGATCGGAGCACTTGGGGCTTCATGGGTTATTCAAAACGACCTCGCTACGTCGACCCTCGCACAGGTGTTGAAGTCGACAGAGAAGGACGAGCCGTTTACCGAGTTTAAGACCCAGGCGCCCCACCCCTCCAGAATCATTATCCAGACCCAGATACGACTCCGACAGAATGAACGGCCTGCCTTTCCGACTATGCCACATATGACCTATGGATGCCTTTCACCAATATGACGACAACTACCATTATGATGATTCCACTACGACATGCCTATGATGATTCCGAGGACGACGAAACGCCATTCTGTGGCTCATTCCCTCCCATTCTGCCTTTTTTGCAATAGATGATAGACGACTGTACCTATTCTTAACGATTATCTCACCCATTTCATTTCTCACACTTCACTATATCACATCCCATACTGATTCCACATGGATTTGAGCTATTGTATGTATTGTACTAGAGTCTTTTCGAATGTTTTTCTATACTCTATCATCTGTAGAATCAGATCTCTCTTGCGTTTCATCCACCGATCGTTCATTCCCCAAAGCGAAAGTGGTGCACCTACAACATTCTTAATTTGATAAAGGGGAAACAGAGTGGGAACCACGATCTGTGATCATGATGCTCAAGAAGCTATACAACAGAAGATGTAGCCAACACTCAAAACAGCACGGACACGACAAGGTGTAGGCCGACATGTGGCATTCATGGTCTTATTCATCTCCAGCCCCCAGTTTAACCGATGTATATTTGTCTTCTCGCTTGTTCATTTCATCGGCTTGGACCCAAGTCAGCGATCCGCTGTCGCACACCTTCTCACACCTTCTCGCTTTTGCTGATACCAAAATTGGCCCGAGTACTAGTGCCGCCTTGCAATCCTTTACGAAAAGATTATCTTTAGTCGCCCTTCTTACGCGGAAATAATACCGCAAGCAGTACATAACGCAATCATGAACGTTCGAAATCTCAGCCCTTCGCGCCAGGGTCCCGTCGCTGCGTGGCCGCTTCCCGCCCATGCTCACCCCCCGACAGCCTACTTGCGCTCAACATGGATCATTATCAACACGAGGGGACAGTTAGCGCCATCGTCTAAAAATTTATTTTGCCTTTCGAGGGCGTTCCACCGAGATAACAGTGGTATCCACGCCTTGAAACGCTAGCGGGTGTCCAGACACGCTCATCCTTTTGAATAGCTTGCCTGAACTAACGTCCTCGTTCCAAACGTCGTGTGTGAGGACAAAGTGCCATGCATAGACCTGATTGCGAGAGCGTCCTTTTGCCACTCAAGATTGACGGCATCCGCCACTGATAAGTAACACATGTTCAGGCTTCCCTCAGTATCACACATAAATACCTCGCATATCTCACCCGTGCTGCTTCGCCCGATCCGTGAGGCGTAATGCGCAGTAGATTCTTCTCATCTTTTGTTTTACCATGTCCCAAAAAACTTGTTGATTGCTGACCAAATACAAACACAGCAGAATACAAAGCTACGAAGAACGAGTGCAAAGCTAGCCAAATCGGCGTGCACTCAACGCGTTGAATTCAATAACCGCTAGTGACGCTGACGACTAGACCCTCTCAAATACAACAAGCCTCAATACCGCAAGCGTATTAAAGCCTACATTGTTCAGGACCTCCGACTGTGTGATATGAAGTCAGGACAGAATCGGTGGCGTAGAACAAACGAGCAACAATCGTGGCATATCGGAATCGGACATGAAAAGGCTTTCCCTATGATGCAGTCGTCGTTCAAGCCAAGCGATGTTGAGACGATATTTGTGGTAGCGTTCTCGAGCGGTAGTCCAAGGGCGTCAGGTAGTGGCATAATCTCCGTTATCAGCCGAATTCTTGAGGTTTTTACTTCGCATCCATTTCTCGCGATACGTACACTGCGACCCTCACCAACGCGTTGGGACAGGGTTTGCATTGCCTTCCTATGTGTCAACAGCATCCTCATTCCACGTTCACGATGGCGAATCAATGACACCATATCTGTAGAGCAACCGTGCGTGCTCGTATTCCCGGTAGTACAGACCAGGGTGTAGGCAAGCTCGAAGCTCGAAGGGTTGAACTGACGTATGCAGCTCGTCTATTTCGGCAGATCTTATCAGCGAAATTTAGGGCCCCAATATTGGCAGAATTCAACAAGAGGTGGGAACGCGAAAGAGTTAAGATATCGGTAATTAAAGTTTCTGAGGTAACCAGTGGTTCTGTTTTAGAAGACCTGCCACTTCAGCTTCGACGCCTCCGAGCCTGTTCGATAACGAGCCGTAACCAGAGACTAGATTGAAGCCATAGAGCAGGGCCCGACCCTGGTAAAAGTTATCGTTTTGCGCTTCGACGCTATCGTCTTCCTCCTGGAAAGCAGAGCACACAGAGCTTGCAAGATATGATCCCCCTTCTTCGTTACCTCCATCAGACATTTCATCAAGATCTACGTAGAGTTCACTTTCTGGCGCATCGAATGCCTCACATGCAAGAGGAGGCAAGGCGTCAGGCCCCGATATGTCTCGAACAGAGTCTGAATCGGTCACCGTACCGTCGATGAAAGGGTAATATGGGTCCTCCAGGTAGCTTGGCGAATGACAACGTGGGCTGTCGTACCCACCAGGGTACGAAGAGTTATTCCACAAGTGATCCGAACCCATTGAATACCCTCTTCCGACGGCGATTCCGTCTCCGGTACCGGATTGCAGACCCGCCATTCCGATTTCAGGGCCAAAGTAGAAATCCGAGGCATTGGACGGAAAATTAAGGACGTCGATACTAGAGGACAAGCGTCGGTCGTCGCAGCCATCCCAGTTGGCCTCTGACCAGTATGAACGCTCTGGTTCGGGCCCACAGTCTTGTGGTGTCGCAGCCAAATTGGGAAAAGCCAATATAGAATCCTGAGACACGTCGATAGCCATACCTTCATACTCATGCGTTGAGATCGCAGATTCCTGTGCCCCAATGAGACCAGAAAATGAATCCAAGCCAGTCTTTGGATGTGAAAGGACTGCGCCTATGATATCGGAGGAATGAATAGGAGATTCCTTAGGTAGCGGAAAATTGGTGGGCTGGCGCGGTGGTTCCATCGATGGCTGCGCTACAGCTTTGAAATAGGTTGAGGAATAATAAGGTGCTATCTCCTTTGCGCCGACCTGGGAAGCTGACTGAGATGGACCTAGAGAAACCACAGAAACCGGATGATCTATGCATTTATCTTGCAGAGCGCTTCCGACAGTCTTTTTGGCCATTGGCTTCGCTCTGTCAACCATCCCCAGTCCAAGATCGACTTTAGTCTGCGGAAAATCGACAGCTTTGGGGAAAGAAACTATGACGGTTCCCTGTCTCGTGGGGTAAGACTCATCAGAATCGGGGAGACGACTGTTCTTTTCGATGTCCCATACGACCGAGTCATCTGGATTGTATGACTTGCGGGGTTCCTTGCTAGAAGATGGGTGGTCAGACTGCGCGTCAGCTTCAGAAGGTTCCAGGGTTTTTTTTGGGGTGTGTTTGGACCGTTTCTTTGGGGTAATCTTAGGAGACGAACATGCGGAGAGAGACTCGTTGTGCGTGGTACGCTTCGTGTTTCCCCGTTTCTCATTGAGAAACTTAGATTCAGAGAAAGATGTGATATCTTTGTAGAAAGTCAGCAAGGAAATTATATGGTACAAACCCAGAGGACTATCACCAACGTTGTTGCTTCTTTGCGTCTGGTCCAAGAACTTTTGTAGCATTAGATGCCTTCCCTTTCTGGAATACTCCAGTGCTTTGACGGGGAAGTAAAGGGTCCAACTACCAGATACTAAGGTATTAGCGTGTTTCACGCCAGTTATGACAATAGAAATACTGACGGTGAGCCTGTTCTTGCCGACATTAGTTGCAGAAAATCCATGCATCAGTGCGAAACCTGTCTGAGCCTTCACCTGTTTCTTCCGCCTTTTTTTGGGTGCATGTTCTTTGTCAATTACGCCTATCGTGAGGTCTGGTTTGATGATATCTTTTTTCGTCTTCCTTCTCTGTCGCCGTTCCGCTAACCCTATAATTTATCGTGAGTAAAGCAGGTTCAATTATCAGCCGAACCAACTCAACGATTTTCATGTTCTTCGTCTGTATCGCTATCTCCACGAGGTAAACGCTTTCTGGATTTGACAGTTTTACTTAGGTTGACATCTGGGAGAATCTTGTCGCCTATGGTAACTTCATGAGGAGCATAGGTCGGTTGCAAGATCCTCGGATTCTTAGGACGTAGAGACTTTCGCTCCTCAACAGCCTGCGAGGGATCTGCATCGAGGTGAGAATCCTTCGATGGTTCGACATGAGCTGCTAAAACATCTGTTGGAAGCTTTGGAACCCTTGGCTTGAGGACTGGAGTACCAAATGAGAAGTCCTCTGGCTTCTCAGGAACCGAGACTGCGGAAAGGTTGGATGTGTGTGATGAATCGCCCTTCAGAATACTCCATGATTTGGTTTCGGCTCGGCCAGTGGATGCATAAAGCTCTCGGAAGCGTCGTTGTTCGCGGTGATAGGCCAAAAGGAATTCGTCGTTATTGCGCTTCGGAATGGAAGAAAGGTTTCCCAGAGTCAATGAAGTTACAGTGGGAAAAGAATCTGACGTCGGCTTTGGGGCCATGAGGGGAACAAGGATAGTTCAGAGGCCTTGAAGAGGGTGAGATGGGTTCGCCAGAGAAAGGAATGAGACATGCCAGCAATCAGAGTGAATATCACCAATTCGGCAATGGATCGACCGTTCGTTTGTTTGTTTGTTTGGTGTGCACAGCCACCTACTGGCCAAAAATGGTTCGAGTCAAGTTGCAACGCGGAAGCCTGCGCGCGATAAAACACATAATACATACAAAATATATCTAACGAACCGAATACAGAAGGATAGAAAAATAATTTTCTGCTTCACGCAGTATAGACAAAGTAAATATTCCTGCAAATACACGTCAGATACATATATGCATCAGATATGGGCTGCACTGACTCTCTGTCTGTAAGGTCTGCGAAGGCGTGTCTGTCGCGTTCTCGTTGGATATCAGCGTCGGTCCACCCTCGGCGGGCCTTCTCTTCAGCGATTTTAGCTTGCTTCTTGACGTTTAGGCGGATATTGATAATTCGAAGCAGATAAGATATGAAAAGCTGGACAGTCAAAAGGACCATGATCGCTATCTTGCCCGGAATATAATCTGGAGCATCCTTTGGCTGGAAAATTTCGGTTCCGATGATATTTCCAATGCTGAAGGACACAAGGGTCATGGCATTGATGGTACTCTTCTTGGTATGGCCACTTGTATTGCTTGCATTATACGCATAAACAGAGGCGAGAGCGCTTCCAAAAGTTCCAATGAGGTATACGGCTATGAAGTCATGTTAGAATTCAATACACTTTGGATTGAATTTAATGAACGCGTACCGAAAAGGAGGACACCCTTCTGGTGCGAATGATTTAATCCAATGAGAATTGCTGGAAATCTTTGAGATAAATGCCGATTCTACATGCATTCGTGAACATACCTGAACCAACAATTGTCGGAATCAATGCAAATATAATTGGAAGCATGCGCTCGCCCTGATATCACTTGTTCGTTAACACGTACTTATTTCCTGCAGCAAAATAAATACCTTCTTGTCGGAGTAGTAGCCACATAACAAAGTCATAGCAGCAGCAACAGCGCCTCCAGGAGTAGAAAGGATCAGCGTTTGTTTAGACCTAAGAGACAGTTTTGAGAAGTATAACTAGACAATTGCACTTGGAGGAACGTACGTGTATCCAAAATTCTTGATGATTATGTTGCTAACTGATAACATGAAAGGTTTTTCTCAATTCCCATCTTGGTCAGTATAAGCGTTTACTGATACTCACAGTTACTGAGAGCGCCATTGGGTATACTCGCTATTGCTAGTTTAGACCAGAAGATTACCATAATTGTATATCACTTACTGAGCATAGTTGTCAGAACGATCAACCACGTCCTGATATCGGTAAAGGCTTCAATGACTTGATATTTCTTGAGGTGCTTGTTCTCCGTGCCTCCAGAGTCGTCCCGAACACGTTCCAAAGCAGCAATACGCTCCTCCTTCGTGAGGAATTTTGCATGCACTGGGGAATCAGGAAGCCAGATGATGACGCAAATGCCTACAAGAATGGCCAGCCCCCCGAGAAGGATATACATGATCTTGTAGGGAGCCAAAACCCTTCCATCGTTAAATGAAATTCCCTATTCGATGTCAGTCACGCGATGCGTTGAGCGGAACAGGTACATATGGGCTCACATAGGCGACAAAGCCTCCAAATATTTGAGTGACCCCATTCTATTGGTTTGCAGGATGAATAACGCGGCGAGGAAGTCCATCATACAAACGCACCATGACGTAGAACCATGAAATACGTTGAGCCTGTTCATTCTTCTTGTAGAACATAGAGATGATCAAAATCAAGCTCGGAGCTACACAGCTCTCGCACATTCCTGTGGATGGATCAGATTGACCATACCATAGAACTCACTATTAAAAAAATACCTAATAGGAATCGAAGAGCAAAGAAGGCGCCGAATGATGTCCCAACGGAGTGCAACATCAGGACGATGCCCCATACCACAATGTTGGCGCCTGAAATCAACGGGCCGTTGAATAATCTTACTAGTGACCACTCGGATTGACGACCCACCCAGATATTTAGCGACACGCGTCTTCTGTGAGATGTAGACGGTTGGGAACTCCCAAACAAGAAATCCTAGTATCCAACTCTGATTAGCCGACGACATGAAGGGTTGTAGCGAGGACAGACCCAGATAAAAGGCTAGCGACACCAAATTGTAGCGCTGCGATTGAATAAAATCAACATAAAAGTCAGCAAAGCTATTTCGTATCAGCATACCTGACCGGTGATTGGCAGACCCATGATGCTTAGAAGTTATCAGTGGTGAGTTTACGTTCGAAGCATCAAGATCCTCGGATGACGTCCAATAGGGCGCTCATACCTTGCATAATTGAGAGACGTCTTATCTCTGGTTTCCAGCGTTGAGCTCAGTAGATGGCGCACAAGACGACGACGACTCACAAGAATTGGGTGAAGTAAACCGCAGCGCAGAGTGGGGGGATCAACCAGTCCTAATATTAAAGAATAGGTATCGTTGAGAAAAACACGCGACCAAGGAGGAGAGTTGCGTACCAATTTCCTCCTCAATTTCGCGTTATATTCCTCCGAGAACTGGGTCGTGCGCTCCGCTCCAATAAGGCGCAGCGCCTCATCACCGTCCTTTAAGTCAACGGAAAACTTCTCGTCAAGGCTGCCTTCTGGAGACATCGGAGGCTTCTCCATTTCGATTTCCTGGACCTTCTGTTCCTCTATCGTGGTAATCATGGCTATCAGACGAGGATGGGAGCAGAACCTCGAGCGTGAAAGCTCAAGACCCCATTGATTATAACGAGATCCATGAATATCTTATCTTCCACACGGATATCTCTCCACCTGACTGAATGTCATTAGATAGGTCTAAAGATAGTTTTCAAAGCCGGCCTGAATACTTACTGTTATCGGAGAAAGACATACGCTGAGAAAATATGGCAAAAGCGCTGGGCGCAAGAATAAAGAAGCCCCACTGAAATCCATAAAGTCCATACACTCACACGTTTACCATCCCGGCGCAGCAATCACTCGTTTTTGTTTGCAATTTGAATATTAAATTGATCATGCAAGTCAAAAATATGAGAGATAGCTAAGAAAAACATACATCTATATCTAAGTTCACAGCTTTTGCACAATGACCGCTGATGCAGCACCACCCTGATAAACGCTGATGAGATGACGTATAAAAAGAGTAATTATGAATAACTCACTCCGTTGCAGATACCAGCAGCGCCGTATTCACCGGACTTCAGGGAGTGAACGAGGGAGACGATGATACGGGAGCCGGAGTTACCGATCGCATGGCCAAGGGCCACGGCACCACTAAAGGTAGAAGCACTGATGTTAGAAAATCATTGAAGCCGGTGTCAATCCAAAATAGCGTACCCATTAACGTTAATCTTGGAAGGGTGGATGTTGCAAACCTTCTCGGCGATGCGTACAACGACGGAGAAGGCCTCGTTCAGCTCGAATTGGGCAATATCATCAACGGTCAGGCCGGCCCTCTCAAGAGCAATGGGAACTGCCTTAGTAGGGGCCTCAGGGAAGTCAATGGGGTCAACGCCAGCATCGGCCCAGGCTGTGCGACTGATTAGATAGTCCCTTAAGTGAGAAGCATGTTAATACGTACAAATGATCTTAGCCAGGGGCTTCAAACCGAGTTCCTTAGCCTTGGTGGCCGACATGATGATCAAAGCAGAGGCACCGTCACTGAGGGGGGAGGAGTTGGCAGCAGTGATTATACCACCTTGCTTGAACGCTGATTTGAGAGCAGGAACCTTCTCGGGGAGAACCTTCTTGTATTCCTCGTCCTCGCGCACGATGATGTCTCCCTTCTTGCCCTTGATCGTGATGGGGATAACCTCAGCATCGAAAGCGCCATCTTTCCATGCGCGGGCGGCGCGGGCGTACGATTCGAGAGCATGCGCGTCGACAGCCTCACGAGTGATCTGGAATTTCTCGGCGGCGCTCTCTCCACAGTTGCCCATGGCGAAGTTGTTGTACACATCCCACAGTCCATCGTTCTCCAGAGAGTCCCTGGTGGTGAATTTTCCGAAAGCGGGGTTCTGACGGGGAAGGAGGAATCTGGGATGCCCGTTTTAGGATTGCATCAGGTTCAGCAAAGACGAGGACTTACGGTGCGTTACTCATGGATTCCATTCCGCCTGCGGCAACAATGGAGCGCTCGCCAAGCTTGATGCTCTGGGCAGCGAAGATGATGGACTTCATGCCGCTAGCGCAGACCTTGTTGATGGTGGTCGCATCCGAGCTGGTAGGGAGACCGGCGGCGAGAGCGACCTGGCGCGCGGGAGCCTGACCAACGCCTGCCTGGACAACATTTCCGAAGTACACCTCCTCTACGATGGAAGGGTCAACCTTGCCAGCCTCGAGGGCACCCTTGAGGGCGATGGCGCCGAGTTGGGTAGCGGTGAAGGACTTGAGGGCGCCATTCAAGGAACCGACGGGTGTGCGGGCGGCAGAGACGATGACGACTTCGTGAGACTGGGGAAGAAGAATGAGTGAACGGGACAGCAAGGCAGATTTTCAGAACAGACCATTGAACGGGCGAGAGATGGGGTGAAGATGCGGGGGGAAGAGGATGCTAGGCGCGACAGGAGCATGTTGCAAGTTTTTTATATGACCCTTCGGACTCGGAAGATGGTGATGAATCCGATTTGATATGATACGACACAAAAATATTACGTTCTGTGCAATCTATAAATCAGCCCACTCTTGTCGGAGGCGTCTTTGCTCGTCGAAAGGAAATATACAACGGTCTTGCACGGAGGGATGTATAAGCCGCTCGACATCCACCTTTCCCAACGCTCTTTATACTATCCAGCGACATATATGATCCGACATAATCTATTCATTGTCATATGCTTTATGCCACCGGGTCTAAATCGCACCAGACCCCACTGATAATAAAACACCCCAAGCTACACGTTGAGCACACTGCCAACGACCATAACCCACAATTCCATCCATCGAACCAGCCTGGTCTCCTCTGTCCAGCCAGCCTCCTCGACCTCGCGCATGAACTCGTTCACGGCCGTTTCCGTTTCGCACGGATGAAAATACCAGCAAGCAGTGCCCAGCGTTGGATGATCGCCCTGCGAAAGCAGGGGAAAAGGGACGCGGGGTAGAGTAAGAGCGTAATTGGTAGTTTGCGACTCATCAGGCGGCTTAACTTTGAAGAACGAGCTGGTCACCAGGTCTGTCAAAGAGCACGGAGTCCCGTCTGCAAGAGATTAGGCGCCTTCGTAAAAAAAATTAATTCAGCAGTGATAACACACTTGTGTCATGGGCAGTAAAATAGAATGCGGGGACGTTGAATGAAGCTGAGTAGACGATGTGCTCCTGGACCGTTATAACTCCTCGAGGCGGCCGCTCAGTATGCGCAGTTGCAGCATCCTCCTCTGCCTCCACAGCGTCTACTTCCAGGGCATCATCATCCGAAGAGGTGGATGAATGTAGAAAATGTGTTGTCGTGCGCGTCAAATAGTTATATCCTGGACGATGACCGTCGATATATTGCCATTGGGGATGGCGGCGGGCGAAGGCGCTAGAGGCGAGCGCGAACTGTGGGCGGGAGAGCATGGTGTGACTGTGACTCCTCCTGGGAAAGCGATATACAGTTAGCACAGATAAGGTTTCAAGCCACGGCCACAATACGACCAAATAGAAACTTGGGATCAGCCTGTGCTCGCTCTCAAGGCCGTCGGTATACCTCAAGCATGGCTGTCGGAAAGGTTCGTCGTTGTCCAAGCGTACGCGGAAGTAGGCTCACGTCTCTGGCAGAACAAGCGCCTATCGAAAGGCAAGAAGGGTATCAAGAAAAAGGTCGTCGACCCTTTCTCGCGCAAGGGTACGCTCATAAATCACTTACAATTTCCCTTTTGTTGACCCGGTTTTGAAGACTGGTACGACATCAAGGCCCCTTCAATCTTCGAGGTGCGAAATGTCGGAAAGACCTTGGCTAACAGGTCGCAGGGCTTGAGTACGTTCTGTCTGAACTTTCGGATGTAACGACCAGCTTATAAAGTGAACAGAAAATGCCAACGACTCCCTCAAGGGTCGTATCATCGAGCTCTCCCTCGCAGATCTGAACAAGGATGAGGAGCAATCTTTCCGCAAAATCAAACTGCGCATTGACGAGATCCAAGGCAAGAACTGCCTTACCAACTTCCACGGGATGGATTTCACCTCGGACAAGCTTCGCTCTCTCGTCCGCAAATGGCAGACCCTCATCGAAGCCCACGTCGATGTTAAAACCACCGACGGCTACCTCCTCCGCCTGTTCGCAATTGGCTTCACTAAGCGCCGCCCATCACAAGTCCGCAAGACCACCTACGCCCAGAGCTCTCAAATCCGCGAGATCAGGAAAAAGATGTTCGAGATCATGACCCGCGAGGCTACGACTTGCGATCTCAAGGAGCTCGTGCAGAAGTTTGTGCCTGAGGCTATTGGACGGGAGATTGAAAAGGCTTCGCGCAGCATCTACCCCCTCCAAAACGTCTATGTGCGCAAGGCCAAGATCCTCAAGGCACCCAAATTCGATGTTTCCAAGTTGCTCGAGCTCCACGGCGAGTCAACAGACGTACGTTTGCTTGCCCTTTCTCGTTTTACGCGTTCTGAATTTTTTTCCATCGTCGCAGGAGACAGGCACACGGGTGGCTAAGGAGTTCAAGGAGCCTGAGATCCTTGAGTCTGTTTAGATTTGTCGGCGTAGTCTGTTCTTTCCTGTACTGCTCATTTGTTATGCACCTCCATCGACGATTATGCAATAAGCTTTATGGGCTCTCCAAAATATATAAGTCCCAAAAACATCATACATATGCACACTTCATGAGCGTTTGAGAACGGTGGAAGATATCAAAGATGAGAGAATGGAGTTGCAAACAGGGTGTCTCAAAAATATACGTGATGCTTTTTTCGAGTTGCCAAGATCATAGATTCAAGTCTGGCTCTCTTCTTTGATTTCTACAATCATGGCCGACGTTGAACTCATTCGGAGCCATCTGACTTCCCACCCTGACTTTCCCAAGAAGGTAGATGTGGCTCTTGCTATTGCATGCCTCATGCATATCGCATCTAACATGAGGATTTTTTCTTTCAGGGAATCGTCTTCCTCGATATCTTCCCCCTTGTCCGAAACCCTCTGGTTTTTGAGACCTTGATCACACATCTCATGCACCACATTACCTCGCATACCCTCACCACCTCACCAAACAAGAAAATCGATGTAATCGTCGGCCTTGACGCGCGAGGATTTTTGTTCGGGCCGATCATTGCATTGAGACTGGGCGCAGCGTTTGTCCCCGTCAGGAAAGCGGGCAAGTTGCCAGGAAAGACGATTAGCGCAAGTTACGAGAAGGAATATGGTGTCGTGAGTAATGTCGATCGCTTCTATGGGCGCCATAGTATCACTTATCCCTGCGCTTGACCTTAAGGATTCGTTCGAGATGCAGGCTGACGCTATCAAGCCCGGGCAGTCTGTTATCATCGTTGACGACTTAATTGCGACAGGTGGGTTTTTCACTTAAGTTTTCGCTAATATCGGACTCTTATTCTCTGACATGGCACAGGTGGATCTGCTACGGCTGCTGGTGAACTCGTCGCTAGGCAAGGAGGAAAGACACTTGAGTACCTCTTTGTGATCGAGCTTTTGTTCCTCAAAGCCGCCTCCAAGCTCAACGCACCAGTCTACTCCGTCATCCAGTCGCAAGATTGAACGATTAGCAACGCGAGGCTTAGGACGCAAATAGGGACCAATGTTTTCTCTTCAAATCCATAGACGTGTATTTATTAGTGGATGTCCATTGATGTACAATATCCGATTGAGATCTGTAGCTTGTTCCTCTGGTTGTTCATCCTTTGGTAAGATCCCCGAATCGCCGCTATCGTCTAATCTCTGTTGCAGCGCGATCACTATCTGGAGCGTGCTGGATTTCTCGCCAACGATAATCATTTGTTCCAACGTTTCGCCCGTCTTCTTCGGTAGCAGGATCATAGCCAGATTGCTGAGATCGCCGGCTTGTGAAAGCTCCTCAGGATTAGCGGTAGGGTTGATTCCGGTGTCCTCGTCGCTGATGATAATGACACCTGCCGCCAAGGCATCGCGTGCTTGAAGCAGTTTTTCCAAGAATGTGCAGTGGCCCCGATGAACGAGGAGCATACTATCCTGATATTGATGGTCATAGGGATCACAACCATACAAGTTATCAGGTTCTCGACGGACTGCTACGCCAGTGGGGTCACGTATCCGTGGAATCGTTTCTCTAGGATCGAGTTCAGCGGAGGATGATAGCTCCGCAGCGAAGTGGGCAGCGTAACCAACCACAGAGACGTCGATTATTGTGCTGCTGATCACACTGGACTGGACTTGTAGCGTCGAATCTACGTTGGCGGTAAAGACTCGGAGATGAAGTTCAGAATCTCTACGGCGAATTTCTTCTTGGGCAATGTGGGCAGAGTCTGTTTGGAGGGCGAAGATTGTCGAGTCGTTAATGTAAACAATTTGCCCTGGACGAACGTGGTATTGGCCCACTAAGCGAAATTGGTGAGAAATTTTTATCGTGCATAGAATTCAAAGACGTCAGGACCTACATTTTCTGATATCATAACCCTTTTCGTCTAGCCTTTGGACTATCTGGGCTCGGATACCAGTGACATTATTCAAGATAAACCATCTGCAACAGGGGCGAGCTTGAGCAGACTTGGACTTAGATCCTCTGGCACAATTTTGCCTCCTGGCGCAAGAATGAACTCGAAAGACTGACAGAAAAAGACATCAGCACCAGCTAAGATGCTCGGGCACTGGGCAGAACTTACGTAGGGCTCTACTCTCGGTCGCTCGCACCAGCCATCCGGAGACCAGTATAGTTTGTCTTCTGCGGCTGGCTGCAAGGCGACCAAATGTCGAGCGTAATCGAAGTCTGGCCTTGACCGAATTCCCATGACCAGGCCTGGTTGGTGATCCACCATCCTAGTAAAGGGCACATACGCTGGACATTGGTGGGTCACAAATTTGCGCGCTTTCTGTTTGGCAGCAGACAACGGTTTCAATCGAGATCGATCAAGCGACAGGATGTGGCCTTCGGTGGTAAAGACGTAGTTGGAATCGTCGCTGTGTAGAGGGTTATCCTCGTCAAACAGAAGATAAAGATACTGGAAACCTCATTTAGTAAATGTTTTAGTGGAACGGGAATATACTTGAGTACATACTTTCAGAGTTTCTGATAAAGCAAACGACTCCATTCTGTCGTCTCGTTTATTGGTGCGAAGATCTTGAATGCCAGTCAAACCGCATTCAACCTTTGCTCGCGCAGTAAGGTCTTCGAGGACCCTTTCGCCAACTTCAAGATAGAATGGATCCTTAGTGGCCTATTTCACGATTAGCTTAAGCAGATACCTAATTATGTTCAAAGTACTAACCCGGTATAGATACCATGTAGATTCAATAAATTCTGCGACAAGAGCGAGGTCAAGCCATTAAACAATCAGAGGCTAAGAATTGACTTACCAGGTCTTAAGGGGTATTGATGTGAAGTAGCTTGTTTGTGGTTTGTATCGTAGACTTCTGGCAAACCTGAGAATTGTCTCCACAAGTTATAATCTGAGGATATACATCTTCAAATCTCTTCACTATAACAGAAACGTACAGTACAAGACGCACAAATCAAGTGCAATTTAATTGCATTTTGAACATCGCCCGCCAAAACTTGAAGTCCTGGCCAAAATGCCGAAAGAGAGTCAACAGTTAAATATGCTGCATCGCCACTGTGCATGTTGATGGTTCGATACTGCGATATGCAGGAGTTCAATAGAATGGATACAAACGTTGTCGAAAAATGACATTACCCAATAGCCATCCTTAGCTCTTGAATATCGCATTATTGCTGAATAAGCATCCTCCCAAACGTCAAGAAATTCTGTTTCGCCTGTAGATAATGTTTTGAGGGATATTCTTGAAAGAGGGAATTTTCACGAACCACTTAATATATACCACTTCAATGCATATTCATAGAATGAGTCGATACCAGCTCCAATGCCCGTGGTTTCTGGATGTATCCATGCCTAAAGAGACCTTGTTTGAGAAGATATGATAAATCGACGTAAAGAGAACTGACGCCTGTCCATGTATTTATCGTATTTCCCACTAAGTCTATATCCGATTTGCGATTCCAGATCCCGAAAAAAGCCTGTTAATATTTTAGCTCGAGGAAAGCCAGCCAGCAGGTTGACATCTGCTCTTACTTTATACGCTGCCTTTTCAAAACGGTTGTCTCCAGTCAATCGGCTGAGAGTTGCAAATTCTAAGATCAAGGATCCTGCACCAGCCGAACCTATCACATACTCTCAATGAAAAGAATATCAATAGAAGACGCATTGACATACATGTTTCCGCCGTTTCGCCCTTCATGAGACCATGCCGCAGGTTGACCTTGACAGAAAATATGTTGGATAAAGAAATTTCATTGAAAATAGAATAATATATACCCTAGCATATGGAAGACCAGTAGGTGTGGAAAATGCGGGTAGTAACCGTTTTCCGAGGTCGTGAGCCAAGGTGAGAAGTTCCCCACGATAC